>VXBA01005019.1:1659854-2286170 GCA_013399895.1 Serilophus lunatus
GAGCCCGGGGCTGCCGGCGGCAGGGCGGGCACGGCCGGGGCCATCGCGGCCATCAACATCAGCGCCTCCACCTCCAAGTTCCGTGAGTCACCCGGGCCGGGCCCGCTGTCCGTCTGTCCTCTCTGTCCGTCTGCTCCTTCCTCTGTCCGTCTGCTCCTTCCTCTGTCCGTCTCTCCTTCTGTCCCCCTGTCCCTCTGCCCCTCTGTCCTTCCCTTCTGTTCTTCTGTCGCCCTGTCCTTCTGCCCCTCTATGCCCTGTGTCCCTTCTGTCCCTCTATCCCCTTTGTCCCTCTGTCCCCCCTGACCCCATTGTCCCTCTGTCCGTCTGTCCCTGCCGGGCCCGGCCCCGGGAGGTTTCTCGAAGCGAAGCCCAGCGGGTTTTAAGGCGCCTCGACCTTTCTCTCGGGGCCCCCCGAGTTGTGCCCCGCCGTGTTGGAGGGTCGGGGCTGTGTTCTTGCTTTTCCCGAAGCTTTTCCCTCTGTCAGGAGAAAGCAGAGGGACTGTTGGTGTGCAGAGCCCATGGAGGGGCTGTGCTGGTCTGGAAAGGACCTGTATCTGCTGTTGGGAGCAGCTGGGAATGGATTTACCCCCCCCAGGAAAGAGAATCACGGACTCACAGATTGCTTTGGTTTGGAAGGGGGTCCTTGGAGACCCCCTCGTTCCCACCCCCTGCCAGGGGCAGGGACACCTCCCATCAGACCAGTTTGCTCAGAGCCCCATCCAGCCTGGCCTTGGACACCTCCTGGGTTGGTGTCCCAAACCATCTTTTGCACGTGGCTTTTAATAGAAATTATTATTACTTTGGGTTTTTTTCTTTTTTTTCCTGTACATTTCAGTTCTATTTTTGTTTCCAAAAGTCACCTCTCTGGACAAAACAGGCTTCTTCTTTCCTAGTGGACTGTTGGAAAACTTGGATTTGGGTGGCTAAGAGTGCTCCTCACTGAGTGATTGCCATGATAAAACGTTGATGGGAAGCACACTTCCTTTTTTATCCTTTGCCTTGCCTGGTTTCCCCAGTGCTCCCTCACCTGTCTGGCTCTAGAGTGATGAGAAGCTCCAAGCTGAGGTTTCTGCCTTCCTGCTTCTCTGGTAGCCTGGGTTTCATGGCTCTGGGCACAGGGCCAAGGCTTTTTTGGCTGCTTTGAAGTTGGGGCTCCCATACTCCGGGAGCTCTGCACTCTGCCTGCCCTGCTTGTCAGGGCTCCAGGTACCTTGGAGTGCCACCTAAACACTTGAGACATCTCACTTGAGATGAAATGTCATTCAGCTTTGCTGAACGAGGCTTTGAGTTCCCAATCCAGAAATCTGGAACCTTAGTTTTTCCCTCTGTTTCAGAATGAAAATGGTTTTTGAGCTGCATCTCCACCCAAATGGGAAGGTGACTCTGCAGCTAATCCACAGTCTGTGTCTGAGGAGGAGAAAGGGCTGTGGAGCATGATTTTGCTCAGGATGTGGTTTTGGAGCTCTTTTTCTCCCTTCTCCAGCATTGGTATCCCACGCAGTATCTTACTGGTGTTAAGTGTTGTTGTAAAGAAAATTGATTTTTAAAAATCGCTAAAATTTTGCTACTTGTCTGGACAGTTGTGATGGGACCTGTAAGTGAGCAGAGCAAGTCCAGTGAAGCACTTACTGACTGAGGATATGCAGGATGATGCAGGGGCTGTCCTGGGCAGATTGTCCTTCAAAGGAGCCCAATCCAGTTCAGCTGCCTCGAGTCTGGCAGGACTGAGAGCTAAAATCAGATAGAACAATGCCTGGTTCATTTGAGAGCTTTTCTTCTGGTTAAAGCAAATGAAGAGAACCTTCAATGTCCTGCTCAACTTTAAATATTTACAAAGGATCAGCCTCAGTCACAGCTGTGGATTTATAAAGCAGGAGTGTTATGGAAAGTATTTTTCCCAGGCCATGAGAGAAGAGTGAGAACTTTTAATCCTGCAAGAAAAACTCTCCTATGGTAGTAATTGCTGCATAACCCAATTGTGGGGAAAAGTGAAGAGTTTCCTTCTGGGTTCTCTCACTCTTTTCAAGCAGGGATGGGATGGTACTAAATGTCTTTGATGCCAGTTAGGTGCCTGTGGAGCCTGTGTGTGCCTTGGGTTATCCATGAAATCCGTTGCCTTCCCTGTCCCACTGCAGTCTGTGCATTCCTGAGCAGCAAATGGGCTGGTGGAGAGAAAGTGACTTTTTCTAACCAGTCCTATTGGTACAAAAATAGAACAGAACTGAAAGCAGCCCCGGGGCAGACTCCTGGAGCTGGTGATGTGTGCTGGGCTGGGTCAGGCAGGGGGGAGGGCAGAATCTACTGTGGGAACACATGAGGGCTGAGGAAAAGGAAGCCACAGTCTCTAGATTAGCCTTAGACATCTGCCCGAGGAGTTTGCACACTTTGACGAAGTATTTTAGGATTTTAGGGTGCACTGCTAAGGAGGCAGAGCAGCTTTGTGTATGTCACTTTGTGAAATACAGCTCCTTAAAGAAGATTAGCTGCTTATTCCATTTGTATTGTCAGTATAAATGACAGATAATTGTCAGACTCATGTCTGCACACTTGACAGTAGGTTGGATTAGCCATCCTGCTCTATCCCTTGCTTTTTAGCTCTAGATTTGGAAGCAGGGGATGTTTTTATATGTGACCATTGTAAGTGTATTGAGTAGATTTTCAGCTTAAGTCAGTGATTTTTGTTTTAAAATTAATATTTTCTTCTTCACATCCTCTGCCATTACTGTTTCACCATCTTTTTTGCGCTGTGTGTAGATTGTTATTATCAATTTTATGAGGGATCTGTACCTACCCTTGGGTTGTTGGGGTTTTTTAATCATAGTGAGTTTTGCCATTCTTTTAATTGAAGTTGAAATCAAAGAATTAGGCAGCTTGGAGAAGGCTGTGTTTCAGTTATGGCTGTGATACTGATATATCTAGGTTATAATAGGAAGTTCATGCATATTCTTTTTTTTTTTTACTGCTGCATTTGACTTAAGCAGGTTTTGGGGTTTTTTTGTATATAGAAAAGGAGCAGTTGCTGCTCAAGCTTTATTTATGAAATCTTTTATAATTCTCTGGAAAATACTGACTTCCTTTGCATTTTATGAGGCTGATTTCTCTCCCACCCCCAGCGCAAAGTTGCTGTAGTTGGATAAAATTGTGCATCATGGCATGTTTTGTTACCAAAGATCAGTATCACTTCCCAGAAACCAACTAAATTTCAACAAAATGAAAGTGCAGTTTTCTTGTCACCCTTTCCTTGTGATTTGGGAACAGAAGCTGTTGGCCAAATACTTTTAAACTTTGAACACCTAATGTAGGGGTAAACACTGAAGCATGGCCTGTTAAAAAGGTGGAAAAGTAAAGAGTGAGAGATGTTTCTAAATGGGGAAATCTGTCTTTCCTTGCTGAGGATCTGTGTGATCCCTTCCCTCCTGGGCTTGTTCTTGCAGAGTTTGATGTGGCAGGGTCCTGTTTTCAGCCATCCCTCCCTTTTTGTGTGTGTGAGCACTGCCAGAAAAAGGAGACTTTACTAACTTGACAGTTATTAAAATTTTCAAGTAATTTGTTTGCTGGATTAGGAGAATAAAAATAGTCATTGTTCAGTGTGTAGACTTGGACTTTCAGCTGTATAAATATTGTAGTTGGCTTAGTTTCAGAACTGTAGTGTGGAAATCAAATTACATGGTGCTTCTAAGAGTTTTGAGTGAGAGTGAAGAATTTCTAAAATGCTCCTGTGAATTTATCAGTATATTCTACGCAAGTCTGCCATGGCTGTTCAGAGAAGCATTTTGTCCTTTCCCTGTGTCTAATGGGCAGGTCTCACTGCTGCTTCTTTCTTTTCTACTGTAAAAAAACAACCAAACAAAAAAACTCCCTGACATCTCAACAGCTTTAAAAGTTCTTTTTCAGTGTTCTCAATTCTTACTTGACTACATTCTTTCAGGGCTCATTTAATATGTTAAACCAGATTAACATGGGTTGATTATACAGTGAAATCTTTAATCAAGACTTAAACCAAGTCTAATATTTATGCTGAATTCAGTTTCATGTTTCCTATGGAACAGGAGACTTCTGTGGAGGGCTGATCCTTTTTGGGGTAAAAAAACAAAGTGGAAAAAGAAGCACCAACATTCTTCTCTAAGCAAAGTCTCTGGCTGAAAAACCCCAAGGCACACAACAGGAATCTGTAATACTTGCTTTTACAGAGAGCATCCAAAAACTTCCTTATCTCACACCTCTCTATTCCATGTTTTCTTTATACTCCTTTTTGTTTTCTTCTCACGGGGCTGTTAACTGTTGTGCCTGTATTTCCTTAGAATTGTTCCTCATAATGCTGCCAAAAGTGACTTACTCAGCTCCCTTCAACCCTTGTGAAAATACAGTTCATAAATCTGTCTCCTCAAGCCCAGCAGTGAATCTACATCTACATGCATTTAAAATGCAGCCCTAACAAAAACATTTCTTTTCAGTGTGGTGTCTAAAACTGGTTTGTGTGGGCTGAGAAGTTCTTTATTCTCAGTTCTATGCAGTCAGACCCACATGTGGAGCTGAAATGAAGAAATGATTTCAGATTTCCTGGGCTGGGTGGTTTTGATAATGAAGTTAAAGCCTGTTAGTTGCTGAGGGCTCTGTTTTGGGTGGGTGCTGTGGGGGTGTGACAAGCCAGCAAGGTGTCCCTGAAGGGAAGGTGTTCTCCCGTTGGAACTGAGCCACCTGTGATTAGCTATGAAATCCTCCCGGAAAAGAGAGAGGTTGAACCTCCTCCGTGTCTGTGGGGACACACTGAGTCACTTGTGCAAGAAGGTGCAGTTGGGAAGCCCAGGGAGTGATGGGGAGCACTCATTTAAACACCTCCTGTCCTCCCCTGGGTTGATTCTTATCTGGAAAAGGAGTATTACTGTGCCTGCTAGAGGGGAACTGTAATATGGATTCAGAAAAGTTGCCTGGAAGCCCAACTGCAGTTGAAGGCAGAGGAAGTTGCATCAGCTTTTCGATCAATCTGTTGGTCCCACCTGAGACTTGTGAAATTCATAAATCTGCTGGGAAGGAGCCTTGAAAACACTGCCAGCCTTGGCCAAAGCTTGTTCTCCTGCATGTGAGGACCCTGTGTAATTGTTGATTCTGGACTGCCACAAGGTGCATGATTTAGTACTTTGAGCTACTCTTTTCAAAAATTATTGTGATTTTCTTCATGCTAGAAATCCCAGGATTTTTTTTCTGCTACTTGGGCTTCAGAGAAATATCCAGGTGTTGGATGTTTCTATTGGCAGGTTTTCTGATTTTACTTTATTTTCTGTAGGTAAAAAGGTATAAATTCAAGTTTGGGCTTCAGTATTAGATGAGGTTGTCTTGGTGGAAGTGAGCTGTTCCAAGTTTTTTTGCCCAGCATTTACTGGTTTCTAATCTTTAAGGTGAAGTTACTAAATGCAGTTTTATCTTTTTTCTTGCAGTAATGAATGTTATAACAATTGAAGACTATAAGAGCACATATTGGCCAAAGTTGGATAGTGCCATAGATCAGCTTTTAACTCAGAGTCCTGGTGACTACATCCCCATTTCCTATGAACAAATATACAGGTGAGGAAATATTTTAAGTGCTGTGTTACTTTTTTTTTCTTCTTTAATGTCAAATGTTGTTTTATCTTGCAGCCTATGCATATGTCATGTTTTTTATCTTGGAGGAGGGAAGTGGGAAAGTTATGTGAAGTCAAATATTGTTTAAATAGTTGGAATGTGTGAATAGTAGAGACATAACTTTACATCCCATATTAACAGGAATAAATGCTAAAGAATTAAAATTCATCCGTCCTTAAAACACTAACATTACATTACAGTAAGCTCCACCACAGTTGCGCTGTGTAATATATTAAGAAATGTATCAAAAGACTCAACAACCCTTTCCTCAGGGGAAGAAGAGACTGGCAGGCAGTTGACTCAATGTTTCAAAAGGCTTCTTTATCATGTCTAATAGGACCAGAACTGAATAGAAGCAACTGGTGCCAAGTCCATCCATGTAAACTGTCATTTGTGTGTTTTGCACAGGGTGGATTTGATCTGTTCTCCTCTTTCCCAGCCATCTGGCTGCATGTGCACTTAGAGGCTCTTGGAAGGTTCAATCCATTCTTGTCTGGGGAAGGTTTGAGCTGGACCTGTCTTGGAGCTGCAGGTTGTTTTAAAAGGGGTCTAATCACACACCACAACTGGCCTGCAGGCTAAGCTAGTGCCCAGTGCTGGGGCTGGTAGGGGATTTGCTTCAAAATCATATTCCTGCTCCAAACCAAAGGGCTGAATGCTTTAGAGACCTGGCAGTGTCTTAAGAGATTAACTAAAATGAAGATTTTTGTTCTATAGGTGTTGGTAAATATTCAGGGGTATCAGTAAGTAGGATGGAAAGGTGGATTCAGGGTGTTGGTAAATAGGAAGGGAACTGGGTGCCAGGCTGCTGTTAAAACCGCTGGCCCCTGCCAGCAGCACTGCTGTGTTGGTGTTCTTTACCACAGTGTTGCACTCTGTGAAATAATGCTGCTGTTCTTGGAGATCTGTTTCAGCTCTCTTGTCTCTTGCCCACTTGCTCTTAACCACTTTGTCTCTGTAGTTTGAAACTTTGGATTAGGGAACCAGATGGAAGAAAGTGTTAAGTCTTCCCTCTTAATTCCAGTTGAAAACTCTAACAAACTTCTTCTTTCCTCTCCAAATTTTTGGAACTGCTGTTACCAGGACCCAGATATCATCATGATATGAAATAATTGAGATGGTCATTTGAATTAAGAGAGACAGCTTTAGTGCAAGTAATAAAAATCCTGACCCAGCTTGACATCCCCAATGTGCAAAGAGTCTTCAGCAAGAGTTAAGTCAGCATCTCTTGAAAGCCATCCCTGATAAAGAGCAGATGTGCAAAGTTAAAGGTTTAATGTCTTGAGTAGAAATCTACCCAGTTATGGTTTGCAAGTAACTGGAATCCATCCTTGCCACCTTTTTACTCTGCAAAAGTTGTATTTATTGAATGAATTCTGGGTTTTGAGTTTCTCTTACATAACCCCTGTGCATCTGGGACTTGATGCAGGGCTGTAATGATGCAGGGGTGTCTGTTGCATGGTTTTCACTATTACCAAACCAAAAGATTTTCTGTAGTTTAGTGTTACTGGTAAAGCTTGTGTGTCAATGGTTGTAATTACTCTGACACAGCCTTTTCTAATTAGAAGGTTGATTTTTCTATTTAATAGTTTTAGACTGTTTCTTTGACAAGCAATCTGGACAAGATAGATTGAGAAGGGAAGGAAAATTGATTTTTTTTCTAAATTGAATTTAATAAGGATACTTATTTGCTTGAAATACTATTGAGAGTCTGCAGCTGACAGTTTAGATCCTCTCTGCTCCTACAACTAAAAGAACAGACTAAAGAACTAGGCCAGTTCTTTAGTCTGAATAATGGGGTGTTGTTTCCTGAAGGGGTTCAAACGGCTACAGCTCTGTCACACTTTTTTTTTTTTACAGTGAAACTGAGGTGAAAATACAGAGGGTTTTTTGGTCGTCTTTGATGCTGACTAAAGGCATCAAGGTTTCCTTAGTGCAAACTCAAAATACATTATTAAATACCCAACCTACTACATTTGACATATGGTCAGTGATAGCTGTAGGTGTCTACTCCCCAGCAGTGAAAGGCAGGAGATAACCTCCAAGGTGTGTATGCAGATATTTACTGTGGATCAGTTTACCTGAAAGGTATCCAAGTGTCATTAATGACTGTTTTCAGCTTTGAGTCCAAGGCCTGCCTGTGTGTAGCCACCTTTTATTATAAAAGGATTGGATTTATTGGCAGAGAGATGTGAAGAAAACTTGGAGATAAGGAAAAAGTTGTATTTCTGGCAGCCTCCACTGCCTCCCAGGTGCAGTGCAGTGAGTTTTCTGTTCCTCAAGACAGTTTAAAGGTCTTGGATATTCATCTGTCTTTCCTAATGCTTACCTTCCAATGTCCTCCTTGGGTCTTCATTTTTCTAAGGTGTTTGATTATGCTGAAGATTTAACAGGCTGATGATTTCTTTTGGGTAAGGATGATTCACAAAGTCAGCCCACAGTCAGGAACTGGAAACAGGATCTTAAAATGGGGAAGGAACCTCAAAATAGAAGTGTTCAAATAAGATGTAAACACAACCTGCACGTACATACAATGGCTGATGTCTGACTACAGAATATGTTGCAGAAGTAGATGCAGCAGTAGTGTATGTAAAACTGAGCAGAAGTGCACTTTAAAATTCACTTAATTGTTTAGTTACGTGCAAATTAAGCAATCAACTTATGGATGTGGCTGTATATGGTCAGTTGTGGAGCAAACAGGTGTGTGACCTTTGCTGTGTGGCCCAGCTGGCTGATCTGTAAGAGATCACAAAAGTCAGTCACTTTTCTTACCAATGTTTCTCTTTTTCATCCAAATTAAATTGGTATTTTTGCTCTTAGCAAAGAGCGTTGTGCCATAATGTCTTTGGCACTTGCTTGTTCTGAAATGGGATCTGTGATTGGTAGACTTGATGTGAAAGAAAAAGGACAACTTTGATATTATTTAAATAATCTCAAACTACAGATACTTGATTATTTTAAAAATATAATAATAGTAGGGGTGTGGGATGTCTTTTGTTTTGTAATAGCATGGCTCACCAAATAATCAGACTTTGCATAGGAATGAACACTGTATTTTGAGGTCTTTGGAAGTTGTCAAAGGGAATGAATACAAACTTCTTAGAGTTTCTGCTAATTCACTTACAAAAACCTTTTTCTAGAGGACTGTGGGAGTTGCAGTTGTTGAATGAGAAGACTGTCTTGGCCTTGGAAGGCTTGAAGTTGGTGCCTGACCTCTCACTTGCATTAGAAACAGCCCACAGTCTCTAGTTTTAATACCATCTGTGTTGTTTGCCTCTGTTTGTTCCACCTTAGGGGAGAATTGCAAAGTCATGATTCCCCTGCGGTGACACAGTGTTGCTGTCCCAGAGCTTCAGGCTTTTGGTGCCATTAGAAACCTGCAGGATTCAAGTCTGGGAATTGAACCTGGCTGGAAACAGGTTGTTTGCCCATGTCCCAGGGAGCAGGCTTTGGCCTGAATTGTTTGCTGTCCCACTACTTGGTGCAGAGGAATGAAGGAGGTACCACAACAGAGGACATGGGACTTGCCTGAGATACCAGGGGAAGGTTTCCTGTGCCTCTTGATTTTTGGCAACTAGATTTCAAAATGCTGACATGAAAGAAGAAGAGCACCTAAGAAGAATAAGAGCTGCTCAGTACAGATTAGTGTTTGTGTTAGTCCTGGTGAGGAGGAGTACCTTAGTAACCTCTTGCTGAAAATGGTACCTGTATTTCTTTTATAACTGTTGTAAATGTTTTCAATAAATAGCTTTACTTTGCAGATGTTACATTGTAGTATGAGAGCAATGAAATGATGTGAAAACTAAAGGTAACACTAAAGACCAGAGTCCAGCCATGAAATGCAGAAGGAAAGTTTTGTTCCTCTTTTTCTGCATCTTTCTTTCTTTATAATGAAAGTGTAGGATTTTCTTAGGATTTAGGTAACAAAGAGGGGAGCAACATGCTTGGGTCTGTAATTTTAGAACTTTTGCCATTTCTTTTTAAAACTTTACCAAGGTTTTGATGCAACTTCCATGATGCTTGTCTAGAACATTCATACAATAATGAAACCTCCTTATTTTAATGGAGACTTAATTCGCATAGGAGAGACAAAAGCCAGAATTAGCAGTGTGCTGTTGACAGAAGTGTCTTGGCTGTTTTGAAGTGCACTGTTAAGAGAACTCATTGTGAGTTAACATGATGTTGGGGAGGGGGAATGGGATGGGCAGCCTGGAGCCTCCAGGGGACATCTAAGAGTCTGCTGGAGCTCGTTCCAAGCTTAGGACTGTATTTAAAAGTTCAGCAGTCATTCAATTAACTCTATTATCCTCTGAGTTGAAACCTGAACAAAATATTTTGAAATATGTTACCCTTCATTGCAAACTGTTGTGAGTTGATTGTTTGTTCCTATATTTGTTTCTGCAGTTGTGTGTATAAGTGTGTTTGCCAGCAGCATTCGGAACAGATGTATAGTGACCTAATAAAAAAGATAACTAACCACTTAGAAAGAGTCTCAAAGGAGCTGCAGGTAAGAAGCTGCACAATCTAATTCTATCTTTCCTGGGATCTGTGTTGATATCAGAGCAGCACATAGGTGGCCTGTGGAGGGAATTGCCACTAAGGCCTATTTACAGGGGCATGCTAAGTTGGGGACCACTTCATTCTGTCAGACAGAAGAGCAAATGCTGCATCCAGTTGCATGGCACTGCCAAGCCTTAGAGATCTGAGCCGCATGGAGGGCAGTGGCTAAACTGGAGTGTATAGAATGGAATCAAAGGGTAGGGAATGGGAAATACAGCATGATCTGGGATGTAAATACTCCAGCCAAACATGGTTTGAGCACACGAGATGAATGTCTGCCATTGCTGTGTAAATCTGTAGAAACTGTTTATGGTTCTTGTGCACCACAAGCAGCACAAAAGGGAAAATATAAAGGAAAAAGTTTAAGTGAATTAGATATGGATTGTGAAGTATAAATTAGTAATTATTGCATGTGAAGTTTTGTGTTACAGTTTATTCTGCATTTTTCTTGCCTATCTCTAGATGTCAGTGGTTTACAGCAGTCCTAATACAGTTTGTATTTCCCTGTCCTTCTCTACATTTTATTTGTGCATCCGTTGTTTTCATGTGTGTTCCTTGTTGAACGTTCCTTTTAGGCTGGAATCTCCAGAGGTACTTGACATTGTCATTGCTGTAGCAGCAGCACTGATTTTTTTTCCCTACAGCTTTTGATACTTCCACAAAGGATGTTTGAGTTCTGTACTGACTTGCAGTGCATGAAGTAGAGATACCAAATACAAAGGAACCCTAAACTACAGCAGCTGCCTCAGTGGTTCTAAAACATTGGTAACTAATTTCTGTCAGTCAAAAACAGTCTTACTGCCCATCAGTATATACATATATATAAGTATATTTACTTACTCCCATCAAAGTATATAGCACTATGATCTCTCGCTGGTTTCACTCTTTCCCACTCGTGGCTTTCCTTATAAAGAAAAAATAGCCACTCAGCATTTAATAGGCATGGTGTTTGACTAGATTTTTCTTTCCTCTTTTACATTCTCGTTATTCCTCATGGAGTGACAGCCTCACTGTTCTGTAAAAATTGGTCAGAGTTGGTGAGCATAGTATTTAAAATAAAGCCTCTCCTTGGTTCTGCTGAGCTGGTGCAGCCTGTATGTTCTTCTTTTGCTTGTGAGAATTATGATTCATTGCAGCTATACAGGTTTAGCCAGTTCTGATATATCCCATGGTAGTATATCCTGCATTACTTTGCCTTTGAATTTGGGAGTACCCCCAATTCTTTACTCTGTGTTATTCTTCAATTGTTTTCTCTAAAGTTCCAGGACTAAGGCAGCTACTTTTAAAGTTTGCTTTAGCACATATGAGCCTTAAATGCTAAACAAAGCTGCAGCTTGTTGAAAGAATTACTGAGACAACTATTCAATGCAATCTTTGTCTTGCAAAAGTTCACTTATATAGGTTAGACACACCTGTAATATAAAATGATACCATCTTTGAGTGTATTACTTGAGTTTTGTTTCACAGGAACATGACTTTGCTTTTGAAGGGTAAATGGATCTTTTTGAGCTGGTTGTGGTAAACTCAGAAAATTGTTCTGTAAAGGAACTGTTTTAGCTGTGGGTTGTGAAAAGTCCTCTTAAGAAACTACCTTACTACAATGTATTTTATTATCCTGATACTTCTTTGAACTTAATACATTTCATTGACATTCACTCACTTGGGATTTATGTTGCAATTCTAGATCTTTAACAACAACAGCAAATTACTTTGTAAATGTTGATTGCTTGGAAGTTTTTAGTTCATGCAGGCAAACAACAAATCCCCCTGTCTGTGCCAGTCCTTTTAATGCACTATATAGGGTATTTTGCTTTCTCTGACATAAACTCATTGCACCTGCCAGCAATATTTAAGCAAATTGCAGAGTTCTGTTTAATTGGCAAGGTGTGTCTTGATGCAAGATAAATATTTTTTTTACGGGCAGAGATGCAAATGGTTTGTGTGAGAAAACATGAATATAAACTGAATTGGCAGGCAAATGCAGTATCTTTTTCTGGACAAGCCAAGCAACTTCTTTATGTAGAAGTGTAACAGTTTAATGGCAGATGGGTTGGTTGTAGAATATCTGCATGTAACCAACAAGCTGCTTCCTACAGGATCCACTCATCAACAGCACAAGCAGTAAAACTCAGATACGAGGCAGTAAAAGGGGGAGCATCTCAGGGATTGGTCAGACTTGCTCTTGCATGGATCCAGCCTTATTGGAGTTTGGCTTCTTTCTGCGGGGCATTCACTGCAGAAACTCCCTCTAATATGTATTTATTTCCCACTCCCACCCCACCCTGTGTGTGTAGCCCTCAGCTTGCCTGATCAGCTGCAGTCAGGGTGTCCCGAGCTGGGTGTCCCAAGCACTGTACTTTGTCTCCCTGGTCACACCGGGGGACACACACACACTCTCTCTCTGGTCATCCTGTGGGAATTCTGCTTTTCCAGGCTGCAGGACACCTTGTGTGATGTTGGAGTGTGTTTGCCACGTGTACTCATGAATGTTTGTTTTGCAGGTTTTTCACCTCAGAAAGGGTGATCTTCAGTGCTGGCAGAGGTGGTACGAAAATTTGGGTGGGCTGATGTATCCTTGGCATGTTAGACATTGAGGGAAAAGCTCTGTGCTTGCTGAGTAATAGTATGTTTAGATGAGATGAATTTCTTGTCATCAGGCCACCAGCTCCTTGATATGGGACCTCCCCCATCCCAAGACATTTCTAGTTCCCTCATTACTATGTCTGCAAGTAAATAATCCTCTCTTCAGACTGCTACAGAGAGACCCTAAGCAAGGATTGCCTTCCTTGGCTGCAGCTGGTGTCTGACCAGCTTCTTTGCATTATTTGAGATTGAGTTTTGCCATGTGGAGCTTTCAGTAATTGAGAATTAAATTTCCCTAATTCTTGAGTTGATTGGAATTACGGATTTTGTTAGCTTAAAAAAAAAAAAAAGTGTGGCTGCAGAAAACACAAATTAGCTTGTTTATTCCTGTCTTGAGGTCTGTGAAGTAGAAAGTAAGTATACAGATGATTTTTCCAAGATGCTTTATTTGGAAACATTTTATTGGTAATGGGCATAGTTCATTATGTTGTGGTTCAAAATTATGTCACCTGTTCTTGTAGGTAAGTGCTGAGTCATTCAGATGTATGAGGTAGGGTGGATACACAAGCATGTTCTTTCAAGTTAAATACATCTCTCTTTAAAATGAATAGAACTCTATTTGCATTAGCACTAATGTTTCTGGCTTAACTTATTCTTATGCACTCTGATAAAGTAATTTAAGATCAAATACTTTACCCATTACATATCTCTTCAGAGAAAGACACTGGAAAGTACTCAAAGCATTGACAATCAGAATGTTCTGTGGCTTTGAGCTGGCCTACTACAAAAGTAGTTTTTTTGTGCAAATGCAGTGGATTATTCTTGTCAGAATAATTTCAGTACACTAAGAGCTGACAAACATTTATCTTGCACCTTTTCTATTTAAAGAGAAAAAGGTACCCACTGTTTTCTGTTTTTTTTATTACAGTGAACTATATTTTTTTTACAATGCACATGACTTATCTGAGCAGTCACTCGTGTTAGCAGATAACTTGCCTGTCTGCTGTTTGGCCCCATGACCTGCAGATTGAGAGTCTTTGTTGTGCAATTCCAGAAAGTTTTCCTGCCTGATACAAATCCTTACAGCTTCTCAACCTTCTGTCCTGCCAGCTCTCAAACCAGTCAGGTCAGTGTTTGAAAATATCATCTCACCTGCTGTTTCCTTGGGCCAGTGTCCCTTTGGGGTCAGGTGTTGTGGATGAGCCTTTCAGGATGCTCAAAGAATCACCAGAAAGGTTTAATCACTAGAATCACTAGAAAGGTTTAATATTAAAGCAGGTTTAACATTAGGGTTCATTGGCAGGGTTCTCTCTACTGCTGCTACATGGTTAAAGCACTCAGGGGAAGATGCAGCTGGAGAGTGTGCTGGCTCTGGGAGGCCCCACATTGAGGGAGGTGCTGGTTGCAGCCCATGATGGTCCTGTAGAGCTCAGAGGGGATGCACCACCACATCAGGGCACTGTGAAAGCCACTCTGCCATTTTGAGGACTGCCAAGTCTCTGGGAACTTGTTCCTTGTAGCATGTCACTGTCACTTGTCATCTGTTTTCAAACAGAGGTTGGTAATATCTGTTGTGGACAATCTGTTCCTTCCTTGCCTTTTCCTTTCTTATTTTCTGTCTCATGTTTACCTTCCCCTTGGCCCTTGTGATTATCTGGAGTTTTCATCCAGGGGTGAGGAGCCTGTTGTTTCCTGCCTCAATCTTATTAATAAATAATAAAGTTCTGAACTCCCTTATTTGCCACTTAGAAACACTTGTGTTTCAAAGCTTAAGTGGCTTGTCAGATTTGCCTTGTGAGGTTTGTATATAGTCAGGGTGGCATAAAAATAGATCCAGGTAGTGCTTTGAGTGACTGGTAACACTGAACTTGTAACTGTGGGCACAGTTGTGTACTGGGCACCATCTCATAGCAATTTTTCATATTTACACTGTAAGGGTAATCTTACTCCAAAGTGTTTCATGGGTGTATTTTACTTTCCTTCCAAGGCACACTGATGATTCCATTACCTTTATGTAGTACTATATTGTAATTGAACAGTTATGCCAGTCTGTAAAATACAACTTTTGACATCACCTGTGGCAGCTTTTTATGAAAACTTAGCAAATCAGATTGCTAATGATTAGGCTTTAGTCATGTATTTATGGGAAGGCAGGTTATTTGCTCCATCCACGTGAAGCCCATTCTTAGATCACCCTGTTTATATGGGCATAGTTTGACTTAGTAGCTAAAAGAAAAATAGTGAGCCTACAACTCATGCTTCACAAGTCATGCTTGTCTGTTGGAGCATAAAAGTAACACTGAAATTAGCTCTTGTTAATTTGAAATTAGGTGATTCCCTGAAATAATTTTCATAGTTGCAGTAGTCTCTCAAAGACTTAGGTAGAAAATAAATCTACCTCCTCTATGTTCTGCCATAAGAAAAGATGAGAAATAGATTTGGGGAGCGGAAATTGAGAGCTTGCATTTCCTAACTCTTTTCTTATTAATGATGTTGGATCAGTGGTGTTTTTGGAGTCTGTTTGGGCCATCTGTTAATATCGACAGTTCATTTTTCAAAGAGGAGACTCAAACTGGGCATTTATCTGATCCATAATATTTAAAAGGGAGAAAACCCCCCGACATTCAGAGCTGTAGGCATTTATCCATCAGTTTTGTTGGGAGAACATTGATCAGTTGTGTGTGTGAAACAAGCCTTTACTGCTGTGAGTCACAGTGAGCTGACTGATCAAATGGATGATTTGAACTCGGGTGGCAGGACCCAGAAGTGTTAGAAATGTTTGTATCTTCTTATGTGGACATGAAAGAAATGGCTTTTGACTTGAAGTAGATGTAGGGGTCACCATATTGCCAGAACTGCCATTAAAAATGACATTATTATGAACAAGCAACCCTGAGAAAAGCATCCTTGCCTGCAGCTTTTTGAGAAGGCTTGTATTCCTACTCTTCTGTTTAGTTCCTTGCCACACTATGCTGGAGCTGCAAGCCCTAATACAATTACAGAAAGATGTAAGTAAATACAGCAGAAATTAATATGTGTTTACTAGGTGGAAAAACTAATCCAGATTTCTTAGTAGTAAAGAGTTTTTAGATAAAATGACTTTTTGTGTTACAAACATGTAGAATGGAAATGAAAACATGGCCAACATCTGCTACCTTAAGACAGTTTTATGTGGATATGTCAAGATGCTGAACAGCTTTGGGCAGGTTTGAGTGCAGACCTGGCTGGGAACAGTCAGCCTTTGAGTGAATTGTACTTTAATGTGATGTCTGTTTTTTGTGAAAAGCTTTAATAATGCCCATGTCTACTGAGGTAGAGCTGGGCATCACATACATTGCTAGGCAAGGTAACCAAATTTCCTTGAGAAAGAACAAAGATGGATTTAGAGGATTCAAATCACATCTATGAATCACAGGTTAATTTGTGCAGTCATAGCCATTCTCCCTTTCCACTTGGCAGGCGTGGGAGAGGTGCTGGAGTGTGTGTGCTGGCATTTTGGCAGTGAGCATGTTCCCAGGAAAATGGAACTGCCCATTCACCATAGGAGTGTAAGTTTTGCTGAGTATGTTGCTTGATTGTGACAGACAACTATTCATAAACAGATTTAACTTGGTGTTCCTCAAGCACAGAACTGTCATCTCTGTTTCTTTCTTGTAAGCCATTTCTGAGCTGTGTTGAGCCAGCAGCATGTCTTCTGATTTCATTCATATGTTCAGTTACAGAATGATATTCAAACTGTTTTTCAAGCTGAAAAAACCCACCTCTTTTTCACGTGTACAGTTTTTGCCCACAAGTTAGTTGAAATGCCTAGATATTAGATTTCAAACAAGGGAAGGTTAATTTTGTACACTGAGTCTCCAACTGCTTGCTTTGGTTGACTGTGTTTATTTTGCATGTCACCCTTTCTCAAATGTGTCTTCTTGTTACTTCTCACTTCTCTCAGTGCTGAGATGTCCACTGTGTAAGGAGATTAAATGATGTTTTTAAAACTCAAACAAACCACACAACAAAAAAGCCTGAATTGACAGTTTGATAGTATTCAGAATGAGAACTTTCCTTCCTGGAAAACCTTTGGCTGGCAGTGTGTATTTTTTCTTTCTTTGAATAGCTTCTGTAATACATCCCTCAGGTAAGATAGGAGTGGATTTAAAGACTTAATAGTTGCTGGAGAGCTGTAAGAAATAAATGTCATCCTTAATTCTGCCCCTCCCCTGTGCTTAAAACAGCTGAATGTACGTGTTCTCTTTTTCTGGACTAGGACCAGGAGTGAAAAGTATCAGCCTAAGCAGTTTCTCTTTCTTTTCCTTTCTTTTTTTTTTTTTAATAGCTGTAGCTGAATAAGTGTAGATTTTAAATGCAAGTTGTACTCTAATGATGGGCATTTAATAAGAAAATCTCAGCAACTTCTGTTTACTCATGAATTTGGTGCCATGCACTGCTTTTTAGTTTAAAAAATTCAACTAGTTTATGTAAACGTAGTCAAGTTACTGTAATTATATGTGTGACTCTATAGAGGTGTGGACAAATTTCCTGTGCTCACACAAGTAGCTAGTGTGTGGCAGGTTGGAGCAGCTGTACAGTAACACTGTGATGAACAGAAAGCAGATGGTTCTGTTCCCCCCCCACAGATTATGATAATTCATAGAGGAGCTGTGAAAAGACTATTATTGATTTCTCTTTGGCTTGGGTATTTTAGTAGTTTACAAATCAAGCAATGGTTGAGGAGGGTTTGGTTGTCAAGCTTCCTTTTATTCCCTTCTCTGCTTGTGGTGAATGTTGAGGCTTGACATGAAACACTTTCAGGAGCATAAAACTGACAGGTGCCATTTCATGCTGATAAAACAGTCAACACCATAACTTCTGTGTTGCAGAGGTTAAAACCAAGGCCTGATATTGGTCTGACACTAGTGAGTGCTTCCTCTGAAGCTATCAGGACCTTTCTTAGGTCTTTTGTCTTTATCTAGAGCAGTTGTTTCCCACTTGGTTGCAAGGCTGCGATGGTGGTAAGAGCTTCCAGGTGTCCTTCCATTGGAGACTCTTGAGGTTATTCTCAGGAGACAGCTGGGTGTGCAACCCTCACAAAACATCTCCTCCTGTGACACAGGCTTTGTGAGGCTGGGAGTTTTCTGAGGGAAAAGGTGTGAATCCTTAATGTCCCCTGTAAAAAGAGTAGCAGGTATCCAGGCTAGAGTCTCTTCATGGGATTAAATCACACACTGTCCAGACAGCTTCTGTCTCTATTTTTTTTTTGTTTGTTTGTTTGGGGTGTTTTGTGTGTTTTTTTTCTTTTTTTAAATGAAAAGAGCAGTCTATCAGTGAGAGGAGAGTGGTGCACTGTGTCAGGCTGTGGTCTCCTTTTGTCTGATGTGTTCTTTGAAGTAGAATTTTCCTTTTTCTTTAATCTTATATAAGCTTTGTACCAAGTCTTTGCAAATCCATGAGTATAGCCATATTTAAAGCTGAGGTTGAAAAGGAGCGAAGCAGGAATACATACTGCTTAGAAATGCAGATTTCATTGCATGTTGTTTGCAACAAATTCTATATGTAACTGTATGTGAAAAGGAGTCCTTGGAGCTCATAGCCACTTCTATAAATTATTGGCATTTTGAACTAAAATTTGTTTGGCCACCCCTGAGAACTGCATCTGCAATAAGATTAAAACCTTATGATCAAAATGAGGAATAACCATATATAACCTTTGGCAACTGCATATGAAGCAACTCTCTTTATTCCTTTGCCAGTTTTGCTTTCCTTTCTGAACTGTCTGCTCTCTATTGGTGTTTGCTGTGAGAACTACTCATGTGTTCATTAAGCATATTAAGAAGGGAGGCCAAAAAAGCTAGTTTAAAAGAAAAAAACCCCTTTCATAAATTTAGAATATTTAATAGAACAAAATATCAAGGTAAATTTTAATTGTTCTCTTAGGGCCCCCAGAGAATGTCCATACAATGACTGAAAAAATCAGCTATGTGAAGATAGCTTTAAGTTCTGATAAGGTGGTTGAGGCACAGAGTGATTGTCATGCCACAGATGCTTTGGCTTTAGGAAAAATATTTGGGCTTTGGGTTTTCTTTCAAGGTCCCAGTTACTGCTATGTTCTCCTTTGAGTTTTGGACTTCAGAGGGGAAAACCGTGTGAGGGAAGAGGAGTTTTGCTTCTCAGTAGCAAGCAACACTCTGTCCTTGTGTGTGTATGTTTGTGAACAGTAGAACTCAGGCAGCCACCAACCCCTCTGAAAAGGTCAAAGCAGGAGTTGGACAGAGGCAGAGCAGTGAATATGGGGTGGGATGGAGGAACACATTACCCCAGTAATTCCATCAGTGGGTGTGTCCAGTGCTTTCTTCTAATGCTCCAGCACAGCTCCCCTGCACCTTTCCAAATAAATATTAAAACAGAAACGGTGGTTAGTGCTTCCCGCTCTTCTGGTTCCTTTCTCAATTCAATGTAGATTGCTGCAGAACACATCTTTTTAGCTTCCTGATCTCCTTCACTGGGAAACAGAAAATAGCATTGCTCTACAAGGCCTATCATAAAGTTGGCACATGCAGGACCCCAGATGCAAAGCTGTGGCTGAAGATGTTGCTTCTTCATGGCCCCTCCAGCTCCACACCCTGAATACTTGCCTTGCTTTAGATGACCTAGCAAAAATGTAAAAATGTTCTTTAAAATTTGAGCATGTGGAGGACAGTACTCCCTGGAGCTGGAGGATGTGCCACTTGCCAGCTGGGCTGCAAAGTTGGAACACCCTCTGTAGCACTTGTTCAAGTTTGGTTATGGATTCCAGGTGTGACAGGTAGTGCTTTCTAAACAAAGGTCTGGTCTTTAAATGTTCTTATTTGCTAAATGCTGGTTTGTTAGGGGCAGACTGTATTTCTTACTGAATGGACCTTGTGCTGGGCACTGACATGCGGTCCTAGGCCAAAACTAGTTACTGAGGGAAGATTGGTTTTGCAGGGAGTTACAGCAGAAACTCTGGAATGATGTGTGGCTTGCTTTGTGTGGACCTAGTGTGTCAAATACTTTGTAGTGGTTTGAGTTTGCTATGAAAGCATAGCCCATGCTGTTCCAGATCTTTCTCTTGTTCAAATTACAACCTGACTTTTACGGTTTCTTGCAGGCCAGCCCTCCTGATCTCTATATTGAAAGATTTAACATAGCTCTTGGACAGTATATGGGAGCATTGCAGAGCATTGTGCCTCTTTTCATATATATGGTAAGTTTTAGACAATTATTTTCAAATAAATATGCCCATACATAAGATGTTGACTAAAAGTGAAAAGAATAAATGCAGCTGTAATGATTTTTGACATGTAAACTCATGGTTCATGCCTGGTTTTGCTACCTGCCTAACAATGTTAATAAAGTTTTATGGGGAGAGAAAGGGGAAGCTGTGACTTTTAAATGTAGGGTTTTGCAGTTGGTTTCTGCCCCTAACACTTCTTTCCTGGGAGTGGTAAGAATGGTTTTTATTTTGACTGGGGGAAAAAGCCATCCCAAATAGTTTATTATTTGCATCATTTTGTACAGAGATAACTTATTGGCTTGTTGTATTTTGGCTTCTTACTTTGGGCAGATGACAGAGATGATTTTTTCTTCATTTTAAATGGCACAGATTCAGACAAGACAGAAAGAAATGTCTGTGCCATTTGATTAAGCAATTCAGTGTTAGATATGGATGAAGGCAAACATGTTTGTAGCACTACCAGGTGTACTTGGAGAGGTTCAGAAACCACTGGCTATGAGATTACGTTGTATGAAGCTCTTCTGTACATCTGAAGAAGTTCATAATTTTTTGTCAAAGTGCCAAAGCTTTTATTGCTTTTCGTTTTGAAGTTTCTCCTTCTCCCAGAAACTGTCCTTGCATTGGCATCAATTGGAAATAAAAAAAACAAACAACCTGTTGGGGAAAGAAACTTGTTAAAAAATGTTTCTACTGATTTAGATTAAATAAACTCAAATTCTTCAATATTATTCTCATTGGTAGTTTCCCACAGTTTGGGAAGCAGTATCTTTTAGAAGGATCTCCTAAGTTTCACTGAATTTAGGTAAATTGCTGCAGTCGCTCAGCATAGTTGCCAAACAGATTTGTTGCATTAAAAGAGGAATTTGCCTTTCTTGACTGGGTGTCTTCTAATCTTCTCCTTTATCTGGTTAATACAGAATGAAATCCAGCATCATTTGTGCCTGTGATGACTTTTTAATTTTTCACTTGCTTCCTGTCATGAAATGCTGGGGAAAACTAGGAAGAGACTTCTTTTCCCTGTTGCATCCAGATATTTTTAGATTCTGCCCACTTTCTGACCTATAATGTGCTTAACTTGTTTATTGCAGGCAGGTGTTTTAAGTAATCTCATAATTTAATATCAATTTACAGAAGGAGACAAGCTGTTCATGTGTGTGCTATATTGAATTCTCGTTTCTGTGATGTTCCTCCATCACAGAAGTCAAAATCAATCCTTAACAATTGAGGCTGCAGTAACTAATATGGAAAAAACCATTCACATTAGACATAGAAACAGACAAGTTTTATCACTACAAGCTTTTCCTGTATGACCAGACAAGGTATAATTCTCAAATAGATTTCCACTTCTTTCCTTGCACACAGTTGTGATGTGGTGTTTGTATCTTCAGGTGAAGAGGGCTCTGTACCCCATTGTTTATGTTAGAGTGTGAGTCTAACTGATACCTGAACATAGCAAAAGTGATTAATTTGGAATAAGCAGACCTGTAAAATGAGTAGGTAGATAGTAATTTTCTTTTTAATTTGAGATCAAAGAAGAATGAAAGTGCTCTATTGTTTGAAAGGAAAAGCTTTTTTGGAGCACCACTTGTGATTTATTCAGCCTGTTCCTGCCAACACTTTTCTCATTTAATTGACTTAATTGAGGTTAGACCTGAGAGTTATCATAGAATAGTTTGGGGTGGGAGGGACCTTTTGAAGGCCGTGTAGCCCAATCTCCCTGCAGAGAGCACAGACAGGTAAATATATGAACCTGAATGTTTCCAGCAATGGGGCATCCACCACCTCTCTGGGCAACCTGTGCCAGTGTTTAACCCTCATTGTAAAAAACAAAAATAAAAAAAAATCTTCCTTATTATTTAAATATATCCTCTTTTAGTTGAAAGCATTACCCTTGTCCTGCCACTACCTGCCCTGTTAAAAGCTTGTCCCCATCTTTCTTATAAGTTTATGGCTTTCTTACAAGATTATGACTTACCTATTAGTTACTCTTGCTGCCAAACACACTCTTGCTTGCCTCTGGCTCATCTGTGCAGCTAGTTTATGTATTTAGTGTCAAATTAAATATCATACTTTTCAACTGAATTTATTAATCAGTGTTGTGCATCCTGTGGAAAATATCTCTAGAGAAGTCAGGGTGAAAAATGTTTGTCCCTTAGTTTTTTTCTGTGTGCATTTGAAACTACTTTTATGTACAGATACTCTTGCAGTTTTACATTGTAGTGCCTGATCAAGTTTCCTTTCATACAGCAGCAGCAGTTTCCTCTATTTGGACAAAACCTTACAATTATAAAACAGCCACAAGAGGTGAAAGCCTAATTCCATCTTTGTAGTTACTTCAGCAGGTATTTTCAGTGCATTTTTAAGTGGAGAGGACTGAGCTGTTGAACTCTTCTGCCTTTCTATCAGAGGTGGCAGGGCTTTCCTTTCCTGTGATTGGTTTTATCAGCAGTTTCCAAGGTTGTTGAGTTGCCCTTCAGAACTTTGTTCTGAAAGGATAATTACATTGCTGCTTAGGAAAACTTTTAGTATCCATTTAAATAATTTAAAATCCTATAAAGCTGAGGAAAAACTAAAACTTTTATTTAGAACTGGAACATGTAATAGCATTTTGTGTGAGGTTTAGCCTTGTGTGTTTTGGTGGCAGCAGCAGCACTTCCCTTTCCTTTCCTGATATGCACCAAACCAAGTTCTTGTGTGGGAATTCAGGAGAGGTGACTTCCTAACCTGTGTGAGGGTGTGACCAGGGTGTGTTTCAAAGCTTCCCTTGAATGGTGGCTGAGAGGTCTCACCTTGCAACTGAGGGAGTTTTATTATTCCTCCTTTTGCTTTTATTATTCCTCCTTAATTCCTCTTTTCACACAGGAGTGGATTTTTTTTCAGTCTAATGCTGCTATACTTTTCAGATAAGCATGGAGACCCAAAGTTCTTTTGTCCTTCTAAGATTCTGTGGGTTTAGGCTCCTTCAAAAACTCTGGAATATAACTGAAGATAAAGCCAATTAAGCTGGAAGTCAGCTTAGTACACAGTGCTTTATTCCTAGTGGGTAAATGTTTGCTTTGTAAATTTAAATGAGGTTATTCTGGATGCTTAGAGATTGTACATAGCACAGCATGCTGCACACATGAGTGAATAAAAATCATATTTCCACTAAAATAAAAATTAAAATCACCATTTAAAGGGTATATTTTTTCTCACAGGTTCTCCATTATTCCTTTGAATTAGAGATGTAGTGGAAAATCTGATATCTTGTTGCATTTTATGGGACCAACATCTGTGAACACTGGTTTCAAGATAGTAAAGAATTTTTTTCCTTGCCTCTAAACTGTTATTATTCTTACTGGGTGGTATTGCACTTTGCAGCTTATCAGCTAGAGGGCATTTTATGTGTGTCTGTTCACAGAAATATATGTGAGTATGTGTATGTAGATGAGGTGATAAGCACTCTTATATACTGCTTTTTCTCCTTTCAAAGTATTTATTGCTCTCCTCTAATCTTTAAAGCTATAACTGAGTTAATATTTGCCAGATTGCTTTGCAATAGAGTGGTTTTTAGAATGATTGTTTGTATCATACCTGATTTTTCTCAGTTATTGCAATCTGCTTCCCTTTTATCTGTCAGTTGGACCTTTAGGCAACTTGAGGTATTTTTCAAGAAATACTGGTACAGCCTAGGTAGTGACATAGTACACAGAAAATCTTCCTGGTTTCCCACAAGGTGACAGCTCTTTTGCCATCCCCTTTCAGCACTGTGGTTGGAAGTGGAGAACTTACAGCAGATGATTTTTTCATTGCCCATTTAAAACTCACACAAGCGTAACATCTTCTTGGAAAGGTGTTTCCAAGTGAGGAAATGTATTTTACATTCATTTTCTGTGTAAGTACTGTCTTGTAAGTGCTGGAGTAGAGGGGTTTTTGTTATTTTTGTGTTGCTTTTCTAGCAGTGAAACTTAAAAGTATGTCCTTTCCAACTCAGCAACAAAAGGAAGCATCATAGTTTGCACTTACTGCTGTCAGCTGCTTTTGCTGTCTGGAGACTGGGAAAGGAACAGAGGAAGTTGTGTCTTTGGCTGGGTGCATCTCATCTGTCAACTCTTAAGGATTAGCAGTTGGATATTGTATGTGACACTCCTGTGTTGCATCAGTGGGTACGTGGTGTTACAAGGTCAGGAATCTCAGGGTGAAAATGGTTTAGGAAAATGGTCTGGTGAAGGACTGGAGTGTGAGGGATGGCTTAACACTTCCTAGGAGATGTGTATCTTTAGTTGTTGTGGATTTCTGTTGCAGTGGCAATTCACCGTTGACCAAAATCATCACAAATGAAGTTAGTCTGTTTCTTATGAGATGGGTTATTCTCTATGCAGAGCCTTTACCTCAGTCTCTGTTCAGAGAACAGGCCCGGGTGAGTAATAGAATAGCCCTTGATAAAACCTCTACAGGTAGGTTAGTGTCGGAGGGGGAACCAAGAGCAGGAAGTTTCTAAATTAAAATGTTTTCAAGGTGGTTGTCCATCACTGTAACAAACCTAAACTGCAACAGGGGCCTGGATTCAGCCCTCAGATTGCCTTTGTTCTAACAGGTTCAGCTTTCATTGAAGGTAAAAAAATGCTGCTTGCCTTGAAAATTGAAGTGGTTTCTGCATGGACAGTTTCTTATGATGTGTTTATAGTTTTGGTAATGGCCAAGAGAATGGATTTCACAGCAAGATGTAAAGATGCTCTAATTGTGTTCCGAGAGTTTGTTTCAATTTTGTTAAATGCTTTAGTGGATAGGAGAACAACTTGATTTAAAGACTGGAAAGACCTTTCTCCATTAAGATATCCCTTCCTCTAGTAAATCTGTCAGATAAATGTTCCTGTATGTTATTTTTCTATTTTGTATGTTATTTTCTCTATGATTATCTGTTTAGCCTTTACAAAAGTTTTCCAGATGAATTCAGCTGTTCTACTTCAAAATTAGGATTTTAGTGGTAGGAGGTTTGACTTAAAGCAGTCATTTTTTCCAGCATTTAAAATACACCTATCAATAAAATACAGAATGAAATCTTAATTGTAGGCTGGGAACTGAGCAATAATACTAAATAGTACATTAGGTATGGGGACTGTCAAGGAAATATTCATGAGTTCATGAATAAAATTTTCTTTGATTTTTCTTCAAAGAGGTAAATTTATTATTAATGCTGAGTTGGTCAAGGTAATGGAATCCTAAAAATTTTTATGTGGTTCAGTTTTGTATAGATTTGTATGTACCACTTATTTCCAAAGCTGATTAGTTCTGAGTAACTATCCTCTGAGATGGCTGATGAACCACAGAACTGGGTAGTTGTACTGGCTGATTTATTATTGTTATAAATCTATTTTAGTAACTTAATCACTTTTAGGCATTGGGAAAAATGTTTCCTTTTGTTACAAACATGATGTCCAGCTGTATAAGAGAATGTTTAACACTTGTAAAAGTTCTAAACTGAGGGGTTTTGTCTACACACTGTCCAGTCAGGATGGGGATAGAGATACAGCTGTAGATACTGAAAACAAAATAAATATATATGACTATGTAAGTAGTGAGTAAAAAGCATTTTACAGGTGAAATATTCTACACTTTTAAAATTTGGAGCTGTTTTTATTCAGGGAAAAAAAGATAAGCTTACTTTACTTGCCATTGTGAGAAACAAACTTGAAAACTTCTGTCTTGTTTTGCAGAATAAATTTTACATAGAAACCAAGCTTAACAGAGACTTAAAAGATGACCTTATAAAGCTGTTTACGGAACACGTTGCAGAAAAGCACATTTACAACCTGATGCGTGAGTAAACTTACTGACTTTTTTAATAATGGGAGTCTGGGAAACCACAGTGCCCTCAGGTATTGCAGAAATCCACAGCAAACTGGGAGAAACAGCAAATTATTAGTGAGCTTAAATGTTTTTAAGGCATGAAGAAATGTGGTGCAGTTCAACTTTTCAAAAACATGACTTTGTATGAAGTCATGGTTTCCTTGAGTATCTGGGGGACACTATTTCTTTTCCCTTATGACTTGTGATTGTGACATAACAAATGTATTGTTCTCTTGCTTTTGCTGTTACTCTTTAATTTTGTTATCAAAATCTTGGCAGGTAGCATTAAGAATGTGGTGTGGTCAGAGGATTGTGATACCACCCGAGTTATTGCCATGGTGTACTCCAGTACTCCCTGCTAGTGAGCTGCATGATGCTGACAGCAGTTTCCAAGTTAATGGCTTAATGCAAATTTAATAATCTTCAAGTGATACCTACAGGAGCACTTATGGGGAAGTGTGACTCCTGTGGTGAACCACTGAGTTTGCCTGCAACCTGCCTCCCTTAGTGTGTGTTTGTGTGAGCACAGGGACCTTGTTTTGCTCCTGGAGAGGGGCAGGTAGCAAAGCATCAGTGGTTGGAGTGGAGGATATTTCCTTTGTCTTTACTGGGGCAGTAATGCCCTGTTCTCTCTCCAACAAGGGGCTGGGGGAAAGGAGCTTTGCTGTTTTAGGGTCACTGAGAGTTGACATGTAGGGAAAAGGATGGCTGAACAAAGTGACTACAAAGTCAGGGAGCCTGATACCCTAAAATGATGTGGAATCATCAGCTCTTATCCCATCTTGTTTTTGCCATCTGAAAAAGTGTTGCTAAGAAGGGTTTTTAGCTGTGTAGCTGATCAGATCACCTTGGAAAAGAGCAGAACCATAAGGAATCCCCAGCCATGGGCCTCACATTTTATTTTATGCCAAAGAGAATTAACAGTGTCTTGAAACCTGGTGAGATGGTTGCTGCAACAGGATCACAGAAAATTCAGATAATGCTGCCTTAAAATGATACAAGTTTTGTGTATGCATTTCTCAGGCAAAGAGGGTTTTTTTGTCCAATGACAAAGCAAAGGTAATGCTGGTCAAACCTCTGACATAAGTGATGTCAGATATGTGTTGCTATGTAATTAACTTTGTGGTGATAATAGCATAATCAAATAGAAATTGCAGATGAACTTTTGAAAGGAAAAGACCTGCGGAGTGGGTGTGAAATCAGAAATTCTTCTTTCCAGCTGTTAATTGCAGAAGTAAAATGAAAACACTGAAAAATAGAAGTAAGCTGTCACTGCCTGTATATGTCACTGTAGGTTGTCACTGCTGCTGTGTATGGAATCTCTTGTTTAATGAGCAACTTCCTTAGATTCATTTAAGTCTGACTCAATTTATGAAAACTAAGTTAAGGCTTTATCTAACTCTGAAGTAAAGTGATAAACGCTGAGAGGTATGAACTCCTGTGACTGATTAAATCTTGGATAAGAGGATCTTTAAATTGGGTTAGAGAATGCCTAAATAAAATTGTAAACTTGCTAAAAGATTCTTTGGAAATAATTGAAGGCATAGCACATGACATACTACTGGAGAAGTGCTGAAAAAGTTCTAGGGTTTTATTTTATCTTCTCCCATTCTCAAGTGTTCTTTGTAGTTTACTGAAATTCAGACCATAGCAGATCAGAATATTACCTTCATTTTTGAAAGGGTAAGGACTCCATGAACATAAATAGGATGTAAATCAATGTTTGTGATTTACTTTATTTCCCAATGTCACTGTGTGGTGCAGTTTCCTGATATTTGGTGCAGATTTGGTTTAGCAAAAAAAGTTTCTGTATTATGTGGGGTGAAAAAAGTACAGTTATGAATGGGTATGCTTGGGAAACTAAAGTCAAGGAAATTGTGATCTCTATAGAGAATTGGAATCCTGGCATCTCTTTTTGAGAGCTGCTGCAACTGGAGATTCAGTGAGATGGGAAGCATGCCTTCCCTCTGTTTGAGAAAACAAATGACAAAATTGGTTCAATCCATTTGTGATCTAGACCTGGGGGATTACAGCAACATCTGCTCTCGTTCTTGAAATTTGTTGCTATGTTTTTATGTGCAAAGTGGGTTTTGTTTATAGTGCCCTGCCATTCTGTCAGAGCCTCTAAGCTGGCATTTCTGTTTGAAGCTGTGTTCAGGAAGGACTGCAAGTGCATTTCAGGTTCATTTGATTTTTGAAGAAGTTCCTGCTCCACTTCAAAAGACGGAGGAAAAAAAAGTCAGAAAAGCAGTGCAGCACAGATCTGTTCCTTAGTGTTTGATCTTGCTCTGACTCCTCTGGGCTGAGTCTGGCCTGGTGCCTGTGCTGTGTGGTCAAAGACAGCAAGGTGCAGGATGGATGCCTGGTACAATGGTCTCTCTGTTGGGAGCATTTCTCAGAGCACCTACTTGCAAAACTAGAGTGATTAAGGTGTGATTTCACCATTTACAGAGGAAATGCTGCCTAAGTGAACAGTGCTTGGACAAATTTTTCCTGCACAAACATCCATTTGGTTCCACTTTGGTTTTGCTAAAGAATTGTTTTTTAAAAAAAAATCTCTCTACTATCTGGAGCACATCTCATGAGATAAAATAAATACATACACAGATCCATGAACATGGTTGTGTTTGTGAAACACTTTTGCACCCACACATATTTATCAAGTCAATGGTCTTCAAATTACAGTGGATACATTTGAACTAAGTGAACATAACCTGATTATTTTCCTTAACAGAGCTGGCTCTTGTAGATAAGACTGCTGTATTCAATGGTTTGGGAGAAACTGCTGTCTGTAGAACCACTCAACTGAATGTAATAAACAAAGATACAACATCTTATTTACAAGAAGCTTCAGAAATGAGGGAGGGGTGGAAGATGCAGATGATATCCCTATGTCACTAGAGAAAGGGTAGTGGAGAATGTTACCTTTGTTCCTGCTACAGTAGTGACTTGTAAGCAGGAAAATCTCAGAAATAGGTGTGTTTTCTCCTTATGCAGCCACTATCTCTTCTAGTAGTCCTGCACTGTCATCTCTATGCCCTGGAAACATCTTGCTTGCTTATTCTTGTCTGGAAAAATAGCAATTACTGCATTAAAGTGAATAACAGCTCCTGAAACCCTACTTACAGTACTTGCAATAGGTAGAAATTCAATGGCAGAGAGCATTTGCAAGTAACTGCTACTTTTCTCTTTTTGAATATTGGCAGCTTGGTGCCCAAAACAAGCTTGTTTCTGAATCTAAGGAAAGGAAAAACTGTAAATAGCTTGCTGTTGTTTCTCCATGGTGGTTAGATCACTTTGTTTCTAATTAAGAGAATTTGCAATTATCCCTGTTCTCTTCTGAGTTCTAGGCTGGAGTCCTGCCCTGGCAGGTTGATGAGGTTCTCATCTCCATATTGAGAACAAAAAGAACAGTATCCTAAAGTGGTTGTATAGTTGAAAGGTGTTTTAGAGGGAAATCTGAGTAGAAGTATTCTGCTAATTCTTTTCTTAATATGGTGTTTGTGGGAGAAGTAGGATGTGTCTGATTGATTATGGCACTCCAAATAAAGCTTAGCATATCTCTAGGTACTTGAGCCATTCATACCTGTGTGTGTAGGAGCTGTTTATTTCCTCACATGTGAATGTTGTGAGTTCAGGAAGTGGTTTTTACTCTTACAAGATCAATGTTCAGCTGGATATCATTCAATACAAGATGGTTCTTCCCAAAGAAGCATCTGCCTGCACTTCTATACTGTAGTTAGTCAACTAGGAAGTCAGATGAGCTTTATCTGAGGGAAAACTGTTTTCTTCAGCACTTCTGGTTCTGTTCCTGTTGACTGGTGTTATTACAGAATGAGCTACTTCAACCTGAGCACAGAGAGTGGTTACTCTGTGTAGATTCTAATGGCTTGTAGGCAATTGTTGAATGTCATTCTCCATGTCATTGCTTGTGTGAGTTCAGAGCTAAAATCCAGTGTGAAAAGATAGCACATATGTTCACCAAAGTAGAAGTTTTTCTAATGGTTTTCCAAGAAAAAAATTCTTTGATAAAAGTCTGGAGGAGGGAGATCACTTACAGCCAGTTCATTATGTTGCCAGCTTCTCGTTAGGTACACAGAAAGGTTTTTTCCTGAAGAGTCTTACATATGAGAGCTTTGTTTCTTTCTTGTTAGATCACTTGGATTCAGAGGAGGGGAAGGGATCCTGTTGCTATTTGCTTAATTTTTGTTGTTGTTGGCAGTGCATTACAGTTCAGTAGAAGGGCTGTTATGTTGGAAAAGATTTTCCTTTATAGAGGTGTCAGGAAGGGTATTTCTGCTGCACTGGTGCTTCCTGAAAAGTACCAGGAAAGTTAACTTGAAACTTAGAGGGATGTCATCAACCTTTCCCAACAATGGAATTGTCCAACTCTCCTTTTTGATTCTGCAGGTAGAAATTTAATGCAAAATTATGGAGAATGAATTTAGTGATAGCTGTTGGAGGCTGATAAATGTGAAGGGTTTTCCTGGTTTTTTGTGCAGTGGGTAAGGAGGAGTGTGTTGCTCTGTGGACACCCAGCCCTATGTGTTTAGCAGATGAGTTTTGCTGTGTTGATCTCCAGAAGCCTGTTGATGTCAGTGAAGGAAGGCTGTGTGCTGCTATGACATAATGCCTTTTGTTAATTAATTCCATATGCAGCTTTTGTTGGTGAATACAGAATTCTCTGTTTGAGAGGAGCAGTGTAAAAGGCTGAGAGAAGGACTGCGATTGATGCCAAGTTGATGGCCTGACTATACAGTTACAACAGAGATATCAACACTTGATATGTGCTGGTTTTTTTATTCCCTCCCCCTGCCTCGGCCTTTGGCAGAGACAGACAAGAAAAAGATGGATTGGATTGACATTTACCATGCTCAAGGTGCCATTTCTTTTTCCCTTCTCCATTTCGTCTTTTCAAACAATCTCCATCCGAGAAGCAACCTGTTATTGTCTTGACAGGCAAACTGCAGAGAAAATCTCCTGGAAAGGGGAGGAAACACTCATTGTTTTTCAGCTTCTTGCAGAAAGCATTGCCCCCACCCTTCCTGCTGCCCTTCAAATTGACATTCAGGGAGTTGCTCTTTGTGTTTCTCATTTCCATGTCAGATCTAATGACTGTGTTTCATAAGGAAATAGCAGCTAGTTTCTTAAATGAACCTGTTCTTGAATGTCTGTACTGAGTTGGTTTTGACAAGAAGCATAGAACATTATTACAGGTTTGATGACTGTGGGCTGAAAGGTTGCGGGTCCTGTAGGAAGAGCTTGAGGGTTTCATTGTATGGTTTGGGCTACATCTACATTAGAAAGTGGTGTGGTATAAGGGAAGCACATCTACAGAGGGTGAAAGACCTACTTATTGGTGTTGAGGACCCAATATTGTCAGTTACATGCTTTTTGGAGAGTTTTATTTCACACCTGGAGAGCACCAGTAGCAGCTCGAGCACATCTGGTTTAATCTTGCCTGAAAGGAATTGAAGTAAAATGCTCCCAGGCAGCTCTGTCATACCAACCAAGGAGCAGTAAATGGGAGTGATCAGTGAATTTGCTTCAAAATCACATTTCTAATCTGAACTAAAGCTTTAATATAGAATTTGCCCTTAAGCATTTGAAATCACTATTCTTTTTCTCTTTGAGACACTGAGTGACTACTGTGGTGGCAGAAGCAATGTGTTTAAAAAGTGTCCTGTTTGATTACTGAGGCCCTTCTGTAATATATTGGCTATTACTCAGCCTCTAGACACTGCTTTGCTTTTTCCTAAATATGTGCAAGATTTGTATGAGAAAATCTATACAACTTCACTCTGCCACCCTCATAAACTGTTTCTTGCTTTTTAAGCTTAAGAATGATACAGGAAAAAAAAAAAGTTAGATTTCTTTAAAAACTAACAGTTTAAAAAGGCAAAATTAATGGCCTGTAGAGTGACTTGGTCTCTGTCTTTAGAATTAGCCTATATGTCAGGGTAGGTAAAATGACATGAGAAGATTCCTTCCTTGGGGCCTAAAAACTGAAGCAAGGTAGCAGAGCACTAGGAGAAAATACTGATTCATTCCAGTGTGTTTGTTCCAGACTAAAGCAGGGTGATTTCTGTTGGAATTCCTCTAAAATAAAAAAAACTAATGTACCCTTTTCCTCCATTATGAAGCTGTTGGATTACCAGCTTCTGACAGTAAATGATTTGTGGGGCAAGAAGGTTCTGTAGCATAGAAGGTCCTTTTTTGAGATGTAGGGAAGGGATGTATTTATTCTCAGGTTCATCATGAAAAGTGATTTTTGCATCTCTGTAGTATTGTGACCATTCCTTCTAAAAATCACTTGTCACATTAATGGTGGCTTGTTCTTAGCCCTCAGCAGGTACCCTCTATGCTCTCAAGGGCTAAACAGGACAGCTGTTAATCATTCCTGTACCCTCTGCTATGCAGATCTGATGGAGTAATGAAGAATAACATGCTCACCAGTTTAAGGGTGGTATCACTGATACTGAAGTAGCAGTTGTCATTTCACAGCTAAAGGCTGAGTGGTTGTGTTGTGACCATACTGGAAACAGTCTGTGATGTTGCCAGGTATTGTAGAATACACTGAAATTCTCCAAATAACAATTGTCACACAAAATTTGTTTCTGAATGAAACCTTTTATCAAAGAACTAGGCCATACTAAGAAACACAGCTGCAACTTTTTATTTTCTTTTTTTCATGTTAATTAAGTTGCAGCACCTCAAATTCATTTGGAAAATACAGTCTCAGCTAATGACCACAGTGGTTAATCTGTCTCCTTGGCAAAGAAATAGAAGTAATCTTCCCATTTCAATAAGCCTTTATAAAATTATAAATGTAAAAATACCGCCTTATTTTCCAATTATAGAAGTCCAAAAGCATTTATACGTTTGTAGCTTTGTTTTTCATATTTATTCTTTTTACAGCATTGAATTTTTTCCATGTGATTAAGACTTGAAGTGTTTGTTTTGTAGCACTTTTATTAGATGCTTAATAAAGCTTTTGGTCTATGTAATGAATATTTTAAATGTAATCTCTGGCTTTACTAAATGCCTGGTGGCAAATGCTTACAATGAAGACAATTTTTTATGTCTTTTTTTCTGATCTACATTTTCATTCATTACAAACTTATGAAGAATGTATGTTGGTAAAAATTTATTTTTAGTTCTGTTTAAAGGAAAATAAAACTGCAAGATCATAAGTAGCTGGATGTAACTGCAAATGTGAGAGTTATGAAAAAAGGGAAGGCCTGTTTTCATGCAAAAGGCTTTTGAACTTCTAGATTAATTATTAAACACGCAGGAATTGCACCTAGGTTAAAGTAAGGGAAAGATAATACATGATCCAGCTTCACAGCAGTGAATTTTATAATAAAATAAGCATCAGGTAACAAAACAAACAAACGAACCCAACCAATAAAAAGGCTGACAAACCCCAAATCCTGAAACAGAACAATAAAAACCAAACACAGCCTCACAAAAAACCTCAGCCACAAACTGCAACAACAAAAACCTACAGCCACATTTTGTATCTCTCCCTTGTTTAATTGCTGTTGGCACGTGGGTTTCAATCCAGTGCTTTGCATGGAGTGGATGGAGGAGCAAAGGTTGGGAGAAAGGAACCATCTCCAGGGTGAAGGTGATTTTATCACAGCAAAGTGGAAAGGTTTGTGTGGTCAGATGGACACTTTGTAGTTTAGTTTATTCTGTTGGTTTATTTAGTTTATTTTATTCTATTAGTTTATCCCCTAGTTTAGTTTATTGTCCTGCAGATTTGACTCCACGTCCTGCTGATGCTGCTCTTCATCCCTGCCTGTCTCATGGGAAAGGGCTCAATGCTGTGACATATTGAAGCTGTTGCTCTGCACAAGAATACAAACATTGCACTCATGCTGGAATGGAGTCCCAAAGAGCACAGCTTTTGCAGTGGGACAAAGATCTCCAGTGTCCATTTGTTTACTGGCTTCTGCTTCTTTTGAATACTGGAGAGAACAGCTGACTAATGCCTTCGTTGTGGAAGCTTTTGGAGTTGCTTTTAATGGGAATAAGGTTTCTAATGTTTTAAAGTGCATTGTTGACTAATTACAGCCTTGAGCACATCTGCTTAAGTTGTATTTATGTATGATTTGTTAAAACAGCTTACTTTGAAGTTCTGTTTGATTGCTGCAAAGAGAGAAAAAATATTGTATTAACGTGCAAAAGTTTTACTGTTCTGCCAGAAAAATTAAATCTTTGCTATGCAAAAATAAATCTATTTTGAAAAGAATGTTGAAGGACAGAAATGATTTTTAGAACAGCTAACCCTTAGCTTTTGCAAGTCAATATTGAATTATGAACAAGTGAATTAGAGCTCGTTAAGAGACCATCTGCTCCTGCTGGAATTACTGGGGCCCTGGATCTTGCCCCAGGTACCCCACTGTGATTAGGAAATAACTTAAATGTTCATGGAGGGATGAGGTTCTCCAGTGTTCCTGTGTGATAATGGGGCCACTCAATTACTGCAGAGTCCCTGGAGTGTTGCAGGTTCATATCTCACTTATTCCAGTACAGTTCATCCACTGTTCCTCAAAAATCCTCGAGGCCATTTTGGGTATTGTGTCTTACCTCAGTTCAAGAATATTTCAAAGCATCTTGTATGTTTCTGCAATTAAAGCCCTTCATCATCATGGGACTCCACACTTTTCTTCTTTGATTCTGCCATGAGTTATTTTCAAGACTATTTACAGTTTAATTAACTTCTTTGCATATTAGTTTCTTACTCTGTAGGATGTGATTTTAGTTCCTAAACACTGTGGAGGTGTTCAGATGGTATCATAGTGCCATTACCTCTGTCATTCAGTTGAGGTTGAGGTTTATTCTGCCTCACCCTCCCCTGTCTTTGTAAATGCTGCAGGTGGAGCTTTTGGGAGTAGGTAGAAGGAGTCTGCAACTTCTGTGTTGTAGAGTCTCATTAGTTTTTCTAATAAAGCAAGAGTCAAAGCCTTAGTGTTTGTTGGTTTTAGGGTTGTAAAATGGCAACAGCTCTTTGTATTCCTTGAGTCTGAGTAACCCTCTCAAGAATTCAGGATAGAATGTCTAGGTTGGTTTAATTGCAAAACTGAAGGTGAATTTGTGTGCAGTTTTACATTTTTCATCTATTTACATCTTTTTCTCTAAACCTGGCATTGAGATCATTTGGATCCATCCAATGAGAGGAGTTTTGTCTGTTCTTATGGAAACTGTTCTGAAAACACAAATCCAGCAGGGCTATTTGGAAAAAGTGGAAACTGGGTTAGTTTATACTGCATGGATTGAACAGTATGTTCTTTAATTTTATTTCTTGAGAAATGGGAGGTATATGCCATTGCTTTGTTATGTTATTGTTGAATGTAATAGTGTTGTGCTTGTATTTATTGACTGTAAATCAGGATTTACATTTGCATTGTAGGTGATGTAATGCAGTTGCAGAAACTAACATAAGAAATGTTGATTTCTGAAGCTGCAAAAAAAAGATGAAGATTTTAAACAGCTTGTTTTATGTATTTTAGGAATATAATTTAATCTCTGCATGTAAAGAACAAATTCACAGTTCTCTGGCCACTTTGCAAATCTGTTGGTGAAGCTTAGGCTGAAGTAGCCATGGTGCAATTAAAGACACATAATTTTATATACACACACATTGTTTGGATTGTGCATTACTGTCACATTATAGAACATTATGCCCGTGTTAATTCAATGCTTTGCAACTTTCTTGGCTGCCAAGAGGCTGTTTGAAAAAATCTTTAGGAAAGGACCTGTAAATATGTCATTACAAAACAAATCACAGGCTCTCACACCCTCAAGGCTTCAGCTGAAATGAGCAAGCACTTCTAAGATGGTTCTTTGCAAAATAAATTCATCTATAACAGTTAAATAAAATTACTTTGATTACTTGGAGGTTAGAAAAAATACTTTGTTTTCATTTGCATCTGACATGAGCCACAGCTTCAGAAAAAAAAGAAGATGCTACTGAAGATGTAGTTTTTTATATTAAGTACCAGTGGCAGATGCCAAAACTGGAACTAGAAATGCTTTGAAGCTTAAAAGGTAGAATCGCTACAATGTAAGCCCAAGAGATGAACCATTTAGGTAGAATTGTAGGAATCATTTCTCCTCTGTGTGGTGGGTTCAGAAAGGTGTGTATGTTGCTCAATGAAAAGTGAGAGACAGCAGTTGGTTTACATCTTAATTTCTTTCTCTTTTTTGTGTGTTTCTGTAATTCAGGTGTAGGTATAAAGCCCATATAAGTAGGAATCAGAATAAAGGCCAACTTATATCATGGTACAAGGTGTAAATGCGCTATTGTCAGGCTTTTCCACAGGAGGAAGATGCAGTTATTGCAGTCTTTACTACAGAAGATACCAAGAATGAGATTAAAACATCATTTGTGTTCCATATGTGTTTAAAAGAACAACTTTTCTTTGATGTTTGCAATTTTTACACTGCGTGTGCACAGACATTCAATCCTTCCTCAGTTTTATGTACAGGATTCTAAATGCAGTTAAAGCAAGGTTTTGTAAATCTTCAGGTGTTTAACACACTCAGTATGAGAGTACATCTAACAATAAAGGGTTTACTTCAATTCTTTGTCTGAATACTTAGAGCCATTGCTTGCTTGGTGTTGCCTGAGAACTGCTACCTTCAATAAATGAAAAATAAGTTATTCCACATTTTTGTCATACATAATTTAAACAGGATACTGCTATTTAAAGGTGGTATTTTGTTACTGGAGAATTAAATTGTCAGGTTCAGATACCTGACTCTTTTCTGTGTGAGGACATCAGATACTTAAAAAAGCACAACTACTGTGTGTTTTTGATAGGAAAATATACATATATATGGTTAGAAAAATTTCTGATTCTCTTAATTTTGTTTCAGCTTTACTTCTGGAAGCTCAGTCAACACCTTTTCAAATAACTCCTTCAACCATGGCAAATATTGTGAAAGGCCTGTATACACTACGACCAGGTAAAAAGGAAAAATGTTTGTATTAATCTCATATTGTGATGTCTTTTCCTAAATACATATTTTTCTACATGTGTATGCTCTCTATCTAATGCACAGTTAACAAAAAAAATTGTGTTGTGTTCTATCCTTCATAATTCTCAGTTCTGCCCTGGGTCTTGCTGTCCATCTGACCTGTACAAGGTACCATGTGAATGCCACATACATTTAAAAAACCCAACCCAACCCTTACTCTGGAGACAAAGGGAAGTTCTTGATAGAGAAAGGAGGCTGTTAATGAGTCAGCCATGGCAGAAATGTAGAAGTATGGAAATGGTGAAAATTATATTCAAGTTGCACTTCAAAGTCAGGTTTTTTTGCATGAGGTGAATGACTTTCTTCTATGAAGCCATTATTTGGTTGGCATTGTTTCACAGGAGACTTTCATTTAACTTGTGAATACATGGTGACATTTTATGCAACAATTATATTGAGAGGAAAATGGTGTTGCAGATTTTAATCAATTTTTTATCAAAATGTTTGGTTCTATAAGTTTTGAAGAAACAGAGCAGAACTTTTACCCAGTGTTTGTGAAGTTTTAGAAACAGGAAGTGTTCAAAATATCCATAAATCAATGGTACCCACTTCCCTTCTTTTTACAGTACTGGTAGTTTCTTCTTGCCTTGTTGTGACTGAGAGAAGGGTTGTATCTGAGTTTCAGTCTATTTTTGCTTTGAAATCCCCATTTATGGAAATAGAAATGAGGATCAGAATCCTTTACAAAATCTTTAGTGCAATATTTAGCATGTGTATAAGCCAGGAGTGTGGTGGACCCTCAGTTTACAAAATCCATGGATAAAGCACTTTCAGTAAGAGAGGATATTTAAGACAGCAAAATTAACATACTGCCATCACTTTTAAGTCAATGCTATTTTAATAAAGTGTTCAGGACCAAAGAAAGAAAAAGTGCATATTCCTAAGTATAAAAGTGTCACTCTTTTGAAAGCAGCTCATTGTGGGTTTTCCTTGGTCACACTTAATGTTGTAGGGGATGGACTTGTGGTTTCCCAGTATTTTGTTTCAGATGATCCCTGTCTTGCTGTCTGCTTCACAGCACAACAGAGACTGGTTTGGGTTGATATCATGGGCCTAACCAGATTTTGAATAGTTGTCTTACATCTGTAAGATACTTAAGTATGAAAATTGTTCCTACAGTTTGTGATACCTGCTTTCCACATCTGAGTAGGAAGACCCAAGTGGTTTAGGTTATCACTTGAATAGATGCACATTTGTTCTAATTGCCTGCTTCTCAAACTTCTCAGCCTGTGAAAAAATGGGGAGCTTTAATGTCATTCCAACCAGAAGAGCCCAGGATAGACTTCCTGATGTAAAAGGCTGTTCTTGGGTGCTGCTCGTTCTTGAGGGTGAATTCTGAAATCATGGCAAGGGGTCCTCCTGGGCAGTGCTCCACTGGTACTGTGGGCTGGGGAGCAGATAACTGGGGAAGTAAAGCACAAAGTGAAGCCAGTGGAAGTAGCTGAGGGATCAGGGCAGTGCTGTGAGCTGTTTGTTTAAGCAGTGCAGGGAGGGAAAAGAGAAGTGATGCTGGTAAGGTTGGTGGCCATGGGCTTTCCCTTCTCTTTCTTCTATTTTCTCTTCCAGTTGCAAGTACTTAAAAGCAGTCAGACTTCAAATATTGCCAGAAAAGACTATTCTAATTCTAGCTCAGTACTGGATCCAGTCCTTTTGAATCTCTCTATCAATGGTCTGGACAAAGGGATCCAATGCTCCCTCAATCCGTTTGCAGACATCACCAAGTTGGGCAGTAGTGTGAGAATTGTGTTGTACCTTAGTGAATAAATTTAAAAGCATCTCTTTTTTCTAAGTAAATATTAAATTTAAGATAACTGCTACAACCTGTGGAAAGCCTGGCTGCAGAAATACTGGAGGACTATTTATTTTTCTCAGACCTTGTTTTAAAGCAAGGTCAGTTGCTTTAAAGCCAGTTTTCATCCTTTGCTCAGTCTCCTCTGTGTTTCTTACAATCAACCTTGAAGCAGTTTTAGAGTAAAATATCTTGCTCCTGTAAAGGAATGTGGAGTGTAATGAAATTAAATTGCATTTCTGTCCTGAAGCTGAACTAGTGCAGATTAGAATTATAAAGTGAACATTAAAAAAGTATTTGTCTAAGCTTTGTAAGATCAGTGACAGAAATTCATTAATTCATTTGATATGGGGGATGGAGAAGCAGGATGGAGAAGAATGATGACACTACTGTGCTTTTTAGAAGTAGGACTCAGGCTCATTCTGTGTAAGGGTATGTTTTGTAATGAGTTTCCTGGAGTAAAGTGTTACAAACAATTATCTGATTATCAAGGTGAATTTGCTGATCATCAATTGCCTGTCCTTGGGAGTGAGATGCAGCAAGAACTGAATTTCTGTTTGATTATGAGGTTAAAGATGAACAAAATTCTTTTATCTACACGTAAACATCTGATTTTAACAGTCTGGTTATTCATTTTGCTTTAAGACATGGTTTTTGTGGGTTTAGGGGATGGTTTGGTGTTTTTTCTTTTTTTAATTCAAGGTACTAGTGTGTATTTAAAATAGAATAAAGTTACATTCATCAAAGAGGAACATTTTTGCAAAATATCCCTTCAACATATTTTGTTATTGCTTTCTCTCTTCTTACAGAATGGGTACAGATGGCACCAGCTTTATTTTCTAAATTCATCCCAAATGTCCTTCCCCCTGCTGTGGAATCTGAGCTTCAGGAATATGCTGCTCAAGACCAGAAACTTCAAAGAGAGCTTATTCAGAATGGATTTACTAGGTAATAGTTACCAGTCTTCAGCAGTGATTGTGCTGGACAGTGCTGAAATGGTAAAAATGGATAGACCTAAAAATACTGAAGAAATAATTTAAGAGTTAACAAAAAAAACTTTCACAAATATGGCCTTATTTTCCGCATGTTTGAGCAGTAACAACCCTGCAGATGGTACCAAAATGTAGATGATTGGAAGGCTTGAAATAGTTTGATGAAACAGATTACTTTCAGTTCATGCATCCCTGTGTTTTGATTGTGCTTCTACTGCATGGTTCATGCTCTTGTTCAACCTTTACTTAGACTATTTATTTTCTATAAGCTCTCTTTTTTTCCTGATGCTTCTGAGAATATCAGCTGATGATTTCTCCTTTCTCCTTTTCCAGTTTCAGAGTTATTTATCCAGTGAAGGTGTTTATTTTAAATAGACACTTCTCTTCTGAGTATTGAATTAAGAGGGGGGGCAGAGGAGGAAGAACAAACAGTAAAAGCCAGGCCAGAAAATGTTCAGACCGTATATTGTTCACTCTTGCTCTGAGCTGTTCTATTTAGCTGCCTAGACAGAGGCACAGCACTTCCAGCACAGCAATGTAGAACTTCTGCAGTAACCTGACAATCTAAGATCAGGCTGGGGAAGCATCCTGTTCAGTTCCCAGGAGGATGATTTCTTCATCAATCTTAATCTCTCCTGTTATCTCTGCAAAGCTCCAAGCCTGGTGCTGTAGTTTGAACACCCACTAGATGTGGGTGTGTTTAATGTTAGATGTATTTATGGATTTCATCCCACATAGTTTTCCTCAAAGGTAATTTCTGTCTTCAAAGCTTGGTAAATTATGGAGCTTCAAAGCTCTACTATTGACCCAAATGCAAATGGTATGCTGTAGGCTCTCCTTGTAAGGCTTTCTGTTGAGGAAAACAGTTTTTTTGAGAGGTATACATAAAAATAAACCCATAAGAGCTTGGGCTGAGAAAAACAGTGCATTTGGTCCAAGAAACAGAAGTTTGAGACTTTGAAACTGAGTAGGCATATAATGCTGACAAAAGAATGTAATGCACAGAACAAAATAAAAAAGGGAACAATTTAGTTTTGTCTGACTTTCAGTCTTGTGAATTCTGTAGGTGGCTAATAATAGTTCTGCTTACACGTGTATTTCACCAGTTTCACAATTCTTAGGGGTTTAAAAATGAAGTTTCAAGTTGTAACAGCCTCTATTCACAAAAGTAATTGCTGTCAAAAACATTTTTCTATAGTTACCTGAGATTGAGAGGCTTGTTAGCTTGCCTGGGAGTCTCTTTGGCTGGCTCTATAAGGAGGAGACTATCTGTAGTAAGGCTGCAATTAGGGATGCCTGCATGGTGCTGTCTTGTTACAGACTTTGTGGAATCCTCAGAATATATTTTAGCAACTCCTATTTAATGCAGAAAAGCAATTTTCTGACTGTGGAACTAATAAAAATCTGTAGGGAGCAGTTTCTGTTCTCTGTCATAGACGTGGGCAAAGGAAAGATTAGGGCTTGAGGACAGTCATCCAAGCAAGAACTAAATAAAGGTTTCTTTGTCACATATTGTTTGCAGAGGTGAAGCTCTAACTCTTCCTTTTGGCTTTCTGCAGTGTGGGATCTCCTGGGTACTTGACATGTGGAAAGTTTTGGTGTGCCCTGTAGGTTTAGCAAAAGGACCCACCCCAGCTGATGCTTTTGTGTAACTGCTCAATTTATGAAATGAAACTGCAAACTAAAACTTTGCAGAGGAATAACTGATGACATTTAGTCTTTGATGAAGGTGTTTTGCACAGTCTCTTTTATATGGTGGTACTATCAGTGCAGTCTGGTAAACATGGAGGTTATAAAAAGTGTTAGAATTGAGTCTCATCATTACTGGGACACTGGCAGAAGATATTACCTGTACTTCAGTTTTATTTGCTACATGGCTTTTTTCATGCTATTTGAAATGCATTTTGCCTTAGAATGTATTTCAAAATGTAATGTGCTTCTCCTGTTAGGAACATAAGTTATATTTGTTTATGACTTTTCAGAATTGTTCTGAGGTTATATTTCTACATATATAGATGTATAAAGAAGTTCTTTTTTTCTTTTATCAAGTAGCATACCAAATCTGTTCTTTTCTGGGTTAGTATGAAATGTCATCTGTTCTCTTTTAATTGTGCCAGAAAAAGGGTGATTTTATGTTGGTGCATTTCCTGCCATAGTAATCATGAGGAACACAACTCAGTGAGCTAACTTCAGTAGCATTAATTACATGTCTTCTAGTTGAAGATGTCATCAACACTATTAAGTACTAAATTCTCCTGCTTAAAGAGCAAGTGTTGTCAGCTCAGACTTGCCTGAGGTCTGGTTATTGAACTTTGCAGGAGCATCTTAGATTTTCAGACTGACAGATGCATAGTTTTCCCACATAGTTTTATAAAGTTTGGTTGAGGAGTTTGAATTGAGGAAAACAATTTTATGTGTGACTTCAGACCACACTGTATATGAGCAATTTTCCTCATTTTCATTTTATAAAGAAAATTATCCTATGAAACCGAACCTAGTATCTGTAACAAAAGGATGAGCTAATTTAATTATAAAATACAGCTTATACTTCTGTTTTAATAAATTGAGAATCCTGCAGTAGTGTTATTGTCACTATGTTTGCATTTTTTTCTGAATATCTGTAAGTTGATGATTGTACTGAGGTGTTTTGCTGTTGCTCTGGGCAACAGTAACAATGCTTTGGGCTGGTAGGGGCATTTAAATGTTCAATGTCCCTGCAATGATCAGGTACACTTAATTCAGGTTAACATGAAAATACTTTTCTTTCCCTTCTTTCCCAGAGGTGACCAGTCACGCAAGAGACCTGGAGAAGAGCTTTACAGTAAGTGTCCATCTAATCCTGCCCTCCAGCCTGCTGCAATCCCTGACAGGTTGGGCATGCACAGTGTTGAGGTGTCAGAGGCTACTCCTCCAAATGTAACCAGCTGTCTGCAATGTAATAGTGTCTGCAGTGTAATTGTACAAAGCAGGCTCTAGGATCTAAGCCTGGCTAACTTTGCTGGAGTCCCACAGCCACTATCCTGGCTACTGAGGCCAAGATACTTGCACTTGATTTAAGCGGAAGCTGAGGTCTTGAGGAAAAAGAACATAGTTCTCTGACTAGTCAGGATACACATAACAGCCAGTCCACCATGGATCACCTACTGGTGATGTGTGTTTCTGTCTGTTGACAGAGTGGAGAGCTTGGAGGGGTTGTGGTTTTCAACTTGGAATTCTCAGAGATCTGTCTGATGGAACCCAGGATTCAGCTGCACTGAGATACTAAAGGCAGCATCTGGCCACAGATGTTTGAGTCAGGCAGCATGAAAGTTCTGTACCGTTTGTAGCTGGAGTCTCTTGCTGCATATTTAACTGTGAGGTTCTTCATTTTGTTCCCTTAATTTTCCCCTTGTGTAGGAGAACAGACACAAGGAGGAATGGTGTTTCCATTCTCAGTTGGTTGCTCTACTCCAGACAGCCCTAATTTGGGTGCAGTCAATCAGAGATCCCGTCTCCTACTCATCTTCTGTGCTAACCAGGCATTTGGCCAGGAAAGACTTCAGCCCCATACAGTCTAGGTTAAAATTGAAGGCCATGGGCATTAAACAGCCTTGGGGATTGGGGAATAGTTCTGGTACTGTTGTTAATTTTTGTTCATTTTATGCCATTCTTTCCAGTGAGTTTCCTCACGTTCACTTTATTTCCTACCATAAAATCTCAGACAGTTTTATGATGAACTCTTTATTATAAGCTGAAATGAATGAATGGACATTTATGTGGTATATCACCTTCTGTTTATACTGCTAATGTTCTGCAGGCAATGCTGTGTTTTTGGGGAATGGGTGCAAGGGACATAATGTGGAAGTTTAATATGAGAGAATTTCTTAAACTTTTTCTATCTTTTCAGGTGGCTCATCGGCTTGTACAAGCTCCAGGGGATACAGATAGTGAAAATCCTGGATCAGCTTCTCTTCCTAGCCAGAACAGACACTGGAGGAGCACAGATGGTATCTGGAGCCTCCTTTGGCAACTGCTGATACTCAAGCTCTGACACGAACTAAGCCTCAAAGAAGAATTTTGAACTTTCTTCTTTTTATGTCAGTTGCTGCTACAGTTGGGGTGACTTTGAAAGACATGATTCCTTGGTCTAGCCTATCAACACGTTCATATTCTGTGACTTTTGTGAGGAATGCACCTTGAAAAACAATCCTTTCAAAGTGGAAATGGGCAGCCAAAATCAGCAGCTTCCAAAAGCATTAGAATGGAAGAATCCTTTTTGCACTCTTTTAAGGACATTCTTTAAACTAGTTAACACATGAGTGTATTAGTTTTTAAAACTTCAAGTTATTTTCTGGAGCTTCTACTTAAATAATAAGAATAAAGTTTCATTATTTTGCAGTATTTGTTTGTTAGTTTAAAAATTTTCACCTTTTAAAAGTTAGTCCCATTGTCACCAAAAAATGGAAAAATAAACTCTCCAACCAATTTGGTAGATTAGAAAGCCAACATGACTTTATTCACAGTGCTGGATGCATGGAGATTGCTCCACAAAGCATTCACACCAGCAACCTAACAGACCAGCTTATGTTCATGAAACTAATACATATTCATCACATTTCTATTACATATTCATTACATTTCCTAAATACATGCAAAGATGCTAATTCTTTCCATGGAATTATTTGAATGTGGTTCCAGATCTTCTAATGAATCTTTTCACCTTGAGAGTATCTCAAATATGTGGTCAGGTCATAAAGTACTTCTCATATCATTCTTTGCTCTGACACACAATCCTTGTTCTCAAAATTAAGACATCTGCTAGCACATATTAATCACTGATGTAGATAAGCAATAGCTGGCACAAGACTATTAGTCACAATTGTATGGATCAAATGCTATTTTACTAAGGTTAAAAGAATTTTTCAACATCTTTCCCCACTGCTGCATAGACTCCTTTTATAAAAAAATGTAACTTGTTCAGTATCATCTAAATGTATCTTCTGTCAGGGAGTTTGAAATTCCAGATTTTTCTTTAATCTCTTTTTTGTTTGTTACTTGGTACTTTGAAATCTGTTTTCCTATGTGTTTGTACTCTGTGCCTTCAGCTTGAGCACTTTGCGACTTTATAGACCATATTTTGTTACTGCAAAATGTGTTCTGAGGAAAAACTTGATGTGAACAAACATGCTGCAAAGTTGCACTTTTCTCTTGCATTAATGGGAAGTGAATTTAAGGAGGAAGGAAGAAAAGTTGAACCTGCCACCATCACTAATAGTGATTGGGAAGTTTGTCCCCTTTTATTTTTCATGTGTGTTAGTGTTTAATGCAGGGACCAGCTCTTGTAGAACCCCCCTCATTGACTTTGCATTAGCTTCCAGTTGAACTTGATTATCCTTGTGGGTCTGCACTCAGAATATTCTGTAATTCTATGGTTCCATAATTGCAATAGATGGAATTCCAGACTGAACAAAATACTAAGATGTGGTTTATGCTGTGCTTTGTAGAAACGTTGTGGGCAAAATTCTCCAGTCTGTTAGGTCTGCAAAGTGCATCTCCATCAGCTCAAGATTTGCTCTGGGTTGATCAGTGAACCACAGGACCTGTCCAAGATCACTTTGGGGCTCCTGGGGCATTTCTCCTGTTTGGGGGATGTGATGGGGGTGTGATAGTGGGTGTAGTCAGAATCAGGGATTTGAGGAATGGTGTAACATGTATTGTGCACCCATTGCCTCTTGCTTCCAGTCTTGTATTAACTCGCTGGAGATGCAGCTGAACACAGTTCCAGGAGATCAGGCCTGTGGTCTGTAGCCTAATGGTTGTGATGTGGGGTTTAATCAGTGCTATGGCTAATGCAGCTCTTCCACGAGGGGATAAACATACTTGAAAAAGCAGCTTGACTACAGGGTTTGGGTTTTTGTCTTTACTATGGATTTATTTTTTATCACCTTTAGTTATGAAGAGATAGGAGTTGGTAATATAAAATCTTTCTAAAGTGAAATAAAAGTTTGTTCAGTTTTATCTGGCACAACTCTTATGCCTGTTTTGAAAAAACAAAATACCGAGCCAACTCCTTTTATGCTTGTATGGGTTCATTACAAAATGCAGGGAAAAAAATTAGGTGCGGCAGGGACAAAGTTTCGTTTTCTTTTTGTTTTGTATCCGAGCTTCATGTAAGTGAATTTAATTCCATTAGTGTCACGTCGTCCACCTTGGCAATGCTGTTAGTTTTGAGTGTGGGGGGAGGAGGAATGAGGATGACACTGCTGGGATTGACAGACTCAAATCTGATTTACTTATCTATTTCTTTGCATATTTGCAAAGCCTGTTTAATTTTAAGGTAATTTTAATTTTAAAAATGAATGCTTTAGCCTTCTTATTTCTGTATAGAAGAATGCCAGCAGTCTGATCTCATCCCTAACAGTGGAAAACCAAACTGCTCTGAGTAGGGATTATCGGGTGTTGATAGTGTTTGCTTCAACTTTGCTTCAACTTTGCTTCAACCAGTTGAAGCAGAATTAGGTAAAATCGGGGGGGGTTGAAAATTTTGATGAAGTATGCTGTGGAGAAGGTAATGAAGGCTAATGGGGAACAAAAATGATTAGCCAGCTCCAGGTTTTTAAAGTTTTGGCTTTAAACCAAAATAAAACCTCTTATAGTGTCCTTAGCTTTAAAAATCATTGTCTGCTGAAATGGCAATATTGCTGAGGTAAGAATAGATGCATTAACCTAATTTGGTTAAAGTTTGTTTACAACTTCATTACCATCCTAGTCCACATAATACAGTAACCAAGCTCTGTCATCTTTGTCAAGTGATAACAATTTTTTTCTGTTCTTAAAATGGTTTTACTGGTTCAGGTTTGTAAATAACGCGTAGTGCTTTTGCTTGATGGGTTTAACATTCATTTTACATTGTGTTGTTTTTGGAACAAACTTCTAGAACAATAATTCCATCAAAAGGTAAAGCGTTCCTGTCAGTGTGGTGGTGCACTTCCTATGCACTGAGTAGTGCTTGAATGCTTCTCAGTCCTGTAGCATTGTCACCACTGGCCACCTTACCTGAGAAATCTGTTTGTTAAGCACTGTATTATGTTGTAAATTTGACATTACAATTCCTGTATGTTTTGGCATTATCAACATAATGCTGAAATATTGTTTTATCTGTCGAAGACATGATCATTGCGACTGAGCATGGAACAGAATGCAGCATACTATACTATTTTGGTTCTCTGTAAACTTGCATTTTACTTACAGTAAAACTTAACTCAGCCAACTTGAGCATTGGTACTGTAAAGCCACAATTACCAACAGCATGGTCCTAACTGCAGTATTTAATTTAACCAAATAACTTGTGGTGAATCCGTTGCATCTGTAGCTTACTCTGTTAAGATTAAGCAGTAAAGCTGGTTATACAATGGGTGTCCTCTTTATGTTGCACTGGTTCTGTAGCCAACCTTGCTACATTAAAATATTTTTAGATTAATTTCATTTCTTGATTTGAGAAGTTGAAACATTTAAGTTTATCCTGCCGACTTCTGTAATGGTTGGAAATTGCCAATCTGTGGTCAAGATGTTCTTTGATACAAATGATAGGGTGGGGGGCTTCACTAGAAGAGTACTTAACTCTTCTTCAGCTGGATCTCCTTCCTGCAGTTGTTGAGGAAATGTTTGCAGATGAATACCTTGAAAAAAAATGTCTTCTGTAACTTGATAGAAATAGGATCAGCCAGATTCATCCCTTTTGATTTCCACCCCGTGGCCCCATGACTGTTTACTTCTAGAGGTTAAAAGCCCAAACAAAACCCCCAAGAACTACAAAGCTGTTTTGAGTGACCGAGAAACATTTTTCTTGTACACTATGACAACACTAATGAAAGGACTATTTTGTAAAACTATAGAATAAAACTCAACTGCTTGAATTTGATTCCTGTCGTCAACCCCACTCCAGCTGAGATTAAAAAGATGCCTTGACATACATGAGGTATCCAGAGGGCACTTAGTTCACCTCACAGTGTGGACCTTGAGGACCAGCTGACCACAACCACAAGGTGCTGCTATGGAGGAATGGCCACTGCTTGGCTTAGGATCCTTCTCTTACTGCTGGGACTGTGATAAAAGGGCTACATTCCCTGTGCTGATGCCACTCGTCCAAAATTCCTCTTTTGAAGGATATCTTGTGTTCACAACTCCTTGAAACTTACATTCACACCTGAATACTATAAATAGGCGTGTTGCAGCCTTTACTTGCATCAGTGGATTTTTTTTATTATTATTTTTCTTTTATTTGCTGGGCAGAAGGGTTCCTTCACTGCTCTTAGAGCACCTCCACTAGGAGCCTTCAAATGCACATTAAAAACTGCTACCTATTTGTGGAGATGTTTGCATGATGTAACACTGAGCTGCAAACTGCTCCCAACGCTGTCTTTGTCGCTGGGCAAAGACAGGTGAACAGGTTTAGTGTATCCCCCTTTCTCTGCAGTAACACACACATGTAATACGAGCTGCTGCCTTCTCTGTGCCTTTGGTCTGTGAGAGCAGGGAGGCTGCAGCCCTGCACTGCAGCTGTTTTTTCTTGGCTGATGCATCTGGAACGTACCAGTGCTGTATCATCAGCTCAGTCCATAGCTGGTACAACTTCTGTGAAAAAGTGAGGTCTTGGTCCTGTTCAATCCTGTTTTCTAGGTAAGACAAAGGAGAATTTTCAGGTGGAGTCAGGTGGTTCTTTCTGGAGCTTTCTTGGGAAATACTCTCTGGCTGGTAGAGGAGAGGGATCTTTCCTCCAAGGAAAAGGGCTATGGATCATGTGTCTTTCTAACTTTTGTCTGCTGGTCTCCCAGCAATGTTGTGCACGACAACCAATCACATAAAGCCTGACGTTTCTGTGAGTGCACTGTACCCGTTGCACTGCAAGGCTTTCATTCTGGATCTCATCTGGGGTGAACAATGATCTTTTTGGTAAGCTTACACACTTCAGGTATTGGTCATTGTGACAGGCATCAAGCAGGGGGGGACTTACTCTGGCAGGTGTCATTCTAGTAAATGCAGATCAGAGGAAGTTATTTTGTCCCAGAGGATGGTATTGTTTTTGGTGTGATACTGGTCTGACAAGATATTTTTATACCTGTTGTGCTTGTTGACAGAAAAATGTTGGAGAATCTAAATTTAATCTTTATCAGCACTGCAGTAGACAGGCTTTGAATGGGGACTGGAGTCACCTGCAAGGGGAAGTCTTTCCTTCTGTCAGGAGGGGCAAAAGATCAGTGCTGATGCATTAGCAAAACAAGACAAACTTGCTTATTTGGCCTTGGTTGAGAGCTCCTTGATAAAGTGCTTTGTACTCTGCTAGAAAGAGCAAAAGTATTAAACTAATATATCGTGATCTAACTGGAATTACTGGTTTAAGGGGATTCCAAAACTTCATAGGCAATGAGTACTCAGAAATCCCTTCTAGCTGTCTCTGTCTGCCTCTGGAATGCTGCGGATACACTTGACCTAATTAGCACAGAACAGGAATGCTGATTCCCCTAATGATGGCAACAGAATGAATTTAGTAATAGCACTTACTGCTTCATTAGTATTGTTTTTCAACTAATCATTCCTTAAGAAAAACTTTTGCAGTTTCTGGGCCATCACCAGTTTCTATTAGAGAGCAGCAGGTGATTTATTTGTTATTACCCATGATGTGCACCATTTGCCATCTATCAGCTAACTGGATGATTTTGTACAGAGAACAGTTCATAAATATCTTAGGATGGTTGGTAGATGCTGCCCTGTGGATGAGGCACATTTCCAAGATAAGAGCACCTCTTCAAAATACAGGATAGGCGGAGGTCTGAAGGCACTGCTGAATTCCTGAGGTGTTCCATCGAGTTAGGGTCATACTGCTGTCCTGTAGAAACATACAGCAACCACACTGGTTCCTGTGGCAGGAATGGCTTAAGAGTGACATATGATTCACATTTGAAACAAGTCAAGGCTTGAATCTTAGGAATACCTGTTCATGAAGGGGCCTGACTCAAGTTCCCTCTATGATCAATGGATGAAAGATTTCTCCATCAGGTAACACACAGTGCTAAATGGATATACCCCAAGTTTTCTGGTTTTGGGTCTCTATTACTAACCATGGCCTTCTGGCACACGAACTCACCTCACTGAAGGTGCTGGAAGCAGAATTTGGCACACAGGACTGGTCTTACCTGTGTAAGGGCAGAAGGAAAACAAGTTCTTAATAATTTTTGTATTAAGTCTTTACTGAATAGGCACTTGCTGTTCCCAGTTGCTTAGACAGCCTGAGCTGTTCAAGGCATGCAATTTGGATATTTTAGTTTATTGGAATGAATCTGAATCAGAAGCAGAATTTCATCCAAGCCACAGAACCATTTCCCTTAAAATACAGAGATGCGTCATACCTGGTGATTATCTACTTGTTTTCTAAATAATCTCATTATCCTATTTGTTCCCTCAGTTACAACTCATGAATACATATTCAAGTGAAAATGTACTTTACTCTCACAACTCCAGTCTTTTCCTTCAGAGAATGCTGTAGTTACAGAGTACAGATATGCAGGGTGAAGACACCTATAGAGTAAAATTAAATTATACTTTCATACTTCTGTTTCATGTTTCTCTCCATGGATGTGCCATGAAATGAAAAACTGTGCACACAATCCTTCACCTCATTGATGTTCTGCCATAAAAATGTTTTATTTTCTCTTGTTAATAATTCCCAGCATTGAATTTGCCTCTTCTTAATAACTGCTGTATATCAAGCTAACACATCCTAGAGCTATCTGTCATTTGTGGGTAATAGCAGCTCCTCCTTGTGAAGCCAGAATTAGGGTCATGCTTTCCTAATGCATTATTTTGTAGGTCAATGTAATCATATGTAGTCTGTAGTCACCCCTTGCTTAGTGAGTTGAAGTCCTGTAGCTCTTTGTAGTCAACGTTCTTCTTTACCTTTCTGGATGATGGCATGTGAATTTATATTTCACTGTTCACTTCTTTTTCAGCTTTTTATGAGCACAGCCATTAGCAGGACCCCAGTGCTGTGACATTCTCAAGGTAACCTCTCTCTGTTGCGAGCACTGCTAGTTCCTGCTTTGTAGCTTTCCAGTGGCCATTTCTTCACGTGGAAAAGCTTCTCCATTACCTCATAGTAGCTTTGTGAAGAGCTTTAAATGAGAAAGTGTAAGTCTGTGCCAAAGGATCTCTCTTGCCACATGTGTGTTGAATGAGCTGCCATGCTGTAACTCAGCTACATTTGTTGTCCTATGCAGCCACATATCCATGTTGTAAACTACAGAAACAAGCTTTCATCACTCGTGTTTTAGAGCTCAACATTTTAGCACATAGGAATTGCTGGACAGACTCCAGGTGTCTGAACTCTCACATTACAGGTGACAAGAGTTCAAATGGAAATTTGTGGTGTAATGGTCTGATCCTGCTGATGATTTGGGGATTATCAAGATGATTTCCTCCAATGAAACGAAACAAGAAAAACTTTTTAACATAATATTTAATTTATTCTATTTAGCAAAGAATCTGCACATCTACTGCAAAATCTCTGAATTAGTCATCAGCCACTTCATGATTTGCAGGTGGAAGACAAGAGAGCAAGTCTATAACTTGCCAGGTCCTCTTGTCTACTTGCCAGCACAGCTACTCTTCTGAGAATCTATTTGCATCTGAAGATCCAAACTGAGCAAGGAGGCTGAGCAGAGCAGTCCAGCAGCCTCAGCTGTTCTGGCTGAGGTTTAACATCCGCAGAACAGATGCAGAATGGTCTCTTTCATCTACAGGGCACTTTAATGCCCTGTCATCACACTTGTTTCTTTGATTGCTACTTTAACATAAGCCACAGTCAGGGATCTGCAAATTTCAGGAGTCACCTTTGAGGCACCTTTACCAAAGCTACCATGTCCAGCCTGTGCTTTGTGTGCTGCAGTAAAGATTTTAATTACAGATGTAATGACAGTGCGTGTGTGTGGCCCAAGGTGAACCTCCAGGGTTGGTAGGTGGTTTGCCTAATAAACAGGGAAACAAAAGACTGTCCTTTGCTCTGTATTTTATATAAGCAAGCTGAAGATGGCATTAAGCGGGTTTAGATTGGACATTAGAAAGAAGTTCTTTACTCTGAGGGTGGTGAGGCTCTAGCACAGGTTGCCCAGAGCAGCTGTGGATGCCTTATCCCTTGGAAGTGTTCAGGGCTGGGTTGGAGAGGGCTTTGAGCAACCTGATCTAGTGGAAGGTGACCCTGCCCATGGCAGGGGGTGGAACTTGGTTGAGATTTAAGGTCCCTTCCAACCCAAACCATTCTGAGATTCTATGAAAAGACCACTGTCACTTGGACTTTAGGGAAGAATGGAGTAGAAAGCTGAACCATGCTGGGCAAACTACAAAGCCAGTCACCTGCCAGAGCAGCAGGGACTCTGCTCTTGACTTGTGGAGGGCACTTTTCCACATGCTCCACAGTTTAGAGCTACATGCTGAAAAAAGGATGCTGAGGAGAGCAGGATTCCACAGCCTGGGTGGGAGGCACCTGTTGTGCTGGGGAGGATGTAATTATTTGTACCACCAAATGGTGCTTATGTTTCTATTTAGCTATTCCCAGAGCAGGACAAACCTCCACTCTAAAATTGATTTAGCTGCTTTGCAGCCAGTCCCTCATTATATATAAAGTATTTCAAGAGCTCTATTGATTTTTAAAAGCATCCTGAAAAAACAATACATGTGAACCTTGTCCTGGTGGAGCTAATTTAACTTTCTGTTGGTATGCATCCTCAGAGTGACTTATTTCAAGATTACTTTGGTCTGATGAATTCATCTTGTGTTGAATACAAACAAATGCTTTTGCCATTATTATATTATTCTCTTTGTTTATGTACTACATATGCACAAGAAAAAAACCCCCAATATATCTGGCTGCTTTTAATTGAGCCATGTGACTTATCTGATTTTTATATCAGCCAAATTAAGTCTAATAAATTGAATTTAAAGCAAAAGAGGGATATTCATTCAGAAGAAATAATTCTAGATTAATTTCTGAAAATAACTGACTTGGTCCTCAGTGTTGATCAGTGTTTTTTGGAATCATGAAGAGCTAATAATAAAACTCCTGGGTCATATTAGACATGGCAACTCATGAAGAGAACACAGGGAGCACTTCACCACTTGGAAGTGTTTATTTTTGGCCATATACTAAGATTGTGCAAAACTTTTATGTGCCCCTGTAGGCACAGTTTCAGCATATTTTAGTTTCTCCTCTGTGTCACCTGAATTGTGTCTGACATTTGTACTTTTTCATATGGTTGTCAAATATCGTCTCTCTTTTGGCTATCCAGTGTCTTCTGACACGGTGATGCTGAACACCTTCAAATGTCCATCTTGCTTCCAGCCCTAGGGCACAGCCTTTGTGCTACTCTGTTCTAATAGCAGATGCTGTGAGAAGAAAGGATGGGTCAGGATAACACTGATTTGTTAAGGAAGAACAACAGTGCAGGTAGATGGTCCCTTTGCCTCTGAGAAGTAGCATGACCTGAATTCCTCTGAGTTTAGCAAACCTGCTTGTTTTAACCTCTCTACAATCTGTGCTTCTGGCTGTCAGAGTGTGCTCTGAAGAGCCTTTATACCACCCTTTTAAAGCTGTCTGTACCCTTTGCCTTCTGAGCTCCTGTCCTTGAGTGCTGCTCTAGAGTGGGCCATTTATCTCCTACAGCTGGGTGAGGCTGCAGCTGTCAAAGCAGCTTTAATCTCTCTCCTGTATGGATGATGTACTGGCAATCCTTGAGCAATGTTGTATTTTAATTCCCCTTAATGGTTATTTGCAAAAAAAAGATGAAAATATTGACAGCTTGGTGTTTCAAAACAGATTGAAATCTTAGGTACTTCAAGCGTCAACATAATCACTTTCTCTGGGATGGAGGAATTAATTTAAATGTATTTAAATTTCCTACCAGCAATTCTAGTCTGTTATTCTCTAGGTGTTGCTCTGCTGTCAGTCAGGTTCCTCAGATTTGTAAGTTTCTATAAGGTATGATTTTCTTCTGCTGTCACTTTTTTGTAGCCTACTTCAATATGTATGAAGTTCCAGATGTGTTCTCTCTGGTTTTATTTCCAAGTCATCCAAACCTGTCACTTTTTCTGCCTTTCACTCTGAATCAGATCTGTCAGAAAGGCTTATTCTCACTTGGTGGAAAATTCCTGGAAGTTCAGGAGATAAAAACACCCATCTTTCATAATCAGCCTGATTACTGAAAGAGGACAAGAGGGAGCCCGTGGGGCATCTGTATGCTAAGGATGGATTGTATCTGACTATCCAGCAGTGCCAACCATCCCCTCAGTGTCAGAGGACACACAGTAACTTCTTTCTTTACATGAATGTGAAAATATACTTGATTTTACTTTAAATCATAGAGCTGCAAACAAAATTCACACCACAAAATGAAGGAGCAGTTGTAAGGGAAAGAGTGAAATGCGGTGGCATAAAAAAAAATAGCAGTGGAAGGATGCCAGTGGTACAGAGACAGATGCAAGGATTGCTCCTGCTGAACTCAGCAGGGACTTCCCTGCAAAATACCAAATGCTGTGGTTTTGACCTGAGGTGTTTGTGCAGCAAAGTGCTCAGACACGTGGCTGCATCAACACTTGCAGAAAGAAGGAAACAGCATTCAGCTGTCCCTTAAATGATGCACAAACTGAGTGAAGATGTTGTGTTAAACTGCGAGATGTGAAGGATCCATATGGAGTCTGGTAAGATAATAGATTACACGATTTATTAGAGTCTACAGGGGTCTTTGGCCTCAGAGAGTTCATGGCAGATCATTTCCTCCACCTTGAGATGGCAAAGATGATGATGTGGGCTCAGTTTGCTTGCAGTGTTTTCTGACCGTTGCTGGTGGAGGGGTGGAAAGCCCTGCCCCAAAGAAAAGGCTGTGCTCACAGCTCTTGAGAGGTGCCAGTACCAAAAGAGCTGAAGAAAACACATCGTGTGGCAGTACAAGCACAAATATGATGCTACTGGGGAGCAAATGGAGTAAATGCCCAATTGCTTTGGGCAGAAGAGGCAAACTTCATCAAATCTTTTGAAGCCTCTAATTGCATGAATATACAATTGCGTGAATATACATCAGAAAACAGAGTTGCCTGGTCTCTGAGTAAATATAGGGCAACCTGTAAGTTTGAATAGCAACATAATGTTGCACAAAACATCATTAAAAAGGTTATCTGCTCTAACCTAGGCACGTGCTGTCTGACCTGAATTTGTGCAGCAATTGCTGGGGAGGGCAAGGTCTCCTGGCACCCTCATTACCAGGGAGAAGGTGCTGCTTTCTGACTTACCCAAGCTGCTGTCTAGCCCTAATATAAAAGTCCTAGTCATGTGCCACAGGGGAAACTTCACTGCTCCTTTTCTAGTGAGCAGAAGCAGTGTGCACACCCCCTACACACACTGAGTGTGTGCTGTGCTCCGTGTGCCTTTGGAGAGGAAGGAAAACAGGAATCCTTGTGTTTCTCTTAGTGGTTGTGTAGCAGGCAGCCAGCAAAGAGATTGTGGTGACTTCCCCCAACCCTTCTAATCTTTCCTCTTGTCAAGACTCCATTCCATCTGTATGTGTGCTTATAGAGAGGGAGAACAATACTGCTTGGGAGAGCTTAAGGTGTGAACTTAATGGCAAGGTTGAGAATTTTAATAAACCTTATTACTATTGCTCTTAATGTGGGCATGTCAGCCCTATAGCAGTGGTGTGCTGTCTGCAGGAATGGAGGTAGTGAGTCGTGATGGCTGGAAGGGTCTTTAAGTGGGGAAGCTGCAGGTTTGAAACCTCTGGCTCTCTTGTCTGAACCACCTCAAGAATTCAGCTGCTCCTCACGAGCCTCCAGATGTAGTGGCTGCCTGAGTGCCACAATCCTGGGGTAACTTTTGGGGTTCTCAGTACTTCAGGTAATTTTCTTTATAGCACATCCCTGAGGCTGGGAAGTGGCAATAATTTCTGGGGAGAAACAGGCATTCTTTTACTTTGGGGGTTTGTGCAGAACTTCTGCTGGGGAGTGGAGATCTGAACCCACATTCTCTGGAGCATAAAGGTTGTGCCTTTAAGCACCTTTACCCTCTGTAGGCTTCCCTCTCCCACATGCTCTGAAGCCCTCCCTCACACTGCTCAAGTACTGTGGCTGCTGTTTCAAGATCATGTTCTTGAACACGTTTATCATTGTCCCATCCCTGCCCCCAGCTCTTCAAGCACAGATGCCTAGAATGGACGAAGTTACAAATTAGATTGCCATAGTGCCGTGGCCCTTGAGAGGACTCTGAAGTCCCTCTGCAAATCACAGCTTTGGCTCTGCAGGAAGGGATACTCTGCCCTCAACCTTTGAGCTGGGCTCCAGCTGGAGGGGCTGGCTGTGCTCAGGGCTGGTTTCAGAAGCAGTTAAGTAACACAAGTTATTGTAGCCCCAGTGACTGCATCAAGATCAAAAACTGATTGTTACCTTCTGTATTAAGAAATATGTACCTTTGTAGGAAAACTCCTGATGACTCTTGATAAAGCATGATTATGCTTTAGCATAAGGAGACTTTTTGTTCCAGTCTCAAGATCTCCTTTCCTTTGCTTAAAATGAGATTTTGTTTGGCATAATTCATTGACCTCCACAGTGCACATTTATTCACTAACATCAAAATTAATGTGAATGTTAGAGTAATGCAATTTATGAACAATTTAAAAAAACATTCAGCTCTTACAATTAGGACAGAATTGTAAGTTTGAAAAGAACCCAAATAACTACATCTGCTTTTCCTCACACAGATTACTGGTCTAACCGTCTCTAGCATAACAATTCCACAAATCCTTTTAGAAAATCCCAGTCTTGCCATGATAATTTACCTGCTTTGAAGCCAACAGGCGTGCTCAAAGCATAGTAGGAGTGGGTGGATCTGCTGATGTGAGCTCAGGTCCTGCTTCTTCCCAGCTGCTGTGCACTGACATTTGCATTTACTGTGTTTCTTGGGTGAGAGTCTGGACTGTTTTTGAGAGCTGAACCTAAAACAGCTGTAAATCCTGGTGCCCCTCTTTGCTGCTCCCACTTTTATTTGCAGGTTGGCTTTTCTGGGCCATCCTTGCTATCATATTGTATGAGATTCAGCAAGACCAAGTGCTGGGTCCTACACTTTGGCCACAACAACCCCCTGCAGCATCACAGGCTGGGGGAAGAGTGGCTGGAAAGTGGCCCAGTGGAAAAGGACCTGGTGGTGCTGGTGACAGCAGCTGAACAGGAGCCAGTGTGTGCCCAGGTGGCCAAGAATGCCAAAGGCATCCTGGCCTGGATCAGGAATAGTGTCAGGGCCAGGGAAGTGATTCTTCCCCTGTACTTGGCACCAGTGAGGCTGGGGCCATCAGTTCAGGAAGGACATTGAGGTGCTGGAGGGAGTCCAGGGAAGGGCAACGGAGCTGGGGAAGGGTCTGGAGCACCAGGAGTGGCTGAGGGAGCTAGATGGGCTCAGCCTGGAGAAGACAAGTCTCAGGGGGGACCTTATTGCTCTCTACAACTGCCTGACAGGAGGGTGTAGCCAGGTGGGAGTTGGTCTTGTCTCCCAAGGAAAAAGCCATAGGAGAAGAGGAAGTGGCCTCAAGTTGTGTCAGGTTAGGTTTAGGTTGGGTGTTAGGAAAAAGTCCTTCACTGAAAGGGTTGTCCAGCCCTAGGAGAGGCTGCCCAGGGAAGTGGTGGAGCCACCATCCCTAGAGGGATTTAAAAGCCACTTAGATGTGGCACTTGGGGACGTGGGCTAGTGATGGGCTTGGCAGTACTGGGTTAATTTTTGGACTTGATGGTCTTAAAGGTCTTTTCCAAGCTCAGTGGTTCTGTGATTTATGCTTTGCAATCTCTAGACTTGGTCTTTTTCTGCTGCCCTGTCTCCATCCTTTGGGCCATTGAAGGAGCCTGGGGGGTGTAAGAGGTCCCCATACCCCAAACTGTTGAATCTGCACAGATTATGGAGAATGGAATACAATTTTTGGAGAGAAATTGCAGTCTGGTAAGGGGCAGGGGGTGTTGGAGTGAGGTGGAGTGGGGCTGTGTGGGGAAGGAGGAGCTGTGAGAGGGAGGATGACAGTAATTTTGTGAGCTTGTATTTCACTTCTTTCTGCACCTCATCCATACCAAGTCACTTTGGTATCAACTTCAACTGCTAAAAACCCAAAATCTGAATGTGAAAATGCTGTTGAAATTAGTGGAGCTCAGTGTCAGATACATTTTAGCCTACTTTTGTCTTATAGTCCAGATGCTTTTGCACATATTGAGGCACTTAACTTTTAAAATGTGGCTTTCAGTCATACTAGGCTTCCATTCCTCACCTATAAAGAGGATGTAAGTGCTTTTCCTCATCTCAGCTTTTGAATATTCCACAGAGCAGAGTACCTGTCTGTTATCTTGCCAGCCCTACTTGCTGTTTCCCCATAGATTTGCACAGAGTGCAAATGCAGGCTCTTCTTGCTTCATTAAATATGACTAGCTTGAGCTAGTCCCTATTGTATTTTGATGTCCTCTGCCTTGCCATCCATCCCATTGTCTGGTTTAGGCAGTGTGTTCCCCAGTGCACAGTGGGGTTCTGGTGGCAACTGCACCTCCTAAATACGGCAGCAGATTCAGCTGTGGCTGGTGCTGCTCAGTCTCCAGCAAATGGTGATGTGGTAATGAGCTATCTCTTTCCTTCCCAAGAGCAGTTGTGCTGTGCTTCATACAGCACATTCATTTACTGGAATTGCCTTTCTCGTGTTATGTTCCCTCTGCCTTTCCGCCTCATGGAGGGGTGTGGATGTGGGAACTGCTGCCAGATGAACAGATCCTGCCCTGACTCTGCTGCCCAATGGATTTGGCTGCTGCCCAGAGGTTTCATACCGATGCAATAAAGACCAGGAATCTGACAGCAGGAGGCAGTTTTAAGCCATACAAGCTGCTCCTTCCTTGCTCTGTGCAATGTGGGAAGTTAAGAGGTTTCGCTGTAATTTCTGCTAGGAAAACTTCACAGAGGTATGTGCAGTGTGTGGACAGAGGTTCCAAAGAGGCTGGTGGGCACATTGTCCAGTGCTGATCGGTTCATGGGCCAGATCAGTGTGGCCTCTTGTTGTGCAGCTGGAGGCACTGTGTACTGAGCTGCTCCTTTCCCATCTCACACGAAGGACGTGGCAGGTCCTTGCAGTGACCTCCAACACCCATGAAAGGATTTTTGTTGGGGGTGTCACATCAGTTGGTGTTCAACCTCTGTTGTCCCGGCAGCCTTCCCAGTCTGTGTGCCTTGTCTGAGCACAGCTGGAGTGGGAGTAGGAGGAGGTTTGAGTGTAGCTGAAGGAGACAAAACTATGTCTTTGAGCTCAGCTCTTATGACACTGAAACAAACAGAAAGATGGGGTAACCTTTGCATTTCTCTACCACAAGGAGCTGGAAGAAGAATCTCTGCTCTAAAAGCTGGCCTGGGCATGCCCTTCTGCAGAACCAGCACCACTGGTGCACTCCTGCCAGCCTCCATAAGTGCTTCTTTGCTGCAGCTGCCTGGAGAAGAAGAATGTTCATCTTCTACAATGTGATCACCAACAGAAACTGGTCACTAAAACCTAAAACAGCACAGTTATCACAGAAATACAGAATGGCCTGGGTTGGGCGTAACCTTAAAGACCATCTAGTCCCAACCCTCTTGCTGTGGATAGGAACACCTTCCATTAGACCAGGTTGCCCAAATCCCCATCCAGTCTGGCCTTGAACACTTCCAGGATTGAGGTATCCACAACTTTTCTGAGCAACCTGTTCCAATGCCTCACCATCTCACAGTAAAGATTTTCTTCCTAATATCTGATCTAAACCTGCCCTCCTTCAGCTTAAAGCCATTACCCCTTGTCCTACCACTATTATTAGCTCCATGTGTGAAATTCCACACTTGTACAGGTATTGGGCCATCATTAAGGGTCTCTCTGTGTGTATTAGCATCTTCAAATGGTGCTTTTTATTCACTGTTAACTCTGTAGGTGCACAACTGATGTTCAGAGTGACTATCGGTGCCTCTTGTATTTTTTCTTTTTTTAATTCCCAGCTGCTCCAGGGAAGTAAACAAACCAAGAAACAAAACCAGGCAAGCGAGTGGTTTTCTGCTGTGTGCCCTCCCTGAAGCAGCTGCCTGCAGAATTGGATAGATACCAGCACCTGTGCAGAAGAGTGGCTCTTGGAAGCACTAATGCTGAAGACAACTTAGTAATTAAGACCTGCTCAACTACTAAAAAAATCTCATTTTAAGGCTCCTGAGGGATTGCTCCATTTTTGGTGTCCATGTACATCACTACTTTTCTTAACAGTCAGGGAACAGTTGCTGAGCGATGCTGGTGATGATCCCTGGGGTGAATAATTTGTGATTGCTGCTCCAAGGCCTCTGTGCAAATACATTCTGTGCCGTCCTAAAATGATTCAGGAGATCAAGAGCACAGTTTTCTTTCTGTGGTAGGTCATGGTGTTTTTCAACTGAAAGGCCTTCTATATAAAAAGGTTTGTTCTGCAGACATCTTTTCACCAGAAAAAAAAAATCCATTATAATACTGTCAACTTAAAGAGTTTCAATTCCCTCCTGTACAAGATTTCTTACATGTTTTCTTACCTGATTTCTTTAAAACTATCTAGCTGGATACCTAGAAACCAAGCTCAGAACTGTCCTTTTTTTGTTAGAGATTTGGTTTTGCCGAAGCCATCTTGATATTTGTTTTTTAGTGAGTTAATTATTTTGAATTCATTTTACCAACTCTCTGCTTATGCTGCCTCCTTGAGATGAAAAGATGATGTAAAATGGCCAGGTGCAAAATCCTAGCCTCAGTGAACGTAATGTTTTTGATTGAAAGATGGGGAGCAACATAGCCTGAAGGCCTCATCTTTTTGATCTACATGCAAAAATTCTTGATTGATTGGAATGTAGGGGATTACTCAGCATGAGATGGCATTTACACTCCAATTTTGTTCATAAAATTGTCAGGCTTTTTTATCTAAATTCCTGAAATCAAAAGTATTTATAAAACGCATTGCCTTTCAGTTATTAATAAAGACACAACTCTATCTTAGACCTGTAGCTATGATCTTGTACAGAGGCAGATGAGAGTCAGCAGACAGACCTTTGTTTGATCAAAGACAAGTTGAACATTGGAGTGAAAATCCAGCATGATTTCACCTGCTGTTGAGCAGTGCCCAAGTGTATACCTGACATGACAGCTTAAGTAAACCAAGGGCCATGGAGTTCTTTGTGATTTAGAAACGTGTTGGTCTGCTTTGGAGATTTTACACTGAACAGTCATTAGTAATTTCCACGAACTGTCTTTGGGGCGATCATTGTTCCAGTTCAGTGTTCCTTATTTTGTAGTGCTGACTACGAATTCTTCCTTTTTATTTTAGGCACTTATTTAGTATTAGCAAACTTCCTGGTCCCATGCCTCTCACTAAAGATGTTCTTAAAAAGAGTGACACAAATTACTGTTGGTTTCCCGTTGGCCATGAATTCACTTTTCATTAGGAACTGCCACAAAAGCAGCACTTGCTTTAATCAGCCCTCATCTGGTTGTTTGGAAAGGCTTGCAAGGTTGACTGGCTTTCTCAACTTGATCTGTGCTCACAGTAATGAGGCATCAGGCTAATGAGACCATTGCCATTACAATTACCAGCTTATTAAAACCTAATTAGGGACCCAATTCTGCTAGGTGCTGAGTGCCTGTGGTAAGTAGCTGGATATTTTCATGTGCCCATTTTTGATCTCTAGTTGAAAGCAGTACTTGAAGAGCATTGAAGCTCCCTGTTCGTGTATAAGGTCTGTTTCAGTGCTAATAGGGTAATTGACTCTAATGATGTTGGCTGGTGTGCAATGGCCAGAGCTGCCTTTCCTTCCTCTGAGAAGCCCAGCATCAATGTCATTGTTAAATGGGCTGTGATTCTCATGGCAGAAGGCTGCATGATGCCGAAGGACAATATTTCCTATATAATGTTCTGTGGCAGATTGTTTTCTGCACATTCATGCACTAGTGAAAGGAGTTTGCAACTTTATTGTTCATCAGTGCCAATTAAGTGCAAACTCAATGTTAGCCAGACATGCTTCCTCCTGAATAAACAACTCAATTCTGTCCTCCTGAGGCTGGAGAATTTTAAATGTGCAGTGTCTCTTTTAGAATCTAATTTCCAAGTGACCTTCCCACTGCCTGCTTTCTGTTCTGTATGAGTTATTGAGCTGAGCAGGTAGTGTCAATACAATAGCAGGGCACTTTCCAGAAGTGCATTACAGAACATCTCTCTTGCCTGCCATGGGCTGCTTGTTTCGCTCTTGTTTCTGTCAGAGGAAGATTGTATGAACTCTTCTTGATTTTCATCTTGTGGAGATGAAGTTTTAGGCTAACCTTTGCTAGCTTGTGGGGTTCTGCTGTTTATGGCAAGCATGTCTTTGTAGGATGTGAAGCTTTTCAAAGCAGGCTGACAGCAGTGACTGCTCCCAGGTTTGGAGAGGCCTGAATTGTGCTCCCTTCTCATCCATTAACCTGAGCTTAGGGAGAGCCCTAAGGGGTAGATGTGTTACTGAAAAGGGACTGAGTTTTATACATCAGTCCTGTGTATAACTGTGGGCACAGACACGAAGCAAATTTTTTCTATCACGGAGCCTCTCCCCTGAACTGATCAGCTAAAACACCTTGTGCTGGTGTGCAGATGTGACAGTCTCCATAGATGCAAGGTAAAATTAGCATTACGTCAGCTTTGTCATGCCTCAGTCTTTCTCATACCTTTTATTTTTTGTACTGTGCCATTCCTAGTTACCTACCAATGCCTTCTGAACCAGCTTTCTGTTCTATATATAGCATAGAAATGATGCTGTTCCAGGGGATGCTGCACAAGTGGACAATGCCAGATGTATTGCAACCAACCACATAAAAGCAATCCTGACCCGTCTGAACTTAAACTGGATTTCAACATAGGTCTCTTAAGATACACGTTCTTAGCTTTTAGTGCAGTATATTCTCACAGTGAGATCAGCTGCATCTCTAAAATCAAGCTCAAATGTCCCGTAAGTCCATAGCTCCAAAATGCTGCCCTAATCTTTTTTAAAGGCCAGAAAAATGACATGGGCCTTAGTTTTCAGAAATTCAAAGTCATAATTTTTTGTGTTCCTCTCGAGTTACAGATGAAAGTTAATTTGCTGAGTTTGATCTTGATATCTCTCACAGTGCTCTCCGTGGCTCAGATGAAGTGGTCTTGTGTGCCCGAGGTGCCTGGAATCAATTCTCCATTTTAGAGGGTTGTTAACATCGTGTAACAGCACATTGAAACGCTTAGTACTAATCACTGAATCTTTGCTTGCCATGTTAATTGAAAGAATGATGTCTTGTTTTTTTGAGTGGTAAATTGAATGCTAAATGTAGAAGCCAAATTCCATTTCTCCTTATTTCTCTCTCTGACTCCTTCCAGACTTAAAGTTTCAGCACAACTTTTAGCAGTCCACATCGTTATTGGGATTTCATTAGCAAGGTTGCTAATGAGAAATGAGATTGAGACATAAGGGAGCAGGTTTCTTCCCAGCGACAAATTGACCAACACTCATTATAAGAAGCAGTAAAAAGCAAGACTTGAGTTCTGTGCCATCTGGGCAGTTTCCACATAGAATATGTTCAGAGTCTTACCGGACCTGGAGGAATTTGCCTGGTAAGAGAATGCATTGCTAGATGCATTTGTACCTTCATGTTTCCATTTTAAGCTACTCCCTGACCTTGGCAGTAAAGCAAAAGTGTATAAAGCAGGTAAAAAATTCCCATCTGAAATGGCAATTCCAAAAGTTCACTTCTCATCTATTCAGTAATGGAAAATGTCTTGTCTATTCAGTTTCTTCTTCCCCCACAATGTGAAACTGGAACACAGCACTTAGATATTATTGTTATAATTGGGCTTTAAAGCATTTTGAAATACACAGAGTCCTAAAACACATAGGATAACAAAGGAGAGATTTTGAGCCATGAATATTCCTGAGAAAATGCAACTTATTTTCTGACTTGGTTTGAAAATAGAGATGTTGCAGGCCTGACACCCTGCTTTCTGTTTTCATTTTGAAAATAGAGCAAAGATCTGTTTCTATCCATATGAAATGTCACTGGCCCAACTGTAATGCTTTTTATAGGACAGCAATGATTCTTTCCTTCCCCTTCCCTTACATTCTTGGTATCCTGTTATTTTTAATTAGCAAAGCCCTGTTCTTACATTTGAAAGAACAAAATAGTTTGGGTTGGAAGGAAACTTTAAAGGCCATCTCATCCCACTCCTCTGCAATGAGCAGGGACATTTTCAACTAGACCGGGTTGCTCAGAGCCACACCCAATCTGGCCTTGAATCTTTCAGGGATGGGGCATCCACCACCTCTCTGGTATCTTGTTAGGCCTTTGTGTAAAAGCAGGGGTGAAAAACTGGAGTTTATGATTTGTCCAAATGATCCTGTATGCTCGGCCAAGAGTTTTTTTATGTCTGTTTTGGGGCATCTTTTTTAGCCCTTAAAATGGATTTGGGCTTTTGAAAGAGACTGGACCAAGAAAGAATAAATTCTGAGTCTGGGGATCCAGCCCCACACACAAGCTTGTCCTTGCCCTGATCAATGATGAAAAACACTGTCCCAAAGTAGGAGCCTTTGAGCTGTGAGACACCAGTTGATCAAGAGAGTATTTTCTAGACTTTTGAGCAGGCAGATGATCTGTTTTTTGTCTGCTTTGCTCCCAAACACTCTACTCAGAGCAACCCCTGTATGAAATGGGCTGAACAACAAATGACTTGACTCTGGCAGAACTCAGACATGAAATTGTTTTACAGCTCTGCTTGGAGGTTTCGCATCTATCAGGTCTGCAGCTATTACTGGAGTGATTACCTGGACAATGCTGGCCATGCAAGAGTCTGCTCCTCACCAGGCACTCAGTGTTCCAATTATGTGAAATTTGGCCATTTCTCACATAACTCCTCTGCCACCACCTGTGAATCCAGGCATTCCTTACTGTACTGTCTGTAACTCTTGTCAGCTTCTTACACTTTTATCTAACAAGTCCAGGAATTTCTGATATCACATCCAGGAGCTTTTTTACATCTTCTCCACTTTCCTTTATCTCAGGCAAGGACTTTTTCTGCAGTCGACCCAAGAAACACAAAGATATAGGTATGATGAAACCTATCGCTGCCACGAGTGAACAAACCAAGTTCACGTCTGATGTAGAGAGATGCAACTCCTCTTCCCTAGAGCTTTTCATGGCACGCCCCTTTCTGGGGAACTGTGAGACTCTGGTAGTCTGCAAGAGAAGAAAAAGTAAAGCTCTGAACAAAAAAAGCAGGAAAGAAGATTTAAATATTTGTATTTGAGGTGCTGCTTTTCATCCAAAAGTTTTAAAGAAATGGCTAGAGTCATCCAAATACAGCCCTGGGTAGTGAGACTCAAAAGAAGTGATCTGCTGGACTTTGAAAACTTCAGCCTCACAGAGACATGTGTTTGTTTGTATTGTTTTGAACCCTGGAGAAGAACTGGAGTCAGTGGTAGCAGCACTGTACAAAGCTCCGGAAGATGTGAATCTGTGATATCAATCTCTTAATTACAGCGGTTGAATTTCCTGAGACCTTTATTCTCTGGCATAACTTTACTGAAAGATCTTGGTTGCAATTAACCTTTAAATGCTTAGGCAGTTGCATGGACTGCTGAATCCCTTAATGCATTAAGAGATTAGGGATGCCTTTTGATGGTAGGAATTCAGTTTCTGGGCTGTCTGGGAATGGGTCATTTCCATTGTCTCTCCCTATTTAGATTTTGTGCTCTGTGCAGCTCCTTTGTACTTCTTAATTTTCTCCAGGCCTGCACTGTCACACCTTCACCAATGCCCTTGGGCCATTGTAAAAGCCAAGGTAAAAACATTTAAAGTCGTGTAAGTAGCTGCTGTTCAGGACAGGCTTCAAGAAAACCTGTGGCCTTTGTCTTTATTATTAGCAAGTGTTTCTCTGCAAAGACAGACTCATGGAATCCCAAATAAAGTGCTGAACCACAGACTCCTGAACATGCTGCATCCATTTCTATCTGCCCTGTGAACAACATATGCTGCAAACCACAACTTTACCACAGCCATAAGTTCTTAAAAGACTCCACTTATTGCTTGAAGGAAGACTATTTACAGCTTATCATGTTCCACTGGCTTGTTCAGGGTTACAATTCATCAAAATGAATATTTCTAAACTTCTCCAGTTTTCAAGCAATTTGACTACAGGAGCTATTCCTGTAACTCATTTCTTTCTGGACAGTAGATGTTGTTCAAGTCATTAATTGAAATCCTTAGAGATACCAGTTTGCTATGTGAATGGCACGTTCTATCTTTCATACCTCTTTGTGCATCTATTAAAATGAAAACCAATATTTTTCAATATCTTCTAAATGGGCTATGAAGCTTAATTTATCACTGGTATTGCTCTGAGGTGATTCATTCTGGGACCAGAAAAATGTGTGCTTTGGCTGCATGTTCAGTAAATTGGTAGCTTTGATTTCCAGGTCTATAACAAGCTCTCTGAATAAATGAAAATTTTTCATGTTGTTGTTGGAGATGCCTCTGGCATTGCAGAGCTGAAGGAGAAAAGGGTAATGAGAACTTGTAATGATTGATAACTGCAGGAATTTTGATCAGATTAAGGCAATTACTAATGGGATGGATAATGATCATTAGTACTTTGTTTTTAATACAGAGATTAATCGCTAGGAAGCAAAAAAGTGTTCTGAGATGAACAAGAATTTTTGATATAGTGCTCATTTTTTTTTTCCTTATGTCTTTTTTTCTTGCTAATCATAATGCAAACTAGATGGCAAAACAGACTGGTAAACGTGGATGACTGAGCAGGGGAGCAATGTGTGGGATCAGGGAGGGGATGTGGTGCCTGTGTGTGCTGCTGGTGGGACCAACAGCCTGGCAGCAGGAGACCGAAGCAGACATGCCTGTTTAGCTGATGGAAATACCAACTGGATTAGAGTAGGCTAATGCTTTCATGGTGTTAAAAGGGCCCTTTTATGTAGCAACAGAAGTAAGAGCGAGAGGCACTGATTAGAAGGGAAGCTGGAGAAATTAGGAGCAATTTCTTTTTATGATATCAGCTGCCGGGAGAAACTGCTGGGACGATGGCAGGTTTTCCATATCCAGATGTCTCCACGTCTAGACTGGCTTATTGTTAAGAATTTCATCTTTTGCCAAATACATTCTGTACTTCAGTCAGCTGCAGATTTTCCTGTTTCCAGCACAGGCAGGCCAGAGCTACATGTTAAGGGTGTTTCAGCAGTGACTGTGTTCATCACCCCTGCCAAGCCATGGGTTCTGCACGAGCCTTGTTTATAGAGCAGCTCTGGGGAACAGCTTTGCTGTGTTGCAAACCCAGTCCTTGGGCTTTAGGACATCTCCTTAGAAAAGCATTCTCCCCCATCCCGATGGGCCAGAGCCAGGTAAGACAGAAATCACCTCCAGCTGAGCTTTGTTGTGCCCACAAATTCTACCGAAGATGAACATTATCAAAAGGAGCTGTAGATGCTTTAGTTAAAAATTCCAGTGATAGTCCTTTAGTGAGCTTTAAAGTGTAAGGCAAGTTACAGGCTTCTGCACAGGCACACATGTACAGTGAAATCCCTGCAGTAATCATGTGAACTGTAATTAATGAGCTGTGTCACACGGGTGAGGCATCTCAGGCTGGAATTGAATCAGATGTTGATCCTTTAAGGAGAATTTCCTGTTACTGATTTGATGCTGATAATTTTGGTTTTAAGGTAGTGAGATCAGCCTGTTGCAGCTGGCTGCCTCTGCTGGGAACGCAGACGTGTGCTGAGGGGGAGGATGAGCTGCACTGACATTTGCATTGGCAGTGCCCAGTTTGGATGTGTACAGACCTGGGATGGTGGTACTCATGAAGTCTAGCTCTGGTAGGACAGACTTCAAAATAAGCAGCTTGAGGAAGGAAGTCAGTCATGGTATGTGCCCTGTGGTGAGGTGTAGGAGCCAGTGCACAAGTCACCGTGCTGGGAATGGGGTAGATGTGGAGTCTTGTGTCCTAAGCAAGGGTCTGTCTCCTGCCCTGAGGAGTTTCTCCAGGCTTTGGGACTTGGAGACAAGTTTTAACACCACTCATTTCTTTAATAAGGAGCCCTCTGCACTATGTAAAATCTACACAGCTTTCCTGATATGAAGGGGATCCAGGGCTGCTCCCTGGTGCAGCAGTGATGAGATGCTCAGCATCCAGGGGTGATGAGGGAAGCCAGGGTGATTGCATGTGCAGATTCAGTGGATTCAACAAGGGAAGCAAATGTCAGCAGGAAGTCTGTAACCAGTACATGCCTTGGATCTGCTTGGAGGGCTGGATTTATACACCTTCTTCTCATAGGGAATTCCTCAAGGGAGGGCATGACTCTCAAGGTGACCAAAGAGCAAAGAGTGGTCACTTGGTGTGTAGGAGAAGCCAAGACAGCAGGTTTGATAGCTGTTTGCTTTGTGGTTTTATTCCAGGCATCTAGTGTAAATTCTAAGAGGAAAACAAACGGGCAATGGCTCTGCATCTGCCTTTTTCTCTTCCTCCCATCACCCAGGTCTGGCAGAGTGCCTGGACTGATCCAGTGAGCTCTTGAGCAACTTCAAAAAGTGCACACAAGATGTGCTGTTTCCAAAGCTTGGGAATGCAATCAAGCAACCAAGCTCAAAACAAAGCCCCAAGTTAGCCCCCAGGTTTCATGAGTTTATGTTCTGTACTTGAGAATATCCTCTGCTCACCCTTAACATGAAAACACCAGCTCGTGCTAAATAGATGTAACGCCTCAAAAATCAAAGAGCAGCCTAATATTGATGTTGTGTTCTTCTCTCTGGCAAGCCAAGAAAAATTGGAGGATCCTATCAGTGTCGAATCCAAGTAGTGGATTTGGCTGCTGCCCTTCACGTGTGAGGAGATGCATTTTCAAGCACGGAGACATGAGATACTGAGCTGCTCCCTGATTCTGATGTGATGGTCCAAGTTCAAAAAAATCTAGGAAAAATATCTCACATTAAAATGTATGCCTTGATACGTAGGCACTGAAAAAACCCTAGCCTTATTTAAAAACAAACAAATAAGAAAAAGCCACAGCCTTTGGCAGTAAAGAATATCAGAGTCTGAAAGCAAGACAAATCTGGTATTTTTGTAAATCACAGAAAGAGAAGTTGTGAAGGTTTATTCTTTTGCTTTGCATCTCATTTTAGTCTCTTATTCCTTCTGCATTTTTTGTGGACTGTTCCAGTTGCCTGGCTGTCCTGGGTGCTCTCTTCTCTTGCTTTTACACACCACCTGGGGAATCTTGCATGCAAAGAGAATTTTTCCCTAATTTGACCCCACAGCTGTGATAAGTCTATGGAAATGAGGTGGTGCAACAGTGCATAAATAACCACCAGGGTTTTCCCTATAATGTGCAGGTGAATGATCTGACACTACCTCAGCATACAGTGCTCCTCTGTGGGTGTTTTCCCCATGCCCCTGCTGGGAGCATCTGATGGTAGCACTGAACTGTGGAAAGCTCAAGGAAGAACAGTTCCTCCTTGAGGCCATGGGTGGTGGTTATGGGCCTCCCATCCTTCCAGAGCCTCTTGCACAATATCTTCCTATGGGACTGCTCCAAGGGACTGTGCCTCCACCACAAGCATCCGTCCTCTCCTCTTGCAGAGGAATAACCCAGTGGCTTGGAGGGAAGATCTGAAGAACAAAGTTCTGCTGTCTCTTCCTCTTGCCTCTTTTTACCTGTTCAAAAGAGACACTTCTTCCTCCTCTGGAACTGGCAGGCTTGGCTAACACCACCCACCCATGTGCCTTGGGTCTGATGACTTAGGCTTTTGTTCCCTGGCTGAGCATTGGCTTTTGTGGTGAGGTGCACAAGCCCTTTTCCTCTTGGCAGCAGGTGCAGAGGGCAGGCCCAAACTGGCCCATGCTAGAGACTGAAGTTAGTTCCCAAAAAAGGGGGTGAACAACAGGGAAGGGAGAGGGTTTTGTGCAGCTGGGTTACCCTCGTGGAAGCAGAAAGCAGCTCACCTCTGTGGTGACAGCAGCTCCTCCTGCACAGGGTGTGTGTCTCGTGCACAATCTTTACTCCAGCATCCAGCAGCTTCCATGCTCCTCTATTCCGGGGAGAAGCCAGATGAATAACTCCAGGGTGATAAATGGCCCGCAGGTTTTGCATGCCGGCTGTGACTGGCTTCTGCTGGGGAGGTAGATAAGGCTTGTGATTTGGAAATCACTACACATGTGAAAGTTAGTAGGGAATGCTGATGAATGATGTTATTTTCCAGTTATTGTTTTGCTTCTAATCCTGCATGGCTTTTGGATGGCACTGATGATGGGGAATCTTGTCTGAACTGGAATCTACACGGCATCTTGCTTCTTGGAACAGGCTGAAAATCCCCAAACCCCAAATTACGCAAATTCAGTGCAAGGTTTGCTTTCATTTTTACGTTAAATCATCGCTATTTGCAAATGACCTTCTCTGACTTTGGGCTGTCACGAGGACAAAATGCATTTTCACCAAGCATGTGGGTATGGAGTCAATTTTCACAGCAGCAGGAAATTAGCCAGAGCTCGCCTAGCTGCTGGAAACTTGCTTCATTGGGAAACAGGAGAGTGAGTGTTTCTGATGCTCAGGCCTGAAGTCAGGCACAAACCAGTTCTTAGGATGCTGTACAGCTGCATTTGCTTTGAGATCTGCACTCTATCTTGTTCTTGGCTGATGAGATGGTTGCAGATGACGAATTTTCCCAAGGGAGTGAAGCTCTGGTTCTGTTCAGTCTGGGCTAAGAAGGTAATAAATTTGGGTACTCATCCATTTAGGCTGAAAATGTGATTCCAGAAGATGTTTGCTCAGCATAGTCCCATTCCATGAGAGCAGGTGCAGTGGATATTTCCCATATGTATTTGTAAAATCATTCTAAATATATTAATTTATTTTTATGAGTGCTTGCCATTACATAAAATATTGTCAGCCAGGAGTGCACCCCCGCTACATTATCTCTGTAACAACCCTACTGAGCAGCAAGCAGCTGAATATTTTTATAATCTGTGTAATGGCTGCAGGAGACTCCACTGGCTTCTTCAGGGCTGCAAAAAGCACAGGTGGAGAAAATCCTTCTGGATGAGAGTTGGGTCAGAGAGAGCCCTGATGTTGTCAGCTCTTCCTTCTGCCTTCAGTTCCTTCACTTCTGCTTCAGGCAATGTCTCGGGAGATGTTCTACCAAACCTAGGGTACTGTTATTGAATGAGAAACCTGTTGCATTTGGGTGGAGGTCCATGGACACACTTGTGATCTCTTCAGTTTTGGTGATATTCAAGCAATGCTTTTAAATAACTAGTGAGGAAACTGTCTGAAAGTGGTTTGAACTTGATCTGGTGAAGGGTTCAACAGAGGGAACTGACCCCAGAAAATGGATGTGTTCTGTGGATTTGGAGAAAAGTTACTGCATTGTTTCAATTTGGGGGAAAAAAATAATCACTTTCTTATTTGGAAGCACTGACTTATTTGAATTTATATTCAACAGTTTCCCTTATTTAAACTTTGATCCAACAGCAAACATTAGTAAATGGGTTTTAATGACCTTTCAAGGCAAACAATTTTGTAGGCTGACTCCAAGCAGAATGTTCTTGTTTGCTTGTCTCAGTGATGACTTGAAAACAAAAATTTCTAGCTTTATCTGTTTGGAGATGAACTGTTTTCCAAAGTTCATCCCAAAACCCTGAAAAAATCATTATTTATGAAGTTTTAGTCACTAATTGGAAAACAACATTGTTTTACTTTGGCTAAAATTTATTGGAAGTGCAGTTTAAAAATTCGAAGTATTTATTTTGCAATTAACTCTCTGTGATGTTTACATTTCAAACTAATATATAGAGATACTTTGTTCATGACATGCCAAGATTACCTTAATGTGTTGTAACTGGACTTATATGGGGGTTTTTTAGAATGTAGTGTTAGTTGATGAATTTGCCAACATCTTGCAATGACCTTTGTGACTTGGAGCTTTCCAGAACTGACTTAATTAAAGATGAGATGGAATCAAAGTGAATTTTTTAAAATTCCATTTTATTATTCCTAATTAAAATTCTTCTGAATTACTCAGCTGTCAGAGATGGAATAGAATTTTTCATTAAGTTATTCACTTAGATAATTAAATGTACCTGCAGCTTTAGTTGAAATGAAAGTGGAAAAAGGCATCAGGGTGCTGCCTGTGACAACTTTGTTTCCTGGCTGGTTCTTTGGGATTCTTTAATTGTCCACTTACAGTTTAAGGAGGGTCTATTGAGTTTCTACTTTTGATTTTTAAAACAATAATAGAGTCTGCAAATATAAGAACTCTCAAAAGTGCTCAGCTCAGCTCTTCTCCTCTTTGTGTTGAGCCTGAAGGGTATGACAAAAAGAGGTTACAAGATCTGGCCCCCATTCTTCAATTATTCCAAATGCACCCTAAAATACTGTGTCCTGCCTTCATCACTGCACTGAAAATCAACTGCAGAGAAATAAAGAATGCCTGGAAAGAACATTGTTGAGTGATGCAGAGTATGTCTGCCTTGCTGGGCAAGAAGGGTATTTTTTGACAAGAATCCTTAGTTTCAGTTGCTGTAGCTCCCAGTAACTGCTGGAAGAAGGTTTTCTGTTTGGCTGTCACAGAGCCAAATTGGTGGAATGAAGTCATATGTTATTCATAATTATTTTCTCACCACCTGCTGGATTAATTTAAAAATAAATATCCTGAAATGTGAGGAAAACCTAACTATAGAAAATCCTGACTAATGGTAGAAGTAGAAGCTTGCAGTGCTAACCTTGGACCTCGGGGTGTTTTTGTCCATTAGCAATTTAACAAATTCTGTAAGAAAGACAAGCCCTCTGTGCTTCCCAGTCCTATGAGCCTGCGTGGAGGCCAAGGGAGAATATCATCCATGAGGAAACAAAGATGGCAAGGAGACTGAAGCAGACCAAAGGCTGGCAAGGACAAGCCCTGTTCAAACTTTGTCTGGTGTGTTGCACTGGTGCAATGCTTTTGGAGAAGCTCGATTGGAACTCAATCTTTAAGATAAGGCATAAAGCCATGCTCGACCCACACAGTGATGTTTGAACCTGCAAAAAGTCTCAGGTTGCCAATTTTCTGCCCAGATTTTGTTTAGTCTGCATTCTGCAGCTTCTAAAAGCACTCTGATCTGGGTCCACATGATGGTGCCACGCTGTGATACAAGGAAAGGTCAAATCCTCAGGCTGTGCACAGTGCAGACACAGAACTGAAAACATCTGCTCTTTCAAGGGTCAAAATTATCTTCTGGCTGTAGGTGAGGGTGCTGAAAATAGAGGAGAGTTCGTGGGTCCAGTGCACTTTATCATCCAGTATGTGACTACAAAGAGAGAGCATTCCCTTCACTCTCCAACCTCCACCCTATTGGCATTTCTAGGTGGCTGCAAATTAGATAACATTTAATAAATCGTTATCTATATATCATAGAGCTATTTCCAAACTATGTAATCTTCATTTTAATTAGCAAGTCTCTTGAAAACAGAAACTTATGAATTCATTGCTCTCTTGGGGCTCAAGTGATTGAATGCAGTACTAATTTCAAACCTCAGTAGCTCTTCTATTGCACCTGCAACTCTCACATATTGCTTTTTCTGGCTGACAGTGTTATTATTCTAGTGAGTCCTGTCTGTACCAACAGTGCATAAAAAGGATCTATAATGCAAAAAAAGTATTATACTACTGGCTGTCACAAGTCCCTGAAAGGAGTCTGTAGCAAGATGGGGGTCAGTCTCTTCTCCCAAGTCAGGAGTGACAGAACAAGAGAAAATAGCCTCAAGTTAAGCCACAGAAGGTTTAAATTGGATAATAGGAAAAATTTCTTCACCAGAGGAGTTGCCAAGCCCTGGAACAGGCTGCCCATAGCATCTCACCATCCCTGGTGGTATTTAAAAGACATCTAAATTTGACTGTGACCACTCTGAAAAGCTTATTAGTGTTACTGAAACATTTCCTAGCTAAGTCTCTGGATTTCTCCAAAGATTTCTACTACCTCTTCCCACAAAAATACCTTAATTCCTAACGTTATTAAGCTAAAATTAGATATTCTCTTCCACAGTGTTTACACTCACAGACTTTATTTCTAGGAGTCTCCAAAACTGCTGGATCAAGCAAGAGAGATCAGAAAGCAAAGTCTGCTTCTACCTTCTGTGCTCTCTGTGGGGAGAGCAAACTGTTACTCAGGGTGATGACACGAATTAATTTCTTGCAGTCAAAATCAGATTTTGTTACTATTCTTTTTATAAAGAGTGGACGACCTCTGTATGGAAGCAGTGCCTTCCTAAACAAGAGGCATCCTAGCTTTATGGGACTTGTCGTGTGCTTCCTTGAAGTCATGAGCAGAATCAAAATGCAAAGATTCACATACCTTATTCTAGTGGTGGCTTCCTCACTTATGCTCCTTGACTATGAGCAAGCTTGGGTCATTGATTCCTTGACTCTTGGACACCAGGAGTGCTGCATGCTCACAAATACATCACACACCCTCAGCGACGTGTCACGGAGCCCTCTGGCAGTCACTCCTTGGGACTCGCTCAGTGAGGGAAGGCAGTTTTGCATTTCTGATAGCAATGGAGTGGTGGATAGGGTAGAAAGAGGAAAAGTCTTTAATCTCATAAGCATATGTTGGTTTGTGTTTCATTTAGGCTTAATTTTTATTACAAGAAACTGACTGTTTACTGAGAAAACATGTGGTGGAGAAACGGATCGATGCACTCTAAACCCTGCAGGGAGGTTGATCAAAGGCAGGCAGGAGAGCTGCATCCCTATGGATGGCAGCCTTCCTCAGAAATCTCAGCCTGTATGCTGAACTAATTGAATACCTATAATGGTATATGATTACTGATGCTATCTTAATTTTCTATTATTTGTATTATTATTATTTATTATTATTATTTTTCCTTAGTATTTTATTCAAGAGCTTTGCTGTGCATTAAGGAAACTAACAGATACATGGGAGGAGGTTTTGCTATGTAATGTCTGAAACTGGTGTGGAATAAAAAAGTTTTAATAAATAACAACAGAGGAAATGAACTAATAAAGAGCATGCTTATGGAGAGCTAAGGGAAAACAGGGCAAGGGACAAGGAGAAGATGCTGATGGACTTTTCTTATAGCTTGCATGAGGAAGGAGAACTGCCTCTCCATGTCTAGGCAGCGACACCCGCGGCTGCCCTGGCTCAAGAAAGATGTTCGTGCAGTTACTGCACTTGTGTTCGTTTTTAACTCTTCCTCTTGGAAAAGGTGGTTTGAACCAGGACTTAAACCTGCTTCTGTCTCCTCTGTCTCCCACCCATCCAGTGGCTCTCTGCAACACAAGCTGGGGATGTCTGGCTCTGCTGCTCCGGCGAGGCACGTCCCATCTCTCTGGGGGCTCTGCCCTCTCTCCCTTGTGTACACAAGACCAATTTTCTGGCGATGTTGAGTCCATATCCAGGCTGACAGACAGCCTGAAGTCTTCTTGACATGACTTTTATCTTGGCTCCGTGAAATTCTATCTGTATTTGCATAGCATTATTTGGCTTTGACAAGGTTGGTGAACTCATTTTGTACAAACGGTCTGGGAACTCTAAGGATTTAAAAAAAACCACCAAAACTCTGATTTGTGTTTTTTTTTTTCCTTTCCTACTTATAAATTTGAGTTGTTAGTGAAATGATTTTAAAAAATAAGTAGTTCTAAATGACAACCAAACACTCATTTGACTTAATTTCAGACCTTAACCTGTATGCAGACCTTAGGAATATTTTAAAACAAGCTTAACAAACTGGATTAAACAAACCAAAACCCTAAATGTGTTTTGTGAGTGTCATGAACACGACACTAAGTGTTCTTGAAAAATGGACAGCATCATATTTAGTTACATGGCCACATACTTCCACAGCCAGTTCTCTGCTCTTTAGAATTTAGAAAGTAACAGTTTCTGTGTGTTCCCAGGTGAAAATATGTCCTGGTGGCTGGAAAGGAGAGTGATTCATTCCTGTGAAGAAAACAATAGTAATGCAGTATAGTATATGGCTCTCTTTGGTTTTATCACAAAAGATTAGTCAAACTACAGATACTGTTCATGTACAAAATATGCATAACAAAATGTAATGCAAATAGAAGAATGGTTTATTGCCCAAGTGAGGAAAAATATGTGTCCAGGGTGTGGTTTAGGGCCAGCTCAGGGAACCTGATGGGGCAGAAAGAATCATATGGGGACTGGAGGTGGAGAGTGGGGGTCAACATCACTGTGAGGCTTGTCCTCACTGACCACATTCGAGGAGCTGCTTGGGAACAGCACTGCACCGTCGCTCCTTCCCCCTCACCACTAAAGACTTTATTTTTAAAGAGTGTTGCATGGTTTTAATATTTTCTATATTTTTAATGTGTTAATAATTTAAATCTTTTTAATATTATAAACTAGCTTTACTGCAGGGTTGAGGAGTGCCTTTCCTCTTTGCTTCTCCTCTGCAACGTTTTGGGAAGGAACTGGATTCTGGGACTTGACTGATTGATTGTGATTTTTCACCACAGCATCAGAAGTGTGTACACATCCTTATTTTTGAAGTAGCAAAACTACAGGCTGTTAGTTGTCCTTATTTTCAAAGTAGCAAAACTACAGGGTGTTAGTTGTCCTTATTCCTCTGCAGATAGAGAAGTTTATTACCAATCTATTATGATGATCACCCCTCTTAGCAAGGGTTGTTGTTGATCTGTGCTGTTGCCATCTGAGAAGCTCTGTGAGCGTTCTTGACCCACTGATGCATGGCAATGTGAGTGTGCTACGCCTACGACCTGTTATACATGAGCACCCAGAAGACAATTGAACTGCTCAGTTTGATGAAAAGAAAGCACCTGAAAATACTCCAATCCTCTCTGCATGCACCAAAAAGACAAAGATTGCTACTTAACATATAGCAAGTGATGAGTGTACAGAGCTGGCTGCGCAGTAGTTGTTCAGATAAATATCTCTGCCCTTTGAAGGCATAAAGGGCAACATTAGCATCTAGCAATCACTTAGGAAAATGATGCATTTAACAACTGATAAAGTTTATCTTCCCCTTGTATGAGTGCCAGAGTGACTTTTATTGTTTTAAGTAGGTGCAAACTGGGTTTTGTGACTATTAAGAGAGTTCTCCGGGTCTGACAAAGTGAGAAGGCTGTGATCCAGCTAGTGAGGATGACTGTAGTTGTGCAGTGATCTACTGTGCCTGGTGATCTGCAGGTTTGAATCTGCTTAAAATATGTAGGGATATGGACTCAAACTATTAAGACTCGGTACAATCACGTGGCTTAATGGAACAGGCTGGAATCTGGATTTTCTTTTTAATGGATAACCCACACTTTTGATAAAATGCAACAGTTTCCAGGAGACTGAAATTCTGAAAACAAATATTAACTTAATGGATATGTTTAGAACTAATAGAACTTTTATAAATTTGGCAGGTACAGTTATTTTTAATGCTTGAAACCTTGGAAATTTCTGGATGAAAAATCTATCAGGGAGAAAAATAAAAGCTCTCTGAGGGGTGAAAAAGATGTTTTCTTCATGTTAACAAAGTGAATCAGACATTAAATTCCATTTTTGAGGATGAACTGTAGATGTTTACATATGGAACATTGGCCAGAACAATCCCTAAGCTATGCCACCAATTTGCCATTTTATAGAGGAAAGCATCCATATTTTTCATGAGGTTGCAGTGGGATCCTAATTGCATTTTCTTTGACTTGCTCCTGTCAGAAGGAATAGAGCTTTTAATTAAAATGACAATGTTAGACTAGTCAGACTTCTATTAGCATATGTAAGGAGGGCTACGGGGAGTCATAAACATGACAGGGTTTGTATAAGTGATGTGATTTAACAGAAAAGTGCCTAACTTCCTGAGCAGTTCCTTTAGGTGTTTCGACATGCCTCTTCGGGTATTTAATATCTCGTTTGCTGAATGACCAAAGGATGTGCTTTGTTCTGATATTCGTACAGCCCTTTTTATCCTGAGTTTTTAAAAATCAATTCTGAAATAAAGAATTATTATTCCTTTTTAATTTTAGCCTCCCTTACCTCCTCATTTCAATTTATGCTCCCCAGTGCTCCCCAAACCTCAGCAAAACCTGATCTTCCAGAGCTAAAATGAAAAAATGAATCCCAGAGTGGAGAGAGACTCTTGGCAGAATATCCCCTGGCACAGGATAAGCCTGTGCCACTTTGCCAACCAGCAGCTGCTGAGCACCCAACAGCACCCCAATGTCACTCCAGGGTCTTGCTGAGCATTACTGATGCACTGGAAGAAGCAAATCCAAACCCAAGACCACCACCTGCCAGTGAGGCATGGATGCAGGGGAGGGCTCTGAAGAAAAGGGACTCAACCTGGGACTCAGCCTCAAAGTGGATCTGGACTGCTTTAGGGTAGGCAAGGATTGAGAGATAAAAGAGAGTAGCATCTAATAGCTTGCCTGGTCACATCTTTGAGACAACAGGGTTTTGGTCTGGTTCCAGGCATGCTTCTGTGTCCAAAGATGGCTATTGCACAGACCCAGGAGCAGAGCTGGCCCTGGCCTTGTCCCTTGGGACTTCACTTACCTGGAGACTTGAGTTTTCTCCAGAACTGGTCCCTTGCTGAGTCTTTCTATCCCTTTGTTTAGGTGTTTTCAGGTAAACTCAAAAAGGGACACCTGTGCTCCTGAAATGGGAATGTTTTCTTGCTTTTGTGTGTGTAAACCTAGATGAATCTGTTCACAAGTCCGAAATGACAGGTTTAGTTCACAGCATAACTGAGAACAGAGTATCTCCACATTTTTTACAGGGGAGGTGCAGTTAACTTTCAAAGCTGGCAGAACAGCTAAAGTATTGTCCCAACACTTTGTTGAGGTCCTAATAATTTTTTTTAATTATCAAATTCACTGAAGAAAAATTTTCAGCTGAACTTGCAATTATGAGTCCAGTGTGCTTATATAATTACCATGATGGTTTAGAACTGGATTGTCTCCAATATAATTTGAATAAACAGATACTGATGCCTATTTAGAAAGACTTATTTTAACTCTCCCTTAGTGTCCTTACACAGGCACTCAGGGAGGGTATAATGAAGCTGCTAATGTATTTTAATTCCAAGTGTAGAAAAGTTTTGTGATAAGATTAATTTTAGTGTTTTCATTTTAATGGTGTTGAAGGAAAACTGAAAGATAAATTGGTTTTAGGGAGACATAGCAGCAAGACAAGTATTTTAGAGTCCTGCAGTGAGGATTATAGTTGTTATGGTTACTAGATTAGCTATGTTGGTGCCACATCTGAATTACTCCAGAGTCTCACCCCCACTGGCAGATGAGAAGTTCCATCCTAGAAGATGCACCTTGGCAAAACAGTCCATGCAGTTGTCACCATTTATAATTAAAAAGGCCCACAATGATCTCCCTTGTGGTTGCTTCAGGCTCCCTAACTGTATCCATGGGCTCCAGGTGTGTTACAGTTGGGACAGTTGATTGAAAAGACTCAGAAATGACACTTCTCAGAACAGGGCACTGTTTGTTAACAAATCCAAGAGCAGAATATAATGGGTAAAGGTAAAAGCTACAAATTCCACATAAATATTCCAACAGGAAAATATTTTCTCATTAATTTTATGAAGAAGTTAAGTGGATTTCTGACTTGCACCCTTAGTAGCCCAGTTAAATGAGAGGCTTAGAGACAAACATATTTGAGCAAGAAAGATCCCCAGAGAAACCTCTGGCAAAAGGTTTCTTTCTTTTAAGTTTCAACTGGGAGTAAATTTGCTGCACAAGAATGGCCTGTGGAAAAGCTGCATGGAGAAAAGAGGACCATGAAATTCGGTCTCAAAGTGCTTGAATATAGTGAGGAATTTAGACAGAGAAATGCAAACAAGACTTCTATTGCTATCTCTTTTCTCTTACTTACCTAACTTATAAAATCATCCTCTTTCTCTCTGTAAGGACTGATGTGTCAGAAGGCTCACAGTTGCTCGACCTCTTGAAAGCAAGCCTTGTTTTTACAGCCCTTATGTCAAGGCTGGATTGGATTTCTCTAACTACATTTTTGTTTTGTTCTTATCTGGGGTATTTTATTTACAGAATATTGTTTTCCTCTCTAGTGATTGCTTTGCCTGTGGTGATTTAACTGTGCCTCCTGACAGGCAGCATTTCAATGGTTTTACTGCTGCACAAGTATTGAACTCTCCAGATGTGGCTCCACCACCTTGAATCCCTGGACCTAAAAATCGACCTTGCTGGTTCTGTGAGCCTCTCTACCTGTAGGTATTAAATGAAACCTTTACTGTATCATTTCTTGCCCTTCTAATATGGCAATGGCTCCATTGCCAAATGGAAACTGGGGGAGGGAAATACAAACAAGGAGACTAAAAGATGAATCTTGCAAAGAATGGCGCATCTCTGGGGGTAATAGTGAAGCATGTGGGTGTTCAGCATCTTGCAGGTCAGGCCCTGGAGTGTCCCAAACAAACATGCAGCCTCATAAAATCTGTTTGTGTTCCAATAGGGGTATAAAGTGCAGAAATTAACCAACCTGGTTATATACTTTTATTATAAATAATGTTTGATGTCATTGGGAAGTTGTTTTTATAGAACCAACTGAACAGTTTTTAACCAGGTGTTTATCTGTGATTTTTACAGGGTATAAAATGCTGAAGACAGATGTGTTTCAATGATCTTTAACGTTTCTGCAATATAAAAGATTAATAATAATAATGTTCATGTCTAGGACATCTTTTTGTGTATTGGATTATCTTTAAGAATCTGCTAAAGTCTTAGTGATTTCTCTTGATTTAATTTCTGGACTCCTGACAGCCTGAATTATATAACAGATCAGCATGATGCCTTTAAATCATCAGTGTAAAGCTCCTCTGGCTGTACCCAGTGCTGCGGGAACTTGATTACCTGAGTTTCTGAGATTAACCTGAGCAGCAAAAAAGCTCCACTTCCTGCATCAGAGAAGTGAAGACTTGTGTGATTTAAAAATAGAAATAGGTGAATTTCCCTGTTACTTCAAATAAAATAAAAATTAGTTTACAGTTGAATATTGGCTGATTTTCAAAATATCTTTATCCCCAAAACTGTAATTTACACTATCAGTTATGCTCTGTGAATACAGCAACTAATTGCAAAATAAAATTTGATAAAAGCTGTTGTCATTGGGGATAGGACTTTATGCAACTCAGGGTTGAGTGAGGGAGCCAGAAGTATTGTTTGACCTCAGCACGGAACTCCTAAGGCTGGAAAATGCAATATGATGCACTTTCCATGAAAGCATGTTAAGTAAAGGATTTGGGAATCCATTTTACAACAACTGTAAAGTACTCTCGAAGCTGATATTAGGAAAGATTTTTGTTTAGTAAGTCCATTCCCTCCACCCAGAATATGCAATGATACATTGGAAAGAGTTGCTTTCAATATCAAGGTTCTTCTCCCACCCTGGAAAGTTTCTGATTCTCCTTTATAATGGCTGTGCTTGTGCTGGCTTTGTTAATGACCATCCATATTTCCATTCCAAATGCTGTAAGAACTTAGCTATGAAATATCACCTCAAACTGCTGCAGGTGTCAACTTAGAAATGTGTTCCCATATGCAGGGGAAGAATTCTGCCTGTGTGAGTTATGAATGCATACATAAACTGAAGGGCAAACTTTCTTTCTTGTTTTATTTGGTTCACAGGCCCCTGTGCTTTGACATGAGTTACTCCCTTGGGTGAGTATCAAAAGCTGATCCTCAACTTCCACATGGCTGGCGCTGCACCAAGCATGTAATTTACTGGACCTGTGCTATCTTCTTCAATGCAAGGCAGACTGCTAGCATAAAAAAATGCTAATCCTTTCCCTTCACAACTGCAGGGGAAAATTTTTGGCTCAAGGATGTAGATTGTAATTATTTTGGAAAGAGTTATTTACAATTTCGCTTTTCTGAGGCTGCTTAGTATACAGTGAGCTCTTAGATGATGCAAGAGGCTAGGCCTAGTTCAGGCAAACCTGAAGCTGATAAACTCTAACTTCAAGGAGGATTATTTTACAGATTTATGGCATTCCATTGGCAGCTTTGATCGTTCAGATTGACTGAGCCATCTGATCCACAAGGACAGTTTTAACATCTCAGGCAGCAGACACAGAGGTTCACAGTCTCAGTGTGTCAGATCTGTTCAAGATGAGAGACAACTGTTAAAAACAAGTGTTTTTTGTATATAGTGCAAAATTGTAACATTTTTTGGTTGTCTTTGTGTTAAGGTGCTGTGATATTTAATCAAAGAGGCACAATCACTTACAATTCCTGCTCTCAAAGTCATGGTTTAGTTCGTGGGCAGCTCTATCTCAGAGCTTGAACCATGTACATTCATCATGGGTTTGTTCCAGAAGAAGCAACAGATCCCTGAGCTTTTTGAAAAGTGTCCCAAATGCAGACATTCATTTCTTAAAACAATAAAATTATTATTTTACTTGCTTGTTCTGAAGAATTTTTGGCTGCAAGTCTCAGTGATCCAAGAAGTCAAAAACCGCCCATAATTTGTGTGACTTCTCCTCAGATTCCAGGAATCCTTTCTGCTGTTGGCTTCTTTTTTCCTTTGCTGATAGAGGAAAAAGATCTTCCCTATAAAATTCTGTTTTTCTCTGGAATCCCTCCCAAGTGCCAATGCATCTACAATGCTATTTTCACTCTGTCAAGGAGGAGAGGGTTTACTCCCACAGAAGAGAAGATGGAGAAAACAAAATTTTACATGAGTTACCCACGGTTGTTCTCCCAGACAGGATTCACTGAGCTGCTTGCATTCCTTCATGCTCAGCTAGACACAGGTACACAGCCCCAAGAGATGTGTGGAGGTTCCTGAGTCACACAGCAGCACAGGCTAACTATAGTATAGGGATCCAGCAGCTTGGACTAGTTGCTCAGAGATGTGGATATCTGTTAGTGTGTATCTAAGTTCCATATTTAATGCCAACACTTCAATTAAAACTGAATTAGCATGTCTTTTATGCAAGGCTGGTGATTTGAATAAGGGTTTGGCCTTTCTTTAAAGTACACAGCAGTTGCTTTCCAAACCAGGGTATTTCAGAGTATATTTAAAGTGAGACAGGAGGGAGAGCCCTAAGGTTCTTGCCCACTTGTAGGATGAAAAACTGGAGGAAGGGGGAATAGAGGAAAGAGGCTGCTCCTGCTGGGGCTCACAGCAGTCCAGTCCCCAGAGACACGAACCCCCACAGTTACAAGGACTGTTGGGTTTTGCTACTTTAGCAAAAAAATAACTTCTTTGGTTCTGTTTAATTTTGAACTTTTAGATGATTAGTGATTATATAGATGAGCTAATTTTGCTGATTATAGGTTTTCCTGTGTCTCCAGGTCTGGTTATAGCACAGGGATCACATTCCTTTGACTGTGGGTTGTTCCATGTCTAGCTGCTGCTTTTTCTCATAGGAGACTGGAAGCATAAAGAAGCCAAGGTTCCATTCCCATGAAAGAACACAGTAACATTTTTCAATTTAACTATATCGGTTTTCTCATGAAATCATTGTTTGAAAGAAGCCTACCATCTGCAGAACATTTTGATGAGACATTATTTTACTTTAGGTTCCAGAGAAAAGCGAAGACATTTCCAGTTCTACAAATCCAGTTGGCTCTGGACAGCAAAGCTAACAGAAAATCTTCAGGCTATTCAGTGTTCCAGAGATGATTTTTGCCTGTATCTTCTCTCTTATTAATATTTAACTTTATATATTTTTATTTAGATACTGATACTTTAATGAATGCTGTACTCCAAAGGTCTCATTTCTAATCCTCTGTAAATAAGACCAGAACTCTGATCCCTTTTGCGTGGTTTGTTTTTTTTTTCATCAATATCCTCAACATTGATTTAAGACCACTGGAAGTCAATAGAAAGATTTTGATCAATTTTAATGGGTTTTGAGGCAGAGCCAAAAGACTAGCTGAAACAGGGAAAGCACAGGTTATGCAGCTGAATTTGGCAGCATGTAATCAATTACTGAAATTTCATATTGTGTTGCACAGTACTTCGCTCTTCACAGAAGCAAGCAGGCACTTTTTTTAATATTTCTGTACTCCAATACAAGGCACATTTTAAAAGTCATTGCCATGAAACCAGAAGAATGTCTTTCATTATGTTCAGAATTGACTGTGTTTGGTTTCTATCCCCATCAGAGGATAATGAAAGCAGCTGGAGTTAAATTATTGATTCGGAAATATTCACTGGCATATTCCTCTCTCAATATGCTCTGTCTTGTGGAAATGAGCTGTATTGTGTTGAGAAGATCAAGAGCAGTTGTGCAGCAACCTCCTGACTTTTGAGGCAAAAAGTTCCCAATGTCCTCTGGTCACACAGTTCACCTTCAAACCAGTAGCTGGTTCCCTATTTGATATGGTATTCAGACTCCTCAAGCCACAAGTATTTCCATAAAAAGTTCCTCATCCACTGTTAGACCAAAGCTCTGAGCAGTCAGTAGATTGACAGGGCATCTATTTGATAGGCGCCCTAACAAGCAAAAGCCTCAAAACCTCCAAGTCCTTGACAAATTGTTGTCTAGTCAATTTAGCGATGGGGTTGTCTGAAGGACAGCACATGAGAAGAACAGCAAATCTGGTTTGTGGTTTGCAAAATACAGAGCCATAAAATACTTTGGAGATCAGCCTCCTGATCTGCTAAATCTGAATTTAGTGACTCAGGCAGCAATGGTTTGAGGATTACATAGACTGTAACTGCTTTCTCCCAAAAGTTTTCTTTGCTTCTCTTTTGTATTTGTATTCTTACAGTTGTGTTTCATTAAAGTACAGTTGAATTCCCCTAAAAATATGGCTTTTCTGTTCACTCTCATGATAGTTGTCTGCTGAACGCTGGATAATAAAACCATTCATAATTTCTGTTTTAATGAGACAGAAAAGGAAGAAAAGGAGAAAAACTGTTGTGATTTTATGTCTCTCTGGACAACTGTTTTTATCTTTTAGTTTTTTTCTTTAGGGCAGACTCAGAATGAAGCTTTTTATTTAATCTGTTACCAAGTATTGAATGAAACAGTTGCCTGTTATTGATCTGCTGCTTAATCATCTAAAATTAATAGTTTTCCTTCCTCCTCAGAGTGAAATGTTAATTAGCATGACAGAAGAAGGCAGGATATAGCCAGAAATCTTACTAAGAACAGTATTCTGCCAGTCCTGTGGCCTTGCATGTCTCTGTCCTGTCTGTCTCTTGAGATCCAGCTCTAACTCCTGTATTTTCACCTTTGGGCTTGTCTACTTTGCAGGAAACCACAGTGAACTTGAGAGCTATGCTTTGGCATGACCCAAAAAATTAAGAAGCATGATGTCTCCAAATGATAGGTGGTCTCTGCCTGGGATCAGAGTGTGGCTGTACCCAGTATGGGGAAAGGAATGTCAGCATCCTGAGCTCCTCTGTGCCAAGTCATATATTTATATTTATGTCTCAGGTTCCCTGTGCATCAGACCAGCTCCTAATGAGTTAGAGGAACTAAAGTGCTATATAGATCATGGCTGCAGACAAGAAAAGTTCCTTCTTTGCATGTGTCTGACAGACCACAATAACGAAGGCATTTAATTAAAATTCTATTTGAACTTTGATCTCCTGTTCTTGCTCTCTTACCCGCAATGAATGTTTGAAAGGATATTTTTGCCAGCACTTTGCAATATAATTAATGTTTTCCTGACCTGTTTCTCATGTGTACCAGTGTCACCTCTCACCTTCAGTCCAGTAGAGAATTACTGTCTGCCCTGAGAATGGAGATATCTGGAATGGTTCATTGTTTTACTGAATAAATCACAAAGGATGCCTTTACATTCATTCTTGATGCAGTGCAATCTTTATTTGGTCTGACCTTTTCCTTGTTATCTTATACCTTCCTCAACCTGTTTACCAGCTTTCCAACCTCCTCATTAAATGTGAAGAATTGTGCAACTCCTGAGAAAAGGCTATGAACATTGACAAATGCATGAAACAACAGATCTGTTTCAAAGAGGAACTGGAACTGGTTTTCAGGCTCTGAGAATAGTGTGGGTTGGCAGTGTACATCCTATTATCACTTTAGGCTATCATGTCAAATTCCCAGGGAGTGAAATCTCGTCACAAGGTGGTAGCTTGGAAAGCATTGTACAAGCTTTTCTCTCATCAAAGAGCAGCTGTTTGGTTTGCTTTTTGTTCTTTCTCCTGACAGCTATAAATGAATATACTGTTGGACTATACATGAAATGTGCATCTGTGAACCAGCTTAAAGGGAATAATGGAATAAACCAGGAAAAATAAGGTTAAGAAAAGAAAAAGGGAAATCAGAGGAAAGAAATTTTAAAAAACCCCACCAGGATGTAAGTACAAGAATCTTCCTTTCTACTCATATTTCTGGTAAACAACTTACTGGGCACTGACCAGGAATGGGGTAAAATCTCTCGGGAGAAATACCACACACAAAAGAAGACACATACTCTGATGTTGGTGAATCAGAGCATGTTACAGCTCCTGCAAAAAGAAACACCACTGCATGTGTGCCTGTTTGCTAATGAATAACCAAAATTCACAGAGAACATGAACAGGATGGAGAAATATAAACAGGAAAGCAGCATGGAAAAGAGAATAAAAGGCTTGGTTCCTTGCTGGCTATATGAGCTGCTAGCTGACCTAGACATGCTGAACTGGAAACTAAGGAGTCTGTACAGAAGACACAAAGATTTAGATCTATTTAAAAATTAAATCAAGTATGAGGAATGTAAGGTCTGCAAGCTGGATGTGCTCTGTTTCAAGTCACTTTAGATTTCAAGGAAAAACTATTCCAATGTACATTAATGCACCAGAAAAGAAAAGGACAGAGAGCTCTGCAAAAGTACCACTTGACAGGAGTGACAAGGTGAACAGTTTAAAAGCCTCAGAATGTTTCTTTGAATGTGGAGACCTAAGCAACAAAGACATGAAATTCCATAAATAATTTATTGCAGAACATAATGTTCTTCTACAGACAGTAAAAAATCTATGGAAAATACACTTTTTTAAATGTTAGGTGCAAAACTATTCTGAGAAGGTATTCTTTGCAAATGTCATCCAGCTTCATTACATTTCCAGTTTGGGTATAAGGCTTTTATGTTGTTTTGGCAACAGCATAAAAATACAAATGACTCATATATAAAGATTTATTTAAGAGAAGTGCAGATGGCATTTTAGACAGAAAAAGTTATTTTGATTATTTAAAATTCTAGGGCAAATTAGGTTAAAATGGAGCCAATCTGAAATCAGCATCCAAACAAAAGGATTGGAGTCTAGATTTAAGTTTTGTGCCTTTGCTTGGAAATAATATCTCATCTGATGGAAATGTGAAAAGCTCACAGTTGTTAACAAAATTAAACTACGAAACAGTCAATTCATAGCAGTTAATGAGATTCATTACAATTTATTGCTTGACTTTTCTCTCCCTCTTTTTGTCTCCTGAAACATTTAAAGAAAACTTATTTGAAAATGGCACATTGAAATCTATTGATTAAATCTGATTGTCCTTTTTGGTTGCCACTGGAAACCAGCACATTTAAAAAGAGCCTCCACTCACTCTTTGCAGTCTATTTGACAAAGGCCAGTAGGGCTGATATACACTCAAAAGCAAAATTGGCCATCTGATGGCATTTTGCTGATGAACAGTTTCTGTGTAACACTTCTTTCTGACAATCTTGGAAAACACCACGTTATTCTACCCAGCTTTTACGTTGCCTGGGGGGGGTTATTTTGTAATTGTCACACAGATTAGAAACCCAGGTGCTGGGATAGACCCAGGTGCCTCATTGCAAATGATTTATGGAACTGGATTGTGATTGAAACAATTAAAAATTTTCAAATCTTTCCCTTTGTCATTGTAGCCAAATATTGACAAAATAACTCTCTTCCCAAATTCAGTATATTCTTTATCTACCTTGTTATAAAATTATTAGCATGATTCTCTAGACCACAAACTGTTTGCCATTGTCAGTGGGATTCTGTGTGATTTGGGTCGAGTTTCTAACCCTGAGGTCAGTCGTCAGAGTAGAAAATGAACAGGTTTGAGGACTGGAAGAAGAACAGGAGGACAACCAGTATGCCTGTCTGCTCTTACTTGCCATTGTATTCGCCTAATGCCACTGAGCTTCCCTTTTTTTGGCTCGTGTAAGGTCTAGACACACAGAACCTACCAAAGTTTAGCCATTATTTCAGCTGCCATTGCTGACCCTTCCTTACTGCTGGAGGACAGGCTCATGCTATCACTAAGTTATCTCCAGTCTTTATTCAATTACAAGCTGATGTTCTTAATGTTGAGCTGAATCTATTATTATACAGAGTGACTCTCTCAGCTGGAGGCAGTGTCTTAGTTTTCCCTTCAAGTCCTGTTTCCTAAATTTAAATTGACAGGGAGTAGCACAATGGGACATTCAGGTAGAATATTTCAGATTTTTGTGGCTTTCATCTTTTGGTCAGAATAGGAATTTTTATTGACTACAGATGCTTTGTACTACAATTTCTGTTGAGTTGAGAACCCAGATTTTTGGCAAAATTTTGGCTGGAAAAAAGTCAACAAGCACTTTTTACTTCTCTAGCAGTCTAAGCCCTTCCCCAAGATCACTCGATTCCTTGCCATGTCAGCTGGACAGACTTGGATGAGAATTTGATTTAGTCTCTTTTATGAAATGGAGCTATCAGTCAATGATTAGAGGACAGCTGGGCTTTGCTACCTGCAAGTGCCACTTGGCATTGGACACAGGAAGCCCCAGGATAGCCCAGCTGCTGTCCTTATTATGCAGTGAGGGCTGGGCAACATTGCCACCTTACTTCTGAGGATAGCAGCAGTCTGGGCAGTAGGAAGGAGCCTATTTAATTTCAGGGCTTATTTTGCTTGTTGATTGGAAATTCCGATGTTCGTGTGGGTTTTTATTTGGCATTCTTTGGTTTCACTTGGTGTTGGTTGTGTCAATTGCTTTTTCCCTTCAGAGACTTGCAGTGACCTGTTTGAGCTGAGGGTTCATGAGGGGAGGAATCTGCTCACCAGTGAAACACGTGGCAGCTGTCTGAGGGTACAGCCCGTGAACTGCAGGCACAGAAGCTGCGACCAAGAGAGGAGATCCTTACTCCAGCTCTGCTGACACCAGTAAAGGCTTAGTCGGGCTGCATCATGCAGTGACTGGCCTCTAACTTGGGTTATGACAGAAGAGTTGTTGCTTAAAGGAACAGGGTCATTATGTGAGTGATGCTTTGGGTCCGTAGGCGTGACAACCCCAGGGAAAGATGAAGTTAATGAAATCAAAGCATTATTTTCAGTGTCCTAACTGCTGTATAAGCATGATTTACTCCTTATGTAGTTAGTTTATCTATGTGGATGGGCACAGAGTACACCTTACAAATGATAGCCATCATTTTAAGAGGAGGTTGCCAGGCGCAGGGTAGGTAGGTGTAGCTAGGAGAGCAAGCAGCTTGTTACACCCAAAGGTGATGCAAGAAAGGATGCACAACTGAACATGTCCAAATTCTGGCCTGAAAGAGCCACTTTCCTTCATCAACCCTTGTCTAACATTACAGATGTCCTTCAGTAACACTGAAAAAACTGTAGGGAGGGAGAGAATAGGAAAAGGAAAGTATACTCCACCTGATCCTTTGTTCCATGAGACCATCTAACAAAACACTGTTGGGGGGATCCCCTGGCTGAGGGCTCAAATTCCATCAGGACAGTACTTGGGCTTTTAGATGGACTACTGCATTGATGAAATCCTGGTCATGATAGAATCTCAGAATGGTTTAGGTTGGAAGGAGCCTTAAAGATCATCCCCTGCCGTGGGAGGAACACTTCCCACTAGACTGGGTTGCTCAAAGTCCTGTCCAGCCTGGCCTTCACCACTTCCAGGGATGAAGCATCTACAGCTTCCCTGGGCAACATATCCCAGTGCCTCACCACTCTGTGATCAAAGAATTTCTTCCTAACAACTGATCTAAATCACTTCTCTTTCAGTTAAAAACTGTTCCCCCTTGTCCCATCATTATCTGGCTATGTAAAAAGTCACACATATTTTTTAAGTTCTTCCTATTTATACTATTTCAGTTCTGACCAGTAGTAACTCTTATGAATTTTAAGTATTTTCAAATCTCTTTTGTGAGTAGTAAATTCATAATACTGGAGGATTTCTTGAGAGCATGGGGAGGAGAGAAATTATTTGTGAATTTCAGTTGAACATAGAAAACAGATTCTGCTAGAGGGGAAAGGAAGAAGGGATGTTAAAAACATGACTCTCCTCAGCATTTTGAAAAAGCTTTACTCCAAAGTTGTCCAAATATTTAATTTTCATGTTGCTGTTTTCTTTCTTAAGAAACAACCTTGGCTTTTTATCCTGACATGTTATATTTTGATTTTGGAAGCAAAGCTGAAGTAATCCCAGATGGGCAAAGCACAGCCCAGAATGAAATTTTTTTGTAGATTCTTTTTTGTTTTGCTCCAGTCAAAACCTTCTTTTTTTGTAATGTTTATCCTAAGCCAAATTTGGAGAATATTTCTTTTATTTCTTACCTCAAGCTGAAAAATCCATTATTCATTGAGGGAGCAGGAACAGCCATCCTGCCTGGCAGTGCATTAAGCTGTAACACCATTAACATGAACTGCAAAGAGGCAGCTGCCAACACTGGCAGAGCAGGAATGTGCAGGGCTGTGCCTGCAGGACAGGAGGGAGTGGATTTGAGCAGTTGAGAGAAGCAGTTTCATGGGCTCAAGGGATTTTAGTGCTGTTCTTTGCNGGAAGGAGCCTATTTAATTTCAGGGCTTATTTTGCTTGTTGATTGGAAATTCCGATGTTCGTGTGGGTTTTTATTTGGCATTCTTTGGTTTCACTTGGTGTTGGTTGTGTCAATTGCTTTTTCCCTTCAGAGACTTGCAGTGACCTGTTTGAGCTGAGGGTTCATGAGGGGAGGAATCTGCTCACCAGTGAAACACGTGGCAGCTGTCTGAGGGTACAGCCCGTGAACTGCAGGCACAGAAGCTGCGACCAAGAGAGGAGATCCTTACTCCAGCTCTGCTGACACCAGTAAAGGCTTAGTCGGGCTGCATCATGCAGTGACTGGCCTCTAACTTGGGTTATGACAGAAGAGTTGTTGCTTAAAGGAACAGGGTCATTATGTGAGTGATGCTTTGGGTCCGTAGGCGTGACAACCCCAGGGAAAGATGAAGTTAATGAAATCAAAGCATTATTTTCAGTGTCCTAACTGCTGTATAAGCATGATTTACTCCTTATGTAGTTAGTTTATCTATGTGGATGGGCACAGAGTACACCTTACAAATGATAGCCATCATTTTAAGAGGAGGTTGCCAGGCGCAGGGTAGGTAGGTGTAGCTAGGAGAGCAAGCAGCTTGTTACACCCAAAGGTGATGCAAGAAAGGATGCACAACTGAACATGTCCAAATTCTGGCCTGAAAGAGCCACTTTCCTTCATCAACCCTTGTCTAACATTACAGATGTCCTTCAGTAACACTGAAAAAACTGTAGGGAGGGAGAGAATAGGAAAAGGAAAGTATACTCCACCTGATCCTTTGTTCCATGAGACCATCTAACAAAACACTGTTGGGGGGATCCCCTGGCTGAGGGCTCAAATTCCATCAGGACAGTACTTGGGCTTTTAGATGGACTACTGCATTGATGAAATCCTGGTCATGATAGAATCTCAGAATGGTTTAGGTTGGAAGGAGCCTTAAAGATCATCCCCTGCCGTGGGAGGAACACTTCCCACTAGACTGGGTTGCTCAAAGTCCTGTCCAGCCTGGCCTTCACCACTTCCAGGGATGAAGCATCTACAGCTTCCCTGGGCAACATATCCCAGTGCCTCACCACTCTGTGATCAAAGAATTTCTTCCTAACAACTGATCTAAATCACTTCTCTTTCAGTTAAAAACTGTTCCCCCTTGTCCCATCATTATCTGGCTATGTAAAAAGTCACACATATTTTTTAAGTTCTTCCTATTTATACTATTTCAGTTCTGAACAGTAGTAACTCTTATGAATTTTAAGTATTTTCAAATCTCTTTTGTGAGTAGTAAATTCATAATACTGGAGGATTTCTTGAGAGCATGGGGAGGAGAGAAATTATTTGTGAATTTCAGTTGAACATAGAAAACAGATTCTGCTAGAGGGGAAAGGAAGAAGGGATGTTAAAAACATGACTCTCCTCAGCATTTTGAAAAAGCTTTACTCCAAAGTTGTCCAAATATTTAATTTTCATGTTGCTGTTTTCTTTCTTAAGAAACAACCTTGGCTTTTTATCCTGACATGTTATATTTTGATTTTGGAAGCAAAGCTGAAGTAATCCCAGATGGGCAAAGCACAGCCCAGAATGAAATTTTTTTGTAGATTCTTTTTTGTTTTGCTCCAGTCAAAACCTTCTTTTTTTGTAATGTTTATCCTAAGCCAAATTTGGAGAATATTTCTTTTATTTCTTACCTCAAGCTGAAAAATCCATTATTCATTGAGGGAGCAGGAACAGCCATCCTGCCTGGCAGTGCATTAAGCTGTAACACCATTAACATGAACTGCAAAGAGGCAGCTGCCAACACTGGCAGAGCAGGAATGTGCAGGGCTGTGCCTGCAGGACAGGAGGGAGTGGATTTGAGCAGTTGAGAGAAGCAGTTTCATGGGCTCAAGGGATTTTAGTGCTGTTCTTTGCACCTTACCAAAAAAATGCATTGGAAATATAACCCTGTATGCAATTAATCCCTTTGGGAAGATTGAGATGTTAGGTTTTTGAAGGTATGGCATAGATGGATATCCAGAGTCTACTTTTGTAATACCAACAAAAGCATTGCACATTTTTTATGTTATAGAGCTGGTTTTTTTGGCTAGCTATTGGTCCATTTAAAGACTTTTTTCAGTTCCAACTCTCTGCTGGGATGGCATTCAATAAATAAGTCTAATGGGCAGGAAAAAGTTTTTACCAGCTGCTGCCAAAAGATCCCCCCAAACTCTAAACTCAACCAACACGGTTTTCACAGCAGTGTCAGATATGTTGCTTTGTTAAAAAAAAAACAAAACAGAAAAATGTACCAGATACAAAGTCTGCTGTCACCAGTAGGAACATTTCTATGATTATCCATGGGAGCAGGTCTCTTGCTTAGCTCATAATTAGCTAGAATTCTTACCTTCCCTCACCTAAAAATAAAATCTGCATAATTCCACTGCTGTGTTGTGGTCTCTCTTTATGCTGAGAAGAGTTATAGATGGAGCAGAAGCAGAGGTACACAGAGAAGAGACAGTGGGATGAGAAAAATATGTCTTAATTCTATGCATTGCTGCCTGATTAAAATAGCATGAGGAGTGAGGCAAGCTTTTATCAAGTACAATGAACACATGCAGTGTTATTGAATTGTTTCTGTCTAGCTTTTGAATGTGTCAATATTTGTTCCAGTACCAGTCTTTTCAGAAATGCTCAGCTGCTGTCCCAGTAGTTTAAATTAATTTCACTCCTGAGCCTTCGTCATCATAGACACATTTATTCCAGGCTCAATCTGAATTTCATGTGCTTGTAACCCAGGGATGGGGTGTGGGGTTCATGAACATCTTTACTGATGGCTTTAAACAGAAGTAAAAATTCTTAGCAAGATGCACAATCAAATCCCAGGCAAAGAGAAAGGCATGTCCATCAGACAGTGATGCAGGATTTAACTTTTAATGCATGCACTCCACTCACTTCCTGAGGAGTATATTGTGCTCAGGAAAAAGGAAAAAAGAAAAGGAAAAGTGAGATTTCTCTGGCTAATTGGGTACTGTGTACAACACAAGTAACCTCAATCCCTACTTGAAGTTGTATATCTTGTGTGAGCAGCAAAATACCTCCTAGAAAGGCAATCAGCCCTTAAATCTTAAACCTTTAAAAGATTTTAAGCAACAGAAAATACATATTCTCAGAAAATAGCTCTAATGTCCAATTAACTTCATAGCTGATGTTTTGTGCATTATTTTTAGCATTAATTTATCCAGCTCCAGCTCTGGCCTCCAGCTCTCATTATGCTTTTTGTAGATTAATAGTCCCTCCATTATCAGATGTTTTCATCATGTCTGTATGAGTTGGAACATCATCACCTTTTAACCTCTTCTTGGATGAACTCACATTGAGGTCCTTTGAGTCTTTCCTGATAACAGTGAATTCTAGAAAAAGCAGCCCTAGAGTATTTTGGAAGATTGTATATTGGCACTTTTGAGAAAATATTGAGAAACTGAGAAAGATCAAATAGCAATGCAAATAGCCAACACCCAGCCTATAATGGCAGGAGGGGGCAGGCACAGCCAAAACCAGGTGCAACAACAGGAATTTCCTGGCTATTTCAGGGAAATGGATCATCTGTGAAGGACAGGCTACCTCAGGAGCTGACTATGCACCTCAAGAAACGAGGTGTTTTAGGTCTAGGCGGTGAGGCCACGCAGAAGGTGAGGACAGGACTGGAAAAACACTGGTGTCAAGGACTGCAGCTGAACAATCAACAAGACTGAGCTTTGGTTCTGCTACTAATAAGGCTGGATCATTTGCCATCAAACGTTCCTCTCCCTTGGGATGATTCCTCTGTTTCGTACCTGAGGCTCATGTTCTAGCAGCTAGAAGACACCATGGTCTTCCTTAGCATACAGCTTTACTTAGTGGTGACTCCCTCAGCTTCTTCCAAGCACTGCTTATTTATATCACAAGGTTAAAGCTGGTCCACGAGACAGTTTTGCATTTGACAAGTGGTAATTTGGGATCTGTGGCCATTTGTGCTGCTACACTTAGCCAAAGCTGTAGGAAGGCTGGCTGGCATGTGTACAGGGAGTTCTGCTTTTCTTTCAATTTGGTAATTGTTTCTTTCTCTGGTTGCATCTCTGCTGCTGCTTTGATGGTGCTAACCTATCCCTTATGGCATCTGCAAATTTTATAAAACCACCCAAACGAACCTTTCTCCTGAGATGGTGTGATAACCTTTTACTTTTTCAGGTGTATGTCATCTACATTTGAGCTTACTTTCTACAAAATACTGATTTTGTGTATGTTATGTTTTTTAATCCAAATGACATGTGCCAGTACAGTAAATGAATTACAAAAGCTTATATGTATTAGTGCAGGTTCCTTCATCATTATTATTAACCCACCAAAAATGTAAAATGTATTTGTGGAGGAATGTTCACAACTGCAAAGACTTCTGTTCAAGATGAAGTCCTTGGGGCTGACTAGAAAAGCCTGACTCTAAGGTTGCTGGAAGGGGGCAGATATAATGCATTAGAAAAAGGGAACATGCTTTCTCAGAAAATGCTCTCAGGCCCTGTGATTGCACTGGATCTACATTTGCATGACAATCACCTTGTCTAACTACTTTCCAATAATTTGTATAGATGAAAGGGTAGTTTTAATTTCAGTGTTCTCTGTTTGACTTAATTCTGTGGAAGTGAATGGGATTATGTTTTTTAAGTACAAATGATTGTCAGTGTAATTCTCTCTTTTTATTTATTTCTGTATTTGTTTATATTAATTTTACTCGATGACACTTCAAATAATTAGTCATCTTTTCGCAAAAATGAACAGCCCTTTTATGCCTGATTATACCTAATAAATCTGATTGTTATACAGGGCAGCCAAAGCTTAAAAGAAAAAGTGATGACAGGCTAATGTGGGAAGTGTCAAAGAAAATCTTGCAGTGCAATATTTGAATCTTCAGAATGAACCCTTCACAGGATTTCTACTGATTGTATATTGGTAAATTTGATTCCCACATTACAGGACAGGGCTTTTTCAACAGGACACTCCAGTGTGGCCTTTGAGATCTGCTCTGTACTGAGTCTGCAAGCTGTGCATTTGTCCCATCAACCTTTGTGAAGGCACACTTGGATGGATAAAGGTGGATGCAGAATCTGGTTGGTGTTGGGCACAGCATGGTACCAGTGGGAGGACAGTAATTCCAGACGACTACATTCACACTGCAATTATAACTAGTACCTGCTGTCCTGCACAGCCTTGGTCTAGCTAAAACCCTGGAGAAACAAAAAATATTTGCTACCTGACAAAAGGGTCTGAAAAACCTTCATCAAGGTTCCACTTATTTCTGGATGCAGATGAGCTGGAAGAGCGGGAGTAGAAAGAAGAAATAGAAACTATTGTGTCACACACAATGGATTTTATGTTTCTTAGTTCTCTCATATACAGGCATAACTTTGCTCACTCTAGATGCAATAGTTTTGTATTGCCTGTATTACGCCAATTGCTTCTCTTGGGAAGCTTATTTTATTTGCCTATACTGGGATTTAGTCACATGGAACCAGATTTCAAGGGAGTGAATATTGTCATGGCCTCACTGAATCTCTGAGCAAACCAGAGGGCGCATTGAGCCTGTGCTGAATTTTTAACACAGACCTCATCTCCTTCTCCATTCCCATGTGTGGAGTGGTAAACAAGCAGTGTGTCAATAAGCTCAGCCAAGAGCCAGAATCACTCTGCTCACAGCTAGGAATTGTGCATAAAAGTCTCTTTCTCCATCGTTACTGATTGCCACATGTGTGACTGAAGCAAATGGCAATGCCACTTACCAGAGGCGCTCAACAATGGAGTCGGTTGTTAGGAGATGGCTGGAATTTTGTACCCATTGGAACTTTGTAGGAAAAGATAATTTCTGAGGATGAGTCAAGTCATTGTGGCTGCCACTTACTGGAAAATATGTGTGTATGTGGGATGTAGTGAAAATTAGCTGGGTCTATTGAGCAGCAATAAAACATATACAGGAAAAAGATTAAAAATACATGAACGTCTCTAGTGACACTCTGAAATGAGGGCAATAGGGGCAAATAATTCGGTTAAATAAGCTTTTCCTGGCAATCTTCTTTCTGTAGATCCTTACCAGACTGTGGGCACCTTTATTTTTTTTTTTTTTCCCCAAACACCCCTATGTTTTCTACCACTATGAGAAAGGCACAAGGGACTGTGTCAGTCATGGTCTGTCCACTTCCAGCTTCTGGGACTCTGTGATGAGTCAGAGATACAGTGGTTTGGGAACATGCTGTGAACCAACCCTACTTATTAAAAATTTTGTTTTTCTCAGTGTTATTTTTAAATAATAACTGTTCCCCAATCCAGCTCACTGGGAAGCTACCCACACAATTCCAGTGGCAGACCCAAGGGGCAGGAGCAAACTGGCAGCAAGAGGCAGGGAGAGGAATCTAGAGCTACATGAGCTGGCTCTGATAGTTCTAACAGTTCTGTGTTTTGAAGGAAATCAACCTCTGAACACTAATAATCTTGACATTGCAACTGGTAGGCAGGGTTTTGGAAATTTAGATATCGGCATGATCATAATATCAAAAGAAGAAAAGCTTCTACAGAGTTGAGCACAGGACCAGAGCTGGGATGCCCTGAAGGATGGAAGTATTTGATGCCAAGTTCGTTGGGGTGATCTAGTGAGTGGCATCCCTGCTCATGGCAGGGGGCTTGGAACTGGATGATCTTTAAGGTCCTTTACAACCTGAACTTCTCCATGATTCTATGCAGTCATACACTTGTCATGCAGTCAGCAGCACCCTTTGGCTGTCCTTGCCATGAGCTGGCAAGGAGATTGAGACTAAAAAGGAAGGTGATTTTTAAAAGATCCAGAATTCAAGTGCTGAATTAGAGAAATTCCTCTCCACTGGCAGGTCAGAGTATGTAACCTTCAGCAAAACACACATTTCTGAAAGGTCATCAGCTGTTTTGGTAGGTTTATCAGAGGATCTGGAGTTCCAGCCTCATAAGCCAAGTTTTCACTCCTGCACATCCTCTGAATAAAGTACTAATAAATCCTTATTCTTCTATTACTTCAGATAGAAAATTCAGTGACTAGCTGAAGCACTCTGGGTGTTTTAAATACCACTTGCTCCTCTGAGGTTCGAGCAAAGGTAGAATAAGGACAACTGAGAAATTTCAGACTCCTAATGCTGCTCTCCCCAGTTGGTCTCAGTCTGCTGTTTTAATAGGCTAATATCACATATTCTCTCTAATAGGGATGTTGGAGAATATGCCTCATTTTTAGGTTGTGAATTTCACTGACACATATTTTAAGGCAGTTAAATTCAGTTTTTTGCAGGGTGATCATTATTCTGGAAACACTTAGTTGAGAAATTTGTTGTTGCAATATTAACTTTCCAGTCATCCAGTAAATAAAATAATCCTAATGCTGTTGTGAATAGTTTTAAATTACAAATTAGTTTAAGTTTCAGTAAATTGTCTGATTTGAAATCAATGGCTCTGCTGGGAAATGTGTGACTCTCATGTAGATAGCACTTGAACAAAAAGGTCGATGATGTGTTTTATTCTTTATTACTTGGAAGAATTTTTTCAGAACTTACTTTGTATTTCCCTCTAGTAGTATTTATAGCTATTAGCACTAACTATGCAAACTAAATCAATATTGCTTCCAGTTCATCTGCATGAAGTTTTCAAAAATATTTTCTTTTCATCTGAGATTTAGCTGCTGATCTTGCTGAGATGCCAGATATTCTTAATTATTAAATGATGACTTAATAAAATTGCTGGAGGACAAATGAGAAGTGATCATTTTATGAAGAAGAAAACACTGCTATTGATTTTGGATGAGGCTTGTGGGAACTTATTGCAGTACTAACATTGATGAATAACTGTCCAGCTGAATACCATCTTTTTGGTTTTTGTTGGGGGACTGAAATTACAAGTCAAAAATGCTGAATTTATTCACATTTTTGGTATCTCACTAGACATGCTTAATCATTTGGAGAAGCTCTGACTAACTGGTTAATGTGTTTATTCCATGGCATTCAGCTCCTTTGGAGCAACATGAGATTGAAGGTGTTTACAAGAAGTTCACCTGAAAAGACCCCACCAGTGTTTTACTCTCCCATGGGAATTTATAGCAAGAGTTTTCAAGGGGGAAAAAAAGGAAAGATTTGTAGGTTAAAATGTGGGGAACAAGTGATAAAAGCTTCTGAGGGTCTCTTGAATTAAAGATTTTCTACTTCTTTCTTAAGCATCACAAGCTTACTGCTCCAGGCAGAACTAATTAACTAACGAAGACAGGAGAAAATAGTTGAGGAAGTGATGGAGAACAAAAACTCGTTAAAATTTAACAATTAGATATCTATGTTTCATATAATATCTACTATGTTGATCACTTTTTGTGACAACACCCCAACAGTATTTTTTTCTGATTATGCAGGAATGCCAGGTCCTGTAGGCTCTATGCTCTCCTGTTTTGAACTTCAAGCTGTGTATTTAGCAGTACTCAATAATAATAATTTTTTGGCTTGTTCTGTTTATTGAAGAAGTCAGGAATTCAGACAGGATGCCTGTGCTGCGTTTTAATTGTGTGGCTTTGGGTTTTAGTTCTATTGCCTGATTGATAACTTTATGGGTTCAGTGTAGCAAGCAAACTGTGTGGTAGAATCCAAGGAAGCAGAAACTGGAAAGCAACCCATAGTCATCAACAAGGCAACAGGCTTAAAAGTCAAAGCCACATAATTAAAATGTAGCATGTATTTGGTTGTTTGTTTTGAATACAGTTGAATGGAAACAACAAAGCAGAAGAAAATAGAAATTGGTTTTTCTCTGGAAGAAAAATCCATGGAGCAAGTCTCTCTGGATTAAAATGCTAAAGGAACCTAAAATGTTGATTACTAGAAGGCCACCAGAGGGAAGACATTGGTATATACAGGTTTTCTTTCCCTTCTCCCAGGAGACACTACCAGAGATGGGCACCAGAGTAGATACATTAATCTAGTGCTTCAATTCTTCTGTTACAAAATTTAAATTAATTTTACCACAAAATTAGCTTGTGACTCAAAGTCATAACTACTACTCAAGGAGAAAGAACAGGAAGAATTGGTCAGTGTTGGCTTGTCATTACCTTGCCACATCTCATTTGATAATCACAATTTGCCCCTTTAACCTCCTGTTATGGGATTATTTCTCTCCTTCCTCACTAAAATCTTTCAAGTCTCATTTACATACCTGAATCGTAATCCTAATGAGGCATGAGGTCAAACTATGAAATTATCAAAAGCATGTATGATTCATGCTTTATATATAGCACAATAACAATAGTTTATATATTCCATTAACTGCATGATCCTTCATGTTCCTTCTCATACCCCTTTTTTCACTCATCACTGTGCCTCATGGCCACCCAAAATTGTCCATGTAACTTATTTTTTTAGTTACTTGCATTTTTTCACCTTTTCAAAATACGTGGATGTTGTGTTGATAATTGTATATACATATATAATGTCTGTAAAAATAACTAGGCATCATAATTTTAGGCAGAAAGACCAAGCTTTCAACACCAAACTTTTATTGACTTGTAAAATTTAACAGCTGTGATAGCATAGTGCATGTGTGGGACTGGGAGAAGATTCCTGTGACCATATTACATCATTTTGGGATTGGAAAACCTGGGAAACATCTGGTTAACAAATGAGTTCTGCAACAGAGTTAGTTATTCATCTTCTTTTTGTCTCTACCCCTAATGATAAATTTATTATGAGATATTCCCAGTGCCAGCAAGTCCTCACCAGCTGGTGGTCTTAAGGGTGAGCTAAGAACAATTGTGGTGAGACAGTCAAAATGGCCATGAGGCAGCTACTGTACTATGAGAAAAATATTTGTCTGTGTAACCAGGATGTTTTAATTCTGTTTTTTTATGGATCAACTTATTAGAAGTCTGGGATAATAAAGACCCAAAGTTGTTCATACAGAATTCAGTAGCAGAAAGTCATTGAAGAGGGAGACTCCAAATGCCTCTTCATGTGTGAGGGCAGTGTGGAGCACATTGCCCCTGCTTGGTGTCAGTAATAACCCCCTACAAGCAGCTTGAGTCTCCCCTCATGAGTCTTACAGCAGGATAACTCCTTTTCTTGGCTGGAGTTCATGTTTTGTGTTTCCAGTTGAGTAATTTTAGACTCCCCAGTTGGATAATTAACACACATTCAGGCCACTGAGCTGCAGCCGTTTATGGCAGCTCATTTATGGCATCCCCAACTGTGCTGTCAAGGGTGGTGGTGGCTGTATAGCAGCAAGGTTATGTGACATGACTTAGAAGACTCTATCAGGTTGTTGTAGTGAAATGCAGCGGAATCTACACATGGCTTCTTCTGCCCACTCCTTTCCACCAAACACACTCCTCCACCGAGCCTTTTAGACCTCTTCCTTCAGTTTATAGAACAAGATGTTTGATACTTGAAAACCTGATGCACACAAATTGCTCCAATAGCTTAAATGTGTCTTTTCCCATAAGGGTGTGTGGATATCCCAGCCTTTGCATTTCAGGCTCTCAGAGCTTTGTTTCTGTTTCACCTCTAACAAATGAGCAAATGCTTGCGAATGTCTCCTCTGAGCCCCTCTGGCATGAAGTAATGTTTTTTCAGCTGGTCACAGCTTCTGTGTTCTCTTTGCTATCTTGCCTTTTCCTCAGTGTTTTTGCAGCATTTTGGTTGCCTTCAAGCAGTGTGTAATTTCAGTGACGTGAGACCTGTGTCTAACAACTAAGCTGCTAGACTGGATAGAGGCAATCCAAGCTGTACATGGCAGAAAAAAAAAGGATAGAGTATAACTCTGTGCAAAAAGCATTTCAAGTGGCTTAAAAATTGCCTTATTATGAATTATAGACTACTTTTGCTGCTCTGATAATGGGACACTGTCTACTGTGATTCATTGTAGTCAAGCAGCATTAACTTCAGAGGGAAATGGGACAGAAGGGAAACTGCTCCCTTGGTAATGGGGTATTTTGTGTGGGCAAGCACTGTGGCTATGCTAAATTACTTTACTGTGCTCATTCAGACCCGACCTTCTATGCCCTTTCGATGTTGAAGTTATATGGTATATGGTAAAAAGTGAGTTAAAGAGTGTCTGAGTGATCTAATCAAGGGTGTTAATCAGAGAATATAATCCTGAGACATATTAATAGCTCTTAAACCAATTAGGTTTAGCAGAATAGCAAAAACCCAGGAGTGACAGAAAAATCTCATCTTTTCACAAATGGACATGGAGGCTTTTAAAGTGTGAAACCAAGGATAGACTCCTTGGTGCCAATTGATAAGGGACTGATAAATTTAGGTTCCAAACCATTAAACAGATGCATTTTGCTTACCTTGTTTCAGTCTCATGTTTGACAGACCCCAGGGAGATATATCTCAGTGGACTAAATTCAGTCCTTGTGAACAACCACCTCTGCCACAGGGTATCATACAAAATTAATTGAGATCTATTTCAGCAGGAAACTCTCTCATTATGAATCATGAATGCTGAGAGGCATTATAGACTATAATTTCTTCTTGGATATGTGTGTGTTCAAATTCAATCGGGTTAATGTGCCACAGCGTGCCATTTAATTTAAGTTGAATTAATCAATAGAGTACATTAGCCACATCATTTTAATATTGTCTTGGTAAAATCCTTGTCCTGTAGAGCTCAAGAACAAGACTCCTGGACATGGTGGTGACATGACACTATGACATAGCTCTTTTGCAGAATTAATACAGTAAAATAAATTACTTCTTTCCTCCCTTGTCATGCTTCATTTTTGGAACCGCTGCCATTTGGAAAAGCATCCTCCATGTTCTGTTTTCATTTATGGAGCAAAGTTATTGCAGAAGTTAAGATACCTCTCTCTCAATAATTCTTTCTCACGTTGAGAAAGTTCTTAGCTACTTTATGTTTTAATTCTTCATTTGGAGATTGAGTGGCGACATTTTCCTCCTTAGGGTGTGTTTTGAAGACTAAAATTCCAAGGTGGAGGAACTCAGGTTCACTACAAAACTTGTCCAAGGGTGGTTAAAGAGCCAAATCTGTGTGGGTATAAATCAAATTAAAATTATTTTTGGTACTCTTTGAGTACTTCTTCTCTTTATATATTTAGTTTTGCTTTTCTGATTCCATAGGCAAAAAATGTCATTAAAGGGTCCTGGAAACTGGACCAGAAAGAATTAGACTCCAGAGTAGAAGGGCTTTGCCTTTTCTAAACAGAGAAGTCTGCAAAAAATGGCTGTCAGTGTTTTGCAAGGCCCAGATCTAGAGTGTTTTCCTTGGAAATTTAATTTTATTTCAAGGGAAAAGTGCTATTTTCATTATGTGGCTGGGAAATTGAAGTTGTGACCATCTCTCAAACCTGTTTTTGCTGGGACATGCATTTTTATTTTAATTGATTAGTTATAAGGATGAATGATGAGGACAAATCTGTGTTCATAGAGGGCAGTTCTAACCTTGCTGGAGTTTACCACTTATTGGTAAATAAACAGACAGAACTTTGTGTGATGACCTGAACAAATACATGAAGAGAATTGGACAGTCACAAAGGACCTTGGGAAAACTGAATGCAGCTTCACATATCCATGTAAGTTAATTTCAATTATGGACAGGTCTGTATTGAACAATTTAGACAACTCATGGTCTTTTATCTACGAGGTCTGTAGGTCTATTATATTATCTTATAATTCCCATTCTGCCTCAGGTCAAATGCAGATTTCTATAGTATTTGAAGAACTAATAATAGGAAAGACTTGTTTCCAGATTAACCAGACATTGCCCCACATTAGAGACTGTTGTTTCATATATGTGAAACTAAGCCTGTAGAACTTTTTCATTTTCACTTTTCAGTGTGCTTTAGTTATTTATGACTTTGTGCCTGAAATTTTGCTATACCCTTGTAAGTCACCAAAGATATATTTGAGAGGTTATTTTTGCCACACAGTAAAAGCAGCCATGACTCAAAGGTTTATTTATATCTGGATTTTTTTATCAGCCTTTTGTACAATTTTGATTTTTATTATGGCAGTGTGTGCTGCAAAGTCTTAGAGTACAGATCCACAGGCTTACAGCTGGGTATTATCTAAATACTATATTTATTTTCATGGGAACATACTGTTTTTTAAATATGCTTTTGGAGATAAAAGTAAAATTCTCTGAATGTAAATGTGGCTTCCTGAATAGTCATTTAAAAAGAGTGACTGGAAAGTGACATGTGTAGCCTTTTTAACTTGTATAACATTGAAAGCCTTAGAAATTTTAGCATCATTCACGTTTACACATCAAAGTATTCCTGGTTGAACTCAAATCTCTCTGAAATGCTAATCCACACCCTTAACTGTAGTGAAATGAACATACAGATGGTTCTTCTAATTACTTGGAGAAAGAAAAGGGGATGATTTCCTTTAATGATTTCCCCTTCTTTCCTGACTGAAAGCAGTTCCAGCTCTTCCCTCCAGCTAATTTGACGATTAAAAGATGCCTTTGTCTTGCTTTCAGCTATTGAGGTTTCATCACAATTTCTTAAAACTTTCCATCATGAAGTGAGGTGTGAACTCAGAGCTGTGTAGGTTTGGTTCAGAGGTCATGTGAAGGGGAATTATAGCCTTGAGTATTTAGAACCAGAATGGAGGGAGGTATTTTCACCATCCCATGTTATTGCACCAATGGCAAAGATAGAGTTTTCAGATTTAAATAGGAGCTTGACTCTTAGATGCAGAAGGTCATTGATCAAGGGATAGATTCCAAGTATTCAGACTCCATTTTGCCAAGAATACAAGTGAAGGTAAGTTGTTGACTTCACCTCTGTTTTGTGGGGTAACTTGTTCTCCAGAGGAACTGGAGAAAAATGTTCTGTGAATAATTTCAGAGCTTTTACTTTTCATTCTGGATTAGAACAAGAGTTAAGTTTATAATTTATAAACACTATCCTGAAAGATGAGATCTGCACACTAAAAAACACTGGCACGATCACTGGTCTGTTGGCCCCACTACCTCTCAGTACCTCTGGATCATGGTGGTGCAGCCATGTGGGAATTCCTTTATGCCAGCTGTTAAAATATGTAAATTAATACAGCTACTCCAGTCCTTCTGAACTTGTAAATATAAATTTTGTATAATAATCTCCTATCAACAATGCTTTCTGTTCTGTTTTTGAGGTATGTCACTTCTCAATAAGCTTTTCAAAAGAATGGGATTTGGTTCATGACTGTAAGAATACTTTTCCAGTTCTCAGAAAGAGTAACTGAGAGGTAAGAATTCAGTGGGGTTTTTTTTTCTACTTCATTTTTTATTAAACAGAATGTTGTATTATGTTTTTGATAAGTAAAACTCTAACCAGGCTTAAAAGCTCATTTTCCTATTAGAACAAAAATAGGAACCATTACTGATACAGAACAGAGTTGTGGCCTTTTTGAAAGTATAATATTGTAGGCATCTTCAAAAAAGGCTTTGGATGAGTTTGTTGCCTATGGCTGTGTATTTTGATTTTGTCTTCTTAAATCTAGGTTTTAGGATTTTGGGAAAGAGACAGGAGAAAGGGAGCCTGAGTTTCATCCTCCCTAGTGTAGAGATGACACTCATCTTTTGTTGGTGTCCGAAAGATTTGCTCATTATCTGCATAAAATGCTGTGAGCTTCGGGCCTTGCTACATTTGCAGTGATTAAGTTGTCTTTTGTTTGGGCAGGTCTTGCCTTGTTTGACTGCAAATTACTCTGAACACCCAGAGAACTGCTACAGCAACAGAGTTAAAATAATAAATGAGTCCTATGTAGCATGTATCAGCTCACTTATATGAGGCTTTTTTATTTTACCCTAATTAGAATTTGGTTCTCATGATTCACTACTACTGGGAATGAAACAGCTGAAAAGACACTTACATTTCTTAATAGGAAAGATTCATTTTGTTTCAATGCTGTAACAAAATATAGATAAAGTGATTTAAGAATTGTAAACATCTGGGGCATGCTGAAGCTTGCAATGCTGTTGGTTAAAACTTGGTGTTAACAATGCCATGGTCATGGGTTCAATCCCTTGTATGAGCCATTCACTCAAGGGTTGGATATTATTATCTTTGTGAGTTCCTTCCAACTCAGAATACTCAGTGATTCCGTGACTTCAGCCAAGCTCTTGTCATGTATTATAAGTTATCAGAAAATACTGCACTTGGGCCATTGGTTATTTTGACGTTGCAGGGCTTAACTGCGAGGTTTTAACGAAAAGATTTCCACGTTAAGGCTCCCACATGCTTTAGTTGACAAGCATGAATTCGATGCACATAAAAGGGAGGAGTTCACTTGTTTAATGAAACAGTAGGCACTATGCTGGTGGTTGAGTTGATATCAGAGGCCTAGAAAGGAGGAAAGTCTGCTGTTTAAAAAAAAAAAGGTGAAAAAAGGCAAATAACACATCTCAGAGCAGAGCAGCCACAAGAGAGGAGCAGCAGTAGTGGAGAACCTCCTTTTGCTATAATTCACCATCATCACACGATGATCACATCTACCCTTGACATGAGTGACCATGAATAACAGACATGCAAAGTAAAAGAGATTTTTTCTGCTGAATAAAAATGGTCATGGAAAAATAGATAAAGTATGTGACAGATATTTATTGTAGAAATTACATACTGAAGTTTTCTAATCAATAAGAGTTCAACGAGTGCATTTAGTTGTAAACAAGACTGTTTATAAAATTAGTGCTAACCTGTGACTCTTACTGCTGCTCCTGTACTTGACAGAGCCCATGCATAAGAATAATTCTCCCATCACAAATGCAGTCACAAAACGAACAAAACACTTCTTAAAGAGGAATGTTAGGGGAAACCTACTAGGAAACTAAACTCTTAATCTAATAGCAATTAGGTAATGGGTTAGTATCCATGGGGAATAATAGGACTTAATAACATGAGCTGAGGAACTCTGCAGATGGGCCTTGTTAAGATTCATTAAGCAGTGGAAGAGTATCCAAATGAAGGGCTGAATGAGATAAGCCAGAAGAAATTGCAGTAAAGGAAATCTGATGATATTTGTGGTTTCAAACTTCTTGTATTAGAAAAAAAGATGGAGGAAAGCCAAGAGAACTGGAGAGAAGCATTCTGCAAGAAATATGTTAAAGAACAGGGTGGGGCAATATTGAAATCTGCAGTAAAATTCACATTGATTTTCATTAAAAGAGAATCTTGAGTCAGGAGTATTGACATTTATAAATGGTGCTACAATATATAAAAATAACATGAAAGAATAAACAGCAGAACTGGTGTGTGTGAGTAAGTCATGGCAGTAGGAATCATCATGAAATGTGCATTCACCTTCTGTGTTCCTCTAATTTCTTCTGCCTTTAGCAATTTTGGCTCCATATTTTGCTCATCTAACAGCAGAAGCCTTTAATGGTTACTGTGACACTGTGAAGCAGAGAAAAATAAACAGCCACATTCTGCTATGGAAGAGAAAGTGAGACAAAAAAAGAGAATAAACCCTGTTGTTTAAGCATATTTAGAAGGAATCGATGCATATACACAGGCAGAGGGAAAAAATAGCCGTCAGAGCAAATACAGATTCCTACATTTGGAGGGTGAGGTGATCAGAAACAAGCCCGGCTGCAAATGCTGTAAAATGTTTTATTTTCTTTTTAAAAATGTCTTATCCTTAATGCAACTGTGCTGAAAACATACAGATGGCTTCATTAGAAGTTCTGTTGAGTTTTATTCAGATGATGTAGGTTATTAAAGTCCAATCTCTCTTACCCTCTTTTTTTTACAACATGAATTTGCATGAAAGAGCAGAACAACTCAATTCCAAGTAGTGTTCTTATCTCTACATAATGTTATTATGCAAACTATAATCAACTGGATGACAGTCCTCCAGACAAACCTTTAGTATTAAGAGCTTTCGAAGCTCCAGGGCAGATTGTTGTTAGTGGAATAGTTAATTAAATGGAAGTTGGATTTTATTACTTTATATAAACAACTAAGAGCAGCTGGAATGATGTTGGTGCTCTGGTGTTTGGTTTTTTCCCCTTTCTGTTTGACAAATATTAATTGAACTCATTGTTCCATGAAAACAGCAAGTTTACTTATTGCAACGTGGACTCTATGGAACATCAGGCAGCTGTTTCTCTCTTCTGCCCTTTACACACCACCAGGGTAGATGGACATTTTGGGATAATGTAGTGTGCTGGATTTGCCTGGGGTAATTTCTTCAAGGTAGCTGGTGTAGGAGTGTGTTTTGGATTTGAGCTTAAAACGGTGTTAATAACACAGGGATGTTTTAGTTACTGCTGAGCAGGGCTTGCACAAAGTCAAGGCCTTTTCTGCCTCTCACCCCACCAGTCAGGAGGCTGGGAGCTCACAAGGAGTTGGGGGGACACAGCTGGGACAGCTGATCCCAACTGACCACGGGGGTATTTCCTATCATATGGTGTCATGCTCTGCATATAAATGTGGAGAAATAATTAAGGGGGTGTGAGGCTAGTGAGTGGGGGGGATGTTTGAAGTGATGGTGCTAAACCCCCCAGATGGCTGTTGCATGTGATGGAGCCCTGCTTTCCTAGAGATGACTGAACGCCTATCTGCCTATGGGAAGTGGTGAGTGAATTTCTTGTCTGCCTTGTTAGTGTGTGTAGCTTTCACTTCAGCTGTTAAACTGTCTTTATCTCAGCCCACCAGTGTTACTACTTTTACTCTTCTGGATTTCTCCCCCATCCCACCAGAGGGGAGCAGCCCAGTGGCTCTGTGTGGGCCTTAGCTGCTGACTGTGGTTACCCAAGACATGCAGGAAGCAGGAAATGCTTTTTCCATCTTTAGGTCTTGGGGGGAGATTCCCACTGGATGCGGGGTTCAGTATAACTGCTGGTCTGACGATTTTCCATGGGTTGCACACGGAGGATTTCTGCGAGCGAATTACGCTTTGCACAGGGCGGAAGAACCCCCAGGTACAGGGGGATCTTTGAGAGCGCTGTCCTTGCTCCCCAGGATGGCTGTGGGCTGTCCTTGCTCCCCAGGATGGCTGTGGGCTGTCCTTGCTCCCCAGGATGGCTGCGGGACAGCGGCGAAGCCCGGGCAGAATCCTGGCGGGCGCTGTCCCTGGTGCTGGAGGCGCCGCGGCCGCTCCGCTCTAGTCGGGAGGAGACCTCTTGGAAGGTGTTCAAACACCCCCTACATACACACACACACACAGACACACACACACACTCCCAGCGTGGTGGTGCAGACGCTGTTTCCCTGTGGTGCTACAGAGAAGTGTCACGGTCCAGGCAGCGCATTCCCCTACTGCTGCAGACTCAAACCTCAGCCGCCGGGTTTTCTTGGCAGATCTCCACTACACCAGGGCTAAACTGCCTGCAGGACCCTGGGGGCTTATAGTGACCCTGAGTCCCGGCTGTTTGCATCTGCAGGGAACTGTTCTAACACTAAGTTTTTCCAGGGCTCAGCAATCAATCTGCAGATATTCCTGGCAGACAATTCCCACAGACTGTTGTAGCTTGGGGCACGTACTGGTGCTGCACTTTGCATCCCTTCAGGGCCTGTGAGCAGGGGAGAAAGGCCAGTTTTTCTGGAGCAGTAGGAATTGTTGGATCTGATGGATATGTGCCTTCATACTTTTCCATTTTTATCCTTCCTTGTAACAGCCTTTAACTCAGAGACAATATGACACCTCTTCCCAGGGTTAGTTTTGACTGATCTATAAAAAACCAGCAAGCACACTTTATCATGGTTTGTCAGCACTATTGTCTAAAATCATAGTTATAAATGTAGAAGAAAACTTCTAGCTCTGATATTCCTAAGGATTTTCCCCCATGGGTTTGCTTGTGTGTTTGTTTTCCTACTGTTATATATCCTTTCTATAGAAACACTGAAGACAAGAAATGTCTCTTACTGTAATACGATAAGGGTCCATTTCAGTGGTGAGTTTACAGAAAGACCTGTAATAAAAACCTGTAATTCTATTGCTGTTTGTCCAGGCAACTCAGAGATGGTTTAACTTGTTAGCCAGACCCTATTTTTCAGCAAATATCTGCTTTAGCATGCTCAAGCAACACATTCAACACAAATATCTCTTGAATCATCCCAGCATTTAACCTATTTATACTGTGCATAGAAATTTAAAAAAAACCCCAACAAATCAAACCCCAAAACCAACAACAAACCCCCAAGCATACATACACACAAAGAAATGGAAAAAAACCCCAAAGCCAAACAAGACCAAACAGCACACCAAAAACTAACAAAAAAAAAATAGGTCAGCTTCTTTCTTGGTCATTAATTCCTGCATTTACTGGCAAAGAAAATCTTAAGGAGATGGTGATGCGGGGTTATAAAACCTGTTTGCACCAAGTCTCTAGGCAGCAGTTTTGCAGAAAGCAGATCAGAGAAAGAAGAATAAGTGGTTGCACTGACTGAAGTGCCTTGTGACTGAACTGTTTTTACAGAGTGACTGTGCTGACCCTGCCTTTCTCCCCACTTTGTAAATCAGCTGCTCTGAGCAGGTGCCAAGATCAGCAAAAGGGAAACTTCATCTGGCAAATATTCAAGTGCTTTTCTAGTTGATCTTCACAGGCACTAATGCAAAAATCTTCCCAATGAAGAGTGACAAAGAACACTAGAAACATCTTAGGAGTTACTCTGAGCTGTGCCCATGTGTGTGGGTCTGCACGTATATGAACTTAAGTCTATCTTTTCAACACTAACAATGGGAATACTGATGAAAAATATGATAATGGAGATATTTTCAAGTAGGAGTGAGTGCAGTCCAAAATCTGTCCTGATGAAGGATGGAAAAGAGCCTCCTGAAGCTCAAGCCTCATGGAAGAAATTAGGTCACATGCATGTGATAAATGGACCAAGATTTCTGTTAAAAGCAGGTGGTTTAGCCCCTGTAATACATTGATTGTTACAGAAGCAAGCACTTCCAAAGGGCAATTTGTTGCCCTCCCACTTAGAAGTGTTCTACTTTCCACCCTAAATTTGCACACAGTGAATTTGTTCCTTTACTTACAGGTCTTTACCTGCCCTGGAGTTTACAGTCCACCCCAGTATTTTTAAAGAATGCAGAGCAATTCTGCTCTGGTGAATAGACACTTATAGCAAGAAAATTGTCCAGAGATTGTAACAAAGGAGAAGCAAATTCATCTTGGAATTTCTCACAAAGTAGTAGATTTCCCTTTCCTTGCACTTTCAAAAGCATTGCCTGCTTCTTTGTATAGACCTGTAACAGAATTTGCTTCCTCATAACCCACTGTGAAAATTTTTATTATTAGGCGACCTTTATCCTGTCTTTTATGACAAGTTTTTCGTCCCATTTTCCTTCAGGTTTTCAGAGTCTCACTGTTTAATTGTTCATATCTTCCATATCATCTCTGGTTCCAAACTTGGAAGTTCTGGTTGGTGTAGTCCTGCTTTTTGTGCTAACAAAAGAAAATGAAAAGAGCTATCAATCCCTGATCAATCCCTAGCAAGGTTCTTGGGAACCATGAATAGTTGCTGTTTTTTGGTCCACTCTTCTCATTTAATTTTCCTCAGTAGGCAAAGAATTCTGTGCATATGTGGCAGAGTCAAGCCCCTGTTCTATATTTAGAGTGCAACCTTAAGCAAGTTTTGACTTAAATTCAGACCTTCTCTTCCTTCAAGTTGTTAAGCACCTCTTCAGCTATAATGAATTATTTTCAGCTGAATCCTATGTTTATCAAAGTTTCATACCTTAAATTCAAGAAATACAACAACTCATATCCATCAGAAAAATCCCAACAAAACCAACCCAATCCTCAGTTGTAAACATGGTTCTTAAAGTTTAGAGACTGTGGTGTCTCAGTCCACAGCAGAGGAAGACAGGATACATTTATATGATTAAATGAGGAAGGGACAGGCTGCCCTGACTTGAAATTGTTGTGTCAACTACCATCTTGTTCTCTGGCTGCTCAAAAGAAGAATTTGCTAAAGGAGCTCCAGCTCTTCATCATATAAAATTGGCAAAACATCTATTTTTATTGTAGGCCTTGCAAGAACTGCTTGATCTGTTCTGCACTGAACGTTCCTGGAAGAATGTAAAAGAATTTTTTGAGGAGTCCTGTGAAGCAAAAGAAGTTGTGTTTTATGAAAAAAAAAAAAAAAAAAAAAGACAAATAAACAGGAACATAGAAAGCTAATACCTGAAATTGTGAGACTTTAATAAGATAAGAAAATGTTTGGGTCTGTAAGGCCCAAAAACATCTCACAATATTTATACTCAGAGTGTGTGTTCAGAGTTGGACAGGGTAGTATAAGAGATTATGAAAATAGGCAGTAATCATCATTCACATATGTGACACCCTTATACACTTGGAATGTCAAAACACTTCCAGTATGACAGTGGTGCAGTTTTTGTGACCTTTTCTCTTTTAATGAGAAAATCCTCTGTGTGAAATAGACTTATAGTTGGTTTAGGAAGGTCTCTGCCAGATAGTCTAAGAAATTCTAAACAAGATAAATATTTTCTGTTTTAAAAGGAGGAAAGATGACTTCTTTGTGACAAATTGCTGGAATACTTTTTCTATTCAAGCCTTATTAAATATTATCTTTCTAGAACTTGGGTGTAGAATACAGCTGAACTGAAGGAATTTTCTGCCTGAAGCCAAAACAAACAGAAAATCACTAACAGAAATAGGTGGGAGCCTTCAGAGAGAAGGTGTATTGGTTACTGGTTTTCAGAGCTGAAGATAATGCATCTAAAAGTAAGAGAAAAGAAGAAGATTATATCTTCTTATATGTATATCTTGAAGGAAAAGGATCTCTAAGGTTAGCTACAGATTTTTTGTAACCTGAGCATAAAGGTAACCTTGAAGGCTTCTGTAGATTATTCTGTGTTTGATTTTTATTCTCACATAGCAAAGTATAAACCTTTTTTTCATAGGAATACAATGAGGGTATTTACTGGATCTACTCTGCAGCTCTTGGGAATGAAACAGAAAAACTACTCAGTTAAAAATGAAATTTTCAATTATTATATGTGCAATGATATTATCATGAGTCTTCTTCCCTAATAAGCCTTGCAATTCCAATGGGATATGGACATTATGAAGACCATTTAATATGCCCCCTCCTTTCATTTTCCAATGTCTTTTGGCTTATACTAGAGACCATGCCCAAAGCCTACTGCAATCCTACTTTAAAGTGGGCCATATTTTTGTCTCATATTAAGTGAAACAATTGCATTTTTGGGGCTGGGGAATTACTTTTGCAGCATGCAAAAAATTCACCAAGTGGCATGGTTGCACTGGGTGGTGACAGCAGCAGGAATCCCTTTTTCCTTGCCTCTTTGAAATTTCTATCCTCAGGTCCCTCCCCTATTCTGGATTTGGATATGTAGACATAAATAGGTATTATAATCCCCCGAGTCCCATCCAGCTCAGGTAGGTGAGATTGGACTCTGAAGTGGGCTACAGCATCCCATTTTTTTTTTGTCTGAGTTGTGGGTAGGCTACTAGAGGCATGAAGTGAAGGATGGCACTACTGAGCAATGAGGCTACATGCCTGTTCTCCCCTCGGGCTGGAACTATACCAATATTCCATAACATAATCTAACCACGAATGCAGCAGCACAGAGTCAGCACCTACCACGTTTGAAAATGCCCATCCTACCCAAACAGAATGGCTCCAATCCGAAAAAGAGCTACACAAGATTGCTTCTGTTTTAGGATTAGGGATAGGAATAGGACAGATATTAAATCTATTTAAACTTCTGATTTATATCAAATTGCATCAAATTAAAAGAAAGACACAGTTCTGCCCACAGCCTCATTAAAAATAATGGGTTAATATTTCCTTAGTCTAACAGACTAGGACATAAAGTGTTATTTAAAATTGTGCCTAAATCCTCAAAGTACCTTGCAAAATCTTGCAATGTTCTCTGCTCTGAAGTATTCAGAAGTTAGACTGCTCCATTTATTTTTGTTTCCCTAGCTGGTAGAAATGCATGCAATGGATTTTCATTAGTTTTTTTTTCAACAGCTGAGTTATTGCTCCCAGGCTGAAATGGAGAAGAGTTAAAGGAGAATTAGAAAATAGGCAAGAGCTGGATGGGGATGTCTAATTAAATGGGTGTCTGTAAGCACTTACTCTGATTTTTGCTTTCTAATGTTGGAACTAGGAAAAACAAGTACAGTTTTTGTATAGCATAGTTCTTCTATAGTATATGGTTTTACAGACTGGTTAGCACTTGTCTGGTACAGAAAAGGTTAACAAATCTACTGCAGGAATAAAGAAAATCCCCAAATATTTTTCGGTGGCTGCAATATGCTGTAGTTCATGACAGGTAAAACTTTACAGCTAATCTCTTTGGATACTGGTATTTCCTTTGAGATGTTCACATGTTTTTGGGTTTTTTTTAAAGATGTGTAAATCCTCCTGAAAATTGTCACAATGGGTGAGCAAACATTGTATCAACACTAGGAAAAAAATTAAATAAGTTCCTTTGTGCAACATGCTAAATTTCTAAGCCTTACTTCATTCACCAGGTACATAGCTGAGACCCTCTAGTGGCATAAACATTTATTTGCCTTCAGCATATTATTAAAATTCTGTTTCACAGTCACATTATAGCAGCAAATTTACAGGTAGCTTTTTTAGACACTAGTTGGGCTCTGGCAAAGTGAATCTGGGATTAGATACTGTGCAGGCTCATGTTAATGAATGTAAATTGATTTTTAGCTGTGAGGAGCAATTATGGATGTACTGGAAGGAGAAGGGAATTTTTGAAAGGATATTCTAGAACTAATTATTATCAGTAAGAAACACGCAAAGAGCAACGTAATACCCAGGACAGCCAATAGGGATAAAAGCTTATATACAAATCTGTCATGACCTAGAAGTGAAGACTGTTTAAAAACACTGATCTCCACTTAGCTTGTAAATGCACATCACCCTCTTTCTCACTCATATATTCTCTCTCTCTCTCTCTCTCTCCCTCTCTCTCTCCCTCTCTCTCTCACATACACACACACACACACATACACGCTCCTGGATTTGCAGAAGACAGACATCTAGGGCACTTGGCATCCACAGGAAAATCATATGGGATTAAAAAAACCACAGCAGTAAGTACTCACTGCATTAAATGTTTATTAAGTGGCATGCTGTCAAAACCTAGATTTAATAGTAAATACAGGAAGACTTTAATGGAAATTGGTTGTATTTGATTTTTCCCAGGAATTGCTGAAAGCTGCCTCTCGAGGATTACAACTTCACCTTTTGCTTTTACGGATGCTTGTTTACTATCCATGTGGTAACCTCTGGAAAGCCAGTAATCCATTCATTATCCCCACTGATTGAGTGCAGGAGAAGTGCAGTGGTAACTACTTCACTCAGCTGACGGCAGACAAGAAAAGAACAGGAAAAAGATGAATTCGGACAATTTAACCTCCCAAAGCTTTCTCTCTGTGATTCACAGCAACACCAGCAATTTATTCTCAGGGCTACAGTTTGTTCAGTCCTTCAAGCCACTAATCATCCCCTGCTACTCGCTGGTGGTTTTTATCGGTGTCATTGGGAATTACCTCCTCATTTATGTTATCTGCAAGACAAAAAAAATGCACAATGTCACCAACTTTCTGGTAGGCAATCTGGCTTTCTCAGACATGCTCATGTGTGCAACCTGTGTGCCCTTGACACTTGCATATGCCTTTGAGCCCAGAGGATGGGTGTACGGGCGTTTCATGTGCTACTTTGTTTTCCTGATGCAACCTGTCACTGTGTTTGTGTCTGTCTTTACCTTGACTGTCATAGCTGTGGACAGGTATTGTGCCATGGTGTACCCGTTCCGCAGGAGGCTCACGATCCCTATTTGTGCTTATATCCTGGCTGCTATTTGGCTTCTGAGCTGCACCTTGGCTGCCCCTGCCTTGGTCCACACCTACCATGCAGAGTTCCCAGAACTGGACTTCTCCATCTGCGAGGAGTTTTGGTTCCACATGAAAAGAGACCGCCTAGCTTACGCCTACAGCACTCTGATCATCACCTATGTCCTGCCTTTGGCTGTCATCTCCCTGTCCTACCTGAGAATCTCAGTCAAGCTGAAAAACCGTGTAGTGCCAGGCAATGTCACCCAGGGCCAAGCTGAGTGGGACCGTGCGAGGAGGAGAAAGACTTTTCGTTTGCTAGTCTTAGTGGTGGCAGCCTTTGGAGTCTGTTGGCTGCCTCTGCACATCTTCAATGTGATAAAGGACATAGATATCAGCTTGATTGACAAGCAGTATTTCAACTTCATCCAGCTGCTGTGCCATTGGTTTGCAATGATGTCTGCTTGTACCAATGCCTTCCTCTATGCCTGGCTCCATGACAGCTTCAGGGGACAGCTGAAGAAAATGTTTGCCTGGAGAAAAAAGAAAATTGGACCCACAACAAACTGCATTATGGCCAGTGTGGTGCTTTAAACGACAGCTGGTGGGAGTGCACCTCCTTTGTACAGTAAAATTGTAAGTCCTTTCCACTTCTAATTAGTCCTTGTTCCTGACATTTGTCTTCAGGGCTCAATTATAACAACACAATTCCCATGCTTATCTTCCCCACCGTCTCCGGTTCTGATGGAGAACGACACACAGATGTAATGTCTCAAAAATGTTTTTACTTTTGACTGGGGTTAGAGGCCATGGAGATGTTAGTACAGTAAGATACAGGGATCCTTCCTATCAGTTTTGGATATCACTGTCAGTACACACATGGGCTTTGGGGAAAGGAAGAAGCAAAGATGAATATGAAACCTAAATACCTCAATGAGGGAGTGTTTTGATTGAGCAGAAAATAAATTTGTTTATCTACCTGGAGTCCATTACTTAGCACAGGATCTAAAGTAGAGGACTAACAATATTCTTGTAGTCCTCTTGGGTCAGGGCCAAACTGTAAATAGCCCAAAGCTTTCTGAAATTCCCTTCCTAAGCAGCTGTCCCAGATGTGAGCTGGAAACCAAGTTGGTAGGAGCTGCTCCAAGCCTCCCTCTGCAGCTGAGTTGTGCCAGCAGCAGAGGAATGCAGTGGTCTCTCCACTCCTAAGGGTGTGAGTGACAAGCAGGGTGATGACATCAGCTCACTTGCACTCCCTCCAAGTGCCTTGCTACAAGATGAGTGGGTCACTTGTGTGCCTGTGGTCCTTGGTGGGGAGTGCTGTGTCTGCTTGGCATGATTTTCTCCCTCACCATCACCTGCTCCTTGCCACAGGACCAGTGGCAGGACTCACAGCCTTTGTGAATGTGCAGGTATCTGAGTTTTCTGCTTTTTGAACCCAGAATTTTCCTGCAATCTCTGGAGCAGAGCATGTAGCAAGGTGAGATGCAGTATTGCAAGAGGGGAAATAAAACCAGAGTGGTGTTATTTCTATGATGTGGAACTGTGATACAGAGCATGCAACAGACCATTTGGTAGATTTGGTGGTGTTACCATCAAATATGGACAGGCTAGAAACATAACCTGTGCTGGAAAATCAACCAAACAGGAGGAGATTAAGACATATCACTACTCTAATGACACTGAACTGTGTTCTTGCCATTGTCTCATGTAGCCCCAATTTGCTGACCCTACTACAGGTCAGCCGTGGTTTTCATCATAGCATTGCCAGTGCCAAGATGAGTTCCACTCATTCTTCAAAGAACTGATTTTGACACGTGGCAATGCTGCAATCAGCTTTGATCTCCAGAGGGAGCCAGAGGCTTTGATACTGCCTTCAGGAGCCCATCTGGAGGTCTCTGTTAAGAGACGGTGGGCTGGAAGGGCCATGGACATTGAGCCATTTACGAGCATTGCATGACCAGTAAAGAAAGACACGTTAAACAGAGCAGAGGGGCAGGTGCTCCCATTTGAAAGAGTCTTTTGGGAAGAATCAATTCCCTTGGACATTCATTTTTCAATAAGATGAGGGAGTTAGAAGCTATAATCAATCTAATGGTTTCCAGTTTCTTCCTCCCTGAACTGAAAATATCTGAGATAACAGGTGAGTACATGGGACAAAGTTCTCAAAGCAGACATTGATTCTGAAGAGGGTTCTTCCAGGCTGCTCAGCCGAAATATGTGATGGCATGAGGAACTGCCTGACACTGAGCTGAGATCACCCAGAGAAACAGTGCAATCTAGGGACAGTTTTGAACATGGTCAGCAAGGGCATCTGGCAGAGCACAACTGCACAGGGCCAGATACCTATGCATTGTGAGGCAATGCAAATGGATGTGAGGGGAGAGGGAAGAAAGAGAACATGGTTTCTTTAGTTTATAAATATACTCCTACTGGGAAACTGTGAATATAATTTTGCTCATCAGCTTTCAGTAAGCTTAATTTGGTTAAACCCCTCCCTCAGATCCATATACACACACTGGGAAAAATGTTAAAAAAACATTTGAAATCCCATTTCACAAATTTCCTAAAATTTCATGTGGTTTTACTACTAGAAATGAGAATTTTAGAATCTGTAGTCATAGGACAAGGAGTAATGGGTGCAAATTGAAAGAGTGGCAATCTAGGTGAGATATAAGGAAGAATTCTTTACTGTGAAAGTGATGAGACATAGGAACAGGTTGCACAGACAGGTAGTGGATGCATTCAAAGCTATGCTGGATAAGGTCTTGAGCAACCTGTTCTAGTGGGAGGCAGGAGGGTTGGGACCAGATGATATTTAAGGTCCATTCGAACCACTTAATATTCTATGACTTTTATGGTTCTGTGATTACAGAAACACTGAATGAAGGAGGTCCTTTTGAAGTGGGCACTACTTGTGTTCACTCTGTGATTAAGTGTATCTGGCTCACTCACCTTGATTTAAAGATTCGAATGACCTGTTAAAGCATGTTTTGCTTTGCTGAATTTTAGGAAATTGTTTTTCCTTCATGCTCAGTATAGCAAGTTACTGGAATAACTGGTGATTTTGAAAAGGCAAAAACCCCCACACACTTCCAAAAAAACAAATTCAATTTTATAAGCTTTTCAGCTTTTGTTTCAGGACTCTTTTGAAGACCACAGAGAGTAGGACACTGAGAAAACACTGAAACAACACAGCAAAAAGCAGCTGGTAATAACACAAAAAATCCTGGTTTCTAGAGATTTTTCTTCTATGGAATTATGTAAATTCAAGGTGCTAATTTGTTAATTTGTAAAGGTTAATTAACATTGAGATGGTCCATGATGTGTAAAACCTCCTACACTAAAAACAGACAGAGCTCTAGGAATCCAGAGTGATCTAGTGAAGTAATTGTGAAGACTTTCTTAACCACAGCAGGTCTGGGATCTTTTCCTCCTCACACATCATACTTTCACCCTCATTTCCCAGCACTGCAATTTGACTGATTAACATTCTCTTGCATGTTAATGACTGAAGATTTCAGCTGTGAAGAAGCAAACAAGAGATTTCTCTCTCTATTTTGTTTCCTTGAGACAGAAATGAAAGGCTGTTCAGTGCAGACATTGCTCCCACAGTGACAGATGCACTGGGAACATCTCTTTTCCAGCTGCCTCTGGAGTTGCTGTTAGAGCAGTGTCAAGGTGTCTCATCTCACAGAGGTCCTCGGGAGTGCTCAGCACAGCAGGCACCCTCATCTAAGTGCTGTTTAACCTATGCATGCCTTGAATCTGTCAGGATGTGCTTTTGTAGCAGAAAGAGTCTGCCCCTTTGATCCAGGCCCTTCTCATGAGTAGGTTTTGCACATGGATCCTGAAAAGATCTGCATTCCCCAGCCGTGGGCTCTTGAAGCACCTCCTCTCTCCTCCTCAGCCCCCTTGGTCCATCTCAGTTGTCCTGCAATGCCAATTTTCCAGGCTTTCTGTGCTTACTGTTTTCTCTGATATCTAAAGTAATAAAAAATAATAAGATTTACAGGCACATTGATGCACTTCTTTAATCCAGTTATACAAATAATTCCATTAAAAGCTGTCATGTGAAACGTGTTTGCTAATCTCCACTGCTCTCCAGGGAACTGCTGTGGTTCTCTGAGGGACCACAGCTCATCACTAAGGTATTATTGGTGGTATATTTTTTAATTACAGTTTAAGAAATCATTGCATGCTTTGATTTTATAGACTAGCCTCGTTCAAAATTTGATGAACCTATTAACTTTGCATGTAAGGGTTTTAGTTGTTCCTTGCTTACATTCAAATCCAAGGACACTCACACAGCAGGGCAGGTGCTCTGCAAGGATGAGCAGGGTTTGCATCTGAGCTACGGCAGAATGGAATAGCCTCCTCCTCTGCTGGGATAACTTACACTTACTTACATGCACAAAGAAATTTTCAGCAGGGAGAGACTTAGGTGTTCTGCATCTTACAGCAGCAAATACATGCTATTTATGATGGCTTCTTGGACTGTTTCTAAAGGACAGTCTCCAGGGAATGCTCCTAGGTGTACTATGGAGTTTGTGTACATGCTTAGTGGGGGTGTTTTTAGGTAGATATTGAATCCATTAGCCAGCAAATGTGTTGTCAGAGCATGAAGAGTTGGGTTTTGGAAAAGGATGGCCCACTGAGGACCACATTTCCTCACTGGAAAAGTGGTCTGGAAGATTTCACTGGGGCCAAACCTCTACAGCTCAGAGTATATCTCAAATGTGTTAAATGTGGTGATTAATAGAGATATAGAAGGAGAGGATGAGGAAGAGCAGAGGAGAGTGAGGTGTCTTCACTTACAGCAAGAGCACAGATTTAGACAGCAGGAATCACAGCTACACAATTTGAAGCTATTCTGCATAGCTGTTCAAAGGACTCACAGAGCATGTTCTAGCAAATATGCTGTATTTCTAATGTTTATAGATGCACTAATGCTTGATCAAACATAGGCTATTCCCTATGGTCAAATGTGGATTTGGTATTAAAAGAAAATGTACTTATGAAACACATAAAAAAGTAAGTCAGTATTTAATCAGGAATTAAAAACCATGTTGGATTGTGACTAAAGGTCACTAAAACTGAAATCAGGAAGTCAAAGAAAAACAACACAATCAAAAATCAGTTAGAGTCAGGTAGGCTTGGTCTCTCCCCAAGCTTGAGAATGTTTGCTCAGAGCAGTCACCATAGACCAACCTATTTGTGCAATGCATGGCTTTAAATAAATTCTCCTTGTACTTGGATGAAGAAAACTCAGAGCTATATTTTGTATTATGTTTGGAGAATGGCAGTTTGTCTGAGATGGGAAAAAGCAGATCCTGACATAAGGCCATTACTCAGACAGGCATGGTGAGTGTTTCCAAGCTGAGAGATGGACTGGGAAAAGCTAGTATTTTTCACACCAGCTGAACTAGAGATGCTCTTTATGGTTTTAATTGAGTGAATCTTGCTTGTTGAGGTGTCAATGGTGAGTTATAATTAGATGTCTAGGACAATCCAGAGCATAAACACAAGCTGAAAATGGTACACCTGCAGCTGGGGAAAAAAAAGCAAAATTGTATGGAACTGTGCATCAATCAATGCACCCACAAGATGAGAAGAGGGTAGGGAGAAAGATAATGTGCCTTTGGCATTTCTGCACGAAGAAATGCATTACAAACTTTTACCTTCAGGCCTCCACTCTCACTACCCACTATCTCTTAGAAAAAAATAGTCACATTCCTCCTCCTTACCCTGGAGAAAAGGTTGCCTAAGGGTCAAAGAAAACATTTCTGACTCATGGAAAGCACACAGAAAGGGAGAGCTTTATAAAGGGTGAGGTTTTCTTAAGTGAAAAACACCCTCTTCTCTCTTCTTTCTTCAAGTAGAAAGGCACACAGGCTCTGCAGTGAACCATTTTCTGTGTGGATCTGCAGCTGGCCTGGCCTGCTCCTCGGAGCTCTGGCATTTGTGTATACATCAAGTAAATACCTCTCCCCAGACTCAGTGACCTCATTTTGGGTCAGATCTGTCACTAACTCTGTGTTCCTTTGTACCTAATTTTCCTCCCTATCAAGAGGCTTTACTGAAAGTCCCAGAGAGGAGCTGCAGATGCATCACAGGTACTAAACCAATATTGATAGAACCTTTCTTTTGGAAATCTTTACATAATCCCTTTCTCAAAAGCAGATTTGAAGTATATTCTTATTGTGTACTGACAAAACTAGTTGGGACAGGCTTCTCTAGCCTGATTTCAACCAAATGTTGATGGTGTTTCTCTGCTCCCTGCTCTCCTAATCCTCCCCCAGACTTTTGAAACCATTGATCTACTACTCAGTCGAATAAGGAGCATCCAGGATGTCGCTATCTGAAATGAAGAATACTAGCATTTTCTTGGTGCTGTCCAGGGAAGAAGAAGACAGCTAAATGTTCTCTCTGTCTTAAGGACACGCACAGAATTACATGGGGATTTGATATTGGGAAAAATTTCTTCTCCCAGAAGGGTGGTCAGGAATTGGAACAGGCTGCACAAGAAAGTGGTGGAGTCCTCATTCCTGGAGGGTTTAAAAGACGTGTAGAGGTGGCACTTGGGTACATGGTTTAGTGATGTGCTTGGCAGTGCTGGGTTAATGGCTGGAATCAATGATCTTAGAGGTCTTTTCCAAGACCATAAAGATTCAGATTTAGTTGGAAGATGGCCAGGCTGCCTCACACTGAGCAAAGAGTGACAGGCAAAGGGCATGAAGTGGCACATGTCCTTTTGGGATCTATACGTTTACTCTCTTTGCCAAAAAGCAGGTAAGATTGACTTTCTTGTCTGTTGTTGCTTACTTTCCCTTTCTACAGCCTGCTTTGTCAAACTAAGTCGATGAAACTAGTAATTTATGTAAATAATAAAACACACACCCAAGAACTCCCTGGTTTGTGTCTCTAGCCCACTGGAAATCAATTTGGGATCAGTGCTATCTATTTGCAGCTGACTGGGCTCTCCACCCTTTGCATCTTGTTTATGTTGATTATCACATTGTAATTTCCTTGTGGTTGTGTTTTTTTGTTTTGCTTTGTTTTTGATCTCCACAGGGAACATCGAAAAGGAGATGATTGCTTTAATCCCTACATCTACATTACCTGCAATTCCTGCATTTCCAGGAGGCACTGGGGACGTTTCAGCAGCAGCAGCAAGCAGGACTGCAAAGAGAAGCTTGCTGCTTTCCAGCATCGTGAAGAGACCTGCCCCTCCTGCTGAGCACAGCTCCTGCTTACCAGATAACTTGCTGGAAAAGCAGCTAGTTGCTCACAGCAGCAGGAGGGGATTTAGTGCTGTGGGTTGTGAGAACCTGGTGATGTGCATGGTGTTGAGGATCACTCTCATGGAGCTCAAATTCTCCCCAGCAGCACCACCAAGAAGGTCGTGTGCTCAGCTGGAGGCAGCTGGTGCTCTGGTGAGGTGTTGTTTCTCTTTCTACAGTTTCTCAGCCACAGGGAGTTGTGTTTATTTCCTCATCACACCCTCAAGACAGGCCAATGCTAGTGAGAATGTGACAACATGGGAGCTGTGATAGTCTGTCACAGGTTGTCGTCAGCCACAGCTCCAGTTCGTGTCAGCAGATGCGTTTGGGAGTGAGAAGGTGAAGCAACAGTGTCATAAACCAAGCTCATCTTGGGCTCATAAAGGCAGGGCAAGAAATAAATTTTTAAAAAAGTATTTTTAGACTTCAATAAAACAATAACCATCCAAAGCCTAAATCTGTAATTACCTAGAGGCTGTGTTCCTGTGTCACCATGGGAGTCACTCAAGCCCTCTTGTGAGTGTGTTCTCTCACTTACAGAGTGCCAGTTCAGTGTATTGGCTTTATCATATTTTCCCTCCCTCCCCTCAGCCACACAGTGCACTGGGGGCAAGCCAAACTTATGCATGAACCATTAGTGTGAGGTCCACATATGCAGAGCTACTAGTGTACAGTCTAGAGTACAGGTGAGTTGAAGGCAGATGCACTTGGGCAAAGGTTTTTTTTATGCAAGCAATTGAAAGGCTGGGGATGGAATTCCGAGGCAAGTGTTCAACCAACCCACTCCCCAGCAGCTGGAGGCAATTCTGGAGGAAAGAAGATGAAAGTAATTCAAATATCATGTGCAAGAGTTAGCAATGAGCTGTATATACTATATACAAAGTATTTCAAATCATTAAAAAGACAAAAATCTTCAACACTCAGCTTTGTAATGATTTCCCCTCAAATACTAGATCATTTTATATTCAATATTTGTTGTTAATATGTGTAAATTAAAAAAATGAAAATAAATTTGAAATCATCTAAGAGAGTACACAGCATATGACAGACCTGTTTAAACTTAACAAGTCAATAATACTATCATTGTGAATCGCTTCTTCATTAAAACTTGTATTCATGTCTGTTTTATCAAATAATGTCTATTTGTAAAAGCCTTTTGTCATCCATGCAGTTGTTATTATCACAGCTAATTTTAGACTGTTTTGATAGCATCTCCTCTTGGAAAATTGCCATAGACTGAGGAGAGACACAAATTCGAATCATCACTGGTCAAAGTTCTGACAACATCACACACAGAGTACAGGGAAACTTTTGAAGACCTGTGTTTTGCTCTAGTTACAAATGATGGGTATCTTTACTTTTAAGGCATTATGGAAAGGAGCATTTAAAATCACAGCTTCACTTTGCACCCTCAGTAGTGGCTGTCAGATAGTTCAGCCCAAACAGCAGCTTATTCTGTACATCAGCATCCAACATTCTGGGTAAAACCCTCTTCTAGTGCATTGTATAAACACCTGGCTTGGGATGCTCTCTGTGCTCCTGAGTGTTCCCTCAGTCTTACAAAGTTTAAATCTGTTTTGTGAGTTTAGTTCAGATCTGCTCTCCAAGGACTTAAGCAGAAGTGGCACAATAGCCAGCAGCTAAATGTCTTCTTTATACACATGAAAATTATTATCAAGCAAAAACAACCAACAAATCCCAAACTCCCAACAGGTTAAGGGAATGAATTCACATAAAAATTAAATAATTCTTAAAATGTCTTTATTCCTGGAGATTAGACTACTTTTAAGAGGGGTAGGAATGTTTTAATGTTGGCCCACTGTTGAAGAGGGTACGAGCAAGAGGAATAGTTGGTAACTTTTTAAACCATTATGAGTTTGCTGACTGATGAGAAAAACATAAAAGATTTGAGTGCAAGAAGTATATAAAACAGCAAATCACGAAGGTTTGAACTCTTGCTAATGATCCTTTTACAGTAATAAACAATTTTAAACCCAAAGGGACTGCAATAGGAAGCTTTGAAGTGCTCTGTTTAACCTCTGTTAGCTAGAGGTGTCATGAAATTTGAAATACGTTTTCAGGGAGAGCAATGCTCTTTTAGAAAATATTCTGACCTTGTGGGCTGGGTATGGACACGTTTCAGTAACTGTGGAAACACAGCAAGGAAGATCTTACACCAAAATATGGCAGAGTTTAGCTATGCAGAAGCATCCTAATTTCTTTTATTAATGGCTAGGAATCCAACAGACAAATATTAACCACTGAATCTCAACCCTGCACATGTAATTCCCATAAGGGGAATAATAATTAGACATTTTAGAATTCACCAAACAGTAATAGTTTAATTTAGTTTGGAATAAGCATGGATAAGCTGTCACTGAAAGCCATGTCACATCTGGAAATCAGAGAGAAGACTGGCTAGGACCTATAAGGCCTCTCTGACTTGGGGCAATTAAGAACTGTGTTATGCTTGGCTCTAAATAGCTCCTTCTTCTGAAGTGTATTTGGACAAACTGTCTAAACAGAAGAGGAGCAAACAAGTTGCTCTCCAATGATTACATGGGGCACCACCAGCTACAGTCACACTCTGGGCTGCTCTCAGGTACCTGAAAACATTATCTCATCTCCATCCACATCAGCAGTAGCCTTGATTTCAGACCAGGACAACAAGAATTTTACAAGGGCTCTGTCCCTTTCCTTTCTCCTGCTCTACAGAAGTAGAAGGAAAATGAAGTGAACTTCCAACCTGTTAGTTTCCTCTTTTACAGTATTCCCAAGAACAGTTTCTTACAAGTGGGAGAACCCAGCATCTGAGAGATCTCCTCCAAACAGCTCTGGCAGATAGGAGTCCATGAAGTGAAAACCATGAAGCAGAGCACAAGTAAATACAATTACCATCCTAATACAGAGTTAAAACGAAACTCTCAATCACAGCTAGTAGGTAAATCAAGTACTGTCTCTTCACGAGAAACTCATATCAGTTTCCCTTCAATATTAACGCATTTAATAAAATGGCTGAGTCTTTATTCACCAAAGTGTTCTCATAAGTTACTCTTTGTCCCTGGAACCTGCTAGTCATCTCTTTTCTCAATAATTCTTTCTCCATTAGAGAAAAACCCCCACCTGTTTTCCCCAGCAACCCTTACATCCTTTAGATCCCTTTCATCCTTCAGAACTCACCCTCTGAAGAACATGGTGTCCTCCTCCCACCACCAGCTGCCCCCCCAGCACCTGCCCCAGTCCATCAGGCACAGCCTTTAAAGAAGGACACACAGAGCCCTCGTGTCAAACACCCACAGCCTTGCTGCAGGCTGGGTGAGTGGGAGTGTTTTAGAGAGTTGAGCTTATTAAAGTTTCCCAAGGTTGTGTTATTAGGAGATGCTACATGGAATAAGATATGAAACCACATAGGCAAGACTGTGACAAGAAAAACTATCTGATACTAATGAAGTAGCATATCAACATAGAGTAAAAAAGCCTTTCCTAACATGTTAGGAAAATAAATACTGAGAAGAATTTAATGAAAACTAATTACAACTATTTGGGGAACCATGAAGGAATTGCTATCCCACTTAATCTCAGGCATCTCATTTCTCCCAGAGCACTAAAATGCCGTCCCCAAGTTGATATATTCTTTCTAAGAAACTTTCAGATGTTCTCCTCATGGATTTATCAACCTCATTTTGGTCCTAATGCTCTTGCTCCTATTGATATTACCTCATCTATTTCCTCTTGCACTAACCTCTTAAAACAGGCAGTGTGAGGACCACCTTTGCTTCATATCTGTTTGCAGATCTTCTCCACTTGTGTAAAATGGTGCACAAAAACAGGCTCCTGTTGCTGCCCAAGCTGGCACAGCCTCCCATCCGAACGCCTGGGATCTGTCTGAGCAAGAAGACAAATCAATACTAATTAACGGTCCCCTGGAAAGTAAATGATTGCTCACAGTGTGCAGGGTAGCAAGGAATCCTGTTGCCTGTTTCTGCCTCTGGTTTATCACACCATTTAAACAAGGGTTTATGTGTGTAGCCTGGAACCACGAATCTATCACTGATAAAGGTCACAGCTCCTGTTGGGATAAAAAGAGTCTATAAACCTGGCAGAAGAGCTGGGTTTTTCACTTCCCAACTGATGCAGCAGAAAAGAGTGGCCATTTCAGCCGCCTGCCTGCTGGTTTCCAGCAGCTCCTGAGGACTGGAACATACACAGAAATATTCAAGAGCTCAAGTGTTTTGTGGAGTACCTAGGGTGATCTCCCATTTACTGCAGGAAGGATGCTTTTCCGAGGTTTGGCCTTTCTCTCCAGAAGAGAGAAGTAGAACAAGATAACTAGAATAAGAGAAAATGATGTTAAAAATCAGAACTGTGGGTTGGTGAAGGTTGCTTGTTACATGCTGTGGAACAAAGTTGCTAAAAGGTCTGTAAAAAGTGCTCAATCAATATTGCACTGGCTTTACGCGCAGCTCAGAGGGAAGATCCAATAGTGGCCAGAGGATTTAAAATATGTCTGGCCTCTGAGTTACAGATGGTCACTTAGTGATTTCAGCTTTTAGGAACTGAGTCAATGCTATTAGTGGAGGCGGATCCTTCCTTTCTCATAGTCCCTTCCAGCAAGGTTTGCTCCCACAGAACATGAGCCATTTTGTTTAATTACTCTGTGAGAGTACATGGCATTAGGAAATGGATCATTGCACAGTGGCTCAAGCCCATGTCTGAGTGTTGTGCTGCACGAATTCACTGCATTATAAGTACACATCATTTGGATCAGAAAACAGTATCCTGGGTTATAAGATAATTTAGTCCAGGTTGTTTACTCAGCCATGATATGCTTTGTGGCATATCAGATTGGATGTATTACTTACTTTTCTCCCTTTTGAATGAGAATTTCTTTCAAGGAGGTATCAAAGCTCATTCTGTGATTTTAGATGGTGTTATTGTGTCTCTCTATCCAGGCCCATAGCCCATTCATAAAAAAGAGACAAGTTAGTTTTGAGAGGATTTGCAGTTGACAAATCCATTGGACTCTCCCTCATTCCCTTGTTTTCTTTCATTGCTCACAAAGATTTCCTGTATTCCAAGATTTTTCTGGCATTTGAAGGTAAGCTGACTGAGAGACAAATCCCCCATTAGTCTTTCCCTTCCATTCTTAGAAATGGAATATATTTGCTCCTTTCCAGTCTTCTGATGCTTATTAATGCCCCACAACTCCTTACGATAACCCCTAGTGATTCCAACATTAATTCATATTTTTTTGCAGTATCTTGGGATAAAATCCATCAGGCTCAGGCAGTGTGAAACTTCCTGGTTCTCTAAGTGTGCTGATGCCTCCTTGTGCATTTCCATGGAGAGACCATTCTGCTCTGCTGCTGCAAGTCTTTGCACTTGGTGTTTCCCCTTAGAAATGCAAAACAAGACACAGAGAACTTGGGGCTTCTTGGCTTTTTGTGCTGATGACTCATTTCACTTGCTAATAAATCAATAATTTGCTTGGTGTCTTTGTCTCTTTCTAGATATTGAGAATTGTTTCTTGCTACTCCTGCTATCAGTTGTGAAATCTTGTTCTGTGCCTTCACTTTTTACAATTGTGTCTCTTCATGTTCATGCTGTTCTTTGATACTTGTCTCATGAGCCTCATTTAGTCACTGTTTTCTGTAGGCAACCTCTCTGTTTTTAAAGTGAAGAACTCATTACTCTTCCCCAAGATTTTTTCTTCCTATTGAAGGGAATTTGTAGAAAGTAACTTCCATTTGAGCAAGATACCCTCCAAAAATATGAGCTGGGAGGATTTTTAGTGTTTCTTTTGTGTGTGACCTGACCCTGGCCGTAAATGCTTCCTAGGCATGTAATTTACTTTTTCAAGCAAGATCTTTTAAAACTCTTCTTCTTCTGAAGAACCAAAACACAAAAAACCCCAAACCACGAAACTGAAAACACGAGACAGGCGAATTAGCAAGAAGCTGTTTTCATTTTAAGGGATTGTAAACAGGCTCTAACAATTCCCTCTGCAGGCAGCAGTTTGCAGGACCATAATATTAGTCATGATAATATATTTAAAATTAAATTTAACATAACACAGACCAAACCTCCACCTGCTTTTTCTCTGCAGGGTTTCTCTGGGTTATACCAACACCATGAGTGTTAAAAAGGGGGACATAGGATCATTAACAAATATGGACTTAAAACGTAAAGTTGGGACAATTCTGTTGAGTTTACTTAACCATGAGAATCCTTTATGTTTTTCAGTCAGTTGCAGTGGACTTGATATGCAGATGTTTACTCATTTGAGTAATTAAAATTATTAAAACTATCTTGCAATCCAGTGCTTTGCAATTACACTTCCAGTAGAGGATTTCTCCTCCTAGTTCTCAAGCAGACAAGTGGATTTCCTTGCACATTTCGAGGTTGTTAAATATGGGGCCACGGACTTTGGCACTTCGGGTATCACAGGTAGGAGATACCTCTTAAAAACTCTGAACTGCAGCTGTTTGCTGTGATGTTTGACAGTCCTTGATTCTTCCTCGGTGTGAACCGTGAGCCCTCAGAGGAGACCCGTGTTCGTGGAGCGATGGATGCTCTTCCACTGCCACCTGCTGGCCATGACCAGGGGGACTTGAGCGACATGGTTATAAAAGCATTAAATGAACTTGAAAAGATAGTAAACAAAAGACAAAAGTCTGACTTTATAACTTTAGAGCCCGACTTTTGACTGTAACCTTTGACATTTTAAGTCTGCCCCTTGACCCTTTGAGTCTGAGCTCAAAACAGAGCAGTGGAGGATGCTGCAGACAGAGAAACACCCTCAGCACCAAGAGATGACTGAACTCAACTTCTGACATTTTGCCCACAAATTATAGACTTTAAATAGTGTTTAAAATATTCAGCTTGCCACTTAAAAAACAGTACTTACAGTACACCAGGAATGGGGGGGAGGCTGGGGAATGGGACCTGCATAAATATAAACCACTCCATTTGCACAGGCAGAGCCCAGTAAGGTCTTTGAAGACACCTCCCTCTGACTTGACCATCCTGGCTTTAGTGATGACTCATTGCAATTCAATTAAAACTTCTTTCAAACGAAGATGGTTGATTAATTGCCTGGGAAACCTTGAAAATAGAGTCATTCCAGCAAAAGGAAGGTAATTAACTTCTTTAATCAGTGGACACTGACTTCAAGATCTAATGAACAGAGAGTCAGCAGCAAGTTCAATCTCACAGATACATAGCAGAGCCCTTCCACGATACTGGAGACTCCAGGGAAAGTACTGGGAACTTGACTTGTTATACACCAGCCTGCAGAGCTGCTTCATCATCTCATCCTCCTGCTTGGTCGGGACCTGTCTGGGTTGCAATTCTTTCCCTGCCAGCACTCCCCACTGTCTGCCTTACCCTTTTTGATGCAATCATACAGCTTCAAGGAACCCATTGCACACACTGCCAGCGTTCAGAAATTGTATTGCTGTTACTTTTAACCATTTCATCTACTGAGCTTCTAGGAGATAGTAATTTTTTAGACTTTTTTCCCCACTCCAAAGATCAAAAAACCCCAAACAAATAAAATAACCCACCAAACTCCACCCTACTAATGAACCACATCCATAAACAAAACACTGCGTTTCATTTCACATGTAAGAACAGACCACTGCAGGACTTAGGATCCAGCCTGCTCCACCACCACAAGCCTCACCACAGGGAAAACAGGAGCACTACATTGGTTCCCACCATCACACTCCAGCAAAAGGCAATGCTACCCTCTGGCATTTCCCAGTGGAACATCCAGTCTGCCTACTGCTCACCAGAGCCAACCCAAACCATGGGGCTGCAAACCAAGGATTCCAATGTCATCCTGCTTTCCCCACATACCTCTTTGCAGGCAAACTTACCTGCATCATGCAACTTCATCGTCAAGAACCATAGCACCCTCAGCTCCCAAAAATACTAAAAGAATGGACCAGCCAGGCTGACTGGCTCCTTCATCCCAATAACACACACGACCCTTACCATCAAAAGCCTTTAAATACACACAGCAAGGTGCAAGGCACTGTGCTCTCACTCACCTTGCAGGCCAGGGAGACATTTTCTTCCCCTCCTCCCGACTCTTCTCAGCTGCTTTCAGTGTAAACTCCCTTGTATATCTCCAAGCAAAGCCAATTGATGTAGTATTAAAAGGGGAGGTGGAAGAAGACAGCTCTATCAAGTAATTGCTAAAATAAGCTGTGGTTTGGTTCCCAGCATTTATTTACTATTATTGTAGTAAATAATAGCTTACAATGTCTGTGATGTTTAATAAACCTCCTTTTTTTGGACTGTGTGTTCATATGTAAGTATATTCTTCCCACATGTCATGTGTGTGCATGGCTATAATAACAATGTTCTTCTCTGACAGTACAAGTTTTTCATCTAATTCTTGCCTTTCTCATTTTGCTCATCTCTCTATCCCTGCCTCTGGTTTTCACGGATAGAGTTTTCCATTTTTCCTTTGGTTGCAAATAACTCGCTCTTTGTGGTAGGGTTGAGTTTACCAATGTCTGGCCTCAGAAACACCTATAAGTACTTCTTTGAAGTTAAGAAATGGTGAGAAAGAAAAGTTCTCTTTTCACTTGCTAATGAATCAATAACTTGCTTGGTGTCTTTGTCTCTCACTGTAAGATTTTCCCAGATTTTTTCCTTTTGAAGGGAATTTTTAGTAAGAGACTTCCATTTGAGCACTACTGTATAGAAATTGAAAGCAAACCCAAATATCTCTCAAAAATATGAAAGAGGAGTGTTTTTTTCAGTATTTCTTTTTTTGGGTGGCCTGATCCTGTTGTTTCTAGCAGAAAGTAAGACACACTCAGGAACACATCAGAACAACTCGGTTGCATTTCTCTCTCTGGTGTCTTTTACCCTGAGCTTGGCTGTGGGGACAATTCAGGCACGGTTTGATCCATCCTGTCGCGATACGGCAAACATGTACAAACATCCCCTGTTGCAGCAGTGCTCTTAGCTGTCCTTACCCTGACTCTGTAGCCCGTGGTTTTGGAGCGATGGATGCTCTTCCACTGCCACCTTCCGGCCACGAGTAGGGAGGATTGAGCGACATGGTAATAAAAGCATTAAATGAACTTGAAAAGATAACCAAAGGTTCAACTGCCCTTTCACTTCTGCCGGCAAAAACCCCTACACTGTAGATGTCCCCTGTTGCCTGGAAGTCTAAATGTAATATTTTTTGTACACACTTCTAATTCTTTTAGTGGTCTGAGACTTTAGTTAAATATAGATACTGCGGGCTAACTCTGGAAAAGGCATTTTCAGTTACACACAGCTCGAGTCTGTCTGAGTGTTTACAAATGTAATTCCCTGTATTGCCTCAGCTGCTCATCAGGACCCTGCAGAGAGTTCTAACATGAGAAGGGTTGGAACAGACCTTAGAGACCACCTGGTTCCAACCCCCTGCCATGGGCAAGGACACCTTTCACTAGAGCAAGTTATTGCAAGCCTCATCCAACCTGGCCTTGGACACTTCCAGGGGTGAGGCAGCACAGTTTCTCTCAGCAATCTGTGCCAGTACCTGTCTGCCTTCATGGGGAAGAATTTCTTCATAATGTCTGATCTAAAACAACCCTCTGTCAGTTTAAAGTCATTCTCCCTTGTCCTGTCACTCCAGAGCCCTGTACAAAGTTCCTCTCCAGCTCCCTTGGTAGCCCTTTCATACTGGAAGGGAGTCTAAGGTTTCCCTAGAGTGTTCTCCAGGCTGAACAAACTCATCTCTGTCAGTCAGCCTCCATAGCAGAAGTGCTCCAGACGTCTGAGCATCTTTGTGATCTCTTCTGGAATCACGCCAGCACATCCATGTCGTTCTTGCATTTGGGGGACCTAGAGCTGGACACGGTAGTGCCTGGCCCTCTTGCAGTTTGGATGAAGAATTTAAAAGGATTAATGAAGAAAAGCCCGTCTCCAGCAGGTGTCAGTGAAAGCTACAGAATGAAGAAACTCCACCAAAGCAGGGCTTTATTCACCTTTCATTCCTGCAAGGTGCTTTGTGGCAAGAGCACCAAGAGAGTGAATCTTCATTCCATAGAGGAATGTTATTGTAAGCCAGGCTACTTAATATTTTTTTCCCTTTGAACCACAGCTCAAAAAAGTTGCAGGTGGAATGCTGGGACTTCAGAGAGAGACAGTGATGAAGCAAGTGTTACATTGTTTATTGAAGGGATATATTGGAAATATTTGACTTAGTGATCCAATTCTCTTATATCGCTACAGGGAGTTAAGGGTCTCTGACTTTAGTCACTGGAATAGTGCTTTACCCTGTACAGCATAAAACACACAAGAGGGCACAGATAAGGTTCTCTCAGCAGCTTAAATCCTGACATTTCCTAACATCTGTGTGCTTTAGATGGGACTGATGGAAACCCTAGAGACACGTCAGTATACATCTACCTGCCTGATGTTGTGCATCTCAAAGGCAGGGGATTATCTCTTCCTCCACATTCCACCTGTGTTCCCACAAATTGCAGCTGTCCTTCCCACATGCCCTCCTGACCCATGAGCACTAGTGCTACTTGCTGCTCACATCACACTTTTCTCCCTGCACCTTCTTGATTCCTGCTGGCTGCCTGCAATGTTGAGCGGTCTCAGAGACACATTTCTTGAACCGGAAAGGAGCTGCCACCAAAGTGCCTACAGTGATGGGTTATGCTTTGCTGTGCAAGATGATGGCACTACTTGGCCAAAAAAAAGCTTGGATGCAGGAGTGCATGTGTGACTGCTTCTTGTCAAGCTACAATGAATACAATTGCACAAATTCATATTTCACAGTAGGACTAGAAAGAGGCTGAATGAGGATGAAGGAAGGTCAGATTCACTAGAGCACTAATGAGGGCCTAATAAAATCAGAACTACTAAGGTAGTTGTTCTGCCATACTCAGAGAGCCTGTGGGGGGACTGGGAAAAATGAGATATCTATACATTTGATCACAACTGCACAGAGATGATGTGTTTTATATTGTTTTAGTGGCTCTCCAAGCAAGGAAGGATAGGTTTTCAGTAAGGCTGTTAGGAATTCCCCCCAGTTTCCCCCTCAATCACACTTCCCAGAAGAGTGTTCACTGGCCTCCAGTGGCTTTAAACACACAATTTCAGGCAGAATGATGCCAAATGCAGGAGCAGTTTTAACCTTACAAATGACATTGTGAACCCTTCTAAAGACTTTGCTATTCTGTTTTACTGGTGACATTGAGTGGCAACATAACAGAGGTTTAAGAAAATGATACTGTACAATATAACTTCATTATCATGACAGTGTTTACAAGACAAGAATATATATTTGTCATACAGGTGAAAACAGTAAAAAATTATTTCTACCTCATAAGGACCTTATAACTGGTCTAGGATTCCTGTGTCTGGCTTGAGCTGCCACCTCTGTGCCCTACACACTTACAAAGGCCCTGCTGAGGGCCGTTGCACAGGCACATACATGTGTAAAAACCCTAAGGGTCTGAAACTTTAGTAAAAAAATAATATATAAGGCATCTTATTGCTATTTGTGAACAAGTGTCCTTAGATATTTATTTCCACTCACACACATGTGATGTGACTCTTGTGGATGGTCCTGTGCTAAGGGCTAAGAGTTGGACTCAATGATCCTTGTGCATCCCTTCAAACTCAGCATATTCTGCAGGTCTGTGAAATACATTCTAGAGTTCTCAAGTATCTTCCAGAGCACCTTCCAGTAGGGAAGTGCAGCCTGGCAGTCCCCAGGCTCTTGGAGACAGGCATGTGACAACTTGGGTGGACTGTGAAGAAAGGCAATTAGGAGAAAATTTACAACTTTTTTTTAAAGGTAATGGCAGCTCTTTCTATTTTCCAGTGTATAACAATATTCTCTTCTAAGTGTTATTTTGGCAATGAGTAACATACTCTGTCCTTGTGCTGTGTGATGTTCTCTGAGCCCTCAGTTGCCTGTGTACATGCAAACACAATCACACGCCTAACACAAAGTTTTCAGTTGATATCCCAAGATGAATTAGAGCCTCCAGTGACAGAAAGCAATGTTGATGAATAATGGATGAACAGACCTGCAGTGACCAGCTATAGAATAGCGCAGAGCTGAGGCTCATGAACTTTGGTATAGCTGGAAGCAGCATTTCTAAAAATCAATGGGTCAGCATCTTGGCCTTACTGAAATACCCATCTCTTAGGCACCAGATTAATTTGCACTGTATTCCAGCAGAGGCTGAACATCTGACTACTTCTTTGAAGTTTCATGCGTGAATTCTATAATGCTGCAGGATTTATTCATTGCTACACAGCTTTGATGCCCTGCTCACTGGATCCAACAAGTACAAGTTGCTAGAAGACACTGGCCAGCTGACTTAGAGTTGTAGGTGAGTCACCCTTGATAAAAAACTGGATTCATTGAATGTTTATTAGAGAAAGTAAGATAAAGAAATATCTGTTATCTCGCAAAGGACAAATAGAGCACCATACAGAGAACCTTCTACTGTGTTTTTATGGCATTTATGAAGAGATGCCTCACTTATGAGAGCTACTCTCAACTGGGGAGAAACATTTCAAACAGCAGCAGCAGCATTTCAATGAGAGAATTCAAATAACATGTACCATGCAACATAAACACATGGTGATTTCAAACCACTGATGTGGTGTATTTCCCCAGAAGAGTTTATTACAAGAAGTTCCTACCTCATATCACTTGAAGATCATGATGCCTCAATGCCACTTCACAGGAATATGTTAACTTTGTTGAATATTAACAAGGGGTGAACCTACCTATCTTGTGTGAATTAAACGTTTCGTGTGATGTTTTATTAACAAGTTCATCAACACACATTTGCAAAGCTTTTCATGATCCTCTCTCAATTAATCCATTTACCTATTCAGAAATGCAAATTTTTTAAAACATGCATCCATCATTGAATAATGACTCTAAAAGTCTTTAAAGACACTCGGACTAATACACAGCCTAAGTTTCTATTAACATGAAGTATTGCAAAATAAATTAAAAAAAGACTTAATCTCAATATCCATTAACTTAATTTACAATTCTCTAGCAAGACAATCTCATGCTCATTTACTCCTAAATATATAATTAAAAACTCTGTCATAAATTCCCAGCATCTTCTTATTCAGTGCGTTACATCAGAATTCAGAGGCAGAAGTAATAGATGATCCTTGATGTATTATGTAAACCCTTTTCTTGAAGTAGATTCAATAAGGGTTACAAAATCTGTCTTTAAGATTCAATAAAGTGTAAGAGGAAACAATTTGGAATTGACTGTAAATTAGAATCATTCCTAGTCTCACACAAGAAATTGCTATCACCAGTTTCCATAAAACTGAGGAGCTGGTCTGTCGGTGTTTTGCATCTAACATTGTCTCTGTTCGTCCAGTGCTAACCTTTTACTTTCGAAACAGAAGATTTGTTTGTTAAAATATGCCACTTAAAAAGGTAGTAGAGATTTCTTACAGGCTCCTTTCCTGGGATAAAAGGGATGGGGTTTGGATGACAAATGCAGGGAGACCAGATATGCTTTTGATGATCAAGTGTACCTTTCTTCAGGAGGGTCTTACTCAAGAGATCTCACACCTACAAAAAGTGGATTGTGCTGCCAGGTCTTCTGGGCCCAAACTAAGGTGCTTGGATACCTCTCATGTGCCAACATTTTGCAAATCCCTAGAAACTGAAAACTTGACAACTTTTATATACCAGAGCTTTGCAGACACCTGCAAACATGGAAACAATTCTTTAAAAGTAGTCTTGGGAATCACTAAAGAGAATGCAATGAATTTGAGAAAAACTTTTCCTGATACTATATTTACAAATCTCCCTTAACCTCAATGGGATGAGGAAGAGTGTGATTCACCCAGTGAGGATTTCCAAATGTGTGGGGCATCCAGCTAAGGACACCATAGCAGCCAAAGTTGAACACATGTGTTATAAGACATACCAGAGGTAGCTCCCTGTGTGGAGCTGCTTATCAAAATTTCCACATGGCCAATGATCACAAAGCATGTGCTTCAGGGGAAGAAGGCAACAAGAAAACTCTGTAGGGTGGGAAGGAGAGGTACCTCCCTGAGCTGCCCAGGCTGGGGTGTGGGCCGGGTTAGTGGGATGGCTGGGTCTGAGGTGTGTGACAAGCAGTTCCTGCTCTGTGACCCCAGAGAGGCATTTGGGTCAGCTAGTAGCCACAGCGTTGGCAATCTGACACAGCCCTGACCTGGGGAACGGCATCAGAACTGCTCACAACCAAAAGCTGCCAGCTGGCAACCCAGCAGTGGAGAGGGAAAATAGGCACAGGAAAAGTCCCAGCTACCAGAACCTCTTTATTATGAGGTTGTACCACTAGGGTTATGCATGTCACATCACGAAGTGATCTGCTGCTCTCATTTTGTAGCATTCAGTTGTGCTTTCATCTACCTTGGTGAGGTAATCAAACCACATTGTGAGAATAAAATCTAGCAAGGCACTGTGTGTATCCACATGTTTGGGGAAAACTATTTTTTAAAAAAAAAACATGTGAGGCTGATTATCTGCAGATACTTGATGTGCTTATGATTTCAATCAGCATTTTGTTCATTCATTGCCTCTCGGTTTATTGATTTATAAGCCCTTTAGAATGGTATGATTAGTGCTAGCATTTTATTCTCAGTGGGGGTAAAATGGTATTTCATTATTAACGTGTTAGAAGCCATTTCAAACTGACAGTTTGTTTTGAATCCGGGCAGGAGAAGTGACATTTATATTTGGAAGCAGAAGATTGACATAGAAATTATTCCAAAACATAATTACAGTAAAGACAAACGCAGAAGAAGATAGAAATTCCAGCTAGAGTTTCTGGGAGCTCCTCTGCCATCAGTAACTAACTCCTGCTCTTTTCTCAGCTCAGCGTAATGAGACACAGCAGTGGTCCCTGTAGGCACTTAGAGTAGATGCAGTATCAAGATTTTTACGCATTTAGGCAACTCAGCACAGGGCTGTGAACGAGGATAAAAGGCAAATGCTTGTTCTACAGCCTGTTCTGGCTGTCCCAGAAAGCTGCAGTGCTGTGACAACACCCTGTGCTGGAAAAGAAATGAGGAGAGGGTTAGTGTTAGTAAGCAGACAAGGAATTTGTAGAGAGGGTCTAGTGGAGGGCTTCGAGGATGACGAGAAGGCTGGAACATCTCTCTTGTGAGGAGAGACTGAGGGAGCTGGGGCTGTTTAGCCTGGAGAAGAGATGACTGTATGGGCACAAACTCAAACACAGGAAGTTCCATCTGAATATGATGAAAAACTTCTCTAGTGTGAGGGCTGACTGAGCACTGAAACTGCCCCGAGAGGTTGTGGATTCTCCTTCTCTGGAGATATCCACGACTCACCTGGATGCAATCCTGTGCAACCTGCTGTAGGTGACCCTCCTTTAGCAGATGATTCCCAGAGATCCTTTCAAACTCCAGCCACTGTATCATTCTGTGATTTATGCACCTTTGCAATTAGTTTGATTCAGTTCAGTGTTTTCCAGGGAACCTATGTGCCTGTCTGCTCCAGTGATGTAGGGGATCTGTACCTCACTGCCACCCAGCTGGCCCTCCACCACGCCTCTGCACCACCTGGACCTGCTGCAGGCCCTTTGTGAGTGCCCAGAGCTCAGCTCGGGATTTTCCAGGAGTCCAGCTGATGTCCTGTGTACTATAGGGTTGTTAATATAAGCTCTTCCTATTTTTTTCAAGCTAAACCTTTATCTAACATTACAAATACGTCTTTTCTTGCCAGGGTCCGTGCCCACATACTATAAGAGGACTCAAGAAGGTTTTGGACTTGAAATTTTAGTAGGGTTTTTCTCCAAAGCATTTTGATTTTAGTGACTGACCCTCCATTATGGAGGTCTAAAGGAACTTTTCCATTGATGTGAGCAGGAGCATAGGCCAGGGCTGTTTTGAAGTGCTGGGAGTTTTCATCTTGGCACTAGAGCTCATGAAATGGGGACACTACAAGTTTCATACAGAAGTTATGTACAACCTATTAGTCATGGAATAAGGGATACATAGATCCAGAGATCAGGAATGAGTCAACATATTACATGGAACCAGTTGCCAAACATGACCCGATTTGTTGCTCTCTCCTCTGGAGCAGAATGAGTAGGAATATAAATTTGACACCATTGCATTTTTTGTGCATTGGGTGATTTTTACAGTTATTTCTCAGAGGTACATAGAATCTATGACAATGTAGTTTTTAATATTTAATATATTGTAAGCAGATTAAATAAATAAAACATAGGGACTCAAAATTCTTAAGTGCATAGGCTTTTGTTTGTCTAGGACTGAGAGCCTTATACTATGCCAGTGAGCATGCATTTCTGCTTGGACTTACTTGGAACTGCAATATTATTAAATTCTTAGGATGAAATCCTAGAATCCTCGATGAAGTCAACCAGAGCACTGCCTCTCAGTCTCCAGTAGGACTGAGATTTCAAGTTTCTGCCTGGTGCACTCTTACTTTACCCCTCCTGAGCTGCTGTGTTCTGGTGGCTGATCTCCTTACATTGCACTGTTTCATATTCCTTTCCAATGAATGAAGTCAAATGTATATCTATTATCCAGACATACTCCCTCAATAAATCAAAAAACCCACCAGTTTTATCTGAATAATACAGAGAAGGTGGCTCAGTGACTACATGCATTGAAAAACATTAATATATTTGAGACTAGAATTACTCAACTCCAGATGAAGAAGAGCTGAAGAAAGCCATATGCAATTAAATACAATTATGAAAGACATACAGGAAATTCGAGCTAATAATAGATATTTTTCCAACTTACATTTGCCTTTCACTGGAGGAAAGACTTTCACTGAGAATAACCACCAGAATTATGCCATGTCAAACAAAATGCTGATTTCTTCTTTACTGGAGAGGGAAACAGCCAAAAAAATCCACCCCCAAAAAATAAGCAACCAAAGAAACCAAACCCACCCTAAAGTGTTTTTGAGGGGAAAAAGACTCAAAGAATGAAAACTGTTTCTTATTTCAATGAGAAAAATCAAAATTTCCATGAATAAGTTCCTGGATGAAACAGTAGAACTTGTCTTTATTCTAATGATGACATCTGTTTGCAATAACGCTCCAGGCCAGTAAATGATGTTATTTTAACTAATCTATTGGCGTGGCGATGAAAGTGACAGTAAAATGTTGATATAGAAGCTAATTTCTCTGTTTGGCCTTGAGATCCATCTTCACAGACACAGAGCGAGTGAAAAAACTATTTTTGGCAACATCATTGCAATCCAGATTTAATTCTGACATTTCTCTGCCTTCCTGAAATCCAAGGAATACATCTGGCTGCATTTTCTGTGTATCTTTGTGAAGTGCCATTGAAATCATTTGCATCAGCAGGATTCAGAGATAAAAATGTGACAAGAGGAGGAGGGGACCAAAACCTTGGGTTATAAAGAAAAAAAAAAAGAATGGCAACTCTTCAATGTATAACGTGCTTACTGAAAGCTGGGAATAAGATGTCATTTTGAATGTGTTACCATGAACTTTTAACTTTGTTTAGTGCTTCTATGCTGCTTAGGCCCATGATTTATGTGAATTATGCATATGCAAGGCATGTGAGGAACTAGGGGATGGCTCTGCCTGATTCCCAGGGAAGCTCCTGTTGAAGATATTTGCAGTCCCTGCCATGTGTGTGCTTCCAGCAGCCCTTTAGAAGAATAACGGCCTCAAGTGTTTGTGAGTTATCAGTTAATTTAATACCATTTAGGGCGGCCACAGACTCCTCATCATACTTCTTGAAGCTAGAAATATTTGTTTAAGCAAAAAACAGCTCTGCAGGCTTTGTTTGCAGTCCAGCGTAGTACACCACCGTCTTTCCTGTCTTCTGCCAGAAGCTTTTTAGTTACTGGCAGTGTGATCAAGTTCCAGACTTCCTAAAAAAACAATTTAAAAAAGTAATAGCGCTCCTCACCAGCTGGGCTGCCAGGCCGCCGCGGCGGTGGCTGTGCCGCAGCGTGGGGCAGGTCTGTGGCACCCACTGGTGGGGCAGGGCACAGGCAGCTCCTGCGTGCTCAGGCACAGCTGGTGTGGGAGCCTCCTGCCAGGAGCACTGGCCAGGGCTCTCTGCAGCCTCCCCACGTGGCAGCCATGTGGGCGGAAGGCAGGCGAGCGGCAGAGCAAACTGGCTTGTGGCTGTTTCCTTTCGGAGACCACTTTTTCCAAGTGTCCTAAACACGGGCCTTAATCATCAGCACTTCTGAAGCACTCATCGTTCTTGTATCCAGGCAAGGAGCCTTGTTATTACTCTTTGAAAGATACCACATTCCCTCATTTCCTAGGGAAAGGGCCCTGCCAACAGTATCAGTACCGGCACTGCTTGGTTTGTTTCAGATTAAAAATGTCCCCATTGATCTGAGTTCACCTTCAGCAGGGTGTCCAACAGGTCAAGGGAACGAACCCTGCCGCTGGCCCACCGATGGCTACCTCCAGGCAATGTATCTTTGGTCACTGCACTGAGTGCTTTTCTTTGCCTTTACCAAGGGAAGAAAATACTCCGTGCTTGAATTGGGAAACCCTTCCTTTGAGGCTTCTTGTTGAAATGGTGTCAGAGGAGGTCACTGGCTGTCCTGCACTGACTGTTCTGAGCCTTTCTCTGTGTGGGGGTGGGTTGTGGTGACTCTGATCCTTGGGATGGTGGCTGCCTCCGGGTTGAACAAGCCTGACGTGCTCGGATTCAGCAGTGTCTGAAAGGCCTTCAGTGCATGACTGCCCACACCCCAACCTGCTCTGAGCTACGGCTCTCAGCCACAGAGACAGCAGGAGAAACTGAATGGAAAAGCTGCATTTCCAGCAAAACTTAGATTTGCCTCCTGTATTTCAGAGTTACAAGATGCACATACTGTAACTACACACACTGCTTAGAAGAATCCATAAACACTACATGCCATGGCTGTCTTCACAGGGAAACCATGGGATGGTGCAGTCCAGCTCGTGTATAAAGAGGCCAGTCGTTGAGGGTGAAGAAAATACTGTATAGATGTGATATCACAAGTTATATAATATCACGGCCAAATCTCTGCAGCTGGATATCATCAAATCAAAATTAGAAACTCATTGGAAGCAAAGGACAGTCTTTGCACAGATTGCCTATAAATCTGCAATAACTAGTTCTCCCTGGGCGTAACATCAAAAACATTTTTTAGTGTCTCATTAGTAACAAAATTTATTGCTCAACTATTGAACTATGTCGATTTTTGAAAACATTGTGTGAATAATTCCAGAAAGCATGTGTTTGATTTGTATTCGTTTTGTGCCGCTGGATAGAAAAAGTGGCTTTTCCCCTATGATGAAATGACACTAATCACGAAATTAAAAGGTGAAACATGTCTACAGTTTCTGAACAAGGTAAATTTTTATAAATATGCTAATGCCCTCTCTTTCCCATAAGTTAACTAAGATTAAGAAGTTCATACCCCAACTGAGCTTAAAAAAAAGACAAACTAAAAGAGACTACCCAATTACAGTTCTGTAGAGGGAAAAGAACTCCTCCCAGCCCTTATTATTTTTCCTTTGTGCTGCAGTGTGTTTCCCAGCTGTGTCTGCTGGCCAGTTTTGTGGCTCAAATAGCCTGAAAAAAAAAAAAAGAAGAAGATTGAGAAACAGGGGAGAAGTTTAAATCAAACAGTGCTCTCCATGTAGGATGGATGGAAGGAGTTTACAAGTACCTGTTGGGTGTTATGGATTTACTGATATAGATTTACTGGCTGTTGTGGTAGACAGAGTGCTGTGTTTTCTCACATTTTAGCAATAGGAAGGGCAGAACAAATGGCTGCAGGGAGATTCACTATCATAGGCCCACGTATGCAACATTCCTTAAAGCACTTAGGCACTGAAGCAGGTGGTTCTACACCCAGGCATCTCCCTCAGCTTCAGCAGGACTGCACAGGTGAGTGTGGGTGAGCAAATAGCACACAGACATCCTTCACCTTCTCCAGTCTTCCCTCACTGGATTTTCTCCTGCAAACAAATGCTTGTCAGCAGGTCTGTAAGATGAAGCAAAGCATCCAAGCATGAGGATTTGTGATGCTGTGCTGGCCCTGAAGGTCCCTCAGGGTCCAGAGACAGCAGGGGCATGGGATGGCTGCCACAAGATCTGGAGCAGCTTTCAGGGCAAGCCCAGATCAGGACTATCCAGGAGCTCGGCTGACATTCAGGCTTGGGTTTAGCTGGTGAGCAAGGAGGACAGAGAAGTTGTGCAATTAAACCCCCTTGTCTTTGCCAACGTAACCAATGTTTTTATCACACTATTGGCAGGGTTTCTTCAGTGTGTTTGCTCCGGCCCTGAACCCTTCCTTCTTGCACGACAGGCACTGCAAGTGCAAACTAACAAATAGTTTTTATATCAAGGAATTTATGCTGCGGGAAAATGAAAGAGGAAAGAAGAAATTGGGTTGGAGGGGCCAAGTGGTCTGGTCAGGGTTATTCACACCTCAGTGGCAGAGTCAGGAATAAACTCAGGCTGAGAAATCACAACCCAATGCCCACCAGACTACAGAAAATACAACTAAATTCCCAGCTGTCTTTGCAAAGTGATTTTTTTTCTTTTTTTCTGGAATTGAAAAAGAAAAGTAATAACTGAGTCTGTGTAGCATTTATAGTATATAATTCCTTCTCATGAAATAGTTTCAGCATAGTCCAGACAGGGAACTATGGAAAGCACAATAAATAGGCATTGCTATGACAAAGCCTCATTCAAATCCATGAGCAGCTACATTGTCACCCTGCCCTGCAAACACCAGTGCAGGTGAAGCAGATGACAATAAGGAAGGACTGAGGGGGCCAGCTGAGACCTTCCCCAAAAGATGTTGAACACTGGCGGTGCACCTGCCTTGGCTCTGCCGCCGGCACTTGGCATCCTGGCTGGTGGAGGGTCTGGTGTGCAGATGGGCTTCCTCCCACCGTCAGGCATTACCACCCTAACCACCAGCAATCCCTGTGCACAGATATTTCTCAGCCAAGACTTCCCATTCTGTGTTGTGTTATGAAAGAGAGGTGCCCTCCTCAGCACTGGGGGATTCAGAGGCTGTCCCTCCTGGAAGAGATGAGCCTCTGGCCCCAGTCATCCTTGTGGGAGCACCTTTCTGGCTTGTCTTACAAAGGCCTCTGAGCTGAGCTCCAGCAGACACCAGCACTGCTCCCCCGCTTTCTTCCAGCTGTCCCATAAAATCTCTTTCCTGAACACTCATGGGAAATGAGAAAATACAGGCACAGCCCTGGCCTTCAGTGGAACAACAGTGATCCCCTCTGTGACCCCACTCCCCCACACCAGGCCCCTCCAGCCCAGTTTTTATGGGTGAGAAGGATCAAAGGGCTCCAACTGCTCCCATATGGTAAATGGCCCTATATGTTGTGTATAATTACACACAAGCATCCCCACATCCATGTTCAGTCTCTATTAAAGATTGCTGGGCGACAGCCAGAGTCTCTTTCCCAAGGCAAGAACATCTCCAGACGTCATGGCAGTGGCGTCACGCTCTTGCACGCACATCCCGGCAGCCGTGGGGCCAGGACACCCACCTGCCCCCGGCACGGGATCCCCTCTGCCGCCCATCATCCTGCCTTGCAGGGCCGGGCTGTGGCAGTGCCAGGGGCAGTGCAGACCTTCCTTCGGACATCAGCTGGGAGAGGTGTTTTTCAGCCACAGGGTGGCATCTGATGGATGCGATTTTGGGAAGTTAACACTGCCTGGATGAATTTGAAGCTGGCATTTTTTAAAACTAAATTTGCTTTGTGAATATAACTTCCCAAGGGGCATGTTTGCTTTTTATTAGGAGTGGGCAGAAACAGGAAGAAAATAAGATCTTCAGTCTCTCATTTTAGGGGGTTATGATCCTTTTGTGAAGCAGGCGCCTGTGCAGTAGATGCATGGGTGCACTTGGCAGCCCTCAGGTCAGGGCTCTCACCCCTCTCAGGTGCTGGAACAGCACTAGTTGCAACAAAAACATCATCTGCAGTTGGAGGCTCTGGGAACAGGATGCCAGACCATAAGAAACAGAAGATTTGTTATGCTTTTAAAGACTGAACTCTCTGGAATGCAATCCTGCCTTGCCAGCTGGGTAGAAAAAGGTAGCTTTTTTTCTGGCACCAGCATGGAGTGAAAATGAGGGAGAAAAGGATGCAAGAGGTAGGAAGGAGGTCTAAGACTGAGACATATCTGATTTTTTTTCCATGTATTCAATTAGGATAAACAATTTGGGAGATCCAGAGGGAAGTACCCCTTGGTACCATAAATGATATTTGACTTAGCTGAAAGGGGAATGAAAATCCTCGTTCCCATTTTCAATGTCATGGTGAAGCTTTGTGATGGGCCCCAGATGTGTGTGGTATTGTAGGGCCTGCATTCAGCCTGGCCACCTACAACCTCCAGATTGGTCCCTGCTCTTTCCCAGGCCAGCACATACCAGACATAAGAAGAAAGCTTATTTTAGTGAGCCATTTTACCTGGGTAGGTCTGTCCTTGGGCAGAAGGACACTCTCTTTTGTCATTGCAAACTCTAAGAGCTAAGCTGCCGTCCTTGGTCATCCTTCTGTTGTGGAAATGAGAAGTTACATCACCAGTGCAAGTCCTCAGCTCAGCCTGACTTCATTTCAGGCAGAGCTCTGTGGCATATGTCACTGGGGGTTGTGTTTCTTGTCAGCATGCGCTGTTGCAAACGTGGCACTGCAGAGTGCTGGAGTAAATTGGTTTCTGAGATGAAGCTCAGAGGTTCTCACAAAGATCTATGTGAACACCCTAACAGAGCAGTCTCCTTTTCATAAACACAACCACTACCAAACTTGAGTGGTGTTTGATTTTTGATTTTAACTGAAGAATTTCCTCCCTCCTTACCCCTTCCAGCCACTGTTACTGCGGGCCACCTTCTGGAGGAGCTGGTAGCAGATCTTGGGGATTCTTCTTCAATGAAATGTGTTCAAACAGAAGATACACTGAAAAAGGAAAGCCTGTGTTTTGTGGCAGTCTGCCCAGCTAAGAAGAAAAAGCAAGCAGACTTTTTATCAAGAATATTCCCCTGGTTTTCAAAAGGGAGCCCTGGGCCACGACCTCCTGAAGGACTGGGTTGCTCCCCCATTTCTGTGAAGGGCTTTCTGAGGGTTCCCTTGATTCTCCACAGAGCCGGCAGTGAGGAACATTTTCCTGCTTTGCTCCCTATTTTCCCCGTTGTCTGATGGCTGCTGTGGTTGGAGTGACAACTTTGAATGCAATGTTGATACCTGGTTTGTGTCCAAGTAGTGTTTTATTCAAGTAATTAGATTGGGAACTAAAAAGCCTGTGTTGCTGTGCTTTTTCAGGGACTGGTGGGTTAAGTTACATGCTGAGTTAGAGGAGTTACCTGTTCGGGGGTTTTTTTTGCCCCAGTCCTAGACTTGTGATAGCCTGAGAAAAAAAACTGCCTTTGTAGAGAAACCCTTTAAAAACAGCCAGGGGCGCTCCCACCTTTTTCTGCTCAGTAGCCCAAGGGCAGACTTAATTAAACCTTACTTCAAAATACACTCCCTACCACTCTGAGCTACTGTGTTTCAAAGACTCTGGTGCTGTGCCAAAGTGGCAGCAGGCATACATTAAAGTGACAGGTACAAAAGAGGTTGTTACATTCCTTGTGCTCCCTTCTTCTCTGATTCCTCTTTGCTGACGTTCCACAACCTAAACATTACTGAAAATAAAGAATAATAGCCTCTCTTCTCCTCTGCCCAGCCAGCCAGCAGAGTATGGTTAAGTGTTTGCCTTTTGCATACAGCCTTCTCAGGAACAGGTTCCTGCTCCCTCTTGGGATTCAGCCCCGAAGGCTTGCTTTCCTCGAAATAGCGGTTTGGTCACACCATGTCTATGCTGGCAGCATGTCCCATGAAAGGCTGCCACACTGCCTACACCAGGAGAATCAGGCTAGAACGCCTTAATATCTGCCAGCTTCTTGTTGACAGCTGAGATAATCAAAGCCACCTTATTATTGTAATAGTTTGAATTTTCCAAAAGCATCCATATATACCAGCTTTTCTGTTAACAGCACATCCCAGGTGCCACTGTCTGCCAGCAACCAGAGAGAATGATTTCAAAAAAAAAGGGGATCATCAGTTCTCCAGCCTATGATGAAAAGGTAATGACAGCCATCTCTTGGTAGTAGGAAGAGATAAACATCCTTCCCTGAAGACTGAGGAGAGAAGGAGCATGAATTGGAGCACATTAAGTTAATCTAACAGCTTGGCATGGACTAGCTTCCCATTTTCACAGTAAGTGGGAGCCTTATTCTGTCAATGTGCTGAGGATTTTATTTCTAGAGATTTATAGCCACAGGTTCTGGAGTGCTCTGTAATTACATGAGTTTACACTTGCAGGGACAAAGGCTGAGTAAATATTTTATTAGGCAATTTTTTATCTTATTGAAACTAAATACACATGTGATAATTTGCCTGGTGAATGGGGGAAGCATAGTGAAATAAATAAGATAGTTTACATAGAGCCTTGTTTGTGGGCTGCATGCAGAATCAGCATCCACACTGCGTTAGCCCAGTACAGGTCCAGCAAGTGATACCCACTTTTAGCATGAAAGCCTGGGCAGAACTCAGGAGTTGAAATGTGACATCCCATGGGATGAAAGGGACACTGAAAGCCTCCTTTTACTGAGACGTTGTCTTGGGACTGTCAGATTTTTTTTGGCCTGATGGGTACCTATCACCCATACCAACACAGGCTGAAAGCACCAGGTGTCCTTCTGTGTGGACTGGATGGTCTTCAGCTGTTTTCTGAAATTCTTTATTGTGAGAGTGGTGAGGCACTGGAATAGGTTGCATAGAGAAGCTGTTTTTGCCCCATTCCTGGAAGTGTTCAAGGCCAGATTGGATGGGGCTTGGAGCAACCTGGTCTAATGGAAAGTATCCCTGCCCATGGCAGAGGGATTTGGAGCTGGGTGGTCTTTAAGGTCACTTCTAATCCAAACTGTTCTATGATTCTGATCTTAGCTTCACTTGTTTTGCTCAAATTACTCCTTTTTTTGTAGCAGTAAGGAGTCTCTAGGGCCACTCAGAGGACACAAAGTAGTGAGAGTCCCCTGAGGGGTGCTGGTGCTGCTGGTACACAGCTTCCCATCACACTCTTCCATTCATTATGACAGAAATGATACATAATATAAGCCCCAGCTTTTGTACAGGAGCTCTTGTTGCTGCAAATTTTTGGAGGTTCATCCAGCTAGTGGAGCCTTCTCGAACTGAACTCGTATGAGAAACGCTGTACAATCATCTGGAGCACTAGTGCAGCAGAATTATTTAACTGCAGTGAAGAAATTGTGGCAAAAATTGAGGCTTGTAGTGGTGGGCCCAAAACTGAACAAAGTCAAGCTGACTGCTTTACTGTTTAGTATATGGGGATGACACAGGGCTGGCTGTTCACAGAAAAGTGACAACCTCATGGTCCAACCTCATGGTCCAACCTCATGACTTATCCAACCTCCGCTGGCAGCCACAAGATCAAGTCTCATGCAACACTGCAGGTATGATCCAAGTCCCACTGCAGACAACAGCCAGCTGCTGTTTGCATTTACTCTATATTTACATAAATGTAGCATGAATAGAATGTGGCACATTTGGGAAGGAGCCCATTGATTGTAGAATGAATAGTGAACTTCCAACAGATTCCTGATGTGCAGACAATGAACTGTTGGATATGGCAGTTGTGTGTGAAACCCGTATTTGAAATCGGGGTCTTGATGAAAAAACATCAGCATAACATTTTTTAGCAGTAAGACATTTCATAAACATCTTTGCAGGCACACGTAGGATTGATAGAAAGCAAAGTTTCCTATAGCATCTCTGAGTTTTATATTATCATTCTATTCACAAACAACTGCAGCCTGTTTTAAGTCCCTGAGCACAAAATTTTCTAAGAATAGTCAAGGAACCTTAGAATTAATTTATAAAATTTGGTAATCATTTGTAACTTCATTAAATACTCAGATGCCTAATAATACATTATTCTTATCTTGATTTTAAATTTTAATTGCATGGAGTCTGGTCCCTCAATAATTAACACATTGTATATCCCACCTAATTCACGAACTAATTGTAATTTCCTCATTCTTAATGTTGCTCACTAATTCTGCCAATGATATTTTCTGTCAAAACTCCAGAGTAAGTGACATTCTGCATGCACAATAATGACAAAACAAGTTAATTTACTGCAAAGTTGCTGAAAGACAGAGCTTTTTTAATTGCGTATTTGTTACCTTCATTAAAAGGTAAGTGGCTCTTCAGTTACGTATTTGCCCATTTCTTACACATTAAGAAAGTGCTAATGAACCCGATTAAAATTAATTGAAAAGGTCCAAGATCTGCAAAGAGATCCTAACATCAACAGACTTCTAATTACTGCTGAAAGATGGACTTAAATGCGGTTTAGCGGTAGATAGAAAATAATTTTCTAGCTCCGTCGTAAGGAATGATATGGGGAATGCAAAACGCTGCAGAACCGAAACACCTGGTTATGGACGTGGAAAATGCAGTGTCTGGACACTATTTCCTCTCCCTCCTCTCTGCTGATAGCTCTTCTTCCTGCCCTCCGTCCCCTGTGCTGGGCGGGCTGTGCTACAGCTGTACAGAGAGGAACAGGCGCTCGCACGGAAAGGGAGGGGGGTGGAACTCCAGCCTCCCCAGCCCGAGCGTTTGCTCAGCAGACAAGGCTGTGAGGTGTCAGGGAAAAGCTGAATTTCAGACAGGTTAAGGGAAATGCCCACAGAAGTTGGGCTATAGGAATGGGAAGGGGAACCCGAAACTGAGATGCTGCGAAGTGAAAGGGTTCCGGAAAGATGCAGGAGAGGTCTGGCTGCTCAGCTCAGCAGGTTAGGGATTGGTATTAATGCGGAGTCCTGAACCCTGCAGAAAACGGGCCATAGTGGAAATCTCGTTTCATCCCACCCTGAGCTTTTCTGGAAGCTGTTGTAGTGCTTACAGTCGTCAGAGAACGTTCCCTGCCATATAGTCCTTATTTACATTGCCAAGGTCGATGTTAGTTGGCTCGCAGTTAGTTGACTTCAACTTTTGGGCTTTTGAGACACCTTTCTGGCTGTTGGGCACGTTTTGTCCTGCTATTTGTCCTACATTTTTCCACAGAGTGGGAAAACAGAGCTCATTCCTCTTTATGCTCCTCAGCAGTAGTGTATCTAAGGTGAGGAGAGGGTGTGTTTGTGTAATTATAGAAAGAGTAGTGTTGCCTTAGACAACAGTCAGTCTTGAACTTAAGATCATTTTATTACTTTAGCTGCACCCTGTATAGCCATCCTTTTTTTCTGTGCTCCCCCACTGTCCAAATCCATTATTCCAGGATATTCTAATCTTATAAGAACTATTTCTTCCTCTCTGTTAATAGCATACACCACTTATCTTGCTACCACTATATAAATGTAAAAGAATAGAGAAATATATGAGCTATTTTAATTTTTTTTTTGTTTTGATTGAATTTAAATTGCTAAATGAAAAAATAGCTCCTTCTAGTAATTCTGCTGTAACTAACTCAGTTTGATATTGGTTCTATTAGCCTTCTAATAGCATGAAAGCTAAAAAATTAAATCGTTCCACTTGCACATTCATAATTATGTGCAATTAAAATCTTTACATACCCAAAAGTCTTATATGAAGCCCTGAACCCTTCAACTGTCATTCTTCATTATCTCCAAGCCTAACAATTTTACAGTGACACATTGTACACAATGAGATGTGCTAAAGAGGAAATATTATATTTTACTGATGTATGTGTTCTTTTAATTTCTCTGAATTAGCTTTTTGATATGAATGCTAATTGTTTTCTTTGAAAGGAGTCACCACAGATATGTGATTTCTCTATGCCTGTTGCGCTTCAAAAAAAGTACAGTTAATTGCAGAAAACAGGAATTTCTCTCTTTTTTATATATATAAAAAATAATCAACTGCATATCAAAGGAGTGAATCTTAATCCAAATTTCTGATTGTACATTAAAAAGAAACCTTCAGTGTTTGTGACCAGCACAGAGTATTTGGCAACTTTTGATGTTTCCCCTTTTCATAAATTCATGAGGAGAGATGAATAATTAAAACAGGACGTTTGGCAAAACCAGCACACACACACACACACAAAAATATTTCCATATGAACTTCCAGCTCCAGTCCACGATAGTCTAGAAGACATGTTTCAGCAGGATTGTCCACATGGCGAGAGTGCATGGAACTCTGAAACCACAGACTTGGTCAAGACTTGGGATTTGGCCATCAGTGGTTGACAGCTGTTATTGCTGTACAAATGCAAATGCTAAATGTGAGTGAGACAAGTGTGGCAGCTAAGAAAGGTTGAATTTAGGCCTATTCCTACATGTGATGAAACCATCCATAGTGCGCTCACAGGGAGAGTACAGATCCACTCTGGATCTGCAAGGGAAGGGGAGTGAGTCACCACACTCCCACATATTTATGCAGGAGAAACATGAGCTACAACACAAAAACATCCTCAATAGAGGAGCAGTTTGCTCTACATCCACTGGAGAGAAGGTCCTTGTGATGGAGATGGAGGGTTTGGTCTATTGTTTCCCACAGGCTGCTCATTTTAACATTTAGTCTTAATTTAATGGTGCATGAAGCACCATTTTTCACCATAAATCTCATAAAAGACTAATTTCACTTACCTCTCATTCATTATAAGGAAATATTGTAGAGAAGTGACAATGTACCATGCATATCAAAGGGTCTCAATCAGTCTGAGCTGGGATCCTTTGTCACATAAATCTTCAAAGAAACTTGAGTGTGTTTAATTGTCACATCCTGCTCTATTTCACAGCTCAGAGGACCCTGCTGTTGAAAGACATCTCTCCATAACGAGCTTGGAAATTGCCCACTGCTTCTAATGAAGGCCTACATTCCTGTTTGCAACATTACTAAATTTATTCTTCAAAATATTAACAAAGCTCCTGATCTCCTATGAACTTTTGCATTGGTGTTAGAGTCACAAGTAAAAAGGGTTCCGTTCCTGTTCAGTGTAATATAACTGTGTGTAGCTGTCTCTTTAACATTTCACACAAATTCTTTTCATTTGAGCAAATTACACTTTTTTAAAGATTATTTTTAATATCCGCAGTCATGATTTAGCTTCTGACACAGACAAAAAGACAAAAATTGCAGAATGTGACTGGTTTGTGCTTGTCTGTGCATATCTTCTGGATGACTCTTGAAAATGAAGTCTAGGTTCACTCTCTCTTCTTGGAGCTTCACCTTTGCCTTTGCATTTCTTGAAGTGGGGTCTGTGGTTTATGAATTGTTTTACTATGACTTTGTCTTGTTTTCCCTCCAGAGCTGTGGTCTTTGCTTACATTCTCTGAATGGCAAAGCCCATTTGTTTCTTTTTATACTTCTGTCAGCTTAAACTTCCATCAGCCCTCTTCTCTGCTTGGGGTCTCTGATCCCCACTCAGACCTTATCTCAAATTAGGGATTCTGCAAGCTTCTGTAAAATGAGGATCAACTTAAATTCTCAGATTAAAAAAGATGAATAATTAAAATAAAAATTCTGTCTCTATTTTGCTATTCCTCACCCGATGTGAGGATCATCTCCTATTTCTGATCTGAAAATATAATTTTAAAAGCTAGCTTTTGTTCATTGATGGTTTTTGGTAGCTCCACCTGCACAGATTTCTTTTTCGAAATTTTCCCTGAGGCCCATGGGCACTTTGGATGGGGCAAGTTGCATACAGAGGTTGGTTCCATATTCTCCATGTGGTCTCAGGGAATATTTAATACTGTGGTAGAATGACAGAGGGACACACAGCATTTCCCAGAGGCAATCTTCTCAGAAATTAATAAAATGTTAATAAAATCTATAAAACTGAAATACATTATTTTCTTTTTCCCTCATCAATTCAGGAAATTACAATCAATATCTATGAGCAGATGGATCTTGTGAGACTGGAAAAACAAGCTGAGCAGAGATTAACCAAGTCACAGCATGGGGTGTGGGCTGGGGTGAGCCAGAGCTCATGGACCAGGGGTGCCGGACCTTCAGAGTGGGTTGCTGGCATCTACAAGAGTCAAGGGACCACACTGGGCTACCAAGTGTAGCTGCAAAAGAAATGATCTTGTGGTGTTTTCTTTTCCACAGAGGCTTCCTCAGGGCTTCTGTGTGGAAGATTCACTCACTCTGCTTGTATAGTTATCTAATATAAATAAGTTGGTTAAGTGGCTTGTTTAAATTGCATTTATCACATTCCATCCTTGTTGAAAAAATCTCTTCAAAAATCTAAGTGGCTGGAGCATTATCAGAGAAGTGTTATACCCACAAGAGTGATAATGAGGTAGGTGCAGCTGGGAATCAGGTATATGAGAATCACTGAACACTTGGCAAAGACTGTTATTCCTTTTCTCCCCCTCTTTTCCTTCTAATGAGTAAGAAAAAATCAGGACAGATATTTCCACATCACCAACAGAAGCTTGTTTATTTTGCTTTACAGAGTTCTTTCAGGTTCTAAGTTCTCATTAATTTATTTTTCTGCTTCTTTAAATCATTGAGGAGTGTTTGCTAATACTTCTTCAAGACATTCTTTTCTGAGGAAATTAGTTATATCTTTGACCATGAAATCTCACAGAATCCTGAGGCTTTCCTTGGATGCCACTTTTTTTGTATTTTGGTCTACATATTTTTTTTTTCCACTTTTTGAGTATGGTAGTGGCCTTTAGCAAATGGAAAACAGCACAGTCTGCTTGTATGGAATTTCCCAGGACAAGCTGGTTTCCTGGGTAGGGTGTAGCTTCACTGTCATCTCCAGCTCTCCTCCCTCCTTGTCCCAGATGGCTGGAAGCAGAAGGCATCAAGAGTATTGAACACAGACTCCTCTGGGCTGAAGGGACATCTCTGGTTCTCCCACTTGGAAGATAAATTAGAGCAGACTCTGGTAGTCTTCTGAAATGCTTTTGCCCAAAGAAGGGATGAATTTGTTTTCAGCGGCGTCAGAATCTGTGGAATAATGTAAAGAAGAATCACGATTCCTCTTGCAGAGCCATTGATCCACTTGTGTGGTGAGAAAGATGAAGGAGGAGTTTCTTGTAAACCCGTCATTGATGAGTTTCAACCACCTGGTGCAGGAATAGCTGTTTCATGAGTCATGTCCAACACGCACGAATTCTCACAGCAGCTACAGTCAATGGATTGCACAAGCACTGTTCAGCACCATGCCTTTTCATCCTTCTTTTTGGCACAGTCACTTTGAAAAGATTAATATAACGATGAAAATACAAGAAATAAAAAAAGCAACATAAAAATCTTCTTTGTGCTTCCTATTTCTCATTACTGCTCGTTGCTGTGACCATAACATCAGCTAAGTGGAATCTAATTGAACAGGAGGTTGGCTTGGATGGCAGCTTTGCTGCTGTACTACCAACCCAACAAATAGCATTTTTCCTTCTAGCAAGGTGCTGTATCAGATGGGTGACAAGATGTCATATAGATGCCAAAATGACCCATTAGTAAAAATTATGTCAGACAAAAGCAGAACAATTAGGCAGATTTTCTGCTTTAGTAACAAAGAAATACTGTTGCAGGCATAAGAAATCAGCTCAAGAGTTCCTAGGAGTGTGTTGTGTTGATTTTTTTTTCAACCTAAAATCCGCTGAGCACATTGAGTGATGTTCCACTGCACATAACTCTGTTGAAGCACGTAAGACTTGGTGGGACAGTCAACCTGAATTCATTACAATAAACAATTGAACCATCATAGAGACTTGGCTGGATGACCCACTTACCGACAACTGACAGTAGAAATAAAAGTACTGTGCAAAGCTCCAGTTCTGAGTCCTCAACTGCTGTAGACTGAGCAATGGGAGGCAAGACCATCTCACTGTTTAGAGATTACTTTCAGTTTTGTCCAGAAGCTTCAAATCTGCACTTCTCAAAATGCATTCCCCAGTGTTTTACTTTATTTCCCTAATGTGGGATATAGGCTTGGAGCAAGCATCTGAATGGCCCCAAGATATATTGAAATGTTGAATCTGCCAGAACTATCTGATGGTGGGGTCACAAGGAAGGGACAAGTATGGTCAACTCTGCATCATGAAGGAAACTTCAAACTTGTCTCACCAGCTCTGACTGGGAAAAGTAGGGCTCTTAAAAATAACCTCTAACGCCAGTGGTGTGGGACCTACTGCTGCTATGGGTGGCCAGGATATTCCCTCAACCAAGAGGAAAAATCAAAACTGTATTTTTGCGGGTTTTATTTCAAAATTTCTTTAAAACAAAATTAGGAAAAGCATTTTTATTTGGTTTTCTTTGTTTTGTTAAGTGTTTTTTGTTTTTTTGTTTTCTGAAATGTCACAGAATCTAATGTAAAATCATCAGTATTTTATGTTTTCTTAGGACTTCCAGTTTGTGCCCCATTGGAAAAAAAAACCTGAATAGGATTTGCAGTGGATGGCTCCTGTTGTTTCCCTGTAAGAAAAGAGTGAGTAAATCAGGGGGAACGCTTTGCAGGAGGATGAGAGGGTTCCTGACCAGGGAAGATACTGAGTCTGTTCCGAGACATTTTCCAAACATAGGTGAGGCAGACAGGGAAATGAATTGAGAGTCTGCAAACACGAGATGCCATGTAGGAGACAGTGTGAGTCAGGAGACAGGTGAGGCAGGACCTCGACATATTTCAAGATCAAGTCTTCTCCTGATATTAAAAGCCAGAGGAGAGCTCTGCGTAGCTGCAATAAGGCTCCAGACCTTTAGATTTTGAAATGAAGTGTTTGTAGATCGCTGAAGATCCAAATTATGCCAAAATTATGTTATTAAAGTGTAATCATCTTGTTAGCTGCTTAGAACATTTTCTTCATTATCACTTCATTCATACTTATGATGATGAACAGATGGTACCAGTGTCATAACGCAGCATAAATCACTCCCAAATGTTGTTTGAAAACACAGTCAGAAGGTGGTAAGGACATCCTCCTCCTGATGAGCCTGGCTCACTCCACTTGCTGTAAGAGGAATTACAGAAACCTGCTTTGCCACTTAGCCTATGTGCTGGCTGCTGGCATCAAAACACTGCCAGTCCTGCGCCAACACAGGATGTATTTATGCTGAGAACAAAGTATACTTTTTTCAGCAAAGACTGGTGAACTTAAGTCCTAAGTATCCAAGGAAATGGTACAATTAGAAGCTGCCTGGCTCAGTTTTAGCTGGCACCAGCACTCGAGTTGGACCTGAGTACAGGGCAGTGGGAGTCTGTCCTTGATGCTCCCTTTACCTGCAGCCCTATTCACAGTTCAAAGAGCAAATCCAGAGTTAAGGTTTAATCCAGAAGTCAGTGCCCTTTTAAAAAAAGATCATTGACTCCTGAAGTAGCCCACAGATCAGCTGCACACTGTCCCTCTTTCCAGCAAGCAGCCAGGGAGCTATGGAGCTCTCTTTGTGACTTCTCTCTCTGATCATTCCTTGCCCTTGTTGGGGCAGGAGAACCACAGCAGTCAACAGTAAGAATGAAAGTGCTCAAGCAAACATTCTGTAGTTTTATTCAGAATCAGAAAATACACAGACTCCCAGGCCCCCAAACCAGGAGACATGGATGGAATTCAAACCCAGAGCACCTAATCATGCAAGGGTGCACACACACAAAACCCCCATGAAGGCCAAACAACAGCTATTATAAGGCTACTCATCCCTGTTAAAAGCAAACAAAAAACCAAACACACACACCAGGGCAAATAAGGACAAAAAAAAATTTGTTAACACTTTTCAAATTTGCACAAAACCGACCTTTTCCAACTCCTTCTCAACTCTTGACCCACCCTCAAGCTTCACCAAAGATGGAGCAGAGCCTTTGCTTTCTAGGTGTAATTGACATTACTCAGGCCAAAAGAGCAATAGGATCTCTACCTGCAGCACAAGGGGAGTGAATTTGTCACTGCACAAGGTAAGAACCCCCTGCTAAGGTTGTTAAAAGTATTTACATCTATAATTCCCCTTGATTCCTCTTTGCAAATTTGGTTCTAGCTCTTGGAAGGATTTCCTCCCATAAATCTTTTACTAGCCACTAGAGGGGAATGTATAACATAGTGAGAAGGAAGAGACTGACATCACATTAAAGTTGCAGCCAGTTTGCTCACTCAGATGAAGCATTTAGTGTCATATTGGATCTTTACTCTTTTTAGGAGCTAATTTTGCATTTATCAGGTGCTTTGTTATTTTTTTCTCTTTTCTGCCATACTGATTTCTCTCACCTTCTGCTAGTTTAGGCTAGTTTATATTAAAGTCATAGACTCTTCAGGTGAAAAAAAGATCCTTACAGACACTTAATTTGATGTTGAATACCCTCATAAACCCATAAATCATGCATTTGAGAATGTGATCTCCACTGAAACAGTGGCCTATTCAAAGCTTTTTACAGAGCACAGCATTTACAGCATTTCTATCCCAGGAGATTTCAGCCTTTTTCTCCATTTAAAACAGGATTAAAATGTAAGATTCATATTTGATTTTTTTTTTTTTTTTGGCGTGTGTGGAACGGAAATTCCACATTAATTCCAGTTAGGAAATTACAAACAGATTAATTTGAGTGTTCCTCTAACAGACTGAAAATTTCAGCACTTTTGAAATGGATGGGGTTTTTTACTTTAGTCACTGATAAGACAACCGTAAATGTCCTGAACCAAGAATCTCTGGAGCATATGGGAGCCAGACATTGCTGCACTGGAACCAGGATCTGCCCTTCCCTCAACCCAGACTTCCTAACCAGGCTACAGCTTGCAGCATACCCCAAAATCTCATGACCACTTGATGTTACACACATCCAGGTCAGGGGAAAATCAGCACGTTGGTTTACAGTCCTCCTGAGAATTGAGACAGTGAGGTGGTGTGTGGGTTTATGCTGTGTATAACAAGAATCTGCCATTCTCCTTCCCTCACTAAGTGCCCCGTGTGAAACCTGTGTCCTGGATCACATGGTGAGTGAGACATTATGAGCATCATGGCTGGGGATGCAAGGAATCTGCATTGCTGGGAACTGAGCTCCTAGTGCCAACTGGCAAAGGATCACAGGGACTCTCATTCCAGGAAGAAAAAAAGTAAAAATAATTAAGTTTAAGAAAGACAAGGAACTACTGGAGAGGGTCCAATGCAGGGCTTCAAAAATGATGAGGGGACTGGAGTATCTCCCTTACAAGGAATGGCTGAGGGAGCTGAAGCTGCTGAGCCTGGACAAGAGACAACTGAAGGTGCCTTCATCAATACATACAAATATCTTAAGGGTGAGTGTCAAGAGCATGGGGCCAGACTCTCTTCAGTGGTGCTCAGAGATAGGACAAGGGGCAACAGGCATAAACTGAGACACAGGATGTTCCATCTGGACATGAGGAAAAACTTCTTTACTGTGAAGGTGACTGGGAACTGGAACAGGCTGCTCAGAGAGGTTGTCGATTCTCCTCTGGAGATACCCACAACCCACCTGGACAGGATCCTGTGCAGCCTGCTGTAGGTGAGTCTGCTTTAGCAGAGGGGTTGAACCAGATGATCTCCAGAGGTCACTTCAGACTCCAACCATTGTTTGAATCTGTGAAGTGATTTAGAATGAGTTTCAAGTAAAATAAAACAGTTAATTCCATTTTCATCTGGAAATTGCAAATATTCAGTGAAACAAAAACTTCCCAATAGAAAATTCTGATCTGGCACTAACTGCATTTTTATTGAGAAAAAAAATATTCTTTTTTAAAAAAATTTATTTATCAGCCAGATAAAAGATTCCAAATCATCTCTGGTTATTTGCATCAGAGATTTACATTTCAAATATATGTTGATCATGAGCCAAATTTTTGGCAGATAGGAATTAGCAGATTCAAGTCAATAAAGCCAGAGAGACTGACAAAAAAACCCCAACCCTCTGAGAATTAATGCATAGACTTACCCATGACACACTAAGTCCTTCAGCCAAGTCAGCGGGGGTGTGATGCTGAAGAGAAGTGGTTCGTTTTCACTAGTGGGAGTTACAGCCCACTTTGCCATGCAAGTAAAGACAGATGTTTGACTTTGGACTTTTATGTTCAGAGCACAGTTTGTGAGGAGATGAGGGGCAGAAGTTTCAGATGTTTCTCTAAATAAGGGCAGGCAAGAACTACACATTGCAATGTGCCATGTTTTAGGTGTATATTCTGCTGAGGGACCAATGAGACTATTCCTGTGTGTGGTGAGTAGCCTCCAAGTTAGACCAAAGCTGTTCATTCATATTCTGCTGATGCCAAGGAAGCACAATTAGAAGTTGATGCAACAGCAAACACACACCACTAAAATTATCACATTTAGTGTGATTTCCATAATAAAAGCATGAGCCAGCACAGGGAGCCTCTTTCAGTTTACACACAGAGACTTGGGGTCTCCAGACAGTCAGAACAGAGCCAATGTTTCTGAGTAAACTTTGTTAGGAAAACAGATTAAAAACTCTAGAGGTTTAGTTAAATCTTATACAGGAAAACACCTTGTTACCCTCCTGAATTAGAATCATAATTTAATGCCAGTGAATAATACATATTAAGTGGTGGCAAGTATGTCTTTGTAACAAAGTTTATATAATGGATTTTTTTTCTTTTATCTGAAACATGCAAAATTAGCTATTCTCTTCTGATTTTTATTATTTTATTGTGACTAGTTGTGCAATAATTGCTACAATCAAGTCATTAAGGAATCATTTACTGAAAATAGTCAAGTCTCCATATGTAAATTCTGGTTGGACACATTAGCCTTGTCATACTGATGTGCCTCTGACTGGAATATTGTCACATCTCGATTTAGGATCAAATCTAAGAAAGTAGGACAGTATTTCTGTGAGCCTATATTTGTTGCTGAGTTTTCTGCCTTGTATCTTCCCCTAAACCCTGTTGTCCTCTCCATCCCTGCACTCCCTTTCTCTGTCCCAAAGAAGGGTTTGCCTCCTGATCATGCTGAGAGAGTATATTCATCCAGACAGCCTGTGCTGTATCTTACCTGTACTGAATTACTGTGTGTGAATTCTGTGTGGGCTGAAAGTGAAAATCTAAGCCACATTCCCTTTCTCCTCACTCTAGGCGGGGGAAGGAAAAAAAAGAAAACCACCCAGATTCTTATGAATTGCTCTGTAGGGATTATTTTAACTTTTTATAACTTAATTTGATTTTACCCCTGACACAATGATACTGTTTTTGACAGTTAAACTTTCCAGTCTGCTTGTTCCATGCACTTTAATATCCTGTTACCTCTGACAGGGAAGAGCTAAAATTTCATGCCAGATACTGATGGTGATGTGGGAAGAGACTTGATTAAAAATTTACTTAAAAAATAGAAATAATTACCTCTATCTGTGGCAACTCAACTTCCTAAGCAACTACTGGTAATAGTTAGCTAAGCAAAAAATTGGAAAATCAAAGTGAACAACCCCCTTCCATACACTCCCCTCCCCTTCTCTACACGGACAAATGCAGTATATTTATGAGGAGCTGTCATCCTTCCACTCCAAGGCAATGTGTCAGGAGTGGGTGACAAAACCTGTGAAGCACTTTCCCCCCCTCCTTGTCCCGCACAACATTCCATGTTGTTGTGTTGTGAGTTGCCTCCAAGGTTCTCACCCTTCTAAAAACAGGGCTAAATGCGGGTTTTGAGACAGTCATATCAAGAGGATTGGGGAAAGAACAGATCTTCACGTACAGATTATGACAATCATGGCTCATTCTTTGGAAGAAATATGGTCTGGGCAGGCTGAGGTCATGGTTGTACAGGCAGGTAGTGAGCGATTTGCCACACTATTAAGTTAAATTCATAATGCCCAATATTTCACATGTAGCAATAGAAAAAAATCCACATGATTTCCTGAATAAGTTGTTCGGATGTTTCACAGATGGTCTTATAAAGGAGACACTGAAATCATTTGCCTAATCCAATTTCATTACTAGAAATTTTAAGAACATCCCATCTCAATTTACTCCTGCCTCTCAGATACAACTCTTCATTTAGTTATTTGAAACTAGTTTATTCAAGTATGCACTGACTCTGGGACATTTCCACAGCAGTGTCAGATGCTATCTGGGAAATAAGTAGTACATTTGCAGGCTCTGAAAGTAATTTTTGATGACACCCTTAAATCAACTTCATGGTCAGTTTTCTCATTTTGAGCAAGAACTGGGATTCCATTGTGATAACTGAAAGCTGCATGTTACTTGATCTACAGTAATGTAGAATAATTACTAGTCCATTGCACTTCATTACACTACTGTAATAGGCAGCAGGTCAGTGTTTGAGCTACAGCTGCTCTGAAAGTTGAGCTGACACTGATACTGTGGTAGAAGTGATAGCAAAAGGCTCTCATGCAAATTGCTGAAATTAGCTTCCACTCCGTGGGTTTTGAAATGCAATACATGGCTCTGATCCGGACACCTGGTTTTGACTAACATTTTTTCTTTTATTAATACAATGGGATGGTCATGAAATAAATTAATTGTGCAATGCCATCTGCCTTATAAAAGGTCACTGAAATGCCAGAGGATTCTAAATACCACATAACTGTTGGACTCTGGCTAATAACATTAACACATCACTGAAGACTATCTGATGGTGTTTTTATTTTATTCAGATGGTTCTTAAAATCGTTTGCAAGCATTCTGCTTCTGTATTCCTAGGATATGTCATGGCATAAGACACTACTACTTTATATCAATGCACTTAATCTATCAGGCCTTCAGGACAGGGCAGTAGGCAGAGTCTATGAGTAATGAGGTGCTTTCCTTTAACAGCTAGCTGGAATCAATGAATTCAGCTAGCTGCTGCACTGAAAGATCCCCCATGCAGTCAGTCATTTAGGGAGGCATGGGATGGTTCTCACTTCAAGTCAAACTTTGCTACAGGGTCTCCAAAGCGCACTCAGGCTAACACACCACTGAAACACTTCTAACTGCTATTCAAAAATAGATGTGGGTATTTTTAAGGCAAATGAAATCTTGCTCCTCTGAAAAATGAATTTAATCAAACTATCCATTTCAATAACTTGAGTTCTGCTGGAAAACAATTGTCCAAGTACACATACCACATTCCTACTCCAGGGAATGCTTCTCAATACTTCCTCACAAAAAAAGAGAAACTTGACACATGTGGAGAAAGAAATCGTGTCATACCTCTAGAGTAAAGCAAAGTGTTTTCTAGAAAGACCATATACACTGCCCTTGCTATTCTTCTGTATATGTTTCCTTTATTGCAGCCTGCCTGGTCACACACTGTTTGTCTCCAACAGAAATTGTTCAGGACCTCCACCTACCCTGTGACAGTGACCTGGTGTTTCCTCTCTGTCCCTCAACAGCCTTGAATTAGCTTGGGGGATCCTCAGCAGACACTTTCCTTTCTTCTGTGCTAAGACACTGCTGTAACTGTTCTGTTTCTGCCTCTGGCATTTGGTGTTCAGTGTGAATCAGATCTCTTTCTTTCTGAAAAGATGCCTAAGTTCAGAAGGAATCCCTTAACACCTGCCAGCACATCTTTAATGAATGACCATGCTGCTTTTCATATGAGGTGGAATAATTTAAAATGATGCATTTGCTGAAAATATTCTCTTGACATTTGTACTTACCAGCTTCAATACGTACAAAAAGGGATATTGTGAAGGTGTACACAGACATCTGAAATCTTACCCCATTAATGCACTGTGCACTGCCTATAGATTGTGCAGTTGTCTGTATCTTTCCTAATCTCTTGGGGGATTATTGCTAGAATTGACTACCACTGTTTGTTTGAACTCTTTATAAATTAATAAAAAAATCAATACCTGGTTGTAAATGCCAGCTAATCACAAATAGCTTTGTACAAATTAGAGCAGGGATATAAGAAGAAAGTAAATGGACGATGCCTGTGAGGGTGAAAAAGTCAACACTCAAAGTTCATCTTCTACCTGAATGATTCCAGACACATTCAGCCGGTTCCTGTGGTTTTGTTATTCATGAGAGATGGAAGAGGAGGAGGAGAGCTAAGCAAACACAGCCCATGTTGTATGGGCAATGAATACAAAGAGCCACTAAGCCATGAGAGTAGGAACTCTATCAGAGAGGATTGGAATGCTGCAAAATTCATCATCTGGATTTCAAAATAGAAAAAAAATTCTTTTCTAAAAACCGATTTCTGGATTAATATCTGCGAAGGAATTATCTGTCAGATCCAGACTCATTGCTGTCTACCTCTTCTCTGGTTTACCTGTGTTAACTATGGTATAGCTACACTAGCAAACAGCACCCATCATGTAGGAATCACAGTTACTATAATGTAGAATTATTTAGAAAATTGATGTATTACATAAAAGTCACACAGATATCTGTGACACATGAAAACATTTCTTTTGTAGAAAGAAATTTTTTGCAAAGAGATATCACCTAACTATCATATTCAAAGAATGGGAACCAAACAGAAAATAGCAATGTGTCGTATCATCAGCTTTGCTTCATCTAATTCTCCAAGATTCCACTGTCAGTACATTCACTGTCAAGTGTCAGTTCCTTGTAAGAAAGGTTAAGTGTATCCAGCCAAATCAACAGAGTTCTGGGAGAGGATCAGCCTGGGACCTATGTATCATAGAGACTGACCTTCATACACGTGGGATCAACTGACCTCCTGGAACATCAGAACAACTGGGAAATGAGAGGTCTTCCTAAGGTATCCCTACACCTTTTTTTTGCTTGAGCCTGCTTGGCTTCTTGTCTCCTCAACTTGTTTTGCTACTTAGGAATGACACTACCAGCAATACAATGCAGTAAGGAGTAGTGAGGATTTGGTGGTTAAAATACCAATGCAATACAATTTCAATGCAGTAAAGGAAAACAAATCAGTATAGACATCCTCTGTGTCTTAAAAAAATTAAATAATTCCTGCTTAGAGTTTTGTGAGGATTTTTTCCCCAGTATAATTCCTAACTGAAAATGTGCTAATTTTTTTTGGTTTTCATTTTCCAGAGAAGAGTTTCACTCTTTTATAAGCTTTTCTGATTAATGCAGATGAATACTCTAAAAAACCTTCAAAGAAGGTTTTGGCTGGTTGGTTGGTTTTGATTGGGTATTGTTTGTTTGGAGGTTTTATTTGGTTGTTTTGTGGGTATGTGTCTTGTTTTCTGGTATTTCCGTAAGGGCAAAATACTGTCTGAATTGCTCTGGGAACTGTTGTGCAAAACTTGCATGAAACTTCAATTCACCTGCTTTCAGCTGTGAAAAGCAGTTACAAAAGCAGTTCCCAGCTTCCACAGATGACCCTGTAAGCACATCCAGAAAACTTGCTGGTTTGGGATAAATTGCTGTTTACATGTACTGTTTTTTCTCACAGTAGCCATCCTTTCAGCGTGTTTGTTCTCATTTCAAATTACCGATTGAGCTTTTCATCTAAAATACGAGGGACATTACCAAGGTATTAGTAGTTAAGCTGCTTTGTTAATTACAGCCAGGCTCCTCTTTCTCCTGCCTGTCAGTTCAGCAGCAACAATGGTGCCAAATGGCTCTACACCTGCCAGCAGCTCCTGTTCACACACAAATCCATGCTGTCCGAGATCTCCAGGTGCTCTTTCAACCACTGGACAGGTGGGAGACTTGCCAAGATCACCAACATTTGGGCATGCAATGTCACACAACAGAGCAGGCAGGCTCTCCAGGCTGAACTCAACATGTGTTCAAATGGAAATCATTGAATAGTTGTGACCCTCTGTTTCACTGTACTCATACCTTCTCCAGGTCTACATATGTCCCTTTGTGTACGTCGTGAATCCACAAAGGGGCATCATTATTTGTTCTGTGTTGATCTCGGTTTCTTCCCTCATGATATGCAGCTATTTGTTTTGACTGGGGCCTGGCATTAAACAAAAATTACTCATTGTAACCCTAGCCCTATTCCTCATGCTTGCAGACAACCAGGACTTCATTTAAGCATATGCAAAACTATTTTTCCATTTTCATCACAATGCTTTTACCTACAGATTTCAACATTGGTTTCCTTATCCTATCACTCTACCAAAGATAAGGCCCTCCTTCAGTTTTTCACAATTAACCGGCATCATTAGTCTCCTGAATAATCTAAGTATCCTCAGCAGATTTCACCACTGAAATTGCTATTGGTGACTGGTGACTGCAGGGTTACCCCTAGACTCTCTGGGAACCAAGAAGGCCCTTAAATGGTGATCCAGCAGTCCTGAAGGCAGGTATTTCTTGCTGCTCCTTCCATCCTGAAGTTTGTTCAGATGAGAAATCTGCCAAAGCTTAGCACAGCACATTCACTAGAGCATCCATACTTAAAAGTATGGGAATTTTACATATTTAGAAGACTTAGATAAAGAAGATAAAGCCTCCGCCTGTGTGATGAGTGTTTGGGGTTATTGTCTTTGTGAACTGTAAATATTTCTTATGCAAGTTAATAATGCAATTGTCCGCAGATCACATCTAGTCTTTTGAAAGAGATTCAGTTAGTGATACCGATATAATTATATACAATTGTGTGTCCTTATTTTTGTTTACACTTTTAAAGAAAGCTCACACAAAGTGAAAAAAAAAATATAACAAACTCTAATCTTTCAGGGCCCAATGATAGCTAAGGAAAAAAAACAAAGCCAATTTATTTTTCCCTTCTGTAATTCTGTTTGTGAATAGAATGTAAATCAAGTTAGCTGGATAATTTGCTAAAACCCATGGATGCAATAATTCTTATGTTGTTCTAACAGAGAAAGAAAGTAGAAAATGTTACAGGGAGAGACAATATGCAATTATGTATGAATACTAACACCCTAAGGGACAAATTACCAACAATGACAGTAAAATACTGCAGATTTCTTTTTGTGCTACAGTATAATTGACTTATACACTGACAAGAAGAAACAGCTTAGCTTTGGAGAAAAATTTAAAAATACAAGCTATGTATTTACTAGAAAATATATAATGTCTGTTTTTTCCACTTTGCTCTACCTGTGATATTGCCTGCATTTTTTTAGTTTTAAGTTACATATGCAACTTTATTTCAGAAGACTTTTTTTTTTTAATCTGTTCAAGAAATCATTAATCTTTCTTAATGGTATTAATTATGCGACTTCAATTACTTAATCAAATGTAGTCAATACATTCAATGCAAACACTTCTAAAATCACATGTGGGAAGCCTCTTTGTTGTTGAAGTGAAGGAGAAATAAATCTTTCTCTAATGACTCACGTGAGCTGAGCCTCAAGAGGCTGTTCCCATCCATCAACACTACACCTTGTAGAATCTGCTGCATGGCATGGGAGAGCAGTAGTTGATGTAACCTGATAAGCAGCAATCTGCAAACATCAATCTTGGGGCAGAATGAACACCTTAATTTGAATTTTATTTTTACCACAAGGAAGGTTAAAGAAACGCAGTCAAAGTTGGCAGCTCAGCATCCAGGGGACTTTTTGAGTCATGTTAGCAAGGTCCACATGATCTTCAGATTCCCCCCACACGCTCCTGCATAAATGCTCTGATTCTCTTTATTTGTAGGGTGGTTAAAGAGTTGAGACAGATATTAATGAACAACTTTATATTCTACATTTAGAGATGTGGTACCTTTATAGACTCATGGTACTTTACCACTAGTAAGGCCTTCAAAGAATACTTAATAGAACGGGCAACAATGACAAAGACGCGGTAGCTTTGTTTGCAAATCAATTACACAATATCTTGGATTACCTTGAGTTGGTAAGGGATCCATAAGGATCATCAAAAGTCCAATGCCCTGCTTCTTGCAGGATGAGATACAGCTAAATCATATGACTCAGAGCATCATGCAGACACTCCATGAGCTCTGACAGGCTTGGTGCCACAGCCATTTCCCTGAGCAGCCTGTTCCAGGGACTGCCTAACCTCTAAGAAAGGAGCCTTTTCTTAGTGTCCAGTCTGAACTTCCCCTGATGCAGCTTCATCCCATTTCTTTGTGTCCTATTATTGGTCACCAGAGAGAGATCAGCACCTCTCTCTCCACTGCCCCGTTGGACAAATGTATGGACTGCAATGGAGTCAACCCTCAGTCTTCTCCAGGCTGAACAAGCCTGGAACAAGCCAAGGGACCTCAGCCACTCCCTGTAAGTGTTGTCCTCAAGACCCTTCACCATCTTGGTCACCCTCCTCTGGACACACTTTAATAGATTGAAGTCCATATATTGCAGTGACCAAAATTGCACACAGGGCAAGAGGTGAGGCTGCACCAGCACAGTGGAGCAGGACAATCTCTTCCCTGGACCAGCTGGTGATGCTGTGCCTGATGCACCTCAGGAGAAGGTTGGTCCTTTTGGCTGCCATTCTCAACTTATGATCAACCAGGACCCCCACACTTCTCTTTGCAAGGCTGCTGTCCAGCTTCTCATTCCTCAGTTTAGACGTATTCCCTGGATTAGTCTAATCCAGGTGGAGAATATGGCACTTGCTTTTGTTAAATTCCATGCAGATGTCATTTGCTCAGCTCCCTGGTCTGTCCAAATCTCTCTGTGAAGACCTTTGTACCCTCAAGGAAGTCCCCAGCTCCTCCTACTTTAGCATTGCTCGCATACTCACTTAATCTATATTGGACTCCTGTATTCAGGTCTTTTATGAAAACATTTCAGAATCCAGCCACAAAAAACTGAGCCCCTGGGAGACCCTACTAGTGCCTGGCCATCAGGCTGAAGAGTTCATTCATCTTATAATGGGCTTGTCTATCTGTGAGCTGGACATTTTGAACAGGAGGACCCTGTGAGAGTCAGCATCAAAAGCTTTGCTAAAGTAAAAAACTCTGACATCTACTAGTTTGAAAGAATCAAGCCACACTGGAGAATTACAGCTGTGCTCTTGGAGAACTGAGCAGCAGATTCACACCAGGGCAGAGCCAGGTTTGCCTTTTCTGCCTCCTTGATATTTTCAAGGACAACATCTTTCCAAGGGATGAAAGAAGAAAGGCAAACATATTTTACACTGTTAAAGACAATTAAGCTCAAATTAACTAGAAAGGTTTTGAACTGCAAAATTGGGAACTCCATTATGCAATATCCAAAGGAAAATGGAAATTAACAAGGCTTAATCTAACCTAGGGAGTTAGAAATCATTGAATGTAGCACTATGCTATAGAGCGAGGCACACTGCCTCAGAGGAGTCCATATATTAATTAATGCTGTTTCCTCATTAATCATCCTACTCACTACTGATCACTGTTATAGCGGAGAAAAATGACAGTTTGCACAAAATATCCCTCTGAATCATATTCTGTCAGTATAATTTGCAGGAGAAAGTTATTGATGGTAACTCATGCACCATCTGGAGCTAAGTCATACTACTCAATTCAGCTGTTGTAAAACTGTTCAAGTCAGAACTGGAAAATACACAAACATCTGGGAGAAAATGGATGGCTAAGCAAAAAGTTCTCTTAATAATCTCCAGTAGTGAGGTGTAACTATAAACTAACAGTCACATCACCTTTTTAAAATATGATTTGACAGCCTTACTACTTTTTAAAAATACTAATTAACTAATGCAGACATTACATCTGCTAAATTCTGCTTTGACCAACATGAGTTGGTAAACTAGAGGGAGTGAATGGATTGGTCAACCTGCAGGAAGGGGACAAAAATGTATCTTTGGGTTAGTAGAAAATGTGAGGCAATGTTTTATGTTCCTCGGAGGAGTAGAAGGGAAGGAGTTGTCACCGAACAAATATAATTTCTGATCACATGACAAAGATATATTTTGCTCTAAAAAGAGAGAGATGTTGCAGACACAGTCCCTGTGGAAAAATTCTAGCAGAAAGCACTGAAACTCACAATACAACAAATGCAAAGGCCTGTATTAAAAGCCATGCAAGCTGAGCAGCATAACAAAGGAGACCAGCAGTCTGTGTTCTGTCTGTGAACACAGGCCCTTAGACTTGCTCAGGGAACATTGAACTTCATTTTGTTGCATCTCAGAGGTAGCAGTTCATACTGAATGGTCCATATTCCCTTTCTTCAGTATAGTCACAATGAGTGGGGGGTATTTCCCAGTCTACTTGCAGTAGAGAAATATTTATCAAAAGTGAAGTTTGGATGGAGTTAAAATGAAGGCAAAGAACAAATGTATGTGAGACCTTAATCAACATGGACTCTGTTCTGCTTGACCTAAACCATCAAGTAAAGTACATCTGATCCTTGACCTCATAGGTCCTTAGGGGTTGTTCTACTGACTTCCACAATTGGAAAAATGTTTCATATCTTAAGATGCCTGTCAGTAGTAGAGCATCCCATGCTGAAAATACTTCTGTTGGTACCAAAATACTTCTCAGCATCTTGCACAAACCGAAGGTACTTTGTCCTGCTAGCAGTTATGCCATTACTCTACTGTGTAATGTACACTCAGTGCAGCTGGAGAGTAACAGAACTTGGTAATTATATCAGCAACATTTATAACTATGAGTGGTCTGAACACTGAAACTGCTTACCTGCCCTCTGAAGAACATATGAGTTTGACCAGACAAATTCACCTAATTTCTTCTCTTTCTTCCACCAATGATTGGACTTCTAGTGGATTAAGGAGACTAGAAATAGTTTTAGAGAGACAAGAACTATGCAAATTTATAGGTGCCTATGAAGACATTAAGCATTTTCTCACTTGGCTTGCCTACCCAGTTTTAGTCAATATGCTGCCTTCCTCAGGCATGGAGAAAAAGAGATTTTAGCCAGATAGTAGCAGACACAGCATCTAAGAGCAGATTAGAGTCAAGAAGAAAGTGATAGAGGTGACTTCTTCAGAACATAAGTAGTTCTCCTGTAACACTTAAACCCTTATCAGGTTCAGGTGCCTCCTCCCTGCTTTTGACCTTAAGCCCAATGAGATAAGATTTGATGATTATCCCCATGGCTAAGCAAGATGTTTACATGTTATATTACATATGCACTGCATATGCATTCTCTTGAGCTCAAAATGATTGTACAAATGCTAAAAATCAATTAAAGTCTCACAGGTCTTGAGATTAGGAAGAGTTATTATCTTCATTTTACAGATAGGAAAAAAAGCTTTAAAAGGTTACATGATTTTTTCCAGAGGTCACTTGGGTTGTGAGATAGAAGGGCTCCTGAGTATCAAGGCTGTTGATAAGGATTCCTACACTTCAGTGTTAAGGCCTGGCACAAATTCTGATCAAGAGTTGAACTGATCTTTTAATATGCTCTGCACTTAGCTCTAAGTCAGAAGATTAGTGCTGATTTAGTTATATCCAACATTTAGTATCATTTCATAGTCTAACACTGATGATGAGTGTCTGAAACTTCTGTTTTTCCATCCTCTTACTTTTGTGAGACATTAAAATCTCCTTACCACCTGGTTAAACTGGCAAATATCAGCTTAAACACCTGTGTTGCTGATATATCTATTAATATCACAGCATGCAGCACATGCCAGGTGCATTACTTTGAGAGGCTTGGGATAGGGATTCAGTCTAAAATGATGCTGGTCTCATTAAGAACCATGTTTTCCTCTTTCTCACTGTGTTCCTCTAATCTTCTTACAAGGCAAACAAGCCAGGTGTTTTCTGAGTACTTGTGAAAATACTGTACTTTGAATTGCATTTCAGATATTTACAGACTGAGTTTTGTGCAATTATGGTATTGTTTTTGTGATGCAGATTTTAAGTGGGCCAGCTGAGAACAAAATACTGCCCTCTCCCTCTTTCACATAACCTTAAGAGTAATAAAGATTTTTGGAAGGTCTGTAAGTCATTTCAAACACCCTGTGAGAGCTGCAGTGCAGCCATTTAGCAACTCTCAGTTACATCTCAAGAATTACTTTTCAATATATACATAAAGACCCTTTAATTTTAAGGGAAATATGCAAAGAATCTGAGGTGGGAAGGAGTTACATGGAAAACAAAGCTTATGTGAATGACTTGCCACTCCAGAACGAAGTTAAAGGCTGCCCAAAAGTTGTGTGAATACTGTGCTAAGTCTCTCATTTTAGAAACATTGTTGGATAACACGAGCAGATTCCAGACTAATACAGCTGCATACCCCTCTATCACACAGCTGCCAATTCCTGGCGAATTCTGCAATATAGTGACAGTAATGGAAAGCAAAATGATCTCTAAATAATGGTTTAAGATGGTTACTTGATAAAGGGCACCGCAATAATTATGATCAATGGAGCATGGATTCAATATATATTGCCCATTTAGATGCACCAGATTAGCTTAACAGCTTTCTTTAATGTTCTGAGTATTTTGTGTGTGCCTGTGTGTGACTCTGTGTGTGTGTGGTTGTACCTGTGTATATGAGAGGGACAGCACTGCACATTTTGGTGTAGTCTTCATTATTTAATATTTATCAATGCAGATGAGCACCTTGCTGCATGGGAAAGTGAAATGTAAAAGTTAGACTACCAGTTGCAAAGACAAAGTATGAAGATCTGTGGGTTTTTTTTTTCTGAATACAATAATTTTCTGCTCTTAGTACCAATAGAAATGGAATTTATATGTTTAAAAAACAACATACACACAAAGAAGGAGATAGAAAAAATGTACAGCTGGACTGAGTGCTTTTAGGTTCCTCCAAACATACAATGAAGGTTGAAGAAGAAACAGAGACAGTGCTGGGTTCTGACTCACACGAGGAGGGTCTCGGGACGCCTTGCAGGTTCCCAAGTTTCTGGGAATTGTATTTATTCAGAAAATACAAGTTTGCGAAAGAAAACTCACAGCTAATTTTCAAAGCCCTGAAGAAATGATTAAATTATCATCTCTAGGGCAGTTTCACTGCCTAAATATTTTGCCTATTGGACTTCCATGGATGGTCATCCATTGGCTCCATCATTACATGGAGCTGACAGTAGGCCCGTGTCATATGGTATAATATGCTTTGGGCAAACATGTGACTTTTTTTTATATAAATCTACTGCATGAATCCTTTTGGCTCCTCATTGCCCATGTTAGTGCAGTATGAGTGGCAGTGGTGTTTTAAAAATGTGCAGAACATTGTTATTGACAATTTTTCTTGGCAAACTAAGGCAAAACTGGGATGATTTTTTTCCAAAAAATGCAAGCATGGGCTTTACTGGAAACAAATGGCTGAGTTCCCACTTTCAGGCTCATACCTAACCACTGGCATATGCTGCCCCTTATTATGCAATGAAACAACTATCATATGATGTTTGGTTTCAAACTGAAGAAGGACATAGTTTTTGTGTCATAGCTTTGAAAAATCTAGGAATATATTTTGACAGGGCATAGAAGTGCAATGGCAATTATCACACACTGTGCTAAACCTGAGCAGGTACAGAAATAAGGCTATTTTTGAATTGTAGAGTGAATGCATAATCTATGAACACTCCTAAATGTATTTAGGGAATCTACTTAGGCACAAGCCTCTCATGGCATTCACTCCAAAATAATAGGCAAAGTAAATGAATATAAAGTGCAATCCTCTAAGTGTGGCACCACATGCTGGCTCTGTTTTTGTGAAAAACCATGGCAATTGGTGAAATGATAGTAATGTGTGATATACAAATATTTTGGGTGAAATATATAATCAGTTAATTGGTTTATTAAATTATAAAACTTTTGTTTGCTTGAAAGAGCAATAAAACTAACTGACTAAATGAATATTCGTCCCTTTGAAGACTTCTTACATTAATTATGTTTATGCATCACTTGCAGCAGTAATGTTAGACAAAGGAAGCTTTATCTTTATATGCCATAGCTACATTGTATTGTGGTACAAATGATGGCACCGACTTTGTGTCTACATAATTACTGAAATCTTATCCCTTTTGTGTTTGCACATCATTTTCAGTTTTTTGGAATAGTTAAACTCCATTTTACTTTTTAATAACATTTTAGAAATCATTCTGATTCAGGTAAACAGAATTTGATTGCTTTGATGGATTGAAAATGGTTAGCTCAGCCAGAGCTTATTTGATTTGTTTCTTCAGGGATTACAAAGAATAGGATTTTATCTATGAACTGACAAAAGAGGCAATCTCTGCATTTTTGCCTATGAAATAGCAGATCCACTAAGCCATTGCTCCTTCACATAGTGAATGTATTAGTCACGGGGTTGCTTTTTATTCATTTTCAAAGTTTTTATTCCACATTGTATGGGGTGTCAAGCTCCTTTGTTCTTAAAAAAATTAATCTGGAAAAATAATACTGTCAAATGGAGTTTGGGGAGATTCAGTAGCCCATTAGATTTAAAGCAGATTTTAAAAACAAACAAACTCTTTCTCACCAGTAATGGACATCTTAGACAAATGCTCTTCAACTAATGCAATGGATTTAAAAGCCTGAATCACCTGAATGCTGATTACCTGACAAAGTTCAGGCAGAGAGTTCTCCTGTGGGTTTTCTGAGAGCTCAGTCCCTGACCCAGTCAGATTATGTGGTTTTCCTGGTACTGCTCTTCATTTTATCCTGTGTGACATGACATTTGCAAAGCAGACAGCATCAAGAAAATGTCAATATGTGGTATAGAGATGATACAAGACACCATGAATAATGTGTTTGGAATTGTTCTTTCATTGGCTGGAGCTTTCACAGAGTTCTCTTCAGAGATTCTGCTGCTGACTGAGGGCTTGTGCCTGTTGGGTTTGGTTCATGGGTGAAGAATTTGTAGTATGATACACAGAAAAGCACTGAACAATTTTTCAGGGAATTTGAAGTTCACAAGCTCAGTGTTTGTCTCACAATGGGAAAAAAACAAATGTGAGATAAGTTGGCCTTTACTCTGAGACTGTGCAGCCAGGTAGTGGAGGACACAAACTAAATATATTTCTATCTGATAATTCTCCTTTTTTTTTTTTTTTTTTTCCAGTCTTTTTCTCTTTATTTCTGTTTTGGGTAGCAAATAAAGAGATGTTTAATCATTCAATGTGTAAAATGTTTAAGTACACATTCAATTTTCAACACAAATTCCCATTCACTTAAAAGAAAACTTTTCACAGGCTGAGACCTTGGCTCCTGACTGTTTCCAGATTTCATCCTCATGCTTTGATTATTGAAACACATCAGGATTTCCTGTGTGTGCTTTAAAGCTCAGTTATGTTCTACAGCCTTCTCTCAAAAAAGTCCCTTAATAGTAATAATGGGTTCTTTTTCAAAATTTACATTTACGGCCAGACATGACAGGAAATATACAGCATGTTACTTCTGTATTATGCCCATTATGTATGAGGTTTTAGATTTGCTCTGTAAAATTTAATAGGCAGTTTTCAAGTGTCCCAGATTAGAAGACCAGCTAGTGTAAATCAGGTTTGATCCATTTTCCCCTTTGTTTTATACCATCTGAAGATTTGGCCCAGCATTGAGTTGTTTCTCTTCCCTTTAATACACAGATACAGAAAGAACTTCTGATTCTGGAAACTCAGGTTCTGGGGGACAGTTTTGGGGAATATGAATACAAGCTGCTTTAGAAAAGGTCAGCTGTATCAACGTGCCCCCACATCCACAGCTGTATCCTAACAACTCCTTGCACCTAATACCACCAGAGATGACACAGGGTGCTGTATGGTTCAGAAATGAACACAAGCAGTCCCAGCACACCCAGAGCTGTTGTTCTGCTGCTTTGGTTTCATTTAATTTAAAAAGGAATGCTGGGTTAAAGATAAATAACTTTTTTATTTTTTAATTTTATTTTTTTTTACTCATTCTTGTGGTTACAGAAGAGAGAATTGTTTTAAATGCCTCATTTTTATAATTAGGTGCCTTCTTATGCTGATTTATGACTTATTTTAGCTTTAGCTGCTCTGTGTTTCTGACAGCAAAAATGATAATCCATACTCCCATATAAGCTTCAAAGAAATGCTGATAATCTACTGTGCCTGATCCCGAGACCTGGCAGCAGAAAACTGGAGGAGGAAAACAATGTGCTGAGCGGCACCACTGAAAACCTCCCCAGATTAGCAGGGTAGCACTCCGACCCGAGCAGCATCTCTGACATTGGACTTCTCTCAAAACCATGGGTGAGACTTTGTGTTCTCCACTGTCACCAGGATTCAGTGGAGGCTGCTGCCTGTGCCAGAGGCAGGAGTGAACACTTACCGTGCCCTTCAACAGCACTTCTCCCACTCGACTCCACTCACAGGGAGTAGAAGGTTCACCACGAAAGAGTTAAAGCCAATCACCCTTTGGAAATCAACAGGCTTGATCCTGCACTTTCTGTTGTTTTACAAGGCCAGGTGAGCTCATTCATGAACATCAGACAGGTCATTGCCAGTGTTCTGAACTCCCTCTGCTTTAACCTGAGATCTGAGTTGCAAACGTCTTGGGCTTAATCCTGTATTTAATTAAGTGAAGGTCAGGAGGAAGGTCAACTAGACTAGTGAACTTAATCCAAGACCCGTAGGTTATACAATAGCTGCTTTGGGGAGGTATAATTGTAGATAGGAATTGAGAGAAGAAAAGACAATATAATTGAACAAGTTATACGATAAAGGAGGAGGGGAAAAGCAGGATTTTTTTTTTTTCCAAACCGTATGGCACTGGATGTATTTTACAAGAATAGCCACTAGATAGCACAACAGGCATGATGCTCTGAGAGTTTCCTGGGCCAAATGCAAGAAAAACAATGCCTTGGTCCCAGCCATATTCTTGTTAGACTTAAATTTAAAAAAATCTGTTTCATGGATCAAAACAGTTTTGAGCATTGATTGATAGACTTATCCAGTACCCAGGACAAGGGTCTAGATCTTCAGGAGAGGGTTGGAGTACTTCTGTAAGTCAGAGGAATAAAAAAAAGCACTCAGAGCATTTCCAGAGCTCCATGTTTTGCACTGCACTGTGGCAGCTTCGTGTGATGACTCAAATCCTCATCTCTAATTCCTATGCAGTCAGACCTGCTTGGGAAAGTTTAGAACTTAATTATGTAAAAACAATCCAAGATACCAATAGTAATTGATCCTCATTACAGATTCAATTTGTCTGCAATTGTTTTAACTAAATAACAGAGTTGTTTTTCAGTTATAACAGATGAGGGAATGAGGGCGTGGAGACTTAAACAAGGATACACTTTCTAACTCACTGCCTCAAGGGGAAAACAAGATTTTTCCAGACCAAAAAAATGTTTTAAGTAATTAGCTTTTGGGCTGAGATATTTTCAGCCTCCTGTGAATTTTTATGGCAGTGCTGTTAGTCTGTCGAAAATGCGACTTCCTAGTTTATCTTTCAGAATTTTAACCATGACATGCAAGTAATATTGCAGGACTACTAAATACATTTCTGTAGCTCAGTGAGCTCTTGTGCTCAGTGAAATATTGCACTGCCTAGTTCTCTACCATTTTGTTTAAAATTAAAAAAATAAAGAAGATATTCTTGCTTTAAGTGCGTTTTGTGAATAAGGAAACTGTTGGATCTCAGAGAATTAGCTTTCAGTCCCATCTTATTGTCTGACTCTGGACTAGGTATATTTGTTGTCTCAACCTCAGCCTCTTGGTCTGCAAATTAGGGATAATGATGCTGAACTCATTTGCACAATACTTGAAAGTGGAGCTGGAATAAGAACAAATGCTCTTATTTGATATGAATCATGTAATCCTATCTAAGAAGAAAAAATGTTGTGTTGGACCCTCTCAGGTACCCAGTCCATTCAGTGCTGGGCTGCAGATGTTTTGCCAAGAACTTCCTATCATCAACAAAACACCATTCTGATTCCTTCTGTCAAAAGCTCACCTTGGTCTCTACAGAGCTCAGTGATGCTCAGACATCCTCAGTCCTCAGCTCCTCTCCCTTGCCATGGCCTGAATCCCAAAGCAATCATTCTGCATACAGAGCAGGGATGACTGTGCCCTGTCAGCAGTGGTTTGGGGTCAGGAGCTGTGTCACACCCAGTTATACCTGTATGGAGCTGTGTTGATGAGAGGGGGTTGAATGGGCAAACACACCCCTGTCCCTGCGTTTCTTGCAGGTATTTCACTTTAAGCTGAAATCTTTAAAGGAATGCAAAGAGTAAACAAACAAACAAACTGTTTTGCAATAGGCCAATAGGCAGAGTCCAATTAAATAAACAGATAGATGGCTCAGTCATAGCAGAGCCTTCCTCCTAGTACAGCTTTCACACTGTCCATACTCAGCCATTCATATGAAATATAAGCCTGCAGGTGATACTAAACATCTCCAGCCTAAATGAGAGAATGGTAAGGAGAAAATAACACTGTCCTGCCTGTGTAATTAGAGAAGCTGATGCGTGAATCATTGTTATAACGAGTTTAATTATAAACATGATTAAATAGGCAATTAATGCATATTCTGCCCCGGATAAACAAAATTAAATTCCTGCAATATTAACTTCTTCCACAAGGTTTGTTATTAGATTGCTCTAAGTCCTGTGGTACAGGAATATTTTCATGTCTTATATTTGTGAACAAACACTTTTTTATTTCCACTTAACCAGTTGTAAAGGACAAAATTTGCTGCTCCTCTACACTGCCAGGTTCTCTGGAAAAACATCCCATGCATTTTAAAAAATGTATTATAAAATAAGCCACAGACAGTGGAGGCTTTCCAAGCTTACCTAATGACAACTCACCACAGCTCTGACTGATGATCAGTTCAAGGACTGAGACCTAGGTAGGCAGCTCTCCCTGGGCTCTCCACTGCCTGCCAGCATAGAGTATCAAAACAAGAGCACATCAGGATTGAAGCTCTAGAGCAAAAGTGCTTTGGATCTGGGGATGGAATACCTCCATTACAAGTAAAATGCATAGGATTTTCACTGGAAAATCAGAAGGCTTTTTAGTAGCTTTATTTTATTTCCTGGCATGAGTATCTCCAGTGACAATCTATTAAGAAAGGTAGTGATACCTTCAACTTATGGGCAGTCTTTTCTCTGAGTAGCTACAGAAAATTGTTTAAAAAATAAATACATATAAAATGCCTTTTCTGTTTAGTGACTACAGATTTGAAGGTGTTAAGGACGCAGAGAAAATGCTGAATGCCCATCACTCTCTCTGAAAATTAGATCCTGTGAGAAGTCTCCAGTAAGCAAAATCTTGAACCAGTTTTAGGAAATTCTGTAATTCTGGTTTTCAGACCAATAAACCTGTAACAAGGAAGTGTTTGAAACTGGTTACCAACTCCAAAAGAATTTAAGATTTTCTTTTATTTTTCAGCACAGTCACTGTCCATTTTTACTTTGGTTTTCCCTGAGAATATAATTTATATTTTCCCAAGTCTATAGAGAATTTAAAATTCCATACATTGTCCAATGCTTTCTAGCCAATTGGGATGGAATTTCTCACCAGTCACTTACTTAAAGGTCATCAATAATCATATAAGGGACCTATGCATTCTCTTTATTTGTCGTCTCTTAAGCTCACATCCTCCTCAAGTGCAAAGCTTTGGAGGCAGTTCATAAAAAAAGAGGAAGATTCTACAGTCACACTCAGTGTTATTATTTCTGAATGTTGAGATAACCTAGATTCTTTTACTGCATCTCTTATAATTGCCCTATGAATCCAAAAAGGGTCCAAAATAAAGTGATACACCAGCTATATGCATAAATCTGTCTCAGCAGAAATTGATTCAGCCAATTTTGTGCATTAGTGAAGGTACCTCACCACCCCTGTATGTTGTTCATTGTATACTCAGCTTCTGGAAAATAAGCAGCATTTATATAAGGCTGTTATGCTGCGCAGTTAACATCTTCAGCAGTGATGGAATAAGCAAGCAGATGGGTTATGGAGTCTAGGGAAAATCTCAATTTGGATAAGAAATTGCCACAAGTAATTTTAGCTCTACAGTGCCACAGTCCCTTACTCTTTCATGAACGAGGCAATCTTCATCTAATACAGCATGGCATTCACATCTCATATGATACACAATTATGTTCATGCCATAAGAGAATTTGTGTCTCTATCTACAGCTGTTAGTGATGATGAAGCGTGCAAATTCTCAGGTGGATGACATAGGCAAATTCCAGCTTTCTCCCAAATAAAAGGGAGGGCCAGATGCAACTTTGCTGATCAACAGACTCTGTCAGTTCCTGGAGAGCCACAGAGCAGCCTCGGGCTTAATTGGAGTGTCCATATCAGCAGGGAGTTTTGTGCTGGGCACTCAGAATGAAGGGAGGCAATATCCCAACCCATGCTGATTAATGCAATGTACCAGAATTTGGATGAAGAGAGGGCTCTGTGCACCAGTGCTGTGTGATTCCACACACAGCAAAGCAGTGCAGGTATTAGCCTTGGGCCCAACGCTGACCTGCTGTACAGGGGTGAGCTTCAGGAGGAAACAGTGATGAAAAGTGGCCTTGCTGGTCACTGCTGGGATTCAGGCAACTAGCATTTACTGGTTGAATTGGCCTGCATTAAGCAAGTGTGCAGATCTGTACCAGTAAAGGCTGCATGATCAGGCACATATTATTTTATGAAAAGAAGTAGGTGACATACTGAGATATGCCTCCCAGATGTAGAAGACAGACAAGCACAGCCTCAACACACAAGAAAGCCTGCCTTCTCCACATACCACTTATGCTTAGTGAGCCCTTTATCACATTGTCAAAATCAGCACCAGCTTCAGCTTTCTGATATCAATATAACATTAACTTGTCTTGGGTCAACTTTACCTATTAAAGAGCAGGGAGGAATTTTTGAATTCCCCAAGACATAAGCACACTGAAAAGCCAACTGAATCCCCCAATATGCTTTTCCTCAAAACTAACAGGTGTACTTTTCTTTCTCTTATTTCTAATTGAACTTCTTGGCATTCTAGTCAATGCTCCATAGTGTATTTTGGAAAACAATAAATCCTGGTAACATGAGACCTTGCTGCAGTATTTCACTGTTAAATCTTTGCTGAGATTTGGGAAGAATGTACCGGGGTTTGTGTGCTGAATTATGGGGTGTGTGGATGAATGATTTTCTCCCCTTCACTTTTTCCATCACAGAATCAGCACACAGGGAAAATCTCTGATGAGTCAGATTCCTACTGTGTCTGCATTTGAATGCGTATTTCAAACATACTTATATCTTCCTTTGAAAGATATTATTCACAAGTAGAGAGTATTGATATTTTATTTTACAGGGCCAATCAACATTTGGTTTTCTTCAAAATGTAATTTTGACAATAGTGTGTTTTCTCCTTAAAACATTTTCATAGAAAAATATTTTTGATTCCATTCTTAAAGAAAATGTAGAGTTTTCTTTGTTAAAATTTTCTGTTTATAATATTTTAAAATACTTTATTTTGTACAGAATTCTTGAAAAGCAAAAATATTCTCTGAAGTATTTTTTTCTTTGAAAAAATCTCCTCCAATTTCCCTGGAAATGTTTGAGGAAAAAAGCTATTTTTGGACATTTCGATAAAATCTTTGTGTTTAACATTAATTGTTCATTTTGCACCCAAATACTTTTCTGTTTAACTGTTATATCATTGCTACTGTGACTTCTTGGAAAGCAATTGAGACATTTCTGGTATAGCAAATCATTTGGTATTCATGAACTTCCTGAAATTGTCTGAAATGACAGGTTAATGAGAAAAATATGAAAAAAACCCAAAAAAACCCAAAACAACAAACCCAAAATCAAACTTCAAAAGTTCCAAGTTCTTGTATATATTCCAAAATCTTCTATATATTCTTAAAGACCTATTGAGGCATTTTAATATAACAGTGGGTTAAACATCATAGAGGTCTTCATCTGACAAAAACTAAACGAGACAGCAAAGAGTTATCCAAGACTCTGCACTAACTATGATTAAAAACTGTGAAATTGTATTTAATAGTTTATAGTCTATATTTTAACTATAATATCATGAGAAATAATTCTTTTTGACTATTTTTTCCAATTTAACATCACTATTCTTCAAGAACCAGAGAAGCATAAATCTAATAATTTTCCTATTTCTGAGACTATTATGCTCCTTTAACAGACTGTCCTAAATGAACATAACTCCTTCTGTCACAGACTTCAAATATTGAGCAAACTTTTTACCCCAAGCTGACCTGCAAGATCAACTGTAAGCTTTTATTCCTCTAAAAGGCTTTAGGATGTCAAAACCAGAACTCATAGTAGTATGTTTGGTTTGTTTTACCCTGAGCACTTTTGGCCATTTAGAGGATCCTTCATGTTCAGTCATTAATACTGGGGCTTGATCATAGCATGGTTATTAAAATGTAACATTACCGGGAAAATAGCACATATTCTTTCCAAATCTGTACCTTGCATTTTTACATATTCACTGACATTTGATGTAAAAATTAGGATATATATCAAAGCTTCAACTTTGCCTTTATTCTTGGAAGTTATGGAAAAAGTGCATGGCCCAGAAGACCAGTTGCCAGCTGTAATATAAAGAAGGATACTACAGAAACTGAGAACTGGTTATGGCAGATATCCTGTCAAAGGAATGACTTATAATCTGGAAATACAAGCAGTAAGGGAGGCCCACCAGCTAGACCTGTATCATCTGAAGCAATCAAATCCTGCAAATGTAAAGCAATTTAGTATTACCATTTCCAAGTGCTCCCCACAATAAGGACTCTTGTATGGCAAAGTTTAATATTCAGAGCAGAAACCACAAAGTCTAACAGCCGCTTCTGGTCAGGACAGCTAATAACAGTCCCAGGCAATGGCACAGTTGTAATAGTATTGCACAGAGCAGCTGGGGATTTACTTGTATGTCAGCTTCTACATCTGAGAACTAGAAAACGATGGTGGGTCAGACATCCATTTGCTTTATATATTGATATAATTTCATCAGAATTTATGATGTGGGAATTATTGCACTGGCAAGAAATGTAATCTAACCTTCATCTTGCACAATGTAGTACCGATATTATGTTTTTGAAAGAAATATACTGACTTGTTGAATCAGATTACTCCAAGTGCATTCCTAATGGATTTCAATATTCCCTTGGATAAACCAATGCTATTTGCTTTGTATTTATTACATTAAAAAAAATATACAGAAGATAAAACCTCTTCTAACACCATATATTCTTTCATTTTGCAAACTACAAACATACATTTTTTCATTAATTTTAATGTCTAAATTTTTCCCTAGGTAACAGCCATGGCATTTACTCAACTACCTATATTTCAATGACACACTTGGAATCTATAAAGAATTTTAAGTCTAAGTATTGACAATCGTACACTTTTCTCCTTCCTCTGCTGGATTAGACTAATCTTGTCCTTGCATATCTGTGAGGATCACACAGTGTAACTAATAGTGCTGAGATATTCCCAAATAACAGGGTATGCCACTGGACAAGTGATATATTTGGGATATTCTTTATGATGACACTTCTAATGTAGCAGAATCCAAGGGATTTTATCAAGAGATAGAACTTGGATCAGTTCTGAGTCTGCTTTATATCATGAGCCAAGAATGAGGAAAATAATAATAGCAACAAAGATTTATGTAAGAAGAAAGGGATCTTGAAAGCGAGTCCCCCAAAAAGCTCTGAAAAGACCTCAAAAAACCTATGAACTCCAGTCCCTGACCTGTAGTTAGATTATTCCCAAGAAGAATAATTATTTTCAAACCCATCCCTATCGTGAACATGCCCACTGCTACATTATCTTCTCCAAGCTCTCATTTGCAAATAAAAAAATACTGTCAAGTGGCCTGAAGGAAATTCATCTCTGATGGTGCAACAGCCTGATGAACATCATATGCTGCAGCTCTTGAGAGCCTTGAAACACTTCCTGGGCAGGGAGCACTCAGAGCAAGCCAGGCCAGCTGGAAATGGATGTGCAAGAACAGATCTCACTGTGCCTGTCAGCTCACCTCAGCACCACAGTCATTCCTGTGTAAGTCTCAAAAGACAGTAAAGGGTGAAGCACTAGATTGCAAAACTGGAAACAAAGCTTCAAAGAAGTAAAGCCAGAAAATCATCTCTCTTTGGGTATGGAGCTTTATCCTCAGCTGTTAACTCCATAATTCCTGTGCAGACAGTGTGGGAACAGTGAATAGTGAATGAATACTGAAGGTGAAGGGCAGCAAATGTTCTCCCAGACATGGTGTCAGCTCATAGAACTACCTTTTGCTTCCCACTCCATCTTAATCAATGGATACTAAGTAGAAATGGTTCATCTCCCACCTCATTTAGGTTGCTATTCAGCTAGCAGTTTGTTTTATAGTCCTGCTTCATTTTATTGTCCTTCACTCCTGCTATGGTGATCAGACAAACTGCTGTGCATGGTATGTAAATATTGGTATTAGGAACAGGGAGACTGAATTTATACCTCCATACACTATTAGTTCCAGAGTACCCAGTCATGTCCAGGAAGTTTTATATAAATATATAAATAAATATATATAAATATATAAAGAAGAAACAAGACATTCAGACAAGATCCTGTTCCTTACTGATATTTATGTTTGGGCACAATTGTAATTAGAAGACAAAAACTGGAAAATCCACCAACACTTGCTGGTGCACAGGGCTGGAAAGTGCATTTTAGTGGGAAATTCCCCTCTGGATAAACAGCTTCATATTTTGTATGGTCTAGTCAAACCCAAGTTGTTTTAGCATTGATGCTGGGTTATACTTTAAGTGCCAAATGACATGAGACTCTGTAATGTTAGAACATTCATTAGAGCATTTGTAAAAAGAATTACCTATTGAACTCAGAAGACTGCAGCCCATCTTGTTATTCTCCAGTTCCATTGCATTCACTGGGCTGACTCAGTGATTCAGAATCTGCACATTGAGGAGCTTCATGAGATGTGATGGCCATTAGAATGCAGAACTGAAACACAAGTCACATAAGGGAGATGACTGCCTTGCTTAGATGTTTTCTTGGGGAAAGAGGGAAAGAGGGAAGGGAGGGAAGAAGGGAGGGAGGGACAGAGGGACCTTTGATAATGAAGATTCAACAACCTCCTCAAGCAACTTAATGTATTGCTATTATATTTCCTGATGAATACAGCTATCCAGGACATATAGGTGCACATTAGGTCTATTGTTTCTGGAACAATCCAGCATAGCCATGGAGAACATATGTTCCTTATTCCTTTTGCAGTACAGACTGTACTTGATAGTGAATAGATATGCAAAAGGCAAGAGTGAATTAGTGTCACTTACTGAGAATGCTGACTTGTCCAGCAATAATTGCTCTCTTGAAATAGGTGTTTGAAAGAAGCAGCTTTTCATTCTAATGTTCAGAAAAGACATACACAAGCAATTTCTTCTGGATAGACTCACAGTATAAGACTGCTCTGCAGTCATTGCAGAACAACCACCAACTCCAGCTCTGGCTCTGTGAAGAACAATCCTTTTTCCTAACTCCTAGAAAGAGCATATAGGGGATTCCTGTGAACACCCCAGGCTGAAGGTTTCTATTCAACAGACATGCCATGCTAGTGGATGAGATGAATTTATTCAGTCAGTGCTTTAGCATTATGAAGTGGTAAAACCATTACTACATCGGCAGAAGCTGCGAATGATCCTTGTAAGTTCAGAATTCCCTGGGCACAGGTAGTAGTGTTGCAGAATACAGGCATGGTGTCTCATGAGATGGTCATCACTGTTTCACTCACCTATTCTTTATTGTCTTTTGATATTCATTGCAAAGTGGCATTATTTAATGATGCAGAAGAAATTGTAACAGACCAAATTCTCCTACTGGTTGGCAGGGTAATTTCCTGGTTGCTTTATTACACATGATCTCCTCCTCTTTGCACCTGAAAAACACATACATAGCAAATATCACCATTCAGTACTAATATCTTGTGATGGTAAGATTTTCTGTGGGAGGAAAAGATTCGTGTTAAGAAGCTCACTTACCTAAATCATGGCTGGTATTAAATATTGCACTTAGAAAAAGGTTTTGGCCCAAAATTAAGGGAAAAAATAATGGTAGAGTTTAAGCGTGCAGTCACATGAATGCATCTGTCTGTGTTTTACAGAGGCAAGGTTGAGGTATTACCTAAAAGCATTAATTTCAAAGCAGTGTAGTGAAGCCTGAAGGAGCACTATTTTAAAACAAATCAGTCAGCATTTTATTGGTGTCGGCCCAGCTTTGTACTAAACACTCAGATTAATGTTAAATCACAGCTCAGGAATTATTCATGAGATCTCATACAATGTAATTGCTGATTTTGGCATCAATAGTCTGTATCCCTTTATTTCCTAGATTAGCTTCCCTTCCTGAACTACTGTATGTCATGCCAGAGACAATGATTTTATATGACATATTTAGGAAAGAGAGACCCACCTATTTTACATAAAACAACGTCTGAGAAATGTACCTTTATTGCCGAGATGCCAGTCTTTGCTGACACATTCCTGTGAGAGGCAGAGCCTGCTGGGAGAGCAGAGAGCACAGAGCTAAATGTCTCCTTTCAAACTGTTAACTGAATGGTTAGTTTTATTCCAAACCTTTATAAAAACTAATGAAATTACCCTTCACCTATCTTTAAGGATTAGCATTAATGCTCAGAACAAACTGCATGACTACTAATCTCTTAATGTCCCTAAAGATATGTACAAAATGAAATTTATAAATAATAAATGAAACCCAACTTTTCCTAGAAATACTAAGTCATCCTGCTCTTTCCCTCTCCCTCTCTCTCTGAGAGTTGTGTGCTCTTGCGTAAGGTCAGGCTGATACAGGGAGTTGGTGAAAGGTCCTTTTGAGCATGGAAGTCAATGAGCTCTATGCTTTGGGCCTCCACTGTTTTTTTCCTCTAAAAATACTCTTTACTTTGTACAGCAGCATGTTTAGATCTAAATATCTTCATCCTCTCCCCCCTTTCATTCCTTCATGCTCCAAATACCTGTATCACATGGGTGAGCAATGAGAGCAGGAATCCCTGAAGACACAGAGTATTTCATGCTCAGGTTGCTACGTCCTGTAGCTGCAAGAAAAGGAACACTACCATGGCATGTCACTCTCTCACATCCAAATTTTCATAAAAAAACCAACTAAACCAAAAAAAATTATATTCTCAGAGTTGGTGAGAAGCAATTGTTAAAATTTATGAGAATTCATTGCATGTACTACAAGAAAAAAGGGTTTCCCAAGTGAGAAACCCGACTGTTGTTCTCTTAGTTGGAATGCAAAACCAGTATTTTCCTAAATTTTCCAGTGCCTTCAGTCCACACCCTGCACATCCACCCCTGCTTTTAGAGACTCACACTTGCAGGATTTCTGTATTTACTTTAAAGACTTTTTTTTTTAGGCTGTAGAAAATTATAGATTTTGAATTTAATAGTTGAAGATTTCCCAAGAAAGCTGGTCTCTGACCTCCATCCCTGTGGTATTTGTTTGCACAACAAATACATCTGAAGTGTATTTATCACACTTGCACATATTTTACAGTATACCAAGCACGTAAAATATGTAAGTAACTATTTCCAAAAGACATCATTATCTTCTTGCTCCCTCTGAAGTCAATAGCCCCCACTACATTTGTATGGATCTGACTCAATATTTAGGTCTACTGGGTCAATTCTCTCAGATGACAAGTGGAGAAGCACCACACCCATAGATCCCAGTTGAGTCTGGACATTAGCTGAGGACTGGCAAAAATCAGTATTCTGTGCATGTAGTAAAGCAGAATTTGTTGAGCACTGGCAACTAGTTATCACATAGACACCCAAGAGTTGGCAATAGTGGCACGATGATACAAAATTGTTTCACTCCTCAAAAAAGATTTGGTTTGTTTGGTTCTACAAAGATAACCATGGGATAAGAAACGCTACTGCTGGTTCAGACCTAGGTTCCCCACTTGCTTTGTGCTATATTTGGACAGTTAAGGCCTTGGAAGCCTAAAACCCTCTTGAATAGAGTTTGTAGGAATTGCTATAAGAAAATCCTATTTATCCATAATAGAAAAGCATACCTTGTGGATAACATTGTCTGCTCATACAAAGTACATATATCAAAAAGTCATGAAATGCTTTTTAGAAATACTTCCCAAGTGATCATTACTGCTTGCAAGCCAAAGAGCAATTTTGTTAAAATAAAGCAGATCTATTTCTGAAGGTTATAAGACTCCCATAGGCATTGAGTGGGGCTTTAAGGACTCAGAACCCAGAAAAGCAACAGCGACTTATTTTTATGCTCATAATTTTGCAGTGGCCAAATGTACAGTTTTCTAACTGTACAGAAATTGCATAAATTAATACTAAAAAATAAAAATAGTATGATCCAAATTACCTGAAGGCTCCAATTCCATGTGCCTAATTTCAGCCCAATTTTCATGGCTGTGTTATCTGAACCTGCATATTTATAATGAAATTATTGACAATCCTTTTTTATGAAGAGTTCCTCCTGCTCTAAGATGAATATAAATATAGTTGGACAAATTTAATATGCAGGAAAACAAAAATCAAGGAAGATTTTGATACGCAGAATAATACAGAAATGACAACATATTTTTTATTCTGTACAAAAACATGCATTCATCTGTAAATGATTACACTTCTATCTGTGGCAGAATGGTAGCGTGGGGCATATGAATCTCACCTTCAAAAGATATTCTTTCGTTCTACAAAAAATGCCGCCAAGCACAGGAAACTTCAATCAATGTCTTATATTCGAAAACTATGACACTGTCAAACTGGTGTCATTAAAGCTAACTAACCATATTAAACGAATATTAAAATATAGGTTTCTTTGCATAACATAATGAGTAAAACTGCTTTTAAGTTTTTCCCTATGCTTTGAGGTGTAGGTGGCATTTTCATTCCAAAACTTTGAAGTCAGAACAAAATGTACAGGTAGAGGGTACTAGATCAAATAATAATCAACTTCAAAAAGCTTTTTGGCTGTTAGATGTCCCAAGGCTAATTTCCTCTAGACATTTTAAATGTAAATGTCTAAACTCATTTAAAAATTGTAAATTGGTCTAGGTTCAATCAAAAACCATCCTGACACAGAACAGGGAGACTGGGCTAATTGTCATTTGTTTGTCAAATGAATTCCATTTGGAAAGCAATGAAACCTCCAAGCTAATTCTTTTAAGGTGAGCTGGTAGTTGTATTATCAGTTAAATGCAGTAAAATGGATAATCACATGATGATAATGAAAACTGAACCTATGTTAGCACTCAGGCTTAGTCTGCCACAGGGCATATAGTGATGGAACTTAAGTACTGTAATGTTCCATTGGGCACAATGGCACCAAGTCTGCTCTTTAGCCTTACAGACACTTTCTTTGCATTTTAAAAAACTTTATCAAAGCACCGTGGCAATGTAGAAAATGTCAAAGTGAAATGCACTGTAGGCAAATTGAGATTTCATTAAGTTTAAATTTATTGCTTTTGACTGATGTATTACCATGCTTGTTAAGAACCAGTAATTTGGAATATCTGCCTGCCTGGTAAAATAGCTTTGTCTCCTTGCGTAATACTTTATATGGACTTTGAAAGACCACAGTAATTCAAAAAGAGTGTGAGTTATTTTATTTTTCTAAAGAACAATTTCAAGTATTTTAAGGTCCCTGACCTAGTGGATCAATACACTTATGTGTGTGTCCCAAGTGTGTTGTTGGTGCACATGGTAGAAAATTACAGCACTTGTTATAACATTCAACTCACTGACAACAAAACCTTGGGAAGCACTTAACAGTTCTACTTGTTCTGTCACTTTCTGATATATTGGAAATAAAGAAAAATGTTCTGAGAGATAAAGAATCTAACAAACCTGTGGTAGACTGTGTGCAAATGCATAATTTTTTATAGAAATATATATATATTGCGCATCTACATGAGATTGTGCATAGGTTTGTTAACAGAGAAAGCAGAAGTACAGGTGTATCTATATCATGGCAGAACAGGTATTCTTTGCATTGCATAGTATAGATGTTGTTTAGTTTCCTTCAGCTATAGCAAAACCTACATTTGAGATGTTGACATAAAATCTCTTAATGTACTCTGGCGCTTTTCTCACCTTCAGAAAGAATTTAATCAATACTGTAGCACTAGCAGAATTTTTGACTGATGAGGAAGGTTAGGCCATCAAGAAACATATTATTGCCCTTGGAGAGAGACCTGGATTGAATTTAGTATATTCCAGATATATTTGTTTACAGTAGCTGCCAGGGTTTTATGGCAGAAGTGACAAAGTTTGTGAAACCCAGGAATGCATTATCATGTTATCTGGTATCTTAGATGGACAGTCAATATGAACAGACTGTAGACACACCTGTCCCAGTATCCAGTTCACCAAGTAATGAAATGGAAACAATAAAAGTCTTTGAACAAAAAACAGACATTTGAGTCTTCAGGTTTAAACAAGAGGATTGTAGAATTCAAATGGATTTCCTCTAGTGCTGCCAAGGCAGCCATATCTGTATTGGTGCCAACACTGAGAGTCACACAACAAAGCTCGACTTGTGTTTGCCCATGTGCTTTCATCCCACAGAGTATGGATATATGTATTTCTTGAGGTAGGGGATGAGTGAAAGAAAGGGGTTCTAAATTATACTTATTTTATCTACACATTCAATGAAACTTCCAGTTGAAACCTAAGGAGAACGTGATGTGTGGGATTCTATGAATTTAAACTGTCTTCTGTTTTTACCATTTAAAAACAACATTCTGAAGATTTGGACAGGATGTGTGAATTAATTGAAGTAAGACACAATCACTTGTCACTGGAAAAAACTTATTTCTCTCTTTGTAAGGAAACAATCTGCATCCCTTCACCCCAGTATCCAGATTCTCTCAAACATTCCCTGCCTGTGACTGCAGACTTACCAAAGCAGGACATGGCTGCATCTGTGCAGAACCACAGACCAAATTCACCTCAGAGAGATTTTCAGCAGGGGCACTCACCCCTCTTCCCAATGCAACTTCCAAAAGCTTCCTTTTTAGTTTGAAAAAGGCATCTTCTGTCACCAGCAGTGTCCAGCCTGAGCAAGAGGCTTCCAGAGACAGAAGAGAGACATGTGCATTATGAAGTTCTGAGAGAAAAGGAATCCCACTAAAGGTGGATTCAAATCTCAAACCCTACTTAAAAATAAAGCCTTTCTAATTTTGTTTCTCCACATTGTACAAACGTTACATCAACTCTCAGTAAGAAGGGTGCAAAGTAGGAGTGAAGATAAAGCTTTTTATTTTATGAAACATCATTTTTTTTGCTTTAAGATACATATGTGCAGCTCTCTTTGAAGTCCAGAAGAGCTATGCCTGTCTACACTTGAGGGCAGAATTTGGCCCAATGTGATAACACAGGAGCCTGTAATCTGAAAAAAGGAGTGTATTTATTACATTTTAAAGATTTTGTGGGTAAACTCAAATTAGCCAGGAAGAACTAGTGCCTCTGAATAATTCTCCCTCTCTACACTTTAGAACAGTGTAAGAATTACAACTAAACTCCACCTTTCTGCTTTCTTCTAAGGCATTGGACAAAATTTGCATTTTGGAGAAAGCCACTAGCTGGAGCTAAAGACCTGTGGAGCAAATTCAAAGGAAGAAAAAGAAAAGAAGGGGGGAAACCCACAAACCTGAGGAGAAATCCAAACTTTTTAAGGCAGGCGTCTTAACAGGTTTCTGATAGAGTTGTGGATACTGGCTGTCATCTGTTAGAAGGGCAGAATGATCAGCATAAAAAAATTAAAGCATTTGTATGCTAAAGCTGATGGTTAGCTGAGCTAAACTGGAACAAATTCTGGTATTTAGCAGCAGAATGAATCGAAACAAACATATTGAAAAGAGCTTTTTAAAAGCACTCACAGAAGCAGTGAAACAATGAAAGAAAATCTAAGATACTAAAAAAGTAATTAAAGGCAGAAGTTTATTGTCAGTTGGTGTTTGGAATTGAGAAGGAAAGACCTAGAAATATGAAAAACACCTAACAAAGCCTCTGGCTCATTTACTTTCAATTATTGATATTGCAAACGCTCTTCACTATGTAATTGTTTAAACATCATCTGGAAAGATGCTTTCATGCGAGGGGGAGAAAAGGTCTCCTTTTGTAGATAAAGATCAATTTATCTTTGGCAATCAGATACAATATATCTGGTGGGAACTGAGCACTCCCTGGGTTTGAAGGGTCAAAATGAAACAGAGAAACACAAAGAATATTCTGCACATTCTCCTAGTTTAGTGGCACATACACAGGGTTTGGTCTTCCCATGTAATGTGTAGTACTGAGATGACTTCAGTGAAAATGAGGATCACTATGAATCATACAGCTGCAAGCAAAATGTATTTCAATCTTTCAAAACTTTTCAAAACATCACCAAATAAATGCCTAATGTGCCAAATGAGATTAAAAAAGGCCAGCTTTCCCTGCAGGCTTCCACCGAGGAAAACCAGGAGTAAAAAGCTACTCGGGAGACAGTAAACATGTCTTAAGTTTTTGTTTGTGCCTTCTGTACACTCAGTTGCAGGAGATACCAAGGCTGGCAGGGCCTTACACCTGGGGTAAGTATGTATATGTATAAGTTGAATGTTCCCACAAGGGTTACACATGTCACGCTCATATCAGGCTGCCCTTGCCATGATTCAACAAAACATAAAATATGAATGCAGATTTAAACACTTGCTTAAGAGCTCTCCTGGAGCTGTCTGATAACTAACTGCTTGTTAGTCTCAAGCCAGGTATTGAATATATGACTTAGTTAGTATATGGATATGGAGGCATTTGTTTTCCACAGCAAATTTACTTTCCAGAGGGTCACACATGTATCACAGAAATGGCTGTGCTAATTTCCTAAGGAAAATCCTCACAGGTTTGCCTAATTGAAGTAAGTCCTGTTCTTTGAGCAACTGGTGTTTACAGGATTGCTAGAGCCAGTTTGCATAGGCAGCACCCACATCAGCAGCAAAAGCAGCTCCCAGCAAGACATTCTGCTCTCTGAGCAGGGGTAGCACGTTGTTTTGAAGCAGCCATGTATGACTGGCTGTTGCCATCCATCTGCTTTAGGGGATCAGTTTTGTTGCTGTCCCACTATCGAACTGACTTCAATAGTCTTCTGTGTGCATGATCCAGCCAGAGACGCTGCTCAGCTTTCCTGGGGATATATTTTATATGACATGCTCCTAAGATTATGCTGTTCTGAAATTCTTAGATTTTTTTTCCTTTTCTCCAAGTATAACAAAAAAAATCCCAAAGCTGAAAAAGCACACATCGAAATTAGTGGTGGGTTTTACATGCACAAGTATACTATATCTATTTAATTCAGACAGAACATTCATAACACCTAATTATATTGAATGTGACATATTCTTTAATAATTTTAATATGCAATCTTTTTAATATACATTCTCCCTTGATTCATAAAACTAACTCCATTAAACACAGATAGGAACTCTACCTTGAACTGGACCTTTCGTTTCAGTCTTTAAATTTAAACAGAGCTGCTTTCATATATGAGCATTAGACTTTCCTGACTAAGGGTAGGAATTTTTTTTTTTTTTGAAGGCAATTTCCACTCAGCTGCTTTCTCAAATGTGCAGATGTGACAAACAACTACATTTTCTCAGCAATACCACAGTTCTAACCATTTATCATTTTCTTTCAACTGAACAAAAAAACCTTTGAGTTAATACCACCTGCAGAACTCTTTTATATCGCTATGCCAAGAGTACCTACATTCTGCTCCATAGGATTCAAATTCTTCAGGATTCAGAATCACATTGTTTAAGCACACCTAGCTACTCTAGGTAGCACTGCAAATGAAACTTTTATATTGATATACTCAATGATTCTGAAAGTTTCTTTCTGGGTCAGTTTGTGGTATCTGTCATTAAGTTCTGAAAATCATGAGAGAGAAAGACATAAGAAACACAAGGAACTCCGTATGTACTTATTTATGCTCTACTTGGATGAGTATTTGAAAAATTCAGCCAGGAAAAAGTACAATATTCCTGAACAAGTGACTGCCTTCATTCTATTGCACACAGCCTGAACACAGGAATACATTTTTAAATGGGTAGGTAGGAATATGACAAGGGGAACAGTTTTCAACTAGAAGATGAGAGATTTAGATTGAAGTTAGGAAGAAATTTCATATTTGGAGGGTAGTGAGGCACTGAAATAGGTTGCCCAGAGATGTTGTGGTTGTCCCACTCCTGAAAGTGCTTAAGCTCAGATTGGATGGGCACCTGATCTAGTGGGTGGCACCACTGCCCATGGCACAGGAGTTGGAACCAGATGAACTTAAAGGTCCCTTCCAACCAAAACCATTCTATGAATTTAGAATGGAGCAGGACAGACTCAGCCTTATTCAAGGCCAAAACCTTATCTGGAGAGATTTAAAGACCTGAGGTGCCAGCTCTTTAAAATTTACAGAGCAGGAAAACTGGGGGGAAGGGGCTTTGGCTGCAAGACCAAGGAAATGCAGCGACTCCATTTCCCTATGCTGCCCTATGCACACTTGCATGAACGCAGAGTCCATGGGCAGTTACTGTATACGTGATCCTTTCTGGCACATTATCACATTTCCTAGAAAGGAGAGATGCAATTCTTTTAAACTGTCCCTTTGTGAATCTTGTCAAAGCAATACCACGGTCCCACAGCTTTTTGGAGCAAGGATAGAAAAAGAGAGATGTGCTGCACGTTGTGCAAGAGAAGCAGGTGAGCAAAGCTGTAAGCACAATGTTTGTTTTGGAGTGAAGCAGCAGAGGATTCAAAGGCACCAGGCACAGCATGTAAAGGAACACTGGGGGCTGGCTGGCCAGGGAGTGCCTCTCAGTAATTCGGTATCGCGTGTATCCGTAAGAAATCGCACCTATCATACAAAGACATTCGAGTCATTTACATACCCTCATCAGCAGTGCGAAATGGCTCCTTGTGGAGTCAGACATTTGGAAACAGATAAAGCCCGTAAAGAATGCTTCTTTTCTCCCTAAGAGATTAATGTAGATGTGAACACATTAGCGCTGTTTAAGGGAGAGTATTCTCTTTGACAGATAACTGGGATTGGGAATATTAGATTACCAAATAATGGACCTTTTAAATTCTGTCATCATTACTTATCAGGTACATTAGTTTAAAACCTGCAATTTTGAACTTAGCATTATTGAGCTTTTGAAAGATTAAATTACTGAGCTTTTGTTTGTGAATGGCTCTGTGAAATTTCCTGAAAAGGATAGTCCTCGTCCTTCATTGTGTAAATGTGAATGCCAAATAACATACTTTATTGATATTTACAGACATACAAATGATAGGACTAATGCACCTTAATGTCTGTCTCCCTGAGTGAAAAGGCAGAGCACTGTTAGATAATATGGTTCACTGTTCTCTTTTGTAAACCCGTTTTGAAGAGTTAGTCTTTATCCCCCCCTTCCCTTCCTGAAAACCTTATTCGCATAAGTAGCTTCTCATAGGCAGGTTTGCAGTACAGGCTTCCTCCTATGGGTCACTTTCATTTACTCATTGGGTAGGTCAAAAGTATATAACTTTAGTTACAGAGATAGATTGCATGTATGGCTTGGCAAGAGAGCCATGTCCAATACATTAAAAAATTGGATATTTAGAAGCACATCCACAATTGCATTAGATAGGGAGGATAAAGGCCCACACTCATTAGGTAATCAGTCTCAGTCAAGAGTTTAGGAGCAAAATACCCTACTTTGCTGTTAAATCTCTCAGCTGCCTGCTAAGCACAGTAGGTTCAGGAATAGGGTGATTCTGCAAGATCTGCTCTAACAGCCATCCCAAGGTACTTGACTACTCTTATGATATAGGACCATCTGTGTCCTGGACATGTCCTGTGACCTTCCTCTTCTTCATACTGAATTGTGAGATTGAGTCTTCAAGGCAGGATTTTCAAATAGGAATAAGGAAATTAATCTCAAAACCGCCTTAGAAATATAATGCAAATTCAGTGTTTTCCTAATACCAACACCTTTGAAAACTCCCACTGTTTCTCAGAGTTGCTTGGTGAGAGCAAGACTTTTTATTTTTCAAACTTTTCCAACTTTTTAAGAAGTCAATAGAGTAGTGAGCCAACAAATATGAAGAGTGATAAGCTACAGCCATGAAATGCAAAAGGAATGTTTGTGAGAATATATGTTTGTTTAATGAGGTAGGAGGTAGGTTCAAATTATGCTCATAAAACAAAATCAGAGAAAAAGAAAAGATATACTGTAAATATCCTTGACTTTGTATTAGACCCTAAATGTAGGTACCGCCTATGCCTAAACAATTCAAAACACTTGGAAACAGTTTAAAATATATTTTGTTTTGCTTGTTCAGCTTTTATGGTTTTCTTCTGTGTGTTGGCTGTTTGGGATTTTTTTAAGTTACCATGTATTTTCATGCCTCTGAGATAAAACCTGTTATATTTGGGAGCCAGACTTCAAATAGATTAATGTTCTGTATATGTTAAAAGAAAAAAAAATATTTCAAAACCAAAGCTTCTTCTTCTGAATGATGCTTTCTTCCCTTTTCCCCTACAAATGAAATATTCTTTCAATTCAGATGCAAAAAACTGGACATCTATTCAAGACATCAATTCAGCTAACAGTGAAGAGCATAATCTAGCTACAATATTCATGAATTGCTTATCAGGTCAAGCTTAAAAGCCTTCCAAACTCTTGTATGTTCTTAGGTGCCTTTGTTATACTTTGATACTTGTAAGACTCACAAAATGTCACAAAACCATCCAAAAAAGCAACTGAGTTACTTATCAAAAATGAGTTTAATTCTCACTTCAAAATGGTATTACTCTTGTTAGCACTTATTCAGAGAGGGAAAGATAAGACAATATACTTGTACTTACTTTTATTTAGAGCAATTATGTTGAATCTCATCTAAATTGCTTCAGGTGTAATTTGTGTCACATAACAAAGACATTATTTTCTACAGATTTAAAATGCTTTACCTGTTTGTTTGGCTCCTAAATCATTGGCTGTATATCACTCTGTACTGGTACAATTCAAAATGTACCTTCCAGCTTCTAGTGGAAGATGTTCCTGACCATGATAGGGGTGTCGGAATTAGATGATCTTTAAGGTCTCTTCCGACCTAAATTATTCTATGACTCTATGGAATGACAACACTATGCAAACAAAGGAAAAAATGTTTTAGCCAAAATGAATATACTGATTTATCAGCCCCAAATTAACAGAGCTATGGATAAGAAGAATGCTAGAATGCAAAGTTGGAGACATGAGAGCATCATTTTTCTGTGTGACGAGGTTATGTGTGCTTTACCATTTTTGACCAAAATAAAACAAGCCAATATGGCTCATTCCAGCCAAGGCTAACATCTGCTTTCATATTTGGGGAGTGAGTTGGAGACCCATAAATGCTTTTTCTTGACTGTACAAGCTCTTTTCATTATGCTAAAGGCTCATTACCATTTTAATTTTTAGATCATAATTCTCATTAACTGCTAGTACAAAAAAAAAAAAAAAAAAGGCTTAAGGTTTGAGCTGTGTGTAGTGCTAGACAGCTTACATGAGCATCCAATTTTTACCCCAAAGTGTATGGGAAAGTACTGAATAGCACAGCAGATTGCTGCAGTGGACTGTCCAGAACACCAAGATAAGGAGGATAAAAGTGCTTCCTCCTTCTGCAATTATTCATGAAGATTTTTGGATCTTCCTCTAAAGACACAGATAGAAATCGATCCTAAGATCCATGGCAAGAGTATAAGATTTTGGGGGATATGGTTTAGGAGTGGTTATGATGGTGCTACATACAGTTGTCTTAGATGATCGTGAAAGTCTCTTCCAACCTCGATGCTTCTGTGATAAATTAATTGAAACCAGTTTTCTCTGGTGTCCTCCTAAGTGGGATAAGGTCTCAGTCCCATTGGTGGCAAATGTCTTCGATTTACAAGTAAGCAGAACTGTTTGAAATTAAACTTCTTCTCTTCAAGATGGATGGGATAATATACAGTTATTACCCACTTATATTTATATAGGCTAAAAGACAAGACCATTTCTTACTCAATAGAATTTTACAGTACTCCAGTGAAAATAATGGGAAAACAAGGAAAGCCAGATTTTCATTGCTGTCCCTCCTTCAACATATTCTCTTCTGCTTCTGTAAATCTTTACATACAGAACCAATGAAATGAAGTCTTTAACCTGAGGTCAGCTGCACATTGACCTTTCAGTGTCCAGCAGTAAAAGCCTTTGGTTGTAGACAGAATGTGCTATGCTGCATCCTGGGCACCTCATATGAACAATACCGATGTTATAGTTATGTGTAAGGCGGTAGCAATGTTATATATTTCAGTTAATAAAGGATCTTTTAGATAATAACCGACAAATGTGCTTTAGTTCATGAAACAGAAGAGAAAGATTACATACTAACAGCAACAGCCAGGAAAGAAACACGTAGGCAGGGACAAAGAAGAGTAAACAAGAGAGACAGAATTTGAAAATGGCAAAGATGCAAGCAAATATTTGTGCAGGCTAGTTAATGTCAACCTATCCCTGCAGTGCCTGGGGCATGTGGCCCTAAAGAAGGACCCTAAGCTCCATCCTGTCTGTCTTTCAAGGGGAACAGGCTTATCCAGCTAGAAAATGTCCCAGCTCTTTGAGGAAGAGAAGATATTTCTCAGACATGTGGTTTAGAGTGGAGTTCTCAAAGAGATACTTGAGACACTTGAGATTGTTAAGCACAAAAACTTAAAAAAAAGTGCTAGGGTCCTGGGCTGGACTGAAGCCTCTGCAACGAAATTTGAGGGAGTAGAAATGCTGACACATGTTCCCTGAAGTGTTTGTATTTTGCTAATTTTAGAACTGAAGTCCAGCTAAACTGAAATATTCCACTCGAAAGAATAAGTAAGTTCAGTCCTTAAATGCCTGTGTTTAGAGTTCAGGTAAATGTGAAGGCAAAAATACAGCAAATGGTATTGGAAGACAAGATGCAAATTAGAGAATCTAATCTCTCTGCAGTGATCAGCACACTCACTTTATCTGGTTTCCATCTGTCATCTGAGCTGCAAGTTTACAGGCAATGTACTGTCTGTCCTGAAATCTACATCGCCGATAAGGCGTTTGGTTTTCTGTAGTGGAGAGTCTTCTCCATGGAGATAACTGGTCTTTTTATTTGGGGAAAAAGGTAAGGGAATTCACAAACATACTGGAGAACTGAAGCTTTTCCGACTGTTTTCACCCTTAAAAAAATATCACATTTGCAAAGCTTTCTCCTAGAATGGGAATAAAATTTCCAAGTTCAGAAAATATGTTTAGACTTAAACAGAAGGTTTTTTTCTGGTGATGGTGAAGAGTACTGTGAATAGAGCTATGTGGAGTTTAAAAGGCCATTAGATTGACAGATTTTCCGAATAGTTTTCCCATAATTAATTTTCCTAATAGCTCACAAAACTCACTTTGAAAGAGTAGACTGTATCATTAAATTAAAAAACTTAAAGCATAGGTGACGGTGCTGTGCTGGACAGAATGTAGTGAATGTGGAGGAGTCAGAAATGTTGACATTTCTGAGAACTAAGTGTTGTTCATATAGTGAATTGCAAAGGCTTTTCCTCATTTTGCATCAGCTCTAATTCCAACACAAAAATCGTTCTACGCTTGCAAGAAAGCACCAGGAGTAGCAAATCTGAAACCAGTCTGTACATGACATGAGACAAAAAGACATGATTTCCTGGTGCTTAGACTGTGAATAACAGACATTTCTACCTAACTGCACATACTGGGTCATCCCACAGACAGGGGAAAGGCAGAAATGTTTTGAATCAAACCTATCTAATCCCTAAAGTCAACTCTGTGTGGAATCTACATTGGCTTTGTGACTATCAGGTATTAGCTTAACATAAAAAAGAGGAATTTATACATCTGTAAAATTTACAAACCTTTTTATTTATGTATATATAATTTTACAAAAAGAAATAAACACTTCTGAACTACAGACCTCTTTGAGCAGGCCCCTGATGACAAATTTGAATCACCTCTATGTAAACCTGTTCTTTGTCCACTTACGAAACTGGTTTAGAAAATAATAATGTATAAAACCAGATGCCAAAAACTTGCATGAAACTGATTAAAACTCATAAGCCCTATGTGCAACAGGTGTTAAATCTAGACTCAATGTGCATTATGTTACCACCTGTGCTCATCTTATTGTGGCCAAAACAATATCCTCTGCAGGTGTGCAGGAGAAGTAGGAATGTAACAATGCTTTAGAGTAAGGGGAGAAAGTGGCAGCTTTGGCTTTCCCATCAAGTCTGCAGTCAAAGAACCTTTAGCTGCATACAGAGGATGACCAGGTCTGTATGCAGAAATCTCTGGGGACCACATGCAGATGTGGACACCATGAAAATACCTTTGGCCAGCTAGATTTTTTTATGTACTGCTGCTGATTCATCTGGAAATGGCTGCAGATGCCAGTTGCAGTATTTTCTGTGATTAAGAAAAGGATCAATTAGACAAACAGAGTCTTTCATATTTATTATCATCACCATATTTACGAGCGTATTCTGACATTTCTTTCTCTTTCCACTTTCCTCCTCTCTGCTGCAGAAGTAGCTGCAGAATGCTGATGAGATATAAATGACAGTAATTCAAACCTTACCTGCAATCAGGGGGTAAAGTTCAAAACCAAATGAGAGGTCTTTGGATAAAGAAGCAATAAGTTTCACTGGAGATCCTGGTTTCTCAGCTTCTGTGGAGCACCAGTTCCACCAGGAAAGTAGTGCTTGCTCCATGAGCGTGTGTTGTTTCTTCCATATCAGTCCAAAATTCATTAAAACTATGACTGAGACCTTGGAAGACTTTTATTAGACCTGCTGCATTATTTCCTGTATAGGAGACATGCCATTCATATCCCTTTTATTCAGCTGAGAATGGTTCTCAGCAACACTTCTCCACAGTGACCTGCATCACTTCTCCACAGTTATTTGGAAGGTAGGGCATCCAAATCAGGGGGAGAGATACACTTGGAACATTTGCAAGACTTTGTTATTCAAAACACAGTTTGAAAATGGCTGTAGGAATTTAATTAGAAACTTCCATTAGGAGATTAGATGACTAGAACAAAGAAAACCAGTGAAAAGGCTTCTTATTAAAACCAGTAGCACTGCAGAATATTGATAATATAACAAAGGAATGAGTGGATATGCATAGCAAATTATTAAAGGTTACAGATAAATGTCCAAAAGTTGCTTAGTTTCTGGTTATCCCAGTATATACAGAAGGCACTGAGTCGAGATGACACACGGTCCCTGCCCCTGCAGAATTCAGTGGCTGAGGACAGCCAGAAGTATTAGAGCACAAAGCTCAGCAGTGCTGTGATACTTGTTTGCATCTTTTCAGCTCGAGTGCATAAATGAAGCATGAACAAACACATGCAAGTCCACAGGTTGCAGCATGAATTCTAGCCCCAGAGATTGGTAAGAGTAAACTTTTCCAATAAATAATCATGCCTGGAAAAAAGGTGAATTTATGCCTGGAAAAGGACTGGGGCAAGAAGAGTCTCACAGTGCTGTGACACTGCAGAATCCCTCAATACTATTTCTGGGCAATACCATGTCAGGTGAGCCCAAGTCCTAGAAATTTCTGCCCAGAAAACCAGGCAGATTCCTTGGGCAGGGAATAAAAATAATTTAAAAAAGTCAGTAAGAGATTTAAGATCAAACTAGGACATAATTTGAGTATGTTCATGATCCTGGAACTCAGGTGAATTTTTGTCATTTGTTCTCCATTCAAGACTGGTTTGTATTCACAGCAACCATTCAACCACAAGTTCTTGTGCTTCTTCCCTCTACAATAATCTGATCTGTGCCTAGTTTTATAGTTTATACAACTCAGAGACCAGTTTTATTTAAATCATTCTTTCTGATGCAGTCTGGCCCGCTTTTGAATCTACACTTCAAATTTTCAAGACTCAGCCAAGAGCAGTCAGTGGGTTTATATTATGTACAGAACAAATGGCTGAGGCACAAAGCATCTTGCTTTTCAAATCATAAGTGCTAGATTTTCCCAACCATCAAGTGTTGGTGCACAACATTGCATATGACTGCACAACATTGCATTACTGAGCTTGCCCAGGGCTACGTTGATGTGGGTATGTTCCTGTCAGCATCTGAGTTAGATCATGCACAGTTTGGTCAGATATCTTTGCATGATACTTCAGAAAATATAGAGTGATGAATTGTAATTTTTAAAAAATGTCTTGATTACCAATAATATACAGAGTCCATTTCTATGAACACTCTATTATTGCTTGAGAAAGAACTCTTAAATAATCAAAACAAAACGAGTACATGAGTAACCATGCACTGCCTACCTCAGGCTTCAGCCTTTCCACAACCAAAGATCCTCCCATCTTTTCTACATTCCAGTGGACTCCAGTGATCCAGCACCGACTGCCTTGTGCCTCATTGCACTGCTGTAACAGATCCTTCTTAATGAGACTAATGTACCTTCAAACAAAGAGCCAGCTGTACTGGAGACCAATAGATCTACAGTTAGCTCAGTATTGGCTACACTGCAATCCAGGTAACACCTGCCATCCTGCCAATGTAGAATTCAAAGCAGTACAGGTAGCAACTGCCAATGGCAAAAATTGGCCAACTTTTGTCAGCAACAAAGGGAATAAACCAATAAATTATCACACAAAGATTTACAGAGAAAAGTTTCTCTTTTGTTAATACAAGATGGAATTTTAATGGCTGCCAGTTACTATAAGGTTAATAAATTTGAATATTTCCAAGAAAAAGTAAGGGTATTACCAGATGAACAGATAGCTAGATGGATGACTGTAAAATACTAGAAAATTGCTGATTGCTTTGCTAAAGGGCAGAGACAAATTACAATCATTGTCTTTTGTTCTTGTGAACCCAAGGCATTCTTTTTTTTTTTTTTTGTAGTCAAGTTATTTTAAAATGAACCATACAAGAAGCTGTGATGTCCCAGGAAAAAGTGAATATAACCCAGGACATTTAAATGGGTCATGAAGCCAACCTGAAGCAATACAGAAACACTCCAATATGTTTGTGCATTTCACAGGCTTCACACAGTTCAGAAAAGACTCCAGGAGATGTGTCTTTGTAACTGTACTACAGTATCTTAAGGTCAATGTTATGGTAACACAAGTTTCCTTCCTTTGAGCATAGAAAGGAAATTGCACAGCTACTGCAAGACAAAATCTCATCTAGTTCAGCAGTACAAAAATTTTTTAAAAAATCAATTTTTCTACAATGCTTGTTTATGAAACTAGATGGGGTTAGCTGCTTAGAAAAGCAAGGAATAAGGAGGAAAATGCAATGGTGGCAGAATAGCTCCAAAACAGACCTTGCTTGGTACTTATAATGCTTTCAGAATGATTACTATCAACCTGCTAAGAAGCTCCAACTCCCTCAAATCCAAATATCAAAAGTCCTTCACCTTTTAAAATGCCTGTGATGGTTCCCCAAAAATTCTTTTGATTGTACTAAGACTATTTCTTTCAGAAAGTCAGAAGAAGAAATAAACTTTCTATCTGAAGAAAAATTAAACACTAGGGAGAGCAAGTGCAGTAGCCTGGGAAGGCTCTCCTGGCACCATTCCCAATGATGGCAGTCAAGCCGAGAAGGAGCCTGACAGCCTGATCCAGAAGCAAAAGACCACTCTGGAGACAACTGGGATCTTTGGATGTCAGCAGCTTTGGGGATCTCTTGGTCCCCTTTCTTATTTAGGCAAGAGTTCCTTGAAATTTCACTCAGAATAACTCTAGTATTCCCTCAACCACACAATATCTACTTTAAACTTATGTTTATATGGTAATATTTAAATTATAAAGCACTAGCCTTTCACCTTTAGGTTCCTGACTGGATTCAAACCCTCCTCTTATGGGAAATGAGTTTGGTGGCCTAAGCTGAGTCTCAAGTAGACAAAAGTCCTTATCTCTAAACTCCAAACATAATTCAGCACAACATGGAATGATTGGAAGCCCCTGCTCAGGAAAAGACAAGGAATGAGCTTGTGTCAAAAGTAAATTACTTAAGTAGTCAAATCAATACTGAATTCAAAGTGAAAATATCAAAATTATCAGGTTGTGCTGCGGAGGCTACAAAATTGCTGTTTAGCACAATGTTTTCCAGCTATAGTCAAAATGAGAAATGTCATTTAGAGCAGATAAACTACAAAAAATGAGGTCAAAGCTGCAAAGAAGCATAAGCTGAGAACCTTAATAAATTAAAAAAATTCCTTGAATAGCACCTTATCTCCTTTGGAAGAAGGCATACAGCCTGGAACTGTGTATCTTCCCTCCTCCCAAGTATGAGGCAAAGAACAACCTTGATCTGCATCTCAGATACATTGGAAGATGGCTGAGCATGGGGTAGAAACATCATTCAGAGGTGAGCCCTTATGCAAATGTGATGAGTTTAAAATTGTCATCGCGTGTCCAAAATACCTACAGATTAACTATCATAACTTTAAGTTAAAAGAGATTCAAGAAAATACAGAAAAGCACAGTCCTCCTCTCTGGTTGGAGGGGATAAAAAGATATAAACAGGCTATGAACCTTCTCATCTGATGATGAAAAGCACTAAACAAAGTAGTTCTTACACTATGTTGCAATCCTTAAACCACTTCCTGGTAAAGTTAACATGACATTGGATATTCACTCCATCCCTGGGTGCTTGCTTTCTAGTCTCTACCCTTTACTTGCCACAAAATGGATGACAGTTTCATTATGGAATGGCATCACTTGTCGAACTTCGAATTACTGATCATAAAAATATCAGTTATTCTATGAAGGATTGTTTGAACACTTTTTTTTTTTTTATCAGCAATACTGTTTAGTACAACGTACACAAGGGGTTGAGTGGGGGAGTTGTGGTGGAAAGAAATCAAACCTGGCTGAAGAGCTAAGAGTTTGCAATACCCTACCCATACAAACAAGCTTCTATCGCAGTTATAGACAGCAGAAATAAAAGGGAGCTTTTTGGCTCACAGCTATAAAAAAAAAATTATCATAGTGATGAAGTTCCTCAGCCATCAACAGAGCTGTGATAACGCTGTTTGATGATGATTTTCCCATGAATGTTAAACAGCCGCCACTGCGGAGGAAAAGGAGCTTATCTGCACCTAATACTGATCTCTAATTCCTGCCCTTCTTGAACCATCCATTTTCTAACAGCATTAACTGGCAAATTTACATCCCATCTTAATGCTGCTAAAGAGGACAGGAGATGAAGAGTAAATGACAGCAGTGTAATGAGGATGGCTTTTTTCTCCTTTCTCTTTAATGGCTGAAGATTTACACAATTGTCTGTAAGCTTATATAGAGAGCTTACCTGAACCTTTTGCCAGCATGGATTCAACTTACAGGAGCTTTTGTTAACTAAATACACATAAATATTTTTAAGGAGGTTTAATATTGTGACTTCAAAGAAAGCTAAAAGACAGGATGAAAAAAAATATTTTTTAGCATTTTGATTATGGATAAAAACTGCTAATATTTCTTTCTTAAGCAGAGGCAGTTGTATTTCCAAAATACAAAAATCAGATTTTAATAAAAATTCTTTTTCTACTAAAAAATGCTTGTCTTTTTTCTAGCATGTGGAAGAAGAAATTTTTTTCCAGTTACAGAATTTTAGTGAAGAATTATCTCCAAAACTCAGAAATCAATGGTTATCCAAATACATTATGTAGAGCTGTGTTTCATATGTCACCCCCAATATGGATTGCTTTGTGATCATGTCGCTTCCATAGGAATAGAAGGCACTACACTGCATGGTAGAAAGGAGAGTGGGAATGGAATGTTCTAACATAGGAAACCACAGCAACAGTGTTTGGCCAGATTCAGTCGAAGTATTTCTACAGATCCAGATGATAATTTCAGTGGAAATTAGAACCAGCTCAAGATGTGCTGTTGATATTCAAAAGGGTCTTGGTCTGACTCAGGCTTTTGCTCAGATACAAAAGACTAAATTTAATTAGCAAGAAATTTTATTTCTTTTATTTCTTTCCCTATTCATAATTTACTCCATATATATTATTACTCCAGTGTGTCCAAGAAAGATTGGAGTTGAAAGGGAAAACACAAAATATTGTTTATAAATACAAAGGTGGAGGCTTTTAATCCCATTCCATGAGTATCACCCAAGGCATCAAAGGTGTCTGAAAGAAATCTAAGACAGGGACGCTGCTATTTTTCAAAGACTTTTTTTATAACCTATTAAGTTTAATCTTCAGAAATGTCAGTGTTTGTTTAATACACATTGCCAGAATTTCAGTATCAGGCATGTCTCACGTATTTACTACATACTAGATAAATAAGTATCTATGCATGTATGCATTTCTACACACACATACACATATACATATGTAAGTTTAATATTGCATCAAGTGTATGTGACAAACATACATAACTAGCATAATACTAAAAATTAATTCATGTTCTTCTTTAAGAAACATTGTTATACATTTGCCTTCCCTTTCTCAATGGAAAACTGTAAATGTACCTTGAAAAGAGCTTGTCAGCAGTGTCTGCCCAAACACCAGTTACTGCTCAGCTAAGGAAGGTTCAGGAGCTCTGAACCATTGTTGTGTTAGAAATGAGAGCAGACAGCAGTCCCAGGTCAGGTACTATTGCTGTGCTGACTGTGGTGACATATATTCCTGGAAGCACATGCATCTCAGAATACAAACTTCCTCTATGCTTAGGATAATATTTGGCAGCTGAAATATACTTGTCTAAACTCCAGGGTTTAGATTTTTAAAGATGTGTAGGTTTCTAATCTGCTTTACTACCTTTGATTACTTTGGCATTTATTTTGAGGACATTAAGACCTGCAGTAGGTAGAACCCAAGAATATCCAACAAAAATGTATGGGATTGATTCCTGAAAGACATATTTGGCCATTAGGAATGGGGGTCTGTCTCCTGTTGTCCTAAATCAATCTTTGTCCTAAGAGGCTGATAAAATAAATTTCTAATCTGCCACTTCTGTCCAAAAAAAATGTAAACAATCTGAGCTTCAAGTCAATCTAGTCATCCCTCAACACCATCAAATCGCCCATAACTTTCTTTCAACCTTTTAAAGGCACTTTATTTTCCTGTTTTATGTAGATCTCAGAGAGTGAAACTGAAGCAATACATCCACCGAAAAAACAAGGGGTTCATCTGAAGGCTTCTGTTTATTGATCAATTCTGGTTACAAAACCGATTCTTTTTCAAATAATTAACAGTTTTAAGTAGTACATTGCCATGGCCCAACATTACTTGGATTTCAGAATCACTAAGGAAGTTGTCACATAGAAATCTTCACAGAAGAAACAGAGAAGCCTGTATTTTGTGATGTATAGATCAGACTAATTTCAGAGGCTGGGAAGGTCTGTATAATCCTGTTTTGGTTTTGATTTCCCTTTGAGCATCATCCAAGCCTACACTACAGCTGGCTTTTTGGCAGACAGAAGTGTCCTGTCACAGACTTGTTTGCCTCTTCCAAATAGATCCCAAACTGAACCACTTTTCCCACCTTTCAGGTATGAAATAACCATATGACTATTAATCCAGCTATCTGCATGGGATATTAGTACTCTCCAATCTAACATTTAGGCATCTCATCCCTCTGCATTGCATAAAAATTCCTGAAAGGACAAGGGCACAGAGGAAGAGGCCTAAGCTCAGGAGAAAACAGGAATCTTAATAGACAACAGGATATAGACACTGGAAAAAAATCTAGAGAAACCAACTGCCATTCATGCGTTTCACTATCTCTTCAAGGCTGCAATCCTAAAAGTATCTCACTGCAACTATCTATTTTTTATAAAATTCTATTTCCAGGAAGAATATCTGGTTTCATAAGAATCAAAACATTATGATATTCTTATAGAGTATATCCATCAGGCAGAAACTGCCTTTGAATAATTGGAGGAGGTTTGGGGTTTGTCTTTTTTGAAAGAAAATTGAAACTGATTCATTCAAAGTGTCTGAATTACACTTCCTATAAATCAGTGCAGTGTATTATGTATGAAAAATTCAGTTCAGTGTCAAATTACACCATAAAAATATCTGTCTGGTCTAATAAGTAAAATGAAACATTTCATCATTTTTAAACTGTTTATATAATATTATTTATAAAAAGTCAGTGTGATATAATGAACATAGAAATACCAAAACTTCAGTGTAGTAGACATTTCTGTTTTAATCCAATTCCTCAACTCACTTACACAAACTTGGGTCCAATACAAAATTGATTTAAAGTTGGCTGAATGGCAAGGAGGTCAGAAACAGGGTCAGCAAGGCAGCATTACCAACGACCACCCAACAACTTGCAATAATCACCCGATTTTCATTTTGCTGCCCACCATAAATAAATAGTATAAAAGAAAGGAAACTAGTGAAGCAACTGTACATGTCCACCTGCATTGCACATTTGAAATGAGATTAAAAGATGAAATATAATCACAATATCTTCACAAAATTTCACTGTCTCCTCATGTTGCAGCATGTACTGTCAGAATCATTGTTGAAAATGCAGAATGCCAAGTGTATCAAAACTCCACCTTACTATAAATTGCAGATGGTTTTGTGAGCATATAAAAAACATGTTAGCACCTTCAAAATATTCTCTCCTAGGCTGCATGTTTGGGAAGAGTGAGGACAAGGAAATAACAGAGGAAAAAAGTAGTCAGAAATTAGAGGTTTATAGAGAAAAAGTAGGCACAACCTTACAACAACTAAACAAACAAACAAAATAAAAAGCCTTAAGTGCCAACTCAATTGCTTGACTATATAATGAAGCTCCATATTCTGTTCACATTAAGCCTTACAAGGATATATGGGAAATATAATGTAGTATAACTCTGCATTTAATCAAGGTGAATCTTCCTCTCACCATTATCAAGTGAGGATGTCTTTCTTGCTCCACACTCTATCCTTATACAAGAAGAAAGATATTGTGACTGATAACATCTAAAACCATAATAAAAGAGATTATGTTAACTCTTCCTTAAGAAGCTTCTTTGTACCAGGGAAACAAACAAATTGAAGGCTTTAAAAATCAAAGGACAATTTAATGTTGCAGTTCTACACAAACACAAAAGGACTAATAGAAAGCTGCCTCCCCTTGTTGCAGGTGGATCACAGAACTCTCACTGTTTCCAGCATGTCAGCAGTGGCTTCCTACAACCACCACCTCCTATCAGCCCTGGGAATATATGGTTTAGTAGCTTTATCTTCAGAACTGGATTATAGGCTGTCTATGTAAGCTTTATTATAGTACCTGATAGAAGAAAAGTGCAATGTGGCTATTCTTCTGAGAAGAAAACATTCAATATACCTGCATAAGCAAGGCCTGTTATTCTTTTGTGATGTGGCTGTTTGTGCCCTGCCACTTATCTGGAACACCAAGCCAAAGATCCCTCCCAAACTGCAATGGTGCTAGATTGTATAAAATGAATGGATTTTATTTGGCAGAAAAAATAAGATAAACACAGAATAAACAGTCTGCATCAGAGACCCTTAAATCAGGACCCAGAACAATAAAAATCCCAATATGCTTGACTGAACTGAAAGTCATTTCTCACATAAAGGCTGCTCTGGGGAATGTCTGAAGCTTTAATATTGAGAAAGCCAATGAACAACTGGATTCTGCTGTAACAAGAAATGTTTCTGTCTACAATGAAGCCAGGAAGGAATTTGCAGGTGGGAGATAACAGTGACTGTCCTGTAGTCCCACATCACACTGCAAGGCCATTGCAAGATTACCCTGCACAAAACGTGCAGTTCATCTCAGGTGACTGCCCTGATCTTTATCTCTCTTTCCCTCTCACACTCTGCCTCATTGATGAGGGTTTAGATCTCCAGAAATTTCAGTACCATCAGCTCTACTTTTTGCCATTTGATACGGCCCTAGTATGCCCTAAAAATCTTGGGGATCCTTATGTGACACCTTTACTTCTACAATGTGTTAAGATATATACTTGGTCTTATTTTGCCAACCAATATATTAATTTCAGTCAATGTGGTTAGGAAATAGAAGAAAAAAGAAGACAGAGGGAGTCATGCCAAAGTGACTTTATATTTAACCACTCAATACTGGGCATCCAGGCCTGGTAAAATAGATGGAAGCTGTAAGCAGGAAGCACAACAAAAGACAGGAGCAAATATTAACCAGTCTCAGTTAATTTTTTACACATAAGCCCCACAGTGCTTTGCATGTATTTGCAGATCTATATTCATTTTTGTGAATGTGTCAAATTATGGTGTTTATAATGCAGTACTGTGAATTCAGCCTCTGCAAAATATCACCAATGGCATTTTTAGTGGTCCAGTTTGAAAATGTGACCCTTAGAGACTTGATGAATAAAATTAGTCAACTCTGTAACTTTAAAATAGCTCTTTTCTAATTAAAGTGTGATGAAGCTTTCAGCCTATCTAGCTAGGGATGCAGAGTGCACGAGCAAACCAATTAGAGATAGTGGCAAAAACAAAATGGTGTCACAAAAAGATTTACCACATCAGTCCCTCCAGTAGCTGTACCATTTCTGCTGATAAAGGTGAAACAACAGCTACTGCTGCAGCTAAGGCTGAAGCTAATGTTAAGCTGACAAATCAACTTTTAGAGTCTTGGGAGATTCAGCACAGCTATCAAGAGGCACAAAGGCTACTAATGCTTATGTCATACTTCTCAACTCTCACATTTTACCCAGGAGACGCCAGATTTTTTTGGCTTAAAAATTTTTTGATTTTTGTATTCTCCTGGGCAAAAAAATCAAAAAGGCCCATTAATTCAATGAGAATTTCACATATCTTGCTGCTTGATTTTTTTTTCTGCCAGACTCACACTGTTTGAGGTTGAGAAGTACCTCTACTTTGATAATGACACCCTGAAGGATAGTACTGGTAGAAGGATGAACACACAACAAAATCCCAGCTGCTGCCATTCAACATAAACATTCAGGACATGTCGATGCTTGAATTCAGGTGGCGAGACAACCACATATCATTGCACTGCCATTCTGGGAAGCCTACACAAATTCAGCTGGTGTTTGAACCCATACAGCCCAGGGAAGAGAACAGTTTGGTCTGACTCCTGCAAGCAAGGATACAGCTAGTAATAATCTGTCAAAAATTTACACGCCCTGTGGTAATCTGGTTCACCACTTCTTAGAGGACATGATTACATGCTTACTTGAACAAATCTCCCTGGCTGTCTAGTGGTGAGCATTAGTAGCAATAGGAAGAAACAAACAGAAATGATGCTACAAAAAGAAAAAGCATTGATTTTTAATGACCGACTTTACCTATGTGGTTCCAATCTTTCATACGTCAAAATATGGAGGGATAAAAACAATTCTTTGCAAAGATTGAAGTTCTAGATAAAAGCTAAAAGCAAAGCAAAAGTTAGAGGCTGGAACAAGGTCTTGCAAGTAAAGTACTTCTCATGTTAGGTTCAAATTGTGTTCCAAAGCCCACAGAAATACAGCTCCTTTGTGGTCAAAAGTACATTTGTTTGGGCACCCGAGGGCAGAATTACTAGATCTTGTGCAAACTTTGTGTTACCAAAACAACTCAGTATACTCTGTACAATGCTATTCCATGTGGCAGAATCTCAGTAGCATAAGATTAGTGGTAAAGGTCTAGAAAAAGTACATGGCTCACATTTTAAAGACCTATATCCCAGCTTCAAACAAATCCACTTTCCTTTGCTGCAGTTCCATATAACTTTGTAAAGAAATAATAAGTGCCTAATATATATATTATTCAGAAGTTGAGGTGAAGTATAAATTGACATACAGATGCAAATTTTCAGGACTCAATTTCAGGGCTAGAGCAGTTCACCTCCAAAGTTCAGATCTGAAACTTAATTCAAATTGTACATGTGTGGCTCTTGAAAGCCACAGATTTATTTCAAGCTTAACTGAAACACTATTATTATGAAGAAATAGTAATTAAAAGACTAAGTTAGGCAGAGGAATTGTGACAAAATATAAGACAAAGCCTAATTTTAAGATGTAGGTAAATATAGAAAATGATGTCTAGTTAATTACATGCAGGAGAATAGAAATAATATGAGTTAGGTGCACGACATTATTGAAGGTAATAACAACCAGTAATACATCATAGATTATATGAGATAAATTGTACTAGAGGTGCAATCAGAAAAGGTTACAATTAAGTAACCATCTATGGATGTGGTATGAAAACTGGCCTTGCTTTAGAAAATACTACAGGGATGGTGGTTGAAATCCTGTATAATTGCCACACAGTTGTTCAGGGGAGGCAGAACACAAAATGTCAGAAGATTTTCTGACTCATTGGATGAGCAATACTTACAAAGCATAGTAAAAACATCTGCATTTAACATAAGATGATTTAATCATAGTGGGGGAAACATTTAGAAACAGGGAACCATATTATGGACCTGGTGTCAGAAACAGGAACTAGAGGGCAAGAGTTCCTAAACTCTTAAAAACTCAGAAAAAAATGATACATTTCCCAAATCAATATTCGATTTTCAGTTTGCAATAAACAGAGGAAAAACATCAGAGGAAATACCACTAAATGTCCAACAGAAACACATTTCTAATTGATCCAGGCCATTCTGTGTGTCTGATTTTGTTTTACCAACGACGTTTTTCTGAAACTGTCATTTTAGGCAGCACGTGCAAAATACAATCTGTTTTTTCCTGGGGCCAGCATTTTTTTATGGACTCTGAAAGCACAGCTCTGATACAAATCTACATCTATGTGTGCCTGCTGCATTAGTGATCATACGCAATGGCCTGTCTGCTGTGTGAGATTATGGGGATACTGCAGGCAGGGGGCAAGGGATCAGTCAGGATGTGTACAAACTTCAAATTGCTGGCTACACCCCTGACTGAAGCCTACATAAATTATGTCCACCACGTTCCCATCATTTATTTCTTTTGTCATTCCTTCAAAGAACTCGGTCATATTCTGTCTGACAGGATTTATTCTTGGTAAAACCATTGCTGATCTTCTTTTAATAACCCCTTCTCCGATAAACACCCAGGGCTTTCATCCCTAATGATTGATTCTCATATCTTAACTTTCAGCAATATATCTGAGGATAGCTATTGAAAAGCAAGTTTCATCTGCCAAGGCAAGTATAAAGATGAACTCAGGTGGTTCTATGCTCAAATGTCTATGTATCTATTTATCATCTGTTAAGGTACAAACAGCTCATCATTACAACAACAACCACTGAAGATGAAAATGGAATCCTTCACTCAGTCAATTCTAGAGCAGGAATCAAGTGTCTGGAAATAACAATTTAACTTTTTTGAGCATGAAAAGGAAAAAGTAAGCCTTTATCACAGGCATTTCCCACCCTCTTCCTCAATACATGTTTACTACAGCTAACACAAATGTACTAAAAAACGTGACTAGTTTGTTCTGATACAGACTCGCAACTTTTATAGGTTCAAAGCCCAGAAGATGCTGGTTTGACTTACCTGACTGGTGAAATTTTAGGATAAAATAGCAGACAATATTTGGGGTTGTCATAATCTAGTACTCATATTCAGTTAGTTACTGACAGGTTTATTTCCTCCTGTTTTAAAACACAGAGAGAAAAACCCCATGGTATCTGCCCTTGCTAATTCAAGTTTGCATGCCTGTGCCCACTCTAGAACTTGCTAATGCAACTCCAATGTCAGCAATTTGTCGGTCTTACTATTGCACCGATGAAGAAACTTCAGTTGGTCTGGAACTCAGCTGCTGAAATTTTGACTGACACCATGCATGAAAATCACATTACCCTGGTTGTAAAAAACCTTCTCTGGCTACCTGTAAAGTACAGGATTATGTGTAAAGTCCTAGTTATTAACTTACAAGTCCTTAAATTGACTTGGGTTTGAATACCTCAGAGACATTCTGGAACCATACATCCCCAGCCGTTTTCTTTGGTCTCAGTCAATTGGATTAGTTCTTTTTGGCTGAAGACATTGAGCTACAGGGCATTTTTAGTGTTTGCTCGCTCCTCATGGAATTCATTAACCATGGAGGTCAGACTGCCTGACTCTCTAACATGCTCTAAATCTGAACTTAAGGTACACATTTTCAGATTGCTTATTAGGATGTGTAAAAGTTATGTGATTCTCTCTATTAGGTTGCCATAGTCTTTTCACATATGGACATATCTTTGAGTGTCAGTATTTCAGAGCTACAATTAAACTTGTCTCGGGGATATTTTCCTCTATGCACTGTAAGAAAATATCAATTTGTATTATTGCAACTTTTCCCAATAATTTTTAAAGATCTGCAAAGACACTTAGCAGATGGAAATCCAATGCTTAGACAAGACATTCCTACTTTTAAAGCACATTTGACAACATGATCTAGATCAATATTTCCAGGAAGCGCAGCCAACGAAATAGAGAGCAACTCGTTTTAAGTTTTTTTGAAGTAGTTTGTGCAAATATTATAAGCATTTGCTTTTAAGATATTTATAACTTTTCATCTCATCAGTACACACCCAAAGCTTCCTTGGTTTTAGCTGGTCTGTAACACAATAAATGAATCCTGAATCCAGGCATTAGATCAAATTAAGATCTGATCTAAATAATTAATAAGACTGGAACAGATCATATTTTTACTGTAACAACAGGCAATATTATGAATGCCTGTGTGGTGTGATGATACTGACATTCCACAGTGGTACTGCAGGTGGACATATTCTAAATTATAAAAGCATAACAAACTTAAAAGGTTGACTAACAAGACTCTAACGGGATTTGATGTGACCCTTCCCCTGTGTCCTAGGGATAAGTCAACTACAATAGAGGAGATGATGCAATCAAAAGAGGGAAGCATGGATGCAGTTAATCCATGAACGTGCTCCTTATATTGGTATATCATATAAAGAACAATTCCCTATCAGCAGTGTATGAATAACTGTGTCTTGAGCTTGCATGCCAGCAGTTATGGGTAGATGTCATCACTTTAAAAAATAAAAGCTGTTTCTATAGACATGCAAGACAGATTGGTGAATTTGCCTGGTTTAAATTAGGCTGAGTGGTTCATGATGGTGTAAGGAGAGGAAAGATATTTTAATAAAACCAGCCAAATCAAACCTTCCCTGCCCAATCGACTTTTCACAGAACAGGTTGACAGGGTATTAAAAGCTGTTCCATTGCATTCTGCATGTGAAAAGGGTGCCTAGCATCTAGATTTAATAGAGCCCTAAATAGCTATAGATAATTTATTCTAGTTATAGCTTTAAGTTCTGTTTTTCAGAGAATATGAGTCTTACAAAAATGGTTTCCATGCAAATCAAAACCAGCTGAAAACTTGCCAAGGCCAAGATGTAATTTAAGATGGCATTTAAGCTGCTCTGTCGTTTCTGTCTCTAGAGATATCATCATAAAATAAAAGAATTCATCAGGTAATGTTTTCTTCATTATTCAACTGCACAATTCTGAAGTGAAAAAGATAATTAGACATACAGTGCTGTCGACACATAGTTTATTAGGAGATTCTGATTAATTAGCTATGGTAAAAGGTTTTTACATAGCCATAATTAATTTATATTTCAAGAAAAAAGGCAAACAGACAGTACACAGATTTTAATATTTCTTGCCTCTGATGAATTTATCAAAGCAATTCTGAAGTTCTGTTGAACCTACTGCTCTTCATTGCTGCTTTATAAAGTGAGAAACAGACATCTAACAGCACAACTAACACTGTCCTATGATATAAAGTTTAATTTATTTTTTTTAAACAAATGCATTATGAATTCATGTTTGCATAGGAGGCTAAAGGTGGAAGCACCAGATACTCATCAAGGTTTGCTGGTCACTTATTCTGAGAGGTAAAGTTTTCTCTTGGGACCTTCATTAACAACCACTGGAGACAGCAGGAGTCTCTCCAATATAATTTGCTCAGTCCTTTGAAAATGCTCAGATGGCAATTCAGCTATGGGCAGAATTAGAAACAATATCAAAAAAACTGCTCCTTCTCTTGTTTCAGCAAAAATAAAAAGTAGTTGGAAACTAAATTGCAAGATTCAAAGTAATGCCCATTCAATTTCTGGTTAAGCTTATTTGATGCATTACTTTACTCAGAATGATTTTGAGCTATGAAAAATGTTACAATAGTGAAGATTCCTGAATAAATAATTCTCAATTAAGTGTTAGCACCTAATTATATTAACTTATAGTAATTACTGATTCAATTATGAAATTGAAGATTAACCTGAAAATGCAGACTGGTTAATTTATTTTTATGATAGCTACACTCTAATAGCACATCCAGTTGGGTTTCTCTAGGCACAAGCAAGGTAGGGTTAATTTTAACAATCTTTTAGGAAGCTATGTTGTCTTGCCACACTTGAAGTATATCTGACTAGAACACATACTGCATTGTGCCTGACACAACGTTCCATTTTTTATTCTATAGTCTCATGTATCTGACACATAAATGAGGGAAGAAATACACCTTGCTATTTTTTATCTCTATTTATGGTTGGGGTTTTTTTCAGTCAAAATCTGCATGGGGTTTTTCAAGTCGGAGTTTGACTTTTATAGTAAGGACAAGAAGTAAACATATTTCCTAATACACTTTTGTTTGGGTTTTTTTTGGGGGGAAAGTTAGAGAATGGTTCATGGTTCAAATTTGGGTAGAGGGAAAAATAAGTTCAACTGTCAATCCACATGACATCTATCAAGAATTTAAGGAAAGCTTTTAACTATTAAGATCAGTGAGGTACAGTAAGATGAAGATGACACTGAAAAGCTTCCTTTGTGTTGGAGAAGATGGACTAGATGAACCCCTCTAGTTCCTTCCAGATCATAGACTTTACTGAATTGTGTAAAATAAGACTCTGTGGTTTGGTCTCTCATGGAATTTCATGATTACAATTTTTCTTTCTATGTTGTGCCTGACTAAGCAAAGAGTTTTGCCACATATTTGTACTTTAAAATCACATAAATGAAAAAGTAACAGCATGCCTTGGAAGCTTAAACAGGTAATTTGTCCAAATCCAAATTTTCAGTGATGATTTACTTATTGTGCTACTTGTAATAAACATCATTCTTCTCAACTACAAAGATAACAAGCTGTATTTGTGAGTACTGCATGTCACATATCTAAGAGGTAACAAAGCAGTAAAGATTACTTCACGTGTACAGATTATGTATTATTTGTTAGTGTGTCACTACCAGTACTCTTTCTTTTCCAAGTGAAAGCATAAAAAACATGTGATTAGCTATGACGCTTTATGTGTTAGCTTTTACCCAGATAAATGTCAGATTTAGATAATCCTATAGGATCTATGCTTCAAATGCTTAGAAACATGACTCTGGAAGTTTAAGAAAATACATACATACATATTTTTGAGATTAGTATACCAAATAGCACAGTCCTGCAATAATAATGTATGGGGCAGATTGAGTTTATCGACCATCTCCAAACATTTCCTATGTGAATTAGTGGAAACCAAGTATATGGGAAAGGGGAGTGGATTATTCAGTAGAGACAGCTAATAAATGTATCATTTTTACCTAATCCATCTCTGTCCTAACATGTTTTGTAAAATTTCAATCTCAAGTATATTTGTAACTTTCAGGAAGATAAAATATGGTATATATGGCTTCCAAAAGTGACTGCTGTGGATAATTCTTTTTATTCCAGTACGTGAGCTTTTGTAGAGGTAATTGGTTTTTCTTCTACCATTCTTTTTGTTTATATTTTTTTCCCAATTTAAATACCAATTACCTATGGAGGGCTCAAATAACTAAGCATCAATATGGACATCAATGATGTAAAGGCAAAATATTTTTCTATTTTAAGAGGAGTTTCTACAACTGACCAACTTTTTGTCCATCACAGGCTAAATATCTGTTATCTGTCTGCAAGCCATACAAAGTATCATATTTATTAGGGATGCCACTCTTGGGAACTGAACATTGCAGGGAATTATTATGATTAATCCTCAGGCATTCAAGTATCTTTTCAAAATTAATTTTACTTTAGAACTTTGTCTTTCAAAACACAGTCAAAGCCAAGTTCACTATGACACTACCTTAAAGAAGAATGTTTGTCTTGCAGAGCACTCAGAGATATAAATAGTTTTTAAGTGCATATTTTCTCTGATGACTGCTGTATACCTAGATCTTATTCCTTTGTCACTCACCAAGTTGCTCTACAAGAAATGGGAAAATTTCAGGCCCTGGAAATTTGTGCTTTTGACTTGTTTTCCTCATCAGAGTATCAAAACTATAAAATATATAGAATGTAAAGATAATTTTTTAAAAAAGTAATTTTTTTGTAAAATCACATTTATGCTTTAAGGAAGTATTTTTTCTTATTTATACATAAAACTGTAACTACAAAACACAATGTAAAGAAATTATGTAGTCGTTCCCTGTCTCTTTCCATTTCATGATTCACTTACTGTGTGTTTCAGTTATTTCCAATACACACTGTATTACTCTACATTCTCATAAACACTAAATATTTTAAGAATTCTTTACTGTTGAGAAGTTGGTAATTTGAGTGGATGAAAGGATCACAGGAGAGACAACTGAGCTTTCCAATGTGAAATAGATTTTGACACTGTATGTGTAGAAGAAGTATGAGCAGCAAGGTTAACTTTGCACTCAAGTCCTCCCTTTCCCATTGCTGTTAAAATCTATTTCATGCTGAAGGTTAACCCACAAATGCAAGAATTACACACCTGTCTGCCAACTACACAGAGATCTCGCTGCATCCAAACATCTGCAAAATGCAGCGGCCAGTTAATGAAGAAATCCAAAGCACTCTTAGAAAACAATATTTAATTTGCCAAATGATGCCTGCAAATGAAAAGAGATATCCATTCTTTGGGATTCTTGCTTAACAGCACTGGATTCAATTTGGGAAGTTAAATGGGCAGGCCAGCTATAGTATTTCTGAATTGCATCAAGGGCCTGGTACAACCAGCCAAGTTTTGATTCCTACACCAAAACAGACAGGGTAGAAGAAGCAACTTCACTGCAAACCTTAAAAAAAATCCCACTCAGAAACCCATATCAGATAGACTTCTGCTGTTTACCCACAGTTCAATATATAGAAAATATGTGACTGGGAATTTATGACATATTGAAATACATGAAACTAAAGAATTTGGACACTGAATTTAGAACTTACAGTAATCAGCACTGATGTAAGTGGGCTTTTATCAAAACATTTATTTCCCCAGCAAAACAAGAGACAGATCAATACTGTGCAGTTCTGAAGGAAAAACAAACAAACAAACAAACAAACAGATTAAAAAAATATCCTGGGTACTTACAACACAAATGATGGGCTGTTAAGAGATAAGGGATGGTAGATATGATGCCTCCATCTCTTAAAATACATCTCTCTCTTGGAAGCAAGCTCTGTGTAAACTTCAAACAGGCAAGACAACACTTAATGAGAAAAGAGTAGGATTCTGTCTATTGCATCACATCTAATTTTTAAACAACATTCCAATCCCGAACCCTTTGGAAAATTACAATTGAAAAATAGTGAGCCACAATAAAACCATGGTTAAAATGTACTAAATTACAATGGACTGCCTGACACTCTCATACAGAAGTAAGAAAAAATATTTTCCAATAATGCATGTTGATTTACAACCATTAAATTCCTTTTTTACTCAAACAAATAAGTTTAAGTGTTTATTTCTAATCAAAGACCATTTGAGATATTAAAAGAAATTAAATAGCAGTCATTTAACAATGTGTGTTCAGTAGACTCTTTCATCCCCCCAAATATATACACATCAATTATCTTACATTTTGCACTGATTCTGCTATCCCAAAGCATCCCAATGTACTTTGCAAATATAATTACCAATATGGCATCTCACTGTCCACTGTTGATATGCAACTGCTATTTCTCAAACCATCAGCACTTGGCAATACTGTGTAAATATTTAAGACAAAAGTGAAGAGTTGGTTATCAGTCTAGGGGGCAAATATAATCACAGAACTTGGAATTTGACGGGGATTAAGCCCTGGGGTTTACAACCTTGTTCTTATTGCATTCCCATGGTATCTTGATGGTTTCCATCCTTCAGCTGCATAACAGATAATAAGGCTTGATTGGGTGACTGCATCAGAAGGAAGGGTTCTACACAATGAATAAGCTTAGTTTTTGTTTTGTTGATTTTTTGTTTGTTAAGGGAGTGCAAATATTTGTTTCAAAAATACCTGTTTGATATATTGTTAAAAGGAAAGCAATTCTGGGGTAGAGGTAGGTGGGCTGGTTGCAGCAACTACAGCATCTGGAAGCTGCTCACACCATGTTCCTCCTGGATGTTCCCCCTTTCAAGGGATTATCAGGCAGCCAGCTCCAGGCAGTCCTCTGGGTATCAGCTGGCATATTCCTGACATGCTGCCTGCAGTAAAATGAGTTGATTATTGTAGCTACAGAGACCCGACAGGTTGGGAAAATCTCAATCTGGTCACTCAGGGTATCCATACAGGCAAATACCCTGGGAGTCCAAAGACTACCACAGGATATACTAAAAAACAGCACAAGGCATTACAGCTAGAATACATAATGACTTTATGGTTCACAAGTTGTGTTTTATGAAACAATACATTGTGTATATTTGCCCTGGTTATAAAAGAGGATACGAGAATTCCTAGGTTGTTCCAAAAATGTAAAACAGGATCAGCAGTAAAAGATGTTGAAGCTGCAGCGTTTCCCTGAGAAGCAGCCAACTTAGAAGTGGAATATGGATTAGTGTCATCAGGAGCAGCAGCAAGAGCTGCACAGGCAGTCTGATGGGGCACTTTCTTTGCACATCATTCTGAGGCTCTACAGCTGAGCCACTCAGAAAATCACAGCTGAAAAATTTTGTCCAGAACTATCAAGCAGATTTGTACCTTCTCTGCGCTCTGAATTTTACAGGTTACTGAATAAAGATGAATGAATATCTTATGTAGCAGGTGTAATTTCGATATTCAGAAAAGAAAAAAAGTAGCTCCACTACCATAAATAGTAATGGCATGAACCAGAGTTTGATGTGCCATAAAGGGTCTTTGCAGAAGTCTGTAATCTCTTGTCGGGTGAGGAAAATAAAAGCTCTTTTTAAACAATTCAGTCAATCTCTCCTTCAATTTTTTTATTTTTTTTATTTGCAAAAACTGTAGCTGGGAAGTCTCTAACATGTCCTGATATAACAAGGAAACACTCAAAGAATTTTTTTCTTTAACATGCCATTTTGAGATTATTTAAATACTCTCATTAATTGTAAGCTAACACAAAATATACTAGAAATTAGTCTCCCACACTGATTCCGAAGTAACATTCATTTCGGTCTCTAACTGAACAAGCCTTCAGGGACCTTCAAATTCTTAGTTGAAACTGGCTGAAAATTTCAAAAATTATGAAGGTGTTGATTACTGAATGACAGAGAGTCTAATTGTAAGCACAATTTTTCTTTGAAAATACAAGACCAAACCAATATTTATACTGGGACATTTTCAAATGACAAAAGATATTTAAGCTCCAAAAGCTCAGTAATGTATTTTGCCAATTTTAAAACATTCTGAGTTACCATAGGCCAAATTTAGACCTCTAACTAGGTTCAGTTTTAAAAAAAATATTCTAAAAGTCTGAGTTTAATTTCTAAGATGTCTCAAGGCAGGCAAGTAACAGAAGAAACAGTACACTCTGTTTAGAAAACAGAGACTTCTATTTGCAAAGCACAGTTATTCTTCTTATTGACTTTCAGACATGAAAAAACCTTATTTATTCACAACACATACTCAGAATCATGACTAGTTTCTTTGCACTCATCTGGATTGAGTTGTTTTTTCACAGTGTCCCTAGTTCAGACACTTAAGTTTGCTCCTATATATCTTTTTGTGTTCTTATTAACATTCTGAACAAGTTGAAGAATTCAAAGCACTAAATAAGTATTCCAATATGAATATCCATAGTATGCACCATTGTAACATCAGCCCCAAAAGACCTTCATGCTACCTAAAGAGCTGGTAATTCCTTGTTTTGCAAAGACTCCTTGTCTTGACATTTAAAACTTTCTTATGTTCTGCTTAAGGTGAAATAATTTTGACCATGAAGAACACAGCTCTGAAAGATTTTAAGGTAATGACACAGTATGAGAAATCTCCTTGTTCACAGGCTGTCCATTCCACGGTATAACATAATCCCGTGTTTTTTACATCCTGGGAGCAAGTGAAAAAAGACAATCCCTAATTTTAATACCAAAGAACAACTTTAACCAGAGAGTTTTTCTACCCCCATGGATTATTCCTTTGTACCATCTGGAGCAAACTTTTTATTCCCATCCTACAGATGGGAAGGAACACTGAGGGAGCAAGACTAACTGACCTGTCTGTGGGTGATATCAATGTCACGAGCAGGAGCTCATAACTTCCAAATCAGTTCTTAGACTACTGGCCAGTGGCCTCAAATTGTGATCATGGTTCCCTTGCAAATAGTCAAATTGATCATATAGACATAATAATAATTTAAATTACTCATTTTGTAATCATGATTACAAGCTTAATCCAAAGTCTGGGTGCATAATAAAATTTAGAACTATCTCAAATATGGTTCTCATAGTAGATTGCAATTTTTATTTTCCTGACACTCTGGAAATGCCAAGGAAAGGTTACTGAGAATTCTTATGTCTTCTAATATGCCCTAGAGGCAAGTGAATCAAAGATGAAAAAAATCCAAGAACCATAGGCAACCTCATAATCCATACAGTCTGTGCTGTCCACTTACTAAGGAGTGTTGTATATGGGGGAAATTATCTAGGTTTTGTGTATATTATATCAGGATGGATCTACTTTCCATCTGCTATGTTTCCACCCCTCCAAATTCTACTCCCTCTTTGATATAATCAAAAGATGGCCATTTGTCTCCAAAGAGAAAATTGTGGTAAAAAACTAAATTTATACATTTCATCTTCTATTTTTAGCAAAATACACAAAAAATCAAAATAATTATTATAGACTTTTAAAATGAATTAGGCCTTGACAGCTACCTCATTTTGTTCTAAAATTCAACAAACTCTGAGAAAATCTCTTTTTATATACAATCTTCTGGATGTGTCATTTGCCATTTATATTTGATGGCCTTAAGGAAAAAAATAGTTACAAAAAGGTATTAATGCAAGTAGATAATAAAGCTGCATTCTATAAATCTATAGCAGCTTACAGTAATCATTAAAGCATGCAAAACTCTTTCATCTATTCAAAAATATGCAGTGCACAGAATGCCTGCTAAGGTGCATGACAAGTCAGAGTTAAATATATATTAATAAATGAATTAGCTTCATAAATAATAGCCATAATGACATTTTAGGAGACAATAAGTCTGAGGATTGTCAGAAAATGGTTGATGTATGAGCTTCACGTCTCAGTGATTCTTCAAAATGAATAGGCTTTGCGAGATAGTTCAGACCCACGACCAGCCTATTTCCTTGAATAATTTACTTGTTGTCAATTTGTACAGCCACATTACACATGCAAATTGTGCTGCCTGTGCAAACACCACTTGGAGATGATAAAAACAAATTTACGAAGGCTATAGAGGAAGGATTTATTTCACTTTCTCGCCCAGGTCAAGCAATACATGTATCTGACGATTGTGTGTACCCAATTTTGTTGTAATTATATCAGCAAATTATTCTTTATAATCTTATTATTTTTAGCAGTCTCCTTGTGCTTGGGATAATTAGCTTTCTTCACTCAGTGTAAAAACAATTCAACTTGCCAGCTAGGCAGGGCACAGCTCCATTATCTGTTTTGGGTTTAAATTTATTCCCTATATTCTTGGACACTTTGTGTAAATTAAAAATTTCATAGTCCCTAATACTGTACACGCTGTTCATTCAGTGATGAATTAAGGTCCCTAAACCTCTACGTTTGCTATTAGATATCTCACCCACTTTATATGTTAATCTGTGCTAATGAATTCCACAACCCCTAGCCACAGCGAGATGACTAAAATTATTACCACTTACAGAGATATGCCTTTTTCATTTAAAGTTCAATTCAAATTGCTCCCATAAACAGTCTGCCACACAAAGATACCTCCTTTAAAGAAGAGTTACTTACCTGTAAGTAGAGTTCTCTGAAGGTAGCACTATCTTTGGATACACATTCCTCAGCCACGTGACCTCTAGTTGGTGGCAGGGGGGAGTGGATCTATCCCTTGATAGTTAAGACTTTTTCCTCAAGGCACTTCATTACCTCTGCAGCTCCTGTGCCTCAAGGGTTGTTTATACCACAGCCTGTCAACACAACCACCCCTCACTTTTGGAAGGCCCCAGACCAGGCTGGAGAGCAGAGAGACTCCTTAGAGAGGTGGCCATTGTGTTGATGGAACATCTACACAGCAGCTTTGTACGAGTGAGGCTCAGGTGAGTGTGTCCCCTTCCCTCTCAAGATTGCTACCTATGAGCCTGTCATTCATGGCAAGAATAGCAAATCCAGTCAAACAAAACCACAGAAGACAACAACACCTGGCACAGTATTACATGTGTAGCACAGTAAGTGTCCATGCCCATGATGCACCTTCTTGCACTTCACAGAGAGCCCGGCTACACAACCAAAATTCCACCACTCTCAAAGGAAAATAAATACTACAGTTGCCTCAGTAAAGAACAGCAATACCCTCTGGTGAGCGCTTGTGTTTCAAGCCAGTAGAGGGCGTTGGCATACATGGAGACTAAATAGGTTTGTTACAGGAGCTTGAAAAATCAGCTGTTATTTATACAGATGAAACAATAGGACACTTCAAATACAGTACAAAGTATCAAGACTAGCCCTTCAAAATTAAATCAACAGAAAAATATAACTAAAAAGACATTCTTATAAGACTTTCTAGTTATATAGACCTTAATTGCAGTACAAATACTGAACTAACAAATTTTATCTAATATTCTTGAAAAGTAGTTAGGAAAATGTTGATTGTTTCACAAACTAAACCAAGGAGACGTTGAGTGCCTCACCCCGCTGTAGATCTGAGTGCCACACCATAGGACTCCCAGCTTAAGGCTCACTATTGTGCTTCTAAGTACCACTAGTTAACATACAAAGAAAAACTCTCTGAGAAGTTAAGAAAACAGCTTTCTGACAGCATTCTGACTCTTTCTGTGTCAAAAAAAAGGTCAGATGATATTGAATTTAGTGGTATGGCAGAAGGATGTTTCTCTTCTATTTACAGAGAAATGTATCCAAGATCCCAATCCAGGATATAGACTTTGTGTTCATTACAACAACATTGGAATTGCATTTGGATCACTGAAATTTGCCCAATACTAGGAAAAGACCTTCATAGTAGGGTGATGTGTACACTGCAGGGAATTATGTGGCTTCAGGTCCCATAAAACATATCCTACACTCTAACAAATGTAGTTGTAGCAACACAGGGGACAGGTCAGAAAAAACAAAAGTGCCCAGATCCCAAGGGATCTGAATAAATGCTATGGAATAACAAGAAGTGAACTTCATACCCTCTTTGCCCTACCATTGCTGAGATTCAATCTATTAGAGTAAGGTTGTATGGGTACATCTGCAATGTCTCAGGTTTGCTTTTGCCTTCTGCAAAAATCTTATCCTAAGAATCCAGATCATCAACACGTTCAAGTCCTTACACTTTTTTTGGCAGATCTACACCACAAGATTAAGTAGTCTAATTGTTATTCGTTCCTTGGCTTGACAGAATATCTAAAATCTGTCACAGACCTTCAGTGGCTATTTAAGATTAGTTGTTGAAAACTTCTGCTGTTCAGGCCCAGTCCCCTCTTCCCTATCTACAACCACAACATTATAATCTTTAAAGCAAAATCTGATCTGCTTTTAAATAATTTCCTAAACTAATGTATTATTCAATGATCATAATCAGAGTTAATTAATACAAAATACAGGACTGAGAGAGGTGGTGGTTTCATATTTTGCCAAGGTATCCCTAAGTGAGGGGAAGGTAACACCTGTCTGTGCTGAAGGCTGATCCTTGGAAAGCTGGCCTGGCAGTTCCAGCAACCAATGCAGCCCTTGCCAGTGTCTGTTGATGCCCTAAACAGTCCAAATGGGCTCAAAACCTGCAAAGTTTCTGCTTGGAACAGAAACAAAGGTGATCAAAACCCCTTTCTACCTGTGAGGCACTGAAGTTAAAAATATCTTGTTCATGCCTCACAGGAAGCCTGTTGGAAGACTGATGTAAAACCAAACACAAATCTTCCAAGCTTCAATCTGGAATTTTGAACAAGAGGTCTCCTTCCCTCCTGAACACTAACTGTGTGCTAGTGCTTTAGAGATGCCTTTTTTAAAGAGTCGACAAAGCAACTTTCTCACTGGCTGCTGATGCTTAAAATCATGGACATTTCTTCTTGCTTCTATAGTCAGAATTTTCTTCAAAATGCAAACCTCAGAGAAACATGGACATTGTAAATGGTGCTATGACAATATCCTCAGTAAAAGCTCAGGGCTTGAGGCCACATTGTTCAGTAATGTACTTCTCACAAACAAGAAAACTTAGGAACATCTGGGCAGACCTGCTTAAATCTTATATGGCAGAGTATGTGGGAAAAATAAAGCCCTCTGTAAACTTTTTAACTGACTTTAAAAGTTCATTTGACTATCATTCTTTTAAAGGATTGAGAAAGAGTATATTTTAAGTTAGCAAAAAATTAAAAGTTTATGAAAGAAAACCCAGAGGCTATTTTATTGTCTTTACATCTCTCCTTAGAATCATATTAATTTTTCTCTCCAACACTATTTTATTGTATTAAAATATAACCATGCTAGAAAAATTTCTCATTATGTTAGCAAAAATGAATACAAGGTAGATAGTATACCAACACAATGACTGTAATCTGCTAATACAATAAAAGGCCTTCCTGTTATGCTTAAATAAGAATCCAGTTCTTGATCATTTTGACATAGTTTGAAAACACTGTCTCAAAAGGAAAATATGTAGCATATTTCTATGCTTAAGAAAAAGTTTCTTATGCCCTCATTTACAGCTAAAAAACCATCTAATAATGCAAAATGTGCATTGTAATAGATTTCATTTCTGTACTAGGAAACTGTATATTTTATGGAAATAGGCATGTACAGGACTATTTTTGATTAGCTAGACACAGCTTCAAACATATATCCAAGGAAGTCATTCAGGCCCCCAGTGTGTCCTACAGCTGATCTGAAAAAAGAGAATTGCACTGTGAAGACTTGACATTGGTACCTGGCATGTACACAGCCATCAGCTGACAAATCTGACCACTTCTGTCACAGTCACTCATTAAGACAGTTTAAAAAAAAAACCCAAGAAATACTGGGCTTTGTAGATGATAATCAACCTGAAAGTCACAGAGATCATGGAAGATTTAAATCAAATTTGATGTTACGTGCAGTAGTCCTTCCTTCTAAAGTTCAAGTAGTTTTTAACAATAGCATCAGAAATATTTGTATTGTAATTACTGGGTTGTGCCAGTTTGATGTTCCACTGGAATCTCAGAGGCATGACTCGTTTCATTCATAAGAGTCATTGTTTGGCAGGTCTCCAGGACAGGAATTCAAGTGAGAAAGGAAATTAGATCAGTTGACCAAAAGGAAATAAATCAGATTATTTGAATATTTGCTCAATGGGGAACAGCAAATTGCCATGAGAAGAATTTGACGCTGAATCAAGTGTTGAAACATAATAGCAGAGCTCACAAATTTGATGTAGGGAAATCAGTGTTAGTCACAAGGTTAGTGTTAGTCACCTTCTATTTTCTTCCCTGGATAAAAGACGCATTGTTTTTTAGCCAAAAAAACTCAGTCAGTTGCAAATTGTCCTAAGTAGCCAACAATCTCTTTTGTAGTTTCAACGAGCACTGACTGCTGGATTGATGAAAGTCAGGCAGGAGCTCTTACCATTTTTCTCATGGAAGAACATTCTGAGAAGTCAGAATTTATTGTGTGAAGACTGGAGGTTAACTTGAAAATTAGGCTTTTAAAATTACAAATACAATTAATTTGTAATTATAACATGAAATTAATGTGAATATTTGAGTACTTCATTTGTGTGCACTACCAGTGCCATTGGTTTGTGGATACTAAATAAGGAGCACAATGTTTGGTTACAAATTGTGTCATGAAATTAAATTTGTCTTCTGAAAATGTATCCCTTTCAAACACATAAATTTATAGGTCATAAAGGTGTCACACATCTTTCAGTTTTTTGAGTATGTTCCAATTGGGTCATATTAAGAAAATATAATTCAGCATTATGGTCTAACAACCCACTAGAACAAATAGCAATGAATATCCTGTATCAATACAGTTATTAATTACCAGTTATCTGTATACCAAATACAACCAGTTACTAAATGTAAATAAAATAACTCTCTTAAAAATTGATTTCCCAGATGAGAGGAAAATCTAGTTAGCAAGCTGAGTGTGAAATTTACATGTAGTTCATGAAAAAGTGATTACTTACGGAATTAATTGATTTTAGAAATGAATCTGAGGATGTAAAATAATGACATAAAAAGGAAAACAATCTGAAGATCTGTTTTATGACTGTGAGAAAGGCATTTAGATTTTCCTTCCATGCACAGCCAATCCCAGAAGCTGTGATCCACTAAGAACTCCCTACTCAAAGCCATATGCCCTATCAATCAGTCATAGAACTTGCCCTTTTCTTATTCCCCTCATGTTTGCCCACAACTGGGTTGTGTCTTGACTGGGGATCAGCAATTCCCTTCTCAGAAGTCTCAGTATCATACTGAGATATAGTTTTCAACCTATCAGACTGCTGCTCAAAAATGCATCTTCTCACAAATTATTTGAAAAATGGGAAACCACCCATCTTTCAGACACGTTTCAGTGCTGGTGATGTCAGTCATCCCTTCGTATTTTCCTTGCACTTTTCCCCTTCCTGTTTCTCCTTCTATGCAAGATGCTCTTGCTGGGTGACACTCAGGCTACTCCTAAATACTTGTTTGTTTTGCCTGCTGCACCTACAAAAGCTGACAGGACAAGATGTAGCAGAATCTTCCATTTATCCTATGTTCTGCATAGACATACTGCTCACCTTTGAAGCACCTAGCATAGTGCTATGTGCCTCAGAATTCCTCATGTGTTTCTAAGAGCTTTTCCACATTCTTGGAGCAGTTTAAGGAAACTGTGAGTTCTGATGCTGGATGAGAATCCACAAAGAACATTGTAAGATCTGTGAGTTGGCGTTTTTTTGATGTTTTCTCTTTACCATATGAATCCAAGGCATCAGTGAGAACTTTGAAAGGATTTTTCCATTCTTGGATAGCATGGGCCTCGTAATTCTGCCCGTTATTCTGTTCCATAAACACTTTGGTACGGCATAACCACGAGGTTTACTTTTGGAACAGATGCCATGTTCCTTTATGGCAGCTAGGACTGCTGGACAGTTTGGCGCCTGTCTTTCTTCTGAGAGAAGCATAAGTCTTATGAGGAGCGGCTGAGGGAGCTGGGGGTGTTTATCCTGGAGAAAAGGAGGCTCAGGGGGCACCTTATCACGCTACAACTCCTGACAGGAGGTTGTAGCCTGGTGGGGGTCGGGCTCTTCCCCCGGGTAACAAGCGGCAGAACAAGAGGGCACGGTCTTAAGCTGCGCCAGGGGAGGTTCAGGTGGGACATGAGGCGCAATTCATTCACAGAAAGGGTGATTAGACACTGGAACGGGCTGTACATGGCGGCGGTGGGGTCATCGTCCCTGGAGGTGTCCAAGACTGGACACGGCACTCAGTGCCGCGGTCTGGCTGACACGGTGGTGTTCGGTCATGGTTTGGACTCAACGACCTCAGAGGTCTTTTCCAACCTAACGGCTCCGCGATTCCGAAAAGCGCCTCAGCGCCAACCACTGAGAACAGCCCCGAAGGGCCTCGGCCCGGCCCCGGGCAGCGGCGCACAGGCCCCGGGCCGCCCTCCCGGGGGACACCCCGCCCCGTCGCCATGGAGACCAGCGCGCCCCTTGATTGGCTGCGGGGCGCGGCCCAATGGGCGGGCGGGGTGTTCCGGCGGTGCCAAGATGGCGGCCAGGTAAACACGGGCGGGGAGAGGAGAGGGCGGCGGGACTGGGACTGGGACTGGGACTGGGACTGGGACTGGGACTGGGACTGGGACTGGGACTGGGACTGGGACAACGCGGGACTGTGTGCTTTCCCCCGCGCCGCCGTGGAGCTGCGTTTCTCTTCACGTCGCTTCTTGCCCGGAGCGGGAGCCCCTCGCTGCCCCGGCGGAGCTCGGCTGTGCTGCCCCAGCGCAGGGAGGGAGGGAAGGATGAGGGGCTTTTGCTGCTTGAACTGAAAGTATCTCCAAACAAATGCGAAGGGGCACGACTTTAAAGGACAAGGGGTGAGGGGGTTGTGGGAAAGATGAACTCGTCCCGTCGACCCGTGTTCTCAAATCGTCCACTTCTCTCCGAAGCAGTAAGTATTAGAGCCTTTATAATAAAAATAATAGCGATAGTTACACACGAGGAACTAAAATATTTCTAGTGACGCGTTCTGCTCTTTCTCTCTCTTCTGCAGGTTGTTTTTACCTCGAGATGGGTGACCTCGTGTCTTGGCAGTGACTCGAAGTGGTCTGGACTTGTGTGAGCTGGAAGATGTGGAGTGGGCTGTTACCCCCGGGGCTGAATGAAAGTGATGTTGACTTAAGTTCTGACGATGGGGATGAAACACCTGGTTCCTTTCTGAAGAAAGATGCAAAAGAAGATGATACAGAAAGGGTTCAGCTTTCTGAGTTTGAGGGGAATGGACAGGACAGTAATGCCAGCAGTGAACCGGTTGTGGTACCAGTGACAGATGAAGAAAGTGAATCTCAGACGTGCCCTCCTGGAGTTTCTGTGAATATCTGGAATGTAGGTATCACTACACCTGAGCATAAATGCAACATCCTCCAAGTCAAATGGCTGAGTTTTAGATCAAAATAACTCGATAGTCAATATTCAAATCTGAAATGAGATGAAATAAAGTCTAAGTATCTGAGATTATTTTCAGCAAACTGAAGAGGAATTTAGGTAGTTTGGTGTTGAAAGTAAGGCAGGGAGTTGTTACAAATGGGCAGCTGAATGAAACTTGTGTTTTCAGTGATTTTTGGGCTCTGAGCTTGGTGGCTGCTTTCTGCATTAGTAAGATTCACAGCTCAGTTTGTCAGTCCCTGGAGGGGTGTTGCACACCTGGGCTGTGGAGGGGTGGGTGCCCTGCTGCTTTCTGTAGGGGTTGGTTACAAGCATTCAGGCTCAGAGTTACTTATAACCCCCTGATTTTGCTCTTTTATGTGGAGACTGGAAAAAAAACCAAACCCAACCTTTTACAAAGCAATCTGTGGTTTAGGCTTTGGATTCAAAATAAGAACTGGCAAAAAACAGAGTTACTTTTCTCCATCCATCTATCCTTGTAGGCAGCTTGCTGTGCAAGGACCATGCCTTGGATAATACCTGGATTATAAAGGAGCAGCTGGGAAATAAAACAGTGCCCTGAGCAGCTCAGGAGTGCACAGCCAGAAGGGTATTCTGTGTCATATCTCCTGAGAGAACTGTCAGATTTCTGTACCGACCTGGGATGTCAGAGGTGATGGGAGGTTAGAACCTGACACCATCAGAATTAGAGGCTCTCATTTCATACCTTTGAATATAAGAGATAAGACAATTTATCCAAATTTAGTCTGGATAAATGATGTTGTGGCAACATTTATCAGCTGAATATGCAGTTTCTTAAAAATGGAGGGGAAGAAAGTTAAAAATACTGATTTTTTGCTTTTTCTTAACCTTGTAGAAATTCGTGGAGCTTCAGAAGAAGCACCGTGAGATGAGAATGGAAGCAAAGCAGGAAAACAGGTGCAGGAAAAGGAAGCGCCACCGAAAAGGTGCTTTTTTATAGTTACAGAATTCGTTTGCTCAAAATTGAATTATTATCCACACGTTTTGGTTTGTTGGGGGGGGGGGTTTGGTTGGTTTTGTTTGGGGGTTTTTGGTGTGCTTGGTGTTTGGGGGTTTTTTGTGGGTTTTATTTTAAATAATGAATGCTTGAGTAAAATATATTCAATCTATTTTATAAGGATTTTATGTTCCCAATTATATATACAACTTGCGTGTCTAGGTTTTAAATTGTTGCTTGAAATGCAAGTAATATATTTGTCCTCTTCTTAAAAAGTAGATAGAACTTAGTTAATACTGATTATAGTGGAGAAGTGTATTTCAGTAATTCTTTGAACCATACTTTTGTGTGTTTTGGTTAAAACTCCTTCATGGATATTGTAGGAGTTCCTTTCATCTGGGTGGTTTAAATCCACATGATCACTGGGTAAAAATCCCGGAATATTGATCCTTCAAAGGAAATGTGACCAGTTAGAGCTCTGTTGACTTCATTGGATGCTGTGGGATATTAACTGTGTAATGTTGGATTTTTGTTTTCTTTTTTTTTTTCCCCTTAGCAAAACAGAAAAAGACTGATGAAGTGCCTAAGAGGTATAACCAGGTCAATATGACTACCTGAGGTCTGTTCTTAGTATCAAAACTTGTAAAAAGGCTGAGCACATGGATGGCCAAAGCCTAGATTTGAACACTCAAATATCTGTTACATTTTTTCAGTGTTTCTGGGCAGGCTGAATTTGTGTCAGTGATTGCTTGATGGGGTGTTACTGCTTGATTTAAAAAATAACAGAAATGTATTATTTAATGTAACTTAAAGTAGACCTAATGTTATTCCTACTTATGCTTTGCATGTAACTGCATACAACCCTCCTGAGCTCAGCCTCCTCCTCTTGTTTTTCCTCCTTGCAAGTGTTACATTTACAGTTGGACTCAATCTTAGAGGTCTTTTTCAGCCTAAATGATTCTATGATTCTGTTAGCTTGCGTTCAACATTGTGGAATTACACTTGCAGAGGGGAAGGAGTAATTAATTTCACTTCAATTAAAAACTGAATGGGTGGAAAGCACATGTCTGCCAAAGGGAAGAATTTATTTTAGCATTGAAAAGGATATAACCAGTCCCCTTTCCACGACTTGTAATATTAATGACCTATTTGTTTGTTTTTAGCAGCCAACAGTTGGAAAATGAAGAGAAATGGAAAGAACTTACACAATACTTTGGAATCAATGATAGATTTGAATCACCTGTGGATGGCAGGGCTCCACCAAAGGTGAATGTTCAAACAAAGGCAGTGTCAGTTTGTTCTTGGCAGTGAAAGAACTTGACATTGAGACAACAGTAAAACTGAGGCTGCTTGAGAGTAAATGGTCAAGTCACTCTAAGGAGGAAGGATAATTTTATACACTTCTTAAATAAATGAGTTTTTAGATATTACGTGAACCACACTTGGATTGAATGGTTGCTGTGCTTCTGAGACAGTATACAGGCTTGTTTCCTGTCTGGTTTTGTTTTCTTCTTTGTTTTCTTGTTGTAAGAAACAGAACACTTCATATGCTTTGTTTGATCTTTTATTTTCTTTTGTTTAGTCATATTTTAACTTTAAAATGTGTCACATAAATGTTTTAGGTGACACCACTGGCTGTAGGAATTAAAGGAGTAAACCTGGCATCCATTTTTGGTGGATTAATACCACTTTCTCTTCATAAGTATTGGGTAATTAGTCATATTTGAAATAATTGGTACCCACGATGGACAAGTTAAGAAACTTGTTATGTTGTGAATTCCTGTTTATTGTGTAGTTTTTCTAGTGAAGTCCTGTGTAAGTTCTATGACATCAAATGTTCAGCTAGCCTTCTTTTCGGTAAATTTTGTGTTTTTTCATTTGCCTACAGTAAGTTTCTACCTGCAAGTCAGGAGACATTGTTCACTTCTTACTTTGGGTGGCTGTTTAGTTGCCATTATACTCCTCAGGATAGATCTGGAACGAGGCCCAAAGTGTTAAAATGCAGATGGTTTCTATGTAAGTTCAGGGATTTTGTCACTAGTGAGACATACGTCTCACTGTTTTCTGAAAAGACATAGGATAGAAGTGGCTATGACTCCAGCTTACAGTTGTGCACTTGCTTTGTTTTGCCACTACCACCTGAAACAATTCAAGTGCAGAGTTTGCAGATCACTGTTTCCTGGGAATTCCATTAGTTTTTTTTGTTTTTACCTCTTAAAGTATATGTTAGGAAACCAGCAAATGTGTTTTCTTTAGCATCACTAATATTTAAAACTGGTGAGGCTGTAAATTGTCTTTTGTTATGAGAATGAGTTTTTTTGTGAAATTCAGAAGTTTTTTTATTGCTGTGTTATTTGTAACTCTTGCTGCTAAACAAGTTATGTTACACTGATCATAACCTCAGAAAATAACCTTTAAATTGTGAAGCTTTTTCATTATTTTTCCATAGAGCTGCTAATTTTTTTTATTTATTAGTACAGTGGAGTGGCATTGTGCTCAGAACTCAGTTTTTGGATAAAGATAAGATCTTAGAGCTGTAACGATACAGTGGTAATTGCCATTCTTCATGTTACCTGACACATACATTTCACATTTTGTTTAGAAAGCTCCAGGGATGGAAGAGATAAGGCAGATCTTGAGATGAAACTTTATTGTGACAGGCATAAACTAGCCCGTGTAATTTTTTTAACCTATATTATTATCCTGCACATAAGGTGGAACTAATGCAATGATTTGTGCTCAGGAGGCCTTTCAGTGAATTCTTAATTATACTGTCCATTACAACACACAAGACAAAGTGATTTGTGTTCCACAGAAATTACAGGTTTATGCAGTGTCTTGAAGAATCTTATGAAAGAAATATTTTTAGAAAACAAGTACTCACTTAAAATATGTTTTTTTGTCTTAAAGATACTTACTTTTTTTTTCCTAGTCTGGCCTTGAACTTAGCATAGAGAAGTCTGTGGCTGAAGGTGACATTGCTAAGGCTGAGGAGCTGAGTGATAGATTGGCCATTCGTGAGGTAAGTGGGCCATTGACAAAGACTCTGAGGAGACCTTTACCTTGTACTTCTCTGCAAAAACGTGTCATGACTAAAATATCACTGAAGGTTGTTTGGGGCATCTTTACTGTTCCTAAGCAGATTCCTGTCAGTGACTGAAGGACTTTGCTGCTGATCTAGTAATGCTTGGGCAGCCGTGGCTGTGTTTAAGGATTGAAAATACTCCATGAATGATCTCAAGTAACCTGCTTAAAGCCTTCCTGCTGACTGCAAGGGTCAGAGGAGTCAGTAGCTTGTCATCCACACTGAGCTTCTGATATTTCTGCATGTTGCAAGCCACGGGAACAGGAGTAGGATGTTCCCTTCTTATCAGTTCCCTGTGCCTCATACTTTGCATGATGATCTTGAGAAACCTGAAGACAGGTAGAGATTTAGCAAGCTTAGAGCAAGATGTACCCAACTTGTCTTCTAGTACTTCTTTTCCTGTGTATTTGTGTCATCAGAAGTTGTCACCTGGAAGAATTAATGTGGAAGAATGGAAGTAGATGGCTGTCAAATATATTAGAATATATATAAACTATATTAGAATTGTGCTGGGTATATTCTTTCTCATTGTCATAATTTTTTAATGTATAAATGCATATTTGAAATCCATGGGAGAGAAACAGGAATCTTCTGAGACGTTGTCATGTTAGTTTTTGTATCTGAGTAACCTAATGAAGACTGTGCTGTTCTTTGCTACAGAATTGGGACCTTTAAATCTGTATGTAGTGCTTAGTGAATACTTAACTGGTGCAGAATCTGTTAACTCTGGTAATTTCATATAGGAAATTGTTAAATTGATGCATGTATGGTAAGTGGTAGCAGCTGAAGTATGTAACTGAAGTCCAGGAAGGCTGTCTTGCCCACTGCTCCTTGTGCAGAGGAAGAATTCATGATGAAAAGATAGTTGGAGTAACTTTGAAGCCAGATAAAAAAGCCAAAACTAGATAAGTACTATTTGAGTGAGTGAAATGATCAATTTTAACTAGCCTGATTTGTGTAAATTAAAATATAAATATTCTAGATTTATATTAAAAATTCATTATATAGTTTTTACTTTTCATCTTCACAGAGGTAGTGGGAGTTTTCTGTCCACTGTATATGCTTTCAAAATTCAAACGTGTTAGAAAAGGATTAAGAAAGCAAAGACAAATTTTGATTTCTCATACAAATATTTTAAATGTTTTATAAATACAGGGTTTTAAACTAATCTTTAATGTAAAATTGCCAGTTTAAATCTGCTTAATGCAATGTATTTCAATATTGTGATGGCTTTAAAAACTGATGCCTTTTGAAATGGGAAATACGGTTCTTAAGGTTCTGTAAGGTGTTAGGTAAAACTGACTGTTCCTCAGGGAGTGTTCTTACAGTCATTAAACTCCTCCATGGAGTCACTCTGGGCAGTTTCTAATGACTGGGCTCTTATCTGCCTTGTCTCCAGTGATCACAATGCTTCCATCTGCCAAGATAACAGCTATTGACAGTGATAGGAATGTGTCCTGATGTTCCCTTTAACTCTGACTGGCTTCTGACTGTTACATTACCTTTCATGTGTACAACATAAAAAACACTTGCTGTTCTCCTTCACAAATGTCATTATCCCATCTACTCTAGAGTATCATAATCAATAAAACATACTGAGGTTCTAGTGCAAATTGTTTGACTGTAAAAACAAATTAATGTAAGAAGTTTTAAGGTTTTGTAATATTTATGATAAACTGTTATCTGATTTTGGTAGCCATGGGATTATACAACATCTAGCATATCCCAGGTGCTGCAGCAATGTATTATTATTATTTGTGGAACATTAGCTCCAAATTGTTGACTTTCAAATATTAGCATGTTGTAATTCTGAAAACAAAATGCTTGAAACGTTATTAGTATTCACAGCCTTGACTTGGTTTTGGTTAAGTGGGTTTATCTGAATAAATAGTATGTTGAAAGAAGGAAAACTCAAATGACTGGCTCGATCTCTCATGAGGAGTTCTGTAGAGGCAGATTCCATGTGAATTCACTGGGGTTCTCTGCTGTTGTAAAGATGTGCTCCATTACTCACTGTAAGGTTCATTTTCCTTTGTGATTTTCAGAAGCTTTTTTTAAAAAAATTAATCTTTTCCTTGGAACAAAAATTTTAAATTGTTCTAACAGTGACTGATTCAGTGAAGGGCTATAAAAATTATGGAAGAGGCTGATTTAACAATCATGGTTTGGTATAAAAGTACAATTAATAGAATACTGCTTCCAGTTGTGTAGTGTTGATTCAATTGCTACTTCTCTTAGCAATTTAAAGATATGTCCCTTTTAAAGCTCATTTTGTGCAGTGCTTCTAAGAAGTGAGTTAATTTTTAAAGCATGGCCCTATTTGTATCCCTCCAACTTCCAAATGCAGCACAGTGCTGTGAGCAAGTCAGGCATGGAGCTCTGCTGTGGCTGAATTGAAGTGCACCACTTCTGAAGTCTGAGGTAATAAATGGGTGAATTATTGTTCTTTTATCTCAACTTCATCTCTTTACGTATAGTTTTCATTTTTCTTGAGCAGTGTTACAGGGTTGGGGGCAGAGGGTGTGTGAGAAGCAGCTGTCTCCTGTTTGGGGGAGCAGCCCTGTGAAAAATGTTCAGTGGGTAGGTGTTCTTTTTGAAATCAGGTGTATGGGGGTTTAATCGGCACCATTTTCTTTTGCAAGAAGCAGTGACTGGAACCTGCTGATAAAGCTTTTGCTTTGAGGCACAGATCCCAGAGTTCTTAAAGCCGTTTCCTGCCTTAATAAGTGAAACTAATTTTTGATGTATAACATTTATAAGCCTGTGAAACTGATAGGGCAGCTTCAGTATTTAGAAAAATGAAGCCAAAAATAAACAGATGATGAGTATAGACAGTAAAAACATGTCCTAAAAAGCAAAGGAATGTCAAAATGATGCTGTCAATATGCTACCATTATGACACAGTGAGAAAAGGCTTTTTAAAATCAAATTCATTTAAAATCAGTGATGACTTAGGCAATATGCATAATCTAGCAGCTGTGAATGCATCGCAGAATTTTACATCCTAAAAACCTAAATGATATTGCTTCAAGGTTTTGGGTCTTTTGCTTTCCAAGTGGTACTTGTTGCAGGTTCTTCCAGGAAAATGTTATTGCGCTGCATTAAATGAGGCTTTGGGCAATATGTTATTTGTTGTTTTCTTCTTTGAAAAATATGCACAGATGTTGATTTTACAATTTACCAGTCTAATAATAGTTATTGAAGGTTTTGGACTAAGAGAACTTGGGCACTTCATGCTTGAGGTTGTATTCACCAGTGTCTGCATGTGTGGGCTCATATGTAGCTTTTGAGACCAGCTGATATTTGTTACCTCTTTTTATTTGAAGTTGCCTTTCTATGAAATTAATTTTATTTACATAGTGATGCTGATATTCAGTCTAATCTCTTGGCAAACCTCACTACAAAGTATTAGCCCTTGTCTCCTGTTGTCAGTTATAAGGGCAGCAGATCCCTAAGTGTGATATCCTTGGCCACCTCCACACTCTCTTGCTTCACTGAGAGGTCTGGTGATCCTGAAACTCTCCATTTCATTTTCTTGTGTGTGAGTGAAATTCTTCCTGAAGAAACACAGGCATCTCTGCATAATGTTGCACGGAATAATTTGGGCCGCCTCAGTGCAGTGATGCAATTAGAGTAACCAAGATCAGCACTGCCTCGAAAACTGTGTTGAGCAACAACTTTTTGCAGGTGGGTGTTGCTGCTTCATCTGAACTCACTGTAGATTTTCAAACACACACTACTGAATTACTTCCTTAATACACACAGTGCAGTGCTATTAGTGTTAAATAACTTGCAGTTCACTGCAGTGTGCATGGGATAATGTGCACAGTTACTGCTTGTTATTGTAATCCTGTTGCTGTCTGTTATCACATTCCAGGGCTTCCAGCATTGGCAGAGAGTCCTTCATGTTTTAGGGTTTTGCTTTTCCAATGTAGACTGGATACCTAAAGCTGCTGCTTTGCGTTTCAGGGTGATTGTTTACCTTGAGGGATGCCAATAGAACTGTTAATGTTAGTGTAGGAGTTACCCAAAAATTCTGAACCTTTTAGAATGGAAGTTATTGAGAGAATCAAGTGTGTGGGGACACTTGTGTGGGCTGAAATCAAATGTTTTGTTGGGGTTTTTTTTGTTGTTGTTGCTTTGTTTTTTGTGATGCCTTAGGGTGGGACAGCCAAGATCCCAGTGGTAACAGTTACTTGGATGTGTAGCTGGGAATAGACACTTGGAATTCTGTCAACTTTAATGCTTTGTAAAAAATTTTTTGGAATACTATCTTGAGATGTAATTAAATTGTTCCTACCATGTTTGTTGGAATATGCCTAGATTTTTTTTAAATGTTAATACATTAGATCACCATGTGCATAGTTGGGTGTGTTTATCCCTTTGATTGAGGATGGTACATGGAAATACCTGGTAATTTCACTTTGCTATAGGTAAGCTTCAATTTGGAGTGATACTTGTAAAAATTATTTTCCTAATTTAACGAAATAATCTTAAAAGATTCTTACCCCCTAAATATATTTTCCATGCTTTTTCATCCTAGGGAAAGGGTTTTTTCATAGTGCTTTTGTGCTCAAATCATGGTGTGGTGTCTCAAAAAGCAAAATGCAGATTTATTGTGGCTCTAATATTCTGAGAACTAATCTGACTAAAGCTCAAACTTTGCATTTGCTTGTGTTTTTTGTGTTAACTGCCTAATAGGGAGGTGCCACATTGTCTCAGAGCACTTTAGCCTGAGGACTGTAATTTGAACATAACAAAATAATCTTGACCATATTAGACTTACCTGTCAAAAGGAACTTTTAAAATATTTTGCAATTTAGTGTGCTAAATTACTGTGGTAGTTGTCAGTCTGTAAACAGCATAGACTTTTTGACAGCACTCTTCTGAGTGCTTGACTTAGTGGCTTCTGGCAGTCTGGTGAAAGATTTTTAAAAGCTGCAATTTATAGGGACACTATGGTATTTAATCAAGTTTAAATGAAAGATCATTGCAATTGATGAGATTAATTGGCCATTCACTGTGGTGTCATTCTCATGTTACAGCAAGATCAGTCTTGCTGTGGTCTTCGAAATGTGATGCATCAGTTTTGATCCTTTTCTCTTGATAAAATTGTATCTGCTGTCTGTAAGTAACTCCTAATCATAATTTGGAAGGGGAAGTACACAAGCAAGGTTGTAGGTCATGACTACTGAGAACTGGAAACTGGTTTCAGTTTGGGAATCTAGGTGGGATGTGATTGATTGTGGTGACATCACAGTTAGAGATGAACACCTGTCGGTGCTTGATGAGATTCCACTGGTAAAAGAAAACTTCTAAATTCTGTGGAATGTTCACAGTTTCTCATAGGGTTTTCAGGAACCTCAGGTGACTGATGCAATTTTATATGGAATGTCACCAAGCACCAATTAACTTGGAAGTCTTGCCTGTTGGAGAACCTCCNTCCTTCCTTACCCTTTGTGGAGATGCTTCCCAATACCTCCCTTCATTGAGGTGGTTTTCTTTTAACCTTTGAAACATGGCAGGGTTATCACCTAGAATTACAGTCTTGTGCTCTCTTAATTATGTATATCTTTTCCTTAACAAACCTTAAAAAAAGATTTCAGATGTTACAAGTCTAATTAAAGAGACAGACAAAGCACAGTTTATACTGTAGATTTTTTCTGCAGTTCAATTAATCAGCATGTTTTCTCTTTTAATTAAAACCATTTTAGTAAATTAAAGCCCACAGCAAAACACATATATAATTTGTTTGTAATTAGCTCTTAATTGGTGGTAGTTGAAGCTTAGCACCCTTGGTTTCTTTCTTCATGATTGCCATTTTATTAGCAGCCAGTCATTAATTAATCTTTTTTTCTAATTAGCTTATAAAACTGTTGATGGCACATTATTGTAAATGTGATTTTAAGTTCAAAGCTTGTTAATAAGCTTTCTTACTTAGAAGAACAGAGATAAAGAAATTGCTGAAAACAGTACTACAGTTCTTTTTTTAAAACTGCCTTTGTTATAAGGGGGCTCTGTAAAGCATCTAACAGCTTATGGTTAATTTTTTAATGCTGTGTTTTCTCATGAATGGAAGAAGTTAGTTGCATTTAAATGTTTAAGTCCAGCAAAGAGCTTAATATTAGAACAGTTTGCTGTCCTTGCTCCATTACTGTGCCATCCAAATATAATTTGATGTTGTAATACACAGCATAAAAATACAACAAAGGTATTACAAAGTATTTTACAGGGGAAGTTGAGCACATCATTGAAAGGGGACAATTTTCACTGCAAAATCCACTTGGTATTCTTGTTTGCTTTATATATTTTATATACGTCAGCAATGGATAACATTCCATAACATAAAAGGAGAAAATCATTGCTGGAGGCAAGCCTGAAATAACCAGATTCATATTTGATGAGAAACTGTAACACCATATTAAAAGGCTGCTTGGCTTCTCTGGTATGGTCATAGGGTATTTCAGGACCTGTTTGAATATAGATGTTTTGTTGGAGCTTTTGTGGGTTTAACATTTTATATTTCATCCCTAAATATTTCTGGAGCAGTTCTTGAACTGGTTGTGTCACTGCCATTCAGCATTTACGTTGCACAGTCCTATCTCGAAGAAAAGTCTTTTGCTTTGTGATATTTAATGTTTCATGTTTTGATTTGCCAGGAAGTTTTCTGGAAGTTACAGTAGATTCTGCTGCAACTCCATAAAAATGTTTACTCTTCTGCCTGAACTTTACATTCTATTTCAACTTCAGCCATTTCTTTGCTTGTTTTAGAAGTGTTTTATGATGCTGTGCGAGAAACACTAGAAAGGGATAGCTGACAAGGAAAAAATTAAAAATTGGATAAAAAGTAAATGAATAATGTCATATTACTAAAAAGATGAGAGGCTAATTTGTGCCGACTTTTTGCTAATTTTGTTCAAGCCTCAAAATGAGGAGCTGTCACCCGTTCTGTGTAGCACTGATGACAGTGCCAATGATCCATGAAATAAGCTGCCGCTGGCTTTGTTCTGATAAGAATGAACAAATCTGCACAATGTACGGCTCCCAGAATCTCATTTTCATACTTGCATGCAGGCTAAAAGAAATAAGCTGTTTGCAGGCTTGATTAATCAGACATTTGAGGGTTTTTTGTCTCTTTGATCTCTTTCGTCTCCTAGGTAACTTGCTTGACATTAATGTTGAGCTTGAGTAAAGACAATCAGGAATTGTAGACCAAACTGATATAAAAATTAAAGACCTTAACACTTTAAGTACTCCAGTAATGGTTCCGCTTTACTTCAGAAAACATCTGTTTTCATTTAATTAAAGAACAAAAGCGAATGGCATAAATATTTTTTTTTCATAGAAACCTGTTATTCCATAAAAAGTTGAAGTATGATAATTGGTATTTTTATATAAATGCCTCAAAAGTGTTCAAAAAGAAGCAAAGCTTCAGATATTTGTTACAAGGTAACAGTTTCAGATGAGTAGAAAATTTTCATTTATGCTGCATTTAACATCTAGAGTGAGATATCTGGCGTGATTATTGGTCAACTTCAAAATGAGAAGGTCTTTGCCCTGTAGAAACTAAGTTTGTCTTAAAATATATACATATATAGAGTGTTACAAGGATGAACCATTATATCAGCTTTACTACCCAGTATGATTTACACACTTTAAACCTGTAAAATTGAAAGGAATTTAAAAAAAAAAATGTCGCAGTGCGTTTGCTGGAGGTTATGCAGACGCTTTTACAAATCTTCCAAGTGGCTGTAAAGATGAATGCCTCAAGGGTCTAGCCAGGGCCCTGCTTTTCCAACCAGCTAAAGCCCTTATCTTAAATCCAAGCAAAGTACCATTAATCTTTTTGAAAGACCTTTTATGGCTTTTAATATATCCCAAATTAGAACATTTTACACCCTTGGTTCCTGAAATATGGTGATAAAAAGCCTTTAGAGCTTAATTTTCCTTACTGCGTGCTCTGACCAATTTGCAGTTCTTTGTGATAATGTTTAGACACCTTAATTAAAATGCAGCAAAATATTGGATGTTCTATATGGAAAATGCTGATACTTTTACTACACAAGAAATTGTTGTATATATTTTTATTCATGCTTTCTTACTTCTTTTAAGATTGTATTTTATTGAGTTATCTGATGACCTGGAATGTTAGTGTTTTGGGTGGGTTTTTTTTAAAATGTAAAATCCATTGACCAAGCTTTTATGGATTTCTCTGGGGAGGGGACAGGGAGTGAAAATGTATGTCTGGCTGTGGGAGGGAAGACAAGACATTTAATCTTTAAAATATTTGTGTCTGTTTATGTGCACCATTTGTTTTCATGTCTTGAAAATTTGACTCTATATAGCCTACAAATGATAACAGTGCTGCAAAATGTTTCTCCTTTTACTTCCACATATGCTGTAGAGGATCTCATTATCCCATTTTTTCTGTACTTTTCAAAGATGGAAGAACTCATTCTGTCTTCCAAGAAATACGTATAAAAAGATTTTTCTGCAGCACTTGTGTAGACTTGTGTGTATTTGTATGTGTGTAAGTGCTCAGTAGGCCACTAGGATAGAAGGGGATACTGTTAATTCATCACATAATAAAAGGTAATTTTCAAGTGTGTTAGGAGGTAAAATACAGTTAATAAAGTCATGGCTCTGCTGATTGACTTCAGCCTCAGATTGCTCTATTGTTTAAGCTAATAATTAGCCCTGTTTCAATTTAAAGGTAAACACTTTTTGAGTATTTTAGGTGAGTTTTCTTAAGCATTTTTATATGGCAAGTATATTAAAGTTAATAGGTGCCCTTAAATATTAAGTGACAATGCAAATAAGAGAATGTTATGTTTTAGTCTTTGACCTGAGATATGGCAGTTAAGATGTTGGCATTGAGTTACTGATGATATAAAAAGTTAATGCTGAGGGGGGAATTTTTGTAAGTAATGTAAAAGTTTTGGAATGACTGCTCACATTAATTATTTTGTGCATGAAGATGATTCCATAGGTGCATATTTATGACCTTAGAACGTATGCAAATAATGGATGAGAAAGTTGCTCACCATTCTTTTTTCTTTTTTTTTAAATATTATGCTTATGGAAATATCTATTTGCCTTTTAAAATATTATTGGCAACACAAGCAGCCAAGAGGTAAGAATGTTCAGAGCCTCAAACAAAGCCCAAACTGAGGGTGTGCTTATTGTCTAAAAGCCTGCAGCAGAAAGGCTTCTTTCTTGATTCTTGAACCCTGAGAGGACCATAAGGTAGAATAGCTTGTAATGATGCTGATTTGTTTGGTTTTGGTTTTGTTTGGTTTTTTTGTTCTGTGAACAAAATGATCAGGATTTCAGCCTGCATATTAGGAGTTTGGGAGAGTTGTGGAAAATGTATCAAGTGCATCTACACCTGGAGGTGTGTTCTTGAGTTCTCTCACCATTTCTGGATAAAGCATTTCTCAGAGTAAATAACTGTCTTTAAAGATGCTGCAGATTGCTCAAGTGTATTGCCATTAATAATGGAACTTGAACCAAAGTGTTATGGGGTGTTTTTTCACTTGAGTCTCCTGTGCTTCTATTTTTGATATTCCAGTGGCATTTTGGGGAAATTCAGCATATCCGGTCAGAAACAAGTATGCTAATTTCAGTAGGTTTTGGGGTGGATTGAAAGAAAACCTGTTTGGCCACATCACTTTGTAGCGATTTTGGCTGAATGAATTGCTTGCTTGTCTTGGAGAATAGAAGTAATTCCTCCATAAGTCATAATGTCAGGTTGTGACAGCAACCACAAAATGTAACTACAATGAACAAGTTATGAATGCTGATTAAAGAAAATAAACTGGTCCTGGTGAACAGTGCCTTCTTCCATCTTTTTTGCTTTATTCTTTTTTCCACCCCCTTGATGCTCACTAATGTGAGCTGACTTCTAACAGTTTGAATAAGTTTGTGGAAGTAAAGTGGTATTCACCTACAGCCCATTACAGCCTTGTTTGAAAAGCATGGATATTATCACACCTACTTTATAAGAGCTGCTAAAGTGAAGACTAAATGGCAGAAGACATAAGGACATGCCTTCTTTTATCTTTGGACAGACTGAGTAAAACATGGCTAGTGTTTTTACTGGAAAACGTGTGGTAGTAGCAGCTCTTCCTGAGTAAAACTGTCTTTTTGGATGTTTTTGGTACTGGTAAGACCTGATACTATTGTGATAGCACAGCTGAGGTCATGGGCTGGTCTCAATAAAGGAGGCTGTGTGTTTGTATATGCCCTTCTACTTAAAACAAACAAAAGGATCTAGTGAGCTGTTGCCCTTGGCTTTTATTTTTGAAAATGAAGGGTTTGGTGAAAAGGATTGCTTGCCCCAGTGTCCTGTGCCTTTGTATTTCTCTCAAGAGACATTCTTGTTTGTCTGATCTAATAGTACCCTAATATTTGAAAGATCTTTTAGTATATATTGACTTTTGAGAAACAATATCAGACCAAATAATTCGTGAAGCTTATGTTTCATATGAGCCATTTGCATCTAATGAGTTTCTCTTTGTTCCTTTTCATGTCTAAGCTTGGTGTGAAAATTGCCAAAGCTGCCGCTTGCCGCAACTTCGTAAAAGCCAAGCAAGAAGCAGAGGCTGCCCAAGAAGCTCAAAAGAAAAAGAAGCTTGCTTGGGGGTAAGTCATTTGAGTATGGAATTAAACATTTGTGGTTTCATTGGCACTAAGTGTATACAATGCAATCTCAGTTAAATGTTTTCTTAGTTGAAATAGGCTTGTGCTAATCTTATTTGTTTAGTTTAACCTTGTTGGGTTTTGGTGGGGGTTTTTTAGCAGTGTATCAGCCTTAAGTACAGAGGCTTTATCAGAAGTAATGTAGTGGATACATGGCTATATTTGTGTCTTTACTACAGTATTAAAAATAAGATTTTATTTTTGTCGTTGTTAAGAATAATGTGGTTAAATACCTGAAACATACATGCTCATGATTCTTAATGTGGTTTTTGTGCTTTATTTCAGATTTGAAGCCAAGAAAAGATGGGAAACAAAAAGCAACATGGGATACATGTAGTCCACCCCATTTTCCTCAGGAAAAGTTATTACTTGAAAAAAAAAAAAGTTGTTACTTGAAGAATCTTTGCGGGCAACTTGTTAAATCCAAACACAAAAACCCCCAAACAAAACCCAATGCATCAAATGTCTTGTATTTACTTTAACTCTGTTAGACTGCACTGTCTTGTTTTGGTGGTTTTTATAATGCAGCAAAAATACTAAACATCAATACTGTGTTAAATAGAGCATTTTTCTCCTAAATAGAAAACCCTAAGATAATGGATTTCAGAATGCAGCTGGAGTCGGTAGAGAACTCTGTGAAGTTGGAATAAAGTAGTTGGTCCAAATGTTTTTTGTGCTGCACTGAAGTTATGCTGTGTGGGAGGAGGGTAAGTTTTCCTGCAGGGTTACACAGACTTCAGGCAGTAACTGCTGCTGTTCTGCTTGAAAGTTTTGGTGGGGGGTGAGGAGAACACACACTAAATAAATAATAGCAAAAGCTGCCCTACTTGTTTTAAACCAATATTATTTATGCTTTTACAACCTTGGTAGATACAAACACAAAACACTCTCCTGGAAGGAATGTGGTGCTATTTGTCACGTTCTGATGCCACATTCTTTAGAATATTTCAAATTCCTATTTTTCTTTCCTTCCTGAGAACACACATTTTAAAAGTACCTATTCCTTTGACCAGATAAAATACAGAAATATATATCTTGGAAAAATATCTAAAATGTGTTATGTTGTACAGTTAACTGCACCCAAGATACAAATGCAGATTTTACTCCAAATGTTTTACAGATCAATTAGGTTTTGAATGTTTTAAGTTATACGATTGTAACAAGAATTGATGATAATGTTTCTTCAAAATTGTTCTCAGTGAAAAGTAAGTACACATTCAGAACTAATAACTTTTCTCCCTGAAGCTCTTGGATGTATGTTTAGTCACCACAATGCCTGAATTGAATTGGTAATGTAAATGTCAGTTATTGTTAACCAAGATTAACGTGTTTCAGGCCAAAGGTATGGTATTAGCGTAATGGTGATTTACTGTGGAAGTACTTGAGGCTAAAACAACTTGCCAACAAATAGCAATTTGAAGTTTTATGGCAGCAATTCGGAGAGTTCAGGTTTGCAGTCCAAGATGGAATAGTGCATTTTTGTTCATTAGCCCTTGGGATATTTGATTTTTTTCTTTTTTAGCAGAACATCATATTTCTTTCACACAGATGAGAGTTTGCAATATGGTAATCTGCAGTTAGCTGTAATTAGCTATGATGACAGAGTTGAATACAATTGCCAGGATTGTAAATCAGGGGCTAAACAGGTTTCTGCAGTATAACATCATAAATCTCACAGTATGGTTTACAAACTACATTGCTTTAAAAACTGGTGTGGAAGGAAGCAAGTGATGTCTCTAGTAAAGTGATTGTAAAGTGTTTATGTGTGTAAACACACAGATTACACCATGAACCTTCATCGAGATTTTTCTCTGTTGCAAAGTTCTGTCCAAAAGTTGGAGGCACTCCGTCCATAATTTCTGTTAAATTTTTAAGCAGCTCTTAAATGGGTGTTAGATACAGTTGACCTTCCTGCTTGTTATATACACAAAAGCAGAATGATGCTGATAATTTAGTGCCAAACACATCTACAATATTAAAAATGGAAATTATTAATATATTAAATATGGTGTTTATTTTTTGCAGTAATTGCTTTTAAGAGTAACAGTATTTATTTGTCAAATCAAGATCTCGATCTGGTTGTAAGGATAGTGTCCATTCATATGAAGATGTGCTATAAAAGAAATTCAAACCCTGAAGAAACTTATTGCCCAGTTACCTGTAATATTTTTCACTTAACTAATTTGTTATGTAAGGTCATGAATCATGGCACTGTTTAGGAAGTATGCAGAATATTGTGTTGAGTTACTTGTATGAGGATTTTAAAAATTTGTGCATTTCAAGCCTTTTTATCTTCCTAAAGTATTTGCTTATAATATTAGTTGATTTCCAGAATTGTACCACATTCAAAAATCTCTCATTAACAGGGAAAATACAGAAGTCTAATTCGGTTTTATAGAGATCATATAAATACATAAAAAATAAATGAATACATAATTGTGCCTTTAATAAACATTGTCCTAAGTTGCTGGTCTCTTTTCAAATGTGTTGCATTCCTGACACTTTTCTTTGTAGCTATGCTCTATGATAAAAATTTTGGCTAAACAAATAAAAGTGCATTCTGAGACTTCCTGTTTGCCAGTGTTAACTAAAACAAGCATTTGGAATGCTTTTACTGAAAGCTTTTTAATCAGCTTAAATATATAATCTCTTATGCTGAACTAAATTTGAGATGTAATAATAATTCTTTTAGCAAATTAATAGTTTGCTCTAGCTTCTTGTCTGACTGAAATCTAGGGGAACGTACTTAAATTACAAATTTCAGTATGAATCTATTGTGAAGCCAGGTATTTATTAGGATGCTGTCTTGAATTGGGCAACAGTTAAAGGCAGCCTTGCCTAAGCACCTACCTCTGCTCAGAAGGCTTGAAAAACAAATGCATGTGCTATTTCTGCCCCAGTTTTTTCTACACCACAATTTCATATTTCATCCAACATTAGTCACGGTACTGTCTCTGGTATCCTGAGTAGCCTTAAGTCTTTTGAGAAAAAAATCTGACAGCTTTCCCAAGTGTAGTTCTCTGCAGTAAACAGAAAAACTCACTGAATGAGGAGAATGTTCTCTCACAATTACCATTGTTCTTTGTATCTGCAGCATCCTGGCCTGCTCAGAGCTCTGTATGTGCCAGGCTTGATCAGAAAGGCCCCTTAACTGAGCTTGTCACATGCTGTAACACAGTGAAGGGGTTAGATTGCTTTTGGGTTTACAGTAGACTTGGTCAATGTCAAGTTGATGGATCTGTGCACAGTTTTGACACTCCTTGTACACTTCTTGCTCGTGTGGGTGTCACGCATTTTCGTTTCTGCTCCCATGTCGTGTTTCTGAATTCTGTTGCATTTTAAGGCCTACACAATCAAGAAATTCTTTTATCAGCTCCTGTGATAAAATACAGCCAGTTTGAAGTTTGACAAAAGCATACTAATACAATTACTAGTATTTCCTAATACTGCATTCCTGAGCTCCTTAACCAAAGAGTGGCTGCAGGGACAGTTTGACAGCTAAAAACATATATATAGTTGTTAGAGTTTTAATAGTTTTTTGCCTGGAACCATAATCTGTATCATTATTTTTTTAGTTTAATTCTGTTGGACAAGTTTCAAAGATAAATATGGTGTGTAATAAGTCTTTGCAGCCTCTAATTTGTGAAGGAGTGTCTGTCCAGTTAATACTTGCTCATTGAAGCAAGGGGTTTTGAAATAGCTGAAGTACGAACTGTAATTACTGATGTCTGTTTCCTATTCACCTATGGCTTCTGGCATTTGATCAAAAACTGTAATGTATTGCTTAATCTCAAAGCATTCCCCACTTTCAAAAATATTTACCTCATGAGGATTGCACAGCACTAAATGACCTTAGCAAAACCAGAGGAGACTTTTATTTGGCATTGATCATATGTAGCTCGTTCAACAACAAGTATTTTTCCTGTTATTTTTGAATGTTGGTAATTTAGATATGGACGTGTTTATAGTGTACCCCTAGTGAAAGCTCAAAGCATCTTAAAAAGTGTTAAATATATTAATAAAAGGGTGGGATTTTTAGTTCACAAATGGGGTGGCTAAAAGGGGAACGCAAAGGTCAAGCAATTTATGCGAGGGCAAACTGCTGGCTGGCAGCAAAGAGGCAAATGGAATCTCGTGGTTTGCAGTTTGTCAAAGCTGAAAATAACAGAGAAATCGGTGTTGAACAATTGTGAGGCAGGTGCCTAAGTCTCTTTGAAAGGCATTGGGAATTGGGCATCTCATTACCATCTGGCCCACCAAGAGAGTAAAAAAAACTGGGATGTTGAATGCAGATGTTCTGGGCATCTCAAGAGTAAGTGGAAGCCTTAATTTCATTTGAGAAAAGTTGTCATCTTTCTTGTTGAAAAATGCCTGCACTGCTTTGATCTGCCTCCAGCTGTGCTTATTATACCATCACATCTTGTCTTCCTGGTTTCCATGGGACTGTGTGTAACAGAGTTGAGAGTTTTTCTATTTCTTTGCTTGGAATCAAACCTGGAATGTAACATTTTGTCTTCAAAAAGCAAAGGAGTTAAACAGATACTAAGAAATGCAAACAGCCAGCTTTATAAAAGGAGCTCTACAGATTTTGCATGTGGTCGTTGTTCTGCTCATTCTTTATGTTCATAAATATGATGGGTGACATCTGAGGAAGGAGAAAGCTGTTTGCAGAGACAGGACAGTGTCATGTCAAGATGTTGGCTGAGTTCCAATTCAGAGAAGCAAGTCAGTTATTAAATTATCGTCCTGACTCAAATAGTAATTCACTTCTGTCACAGTTTCCCAGGTGTACTGACTACTTGACTCATACAGGTGGAAGTGACTTTAGCCCTGCATGAAGAGACCACAGACTGAAATGAGCATTTGTATTTCCGTGTTACGTGTCCTAATGAATCAGCCTTTGGCAACATTTGCTGTATCTGATTAATTTACTGCTGTAACTTACATATGATGTGAGAGAAAAGATAGGTATGGAAATAAGGATTCTTACCCAAATGTGAACTGCCTGCTTTCTGGTAGCCAAAGAGAAAGTTTTGTTCATCCTTTTTTTGCAGCTTTTCTGAAGTGAACAATGTAGTCATACAGTGCAAACAGCGAATTCAGATATCAAGTGAAGCGTTCTGCTGCCTGTGGACTCCCTTAGCTAGATAGTATTTTTGGTATTTTAAGGCTTTCTGTGTAGAGAATTTGTTGGCTCTTCTTTAATACTGAAATGCTAGTTGGCTTCTACTCTTAGAGACCATTAATTCCAAACTTGTAGCACTCTGAATTTACCAGTGCTACTCAAAGAGACGAAGAAAAATAATCTGCATCTCCTCTGATAACTGACTGTCAAATCATCTGCATCTGTGATGAAAAATCATCACATTCTTCTGGGAATTGAAAAGATTCCCAGCATAACCAAAGAACATTTGAGATTTTTTTAACATTTGATTCCTCTCTAGAATTTATAAAAACACCTTCTCCACAATTATATTTGAAGTATGTCACCAGCTCCTCGAACTATGCTCTCTGTAATAACACAGGTTTCTAAGAAAGCCCTAAATAAAACTAGATGTAATGTGCCAGTATAAACTGTAAACACCCAAAGAATGTCGTAAGGTTGACTCACTTAATGATTCAGCTTCTAATTACCATCAAACAATGTAGAATGGAGCTTTTATTTTTCACAGAGTTAATGAAGAGAATGCTGAGAGCAGCCTGCTAGTAAGAGCTGTCCTCTGTTATCTGCTGAAGGAGTACACAAGCTGCAAAGGGGGAGAGTCAGCCAAACGGGCATTTCTAATTTGAATGCTTTCACTTTATAAAAATACGTTTATAAGAAGACATTTATAAAATGTCCTCTGCTCTCAGCACAGCAATGCCAAGGGCTTTTCTTGCAGAAATAGACATTACAGAATACCCTTTGTTAACAATTACTTCCCCTGCTTCTCTTGTAATGTTTTTTGCTTGTTTAGTAAACAACACTTTAAAATACGCTTAGCTTTAGGTCAGTTTTCTTCTTAAAGAAGAGCTCAGGGAAGGGATTTGGGTGCACTTTGTCAAGCAACTGTGTGTTTTTCCCACCTCTGTGAGGTTGGTGTTTCATGTCATACGTTCAGCAGGCTTTTTAAAGATCTAGGTCACATCTCCCAGTCTGGTGTGGACTGCCTACCTTTGGAATCAGACCTCAAGGTCACCTGTCAGGTGTGTTTGAGCAGCTGCTCCTTCTTTTCCAATCTCTTCTTCCTTAAGGAAAAAGTGTGTATTTTAAGAGCAGTTCCCTTCAGTAATCTAGTTTAGAGTGCAGGTCCACAAATAGTTGTATAAGGCTAATTTGGGAAGCTGCAGAAAATGAGTGTGGAGGTGAGAGTAAAAGAAAGGATGAGATTCCTGTAGAAGAGGAAAGAGGGAAGGAATAAACCTCTTACACTGACATGATCTTGGGTCATGCTGTACTCAAGGGTCCTGTGCTCAGTTTTACTATCACAGTCCTCCCATTTGAATCACCTTCATTGGTGTGCATAGCTGATGATAATGCTGGACATTATTGTTGTTAAATATAATTATGCATTTGAAGCATAGAATTATCTGATGTAATTAATTTTCCTTTTTTTTTTTTTTTTCCCTGATTCAATCAAAAAGCCCATGCTCAAGGAATATATTACCACAGTCTTTCATCATGAAAGTGGCACAGTTTAGCCACAGACTAATCTCTGGGGATCATATTCTCCTGCCCTCAATCAAGAAGATCCTTTACTCCAAAACTGGTCAGACTGGAACAAATAAGGGTGGCAAAATTTGTGTGAAAACAAAGAACTGGAGACATGGACCTGCATTTGCTCAGGGGTATGGGTGTTAGCTCTTATTTCAATACTGAGTGCAGAAGGATGTATAAATCTTTAAACTCTGAAGGCAACTGTTAGGTGGAGAAAATGAAGTGGGCTCTGCTGTGCTTGGCACCACTAAACATAATCTAGCACTTAAATGCTGACACAGCCTGTATTGAAAGATATTAACTGCCTTGCTGGTGGCTAAACTCAGTTCTTCTGCATTATATATTCATTGGTCCTAGCACTGCATGTTGCCAGAGTTCTAGCAGGTATTTACAGATCCTCAAAATGGGATTCTTAGTGGATTTAATGAGCTCCATCAGAAAATCTGGGTCTTACCTCTGAGATTTCTGGAATGTTTGTTTTCTCATGGTCTTGATTAAGCTGAAGCGGAATGAATTCTAGAGAAGGGAGTGTTGAGGTGTCCAGGCTTCAAATCCTATTTCTTGAATGCAAGGAAAAGGGATATTGAAGCAGGGAGAGGATGAGGGGAGGAATTGAGAGCAGAAAAGGCAGAAGGACCAGAGGTAAGTAAAGGTAAAGGTCTACTGGAAACTCTTGTAGCTCCACTGCTGTCAATGGTGAGATACTTTGTTAAAAACAGACACTCGGTTTCCGCAAGTTGAGGTTGCATCACTTGTTGTTGTTTAGGTACAGAAAGGTGTTAAGCAACTCACACAAGGCTGCCTGGATGTTGTTTATATTTCAACACAACTCCTGCTGTAATAACAAAAAAGACTTTCTCCGAAATGTTTTGGTATGGCTCAAGGAGAGCTTATCACAGCTGATGTGTCCCTTTCATTGCTGTCACATAAGATAACCAGATGGCTACTGCCAGAGGTGTACCAGTCACCATTGCCAACACTGTGTATAGAATACTGCTAAGAACTGGAAAAACTCCCAAATAGACCATGCAGGGCACACACCTTCATCAACAGAATACCTTAGCTTAGAAGGAGGAAGTTCATGGATATATATAATCCAATGGGAATTTCTGTAATCTTGAGTGTCTTTGGAAAATGTTTGCCTGTGGTCGTGTGATGTGAAAAATAAAGCTGTAGAATAGCGTCTGCCTGTCGTAACTGAGCTCCCTGTGATTCAGGCAGAACATGTCCTGCTTGCACAGATGTGAAGAAAATACTCCTGGAGTTGTATTGCCCCTTTGTCGAATACTATTCATCCCTGTCCCACTGACCATGCCCCAGCTCAGAGGTAGGACTCCTCACTCCCAAGGACCCAAGTGTTGGGGTAAACACACTTTTCTTCACCCCAAATAAGAGCACAGATAGGTTGGGAAAGTTGGCCAAGGCTGTGGAGAATATGACTCACAGGATACAGAGTTGATCTCACAATAATTGTAACCAAGCACAGGCAACCTGACATTTGACTTTTATACAGTGAAAACCTCGCTGCAGCCCTGATGATTCACACCTAATCTGCTGTGAGCACTTATTTTCCAGGGCTCATAACCCTCTGATCTTATGTGTTTTGCTTATATCTTGTATTGAATATTTCAATTGACTTAATTGTTGTCACAAGTCAATGTTAACTAGAAATTTCTGAACCATAACAACAGCTAGGATGCAAATTTTCATTGAAATAGATTTTGGGGATAATTGTTAAAAATTCACAATTCTTCCCTGAATTATTTGTTTGTTGTGAAATTCATCCATTTTGATGACGTTTCAAAAGCTCTATAATCCCTATTGCACTAATTTGCTAGTGCAATATGCCACAGACAAAAGATTTGCTTTACCAAGACTGAGCAGATGCTTTGTTTGAAATTTCTTACATAGCCCAGTATTTCAGATTAGTATAATGGCATTGCAAATGTTAATGTACCTCAATTGATCCTTACAGCACTGCTCAGCAATGTGATTCATCCTCTAAGCATAGACTTTTACTTCTAGAAAAAAAATAAGTGGAAGTACTTAGATCACATAGACTCTATTAGAAATAGAATGTCCATCTAATAATAGAAAAAAATGTGTGAATTCATCCTGAGGATAAACGGGTACAGACCTATTGAAGCAGGCAGTCTTTTTATACGAGTGGAGTTGCACATGTTTTCTCCAGGGATCGGTTCAGTCCACTTTGCCTTTGTAGTTTATGCTGAAATTCTTCAAGATAGGAAAAACTTGCAGAGTATTTGCATTTTCTAAGTGCCTGGCATAGATCAGAGTCTTTACTTTTCACTTTTGCTAGCAGTACAATCATTTAAAATTAAAGAAAATAAAACAAGTAATTAATCCTGTATGAATGTTCAAACGTTCAGTTACTGAGAGTTACTTTCTCCCTCTAGACCTTGGACTTCCTCTGTGTGTGATCCAAGAAGGCAAGTAGAGTCTTTTTCAGGAAAATACAATTTTCAAGCACCATGATTGTGCTATGATACTTGCTCTACCTGAATCTTTTTAGATAACAGGCATCATGCTGCCTTTCATTTATTTATCTCTGATCGAAGAGCAGGGGAACATAGAAGTGGCATTGAAGGAACATGTTAGAGGTGTATATAGGGTTTGTGATAGTAAGATCAAGCAGACCTTGTGACAGGGAGAATTTTCTTCATCTAGAAATTCAGCTGTGCTCATAAATAAGATCCTCCTTCATGAAGGAAAAATGAACAATCTGGAAAAAAATATCTCCTCCACCCTCTTGAAATGACAGTCTGATCTTGTTTTAAGGTATGGATTGGGATTTTGGATACCGTTCCATGGTCTTTCGCAGGCTAGACTAATATTCTGTCCTCAATTCAAGCTGGCTAGCAACCAGCCAACTCCAATTCCAAATCTGTGCAGCTCTAATAGGGTGGTGCTGTGTCCACTCCACTAAACCTGCGTGTCCTTAAGCCTTGTTTGAAAAAATCTGGATAGACATTCCTCAGAAGAGCACAGGTGAGTATCCAGCACTGGCATCATTTCACACTGAGCCCCTGAAAAAAAGTGCTCCCAGTCAGATTTTTCAATTTGCAGAGCCAACCTAGGGCCCACTGTTAAAATGCTACTGATCTTTTCAAAGATCCTGCTCAGTCGCAGTGTCTGGTTTTGCCAGAGGGTGTTATGTAAAGCCACTCAAATTTTGACACTGCCTCACAGGGAGGCTGGGAAAGAACTTGTTCATTAACCCCTGAGTGTAAGTGCTGTTGTTTTGATCCAGTGGGAATTTACTTATTTTTACAAACTGACTTGACACTTTTAGGGAGGACCAATCGCCCCTGGGGTACCTGGTGCCCCAGTGGATGGGATATTTCCATATCTGTGGGAAGGACTGCAGTCCAAATTTGATGTCACAGATAGGATGCTCAAAATTCAACTGCTACCTATAGGGAGAACCCTGATGAGGCAGGACCTATCTGGTCTGAGCAAAGTACCTGTTTTTAGGCTTATTTGCATAATCTGAACCTGCTTTCTCCACACTTCAGCTGTTCAGGCCCTTCACAAGCCATGAGGTGTGGGGACCACAGGTACGAGGCAAGGAGAGGGTGTTCTAGTACAGAGATCTCAGGCTTTCAGGCTGAAACTCAGCATTGCAGCACCTGAATTCTTGAGGAGCTACAGCCATGCCATTCTCTTGTTTTCTAATCAGAAAAAATAAATATTTTTATTCTCTAACCCCCTGTTTGTGTTGTTTCTATATAGGTAAGTTCTTTGCTGTGTTTGCTACCACGTTTGACCAGGTAATAAATAGAAATCTGATCCTGACAGTGCCCCATGCTGCACAGGGGAATAGCTTTCCTCTCTCATTGCTAAAGGGGAGAGAAAGGGAAGAAGAATTCAGATGGGCACGTAGGTGGTGGTTGATCCCACGACGGGTCCCATGGGTTGCAGGATATAATTGAGAATACTGCAACTCTAATCAGTACCTAAAGTCTCTACTCTTTCTGACAGAAAATGCTCTAGACAGAGCTCTGTGTAAGACTAAAGGCTTTCACCATCCAACAATAGTTGTTTCTAACTCATCCCTACCCCTATAGTGAGTTTCTAACTCACTGTACAATTCTCTTCTAAGGCAGGTAAGTGATGATACATGGAAATTCCAACTTTCAAATCTTTTTAAAATGACATCTAAGAAGGCTACTTCAAAAATACAACTTTTTTTTTTTTCTTTACCCAAACTTTTTAATTGGCATGAATTACAATTTGGGTTTTCTCATGTGGGAAGAAGGAACGTAAAGGTGATTCAGTTAACGTCTTGCATATCATCATGCAATTCATACCTCTGAAGAGGGCTGCAGTCAGTTCAAAAGGGACATGCACTTGAGAGCTCATAGGCCGTACTTCCAAAATGTATTACAAGGTGGGTTTAAATTTTCTCATAATTCTAAGATAGGAAGATCAACAAGACAGAGTTATTTTCAGGATGCAGAATCTCATTTGGAAATATTTATCTGATCTCTTCATGTTTCCTTAACAACAGACATGCACAGGGCTTAAGGAGTTAAAGAAATCCATGACATGTCCTGCTTTTGTGTAGGAAACAATACAGTTTGGCTTTTTTTCCCCAAAAGAGGCTGTTGTCCTTTCTGATGAACCCAACTCTGAACAGCAAGGAGGTGTATATAACAGAGGGAGCGTGTGTGGGAGACAGAAGCAGACAAATTTTTGTTTCAATATAGCCTGGAAGGCAGCTATGAAATGAGAATCAAAACTGTGGCTGGCCACACCTTGAGAGGATGGCGGCACCCACACAAATTGTAGCAAGATCCAGCTCTCCCTGCCCCCATACCAGTGCAGAGAACTGCTTCCCTGGTTTCCCCCAGCTCACTGCAGCTCTGATATTGGAATTCTGCTGCAGTCTTGCATGCCATCTGAATTCATTTGTCATATTCTATGAACTAGAATCCATCAAAGCTTATTCACTGCCCTTTTAATTACTGTTAGATTAGCATTTTAAGATATGGGTAAATTCCCAAGTCTAACTTTGTTTAAAGGTGCATATTCAATACAGTAGCCAGGAAATCATGTATTCTCATGTACTTATTACCTTAGTAATGTAATGCTGTGAGGGAAAAAGGCAGATAATACTTCCGACAAATATTAAATGTTATTTGTATAGCTACTGTCTGTGAATTTAAACAGAAAATCATTCCTCACGCCTTGCCATGAAACACACACGAATTCCTTTTGTGGCTTTCATGTTTCATTAAAGCTTTCTGTGTGGAGGAGAAGAAAATCTAAATTGCTACTTAATTAAAGGGATACTGTCAGATTAAATATATTTTGAAGAAATGAACTTTGCTTTTTACCTGAGTTGTCAGTAACACCTAGGATTATTAAAAATGAAATATTTTTTAACATCTAATATACTTCTCACCATTTATCAATCTGGGTCTTTTCTTCTCCTTGGCTGGTGAAACTAAAGCAGTCTCTTGCTTTTCACTGTAGTCAGCTTCATTGTCTGGATCCTATTAGCTAACCCAATATTGGAGAGCTTTAGGTTGTAAATACCAGGAGGTGAAGCTTACATCTNGGCTCTTTCTTTATTCTATTAAAATATTTCTCTAAAGCTGGACATAATGTAATATATGCTCCTTTAGTCACGTTTTCATCACCACACAGCATGTGCAGAGTGGATTAAATCCTGGAGAGTGCTGTGCAGTGTTGTGTGTGTACCTTTCCCTCTCACTGAAGGCCAAAGGTTCTGAAGTTGCTCAGTTGCATGGAAAGGGGTCAGACATCTATGTCACAGATGGAAACCGGAGCCCAGTCCCACACAGTGAGCTACTTGCTGCCGTAGCAAGGATTTAAATTAGGACCAGGGCAGAACTTGAAAGTACATTGGTACACCTGACAAGTGAAAATGAGAAGTGCTGTGGAGCCCTTCCAGAACTTCTGCTTTCCTACGACATCTTCGTGGTCCTGTGCAGGAGGGCAGACAAAATCTTACCGAGGGAGGTGCCAGGAGCAGCTGTAGAGCGGAATGGATTCTGCATGAGTGGTTTGGGTATTAATTTCACAGGAGCTGCAGAAAGAGGATGCAGAAGGTGTGTATTATGGGTTAATATTATTATATTTGGAAATAATAATATATTCAGCAATGCCAGAACTCTGCAATATCAGAAAGGGCATTATTTACAAAATGGCCCTATCTACATATACCAGTGAAAGCTGGTTTTGGAGTTTCATATTAATGCACATTAGCATCCTCATGAACCTATCTGATAATGCTTATACATGAAGACTTAAGCTACTTAAGCAATGCTCACACCTCCATGAAAAATAATACAGTTAAGTTCTTCCTTCAAATAAACTTTCTAAGCAAGTCTATTAACAATTATCTGCTATCTGCCACAAGGGGAAACATGTAGAGAGTTCTGTAGTGCCTTACAAATCTTGGGCTGCTGAGTATTAGGTAGTAAATTAAATGAGAAGCAAGAGCTCCTTTCACTGGATCCTCCTACTTCATTTTACCCCGTGGAAATGTTTTGAGTCCTGAGGAAACAAGCTGTATCCCCATGGGATATGTTCCTGCATTCTGAAAAATAAGCCTTCTATATAAAAAGCATTTTCAAATGCTCTTGCAGTAAAGATATACCATGGCCTGGATGTATAAAAGCCTGTGTTGGTGTTGTACAGTGTTGTATCATTTTAAGATGAGTATGTGCATAGTGAGACCACTCATAAAATCTGACTTCAAATATCTGGAGCTGTCCATAGGCTTCAATAGCAAACAATAGCCTGTGGTTTGGCTCCTGCTGGAGAATTCAGCCACTGGAAATCAATTCCCAGGTCAACTATTTCCTCTGACTGTGAGCAATTCACTTCAACATTCCCTGCTTCACAGCCCCCTTTTATAGGGGATGGCAAGGGGAAACAAAGAATACAACACCAGCCTTGTGATGGCTGGATGGCCAGGGATCTGTCTCTGCAGTGGAAATCATACGAGTCACTTTGTGGACAGAGGTTCTGAACAGGGCTGTGGAAGCTGATGGGAAATTCTGTCTGCTAAGAAATACTATTACATCATTAAAAAACAAACTCTAAAGAAAGGCTGTCATTGTAAATTAAATTCCATAGATTTGTTGTTTTGTATGGAATCTTACTGCTTTTATCCCATTTGTTGCTGCATGAGTTTTCCGCAATGACAGTGGAGGATTTGGATTCTAACCATAAAAGTAAAGCTAGCTGGATTTATAATATGCCATAATCAAGTAAAAATACATAAACAGGGAATCAGTCATATACAGACAACACATAATGTAGATAATTCCTTTTAGGATTAAGCATATGGCCAGCAGCTGGCAGATCTCTGCAGATCTCTGTGGAACTAAATGATAACATAGACATCCTTTACTGCATGTTCCTGGGTGACAATAACTGGTAGGAAGGAAAAGACTGGCCATTCATAATCTTTATTTTATTTATTGAGACTTTTATTTCTGTTTTGAAGAGGAGAAGGAAGACAGGTAAAGGCAGAAGCTTCCTGGAAGGCATAAGCCTGTACGAATGGCAGCAATGGGAAAAACAGGCTTTTATTTTCTTTCAAAGACATAAAATTAAACAGAACTTTCCAGCATATGTTAGTATTCATAACTCTTGCAGATCATGCATCAGAACAGAAGACTCGTGATGATTATTAGTTCTTTGTATTGCGGTAGGTCCTAGAGATCAGGGTGCTATTATGTTAGTTGTTCATAATTAGAGATTGTGTACTCCCTGGAGTGGTGACTATCTCAATAAACAAGACAAAGGATGAGAAAAAGGAAGTGGTATTGTTCTCATTGCATGAACAATGCAGTGAGAAACTGGCAAATTAAATGAGTAGTCCAAGTTCATGCAAGAAGTATTTAGCAGAATTTGGTGGAAAAGGCTTATTGTTTTGTTCACCATGTAGGTGTTTAGTAGATTGATCCTCTTCTGCAAAAGGAAGAAAATATTGTTTTAAATCTCAAAATATTTTCAGATTTGAAAAATAAATTTATTTTGTTGCCTTCTAAATCTATTATAGTCACATGAATGTAAGCTTTCTATTTTTGAAAATTTTGGTTTTCTTTTCAAATTCCCCAGTTTATTTCCATCCATCTTTCTCTTTAAAAACAGGCTATTAGCAAAACTAGGAGAGGAAAGAGTTGAGAGATCACATGAGGAAAAAAAAATAAGCTAAAACTGTGATAAAAACAGCACACTCTGCCCATACTTTCCAGCTTTACTTAAAAACTCTGGAGATTGGTCAGTATGAGAAAAGGACTCATTTTATGAGAGACAGGATTAATTTAACTGTCTTATTTCCTTCTCATTAAAGCCCACAAACCCAGTCTGAAAAAAAAAGCCAGCAGAGATATCAAGCCACATACTCATGAGTCCAGGGAAATCAGCCCAGGACACTCTGCACGTTGCCATGATTGTTTGTACTTCTTTGGGCTGAGCTCCAGTGCTCCCCTGCCCAAACTAGCAAGGTGGGACAAATGCTGGCATCAGGATTATTCCATAGGTCACAATTCGCTTGGATATGTGAGAGGTTGTGCCATAGATTCGAGGTAGGCTTAGGGTTGGGGAGCTGAAGGTCTTCAGAGCTGGTGCTTGCAGCATTGGGAACGTTTCAGGATGGTTGTTGAGACTGGCCTGTGACAATCTGTGATCCTGAGCTCTTGTTCATTACGGGATTTTATGCCCACAGTTCTGTCCCTTCCCTACCTGCAACACAGGAGCTAAAATAGGTTCCTTGCAACACCTTCCTGCCATGTCTGCCCCAGTCAAAACCTGCCCTTTTGTTGCAGAGTTTTCAGGAGCTTATTTCACTCTTTCAGTTCTTCATGTGACGTCAAGAGTCCAGAATATCCATGAGGACCTTGTTGTTTTTGCTTTTCAACATGAAGACATCAAAGAGATGCTGGATGCACAACAGAAAGGTCCCTTCTTCCATCCCTTGATCCGTTCTGTCTCTCCTTTAGTACACTGGAGGCAAAGAATGTAGCTTGTTTCTTTTTATCCTTGTTTCTTAGGGCTATGATCACTGTGGAATGACTCCTGGGCTTATACTGAGGTCAAGGGCTTCCCCCTAAAGATGGGGCTGGGGTCCTTGGACGTCATCCTGGAATGTCTTGGGACATAAACAAGTCTTAAATATGTTCTGAGACCTCCCGTCATTTGAATGATAATGATGTAACATTTTTATAACACTTAACAACTTGAAAACCTGAAGGAAAAGTAACCAAATTAACAAAACAAAACCCTTTGCTAAAACTTAATACTTTTTAGAACACTAAGTTGCCATAACAACTTGATGCAAAAGTCTTTGGTGGCAACTTTGTACTTGGTCCTATTGAGGCTGAAATAGCCTTACTCTTGTGTTAATACTTAGCCAGCATAGTAAATACTATTGGTTACAGAAAATTAAAACTTTTAAATAGTGAAACTACTTTTACTGAAGTAAAAGAAACCTCTTAAATCTAAGTGTTTTTCTTCTTTTAAAAAAGCATAATTTGTCAGACATTAAAATAACAAAAGGTCTTTGAAAAAGGATTATGGTTTCTGATGTTTCACTACGAGAATGGATTTACTTTATATCCTACTGATGTTGTAATCTTGAATTCTGAGGTAATGTTTTAGCCCTTTCTTTTCACATAAATAAAGATTTCAATGATAGCACTTCATTTCTTCTGTAGAACTTTCCTTTATTTTTCAAACTACTCATTTTCTCTCGCTTAAACCATTTCATCAGAATAACATACAAATTGGATGCAGTGCTTATTAGGAGGAGGGGAACAGTTAGAAAGGCAAGGCATTTCAAATCAACACAGTGCTGACTGTGAGGTTGATTTTAAATGAAGAATTTCCATATTGCTTATATGTTTTCCTCCACAATGTACTTTGAAAAAAAATCATATTTTTCAGATTTCCCCGTAAAACATGAAGGTGTTTTCTCAGTGTATCGTGGGGTATTTTCTTGTTTTAAAGACACTCAAACTTTCATTTCTATGTGGACCACAAACAATTGTTTTTCAATAGTACTAAGCACTGAATTTTAAGAATCAAAAAGCATATATTAACGTGGTAACAAAACACTTGCTAATCAGACTGATTTTGTCCCTCCTTCAGAAGCAGTGTTATATATCTCTTTTAGCTTGCATAGGTTTTTAATAACACTAAGTGTCTTTAAAGAGTTATAAATTCCCACCATCCCTGAGATAAAATCCACTCTTTGCACACAATTGGGCTGCTTTTTGGGGTTGTTCAATATCTTAGAGGAGAGTGAGACAGCAGAGTATCTTTAAAAGATAATTGTTTAGCACCAAGGGAATAAAGAGTGCTCAGGAAGACTCAAAAAGAGATTTCCCTGCAACAACTTCATTGTTACTATCCTGCTTGCCATATAGGGACCATTCTCCTGACTCTCACTCTACAATCTGCCTTTGAAAGTATAGAGAAAGTGGTGTTTATAAACCAGAATTTTTTTTTCTTTATTATGTATAGTGAAGTCCAAAGTCTTTTCTGCCCCAGCAAAACCAGCAGGCAGGAAATACATGTAGTAATTACCTTAAACAAGGAGGCAATAAAGGCTGCTGCCTCTCAGGACGTGCTCTTTAAGGACATGATGAAAGGTGGAGGTGTCAGCACTCACAGACCACAACAACTGGCTGGAAATCTGGCATCTCCATGTTTCTCCAGCCTTCTCCCTGGGCAGGAGTCCAGACTGGGATGCTGGGGGGCATTGGTTCCCAGAGCCAGTGTATGGCTGTGTCCAGGTGAGTGATCCCCCTGTTGGAAAGGGTGTCCTGAAGTGAGATAAATGCTTGTAAGAGGGACTTAAGAGAGCAACAAAGCATCTTGAAAACCAGTTGGGATGAAGACAGAGTTTGATTCAATTCTGTGGGAATAATTCTCCGCAGAAGTTTTCAGTCACCTCTTCTTTTGGCATGGGTTTTTTTATCTTGAATAAGGATCAAATTGACTTTTATTTTATATTTCAGCACAAAATACTCTTCCTTCTTTTTTTCCCCTGTGCTCCTAGAGCCAGCTCCTCTGCCATGGGAAACTTGCTTACAACAGCAAAGCCACCACAAAGGACCTGGGCACAGGAAGCAGGCTGGGACTTTTGACAGGGAGCATGTGGTGCTTGTGGGTTCACTGCAGAACATGGTTTATGTGCCTTAAAAATGGAGGAGATTGGCCTGGCCTTGCTGCTTCCTGCAGCCCCCCACCATGGGCCCTTCTGGACAGTCATCTCAGGGTGCCTTACAAGGCCTTGCAGGTTATGGCCATTGCAGCTGAGATGGGGCAGCACTGGCTGTGCTGGATGGGACTGGGTGGAGGGCCTGGACAGGCTGTCTCATTAACAGGATTCCCTTTGGAGGCTCCCACCCTGAACAGCCAGATCTTTATGTCTCTCTAGAGATGTGTGGCAGATTTATTTCTACTAATTTTTTAAGTACTCAGTGTATCTAGTGTGCTTATTGCTCCTAATTAGTGTGAGACCAAAGAATCAAAGAGGGCATTCCTCCAATGAGTTGTTTTTGAAGAGTGACAAATTAATCCCCTTGGATATGGCTGAAGCCAGGGAAGATCTTCTTGTTCCTCTAACAAACTGCAGCAATTAGACGTTCAAAACTCTGCTCACGATAAATAGATTTTATATCTGTTTATTCTCTTTTTGTATACCCAAAAAGCCTTCTGTCCTTCAGCCACATGTTCTTGCAGGTAACTGGAAATGTTGGAGTTTGTTTCCACTTGTGAAGACCTGTGTGCACACACATGTGTGTGAGAGGCGTCAGGGGCTGCATGGAGCCATTTAAATGAAAATTGTTAGACCTTTTCTTAGGCTTTGGACCAAATCCTCAATGCTTGCACTGCTACCTATATTTGCTTGCCCTGAATGCACATTTTGACAAGGAAAAATTTGATGGCTGAGTTTTTTTTGTATGGCTCTCCCTGTAAATGCATCATGACATTTCAAGGGGATACTTGTAATCTGGTTTAATAAGGATCAGATGGCATTTCCCACATCTCATTCAGACTTCATGGGCAAAACTTTAAATCTTCACCTGCTCAGAGAGTCAGAGGGCTTGGACAGCGCTTGGGAGTGATAAGCCAGAGATGAGATCCCGACAGGCCCTTTTCCTGATGGGGGCTGGAGATAAGCGACTGGGAGATTTCCATTCCGAATTGTTCCTCCAGGTCCTGATGCTGGTGGAGGAATGAGGGTGATGGGGAAGGCGTAGAAGCCTTGTGCTGAAGTGATGAGAGCAGGGGGCTGCAGGCTGTGTCAATGCTATCAGCCTGTGACAGACCCCCACGGGACTCCTGCACCTGCTGGCTCCTGCTCCTTTGTGATTGTGCCACGTCCTGCCCTACACTCCCTGTACCCCGGGGTGACACAGAACCGACTGCGCCAGAGGGTTCTCTCACAAGAGGGTAATCCTCAATCCTCAGCGGTTTATTCAGGAGGCTGGGAAGGGGCAGCAGCTGCTGGTCTGCTGTGGAGGTGGGGTGCTGACCATGGTGAAGGATGTGCAGCTGTAGGCAGCCAAGGCTCCCTCGGAGAGAGGCTGGAAGTTGGGTTTTCCCCCTGTGCCCTGTTTCTGCTGTGGGCCTCTTAAAAGGCTTATGTCACTGTTTGAGGTGTACAGACCAAGTGGAGCTTTTGATTTCTGCGGTGCTGTAGATGACCCCTGTGTTGCCCTCTAATTTGCAGCTAGCTAAATATAGTAAGCCTACAAAGTGTACTATCCAAGGGAAAGTATGGCTTTTGCACACTCAAAGGAAGGAAGGTAACACTTAACATTTCACTGTCACCATTTAAGTCAAAATAACGTATAATAAAATCTTTCCACAGTGTTCAGATTCAGAAAAAAGTGATGTTTTCACAGGCTTTTTTCCCTTGGATATCAGAACTTCTTCAAATGGAAGCAGGGTGTAAATAGCTGTGAAAATCATTGAGAAGGAAAATTTTTATGAAACAGAACGTCACATGAATGTTTTCAAAGATATATATAATTGATAATTTTTATCTCATATAATACACTTTAAGCATCTTTTTTTGATACTCTCAATTATTGAGAAGTTTTAAAACTGAATTCTGTAGTGAAGTTCTAGAGCTGGAAGGGTCATGATAGCTTAAGTTGAGGCTACATTATACTCAGTGCTGTTTGAAAGTTTTTTGGACCAAATCTGAGCTATTCAGCCCAGGAAACCAAAGTAAATGTTGAGGCTAGGTTGGTGTGGCTGTGATTCTTTGATGTGATTCAGAGCACAAACGGGAACTTAAGGGGCCAGAGGGGAGGGAGGCTGGTTTTCAAACCCAAAGAACCAGTAAGGCACAGATGGAAGGTCTAGTGGTGTGTGTTACTGGGGGAGGAGAGAGAGAGACAGGGGGTACAGCCAGATGGTGAAAGACATGCTACAGGGACACGCTGAAACCCTTGTTCTTGTTCCATATTTAAAGGAAATTGCAAGACTTCTGGAAGCATCTTTTTAAGCACAACACTGAAATATTCAAACATGTCATGCAGTCTTGGAAGCAGAGAATGCTGCGGTCCCTGGATCCAAGGCCAGATGGAGCCAACTCTCATCTCTGTGATTTCTCACTCTCACTATCCCAAGCCCACATGGATTTTCGTACAGATATTATACAGAAAGCATTGCACAAATCAAGATTTTTTTTTTGCTCCTTTCTACTTCTCCCCACCTGTGGCTGCTGTAGTTCACACTGGCCTTGCCTTTCCCTCAGCACAAAACCTTGCTGCTGAAGAACGGGGCTAGACTGCAGCGCAGACACTTATCACTTTATTTTCTCCTATGAGCTCAGAGCGGGAATGCCTCATCTGGCGTGTTGAACTCAGATCTAAGTGCTAAAATGTTTACTGCTTTCAATCCACCCAGCAGGATGCTCTGAGCAAAAGTGAGGGCTGTCAGCCTGCTGCTGCTGCTGGTACCATCCACTTCACAGGGCTTACGGCAAAACCCACGCGGCATCTCAAACATTAGGCTTTTAATTATCTAAGGGAGCTTGTTCAACAAGTACTTCAGATGGTTTTTCTATTAACGTTTGACAACATCTCAGCAATTGAAATATATTTAGTGAGATTGCAGCGTTTAGGTTTCGGTCCGCGAACTTCTGATCAAATTCTGATTTCCCCAGTTAATGCATCCTGGCACCTACTTAATGACATTCATATCAACAAATAATTTCTGTTCTACTCCATATTTGGCACTAGAGTGTGGATAAATACATATATGTTTTTGTTATTCTAGAAGAAAAGTCCATATGCTGTGGATAATGAAGGTTAAGTGACAATTTTTCTTTACAACCACTCATGTCTTACAGTCTGTGAACTGAAAACTGGATTAACCTTTAATTACCCCCCATGATCTCTCAACCCTGAAACAACATTACCACTCCTCCTAGAGTTATTTGCATACAGCATTTAATGAGAGAAACAGCTGTTTGCATAAATCATATCATTAATATTATGTAGATGAGCTGAGATTTCATGTTGCAGTGGGCAATTGTGCAGAAATCTCCTTTTCTCTCATTTTTGGTCTATTTCTTTCCTCCAAACAATTTACTCTGACATGTATTAATTAGAAAAAGAGCTGCCTTATGCCATTAGCTTTGAATATATAATGCATTGGTTCTATGTGCTCCGAATGGCAGCACAGCAATATCCTGATGAATTTACAAAATACACAGTATCTGGCTTGATGCTATCAGGCAAACCTGTTGATATAGTCTAAGGCAAATGTAGTCTTTTAATAAAATATGTTACTACGGCTGAAAATGAATTGAATACAAGTAAGATTGCCAACAGATTTTTTTTATCATGGCTTTATTTATAAAAATTATTTCTGTCTAATTAGATAAAACATATTATTAGGTACCTGATTCAACAGTCATTTGATTGACTGGAATGTGAGTTAGATTGCTATCTCTGTTCTCTCCAGCAACTCGAAATGTTCCACATGGCCCTACAGTAAAATCTTTACTCTGTACTAAGCCATGGCCATTGAAAACTGGTGGATCACTGCTTGCAGTGAGTGCATAAACCTGGGATCTGGGAAAATCTTCTCGTTTTTCTTGAGAAATAAGGAAATCTTCCATCTTGTTTAGGTTGAACCCTGTTTTCTGGAAGGTGTTCCTCAGAAGAATTTGAGCCATTGCTGACATTAAAAAAAAAAACCAGGGAGAGAAGATTGAACTATGGACAGTAACTGGGGGGGAAACAGGACATTGATTTCTAGTTTGCTACTTAAAATGTCACAATTTATGTTTAGTGAACTCAAGATGTTTATAATTTTCTAGATGTATTCCCACTAAAAAAGTTATCTTAAAAATCCGACTTTTTCATGAGGGAATCTCCACTAATTCAAAAGTGGAAATTATTTCCCACAGAGAGATCTGCAGCATGGTTTCTATAGGAGCTAAATTTGTCTAGCTCCTCACAGATTGCTTCAGTTTGCTCTTTTGTGCTGCTGAGACAACATTAGAGACTTCTGAAAGCTCACAAAACTTCAAGTGGATTTTTTTTTTTTTTTTTAGACTTCCATCTGGATAAAAATGACTCTGGAGCAGCATGGAATTCCCTTCACTGTCTAAAATGACACCTGAGCTACATTTATATCCCAAACCATTCCTTTATTGAGGAGAATTGAACTTGTTTCTGTGGTTTGAGGGGTTCCTACTAATTGCTTGGACTAAGTACAGAAGCAAAACAGTTTGTGATGCAGTAGGATTTTCAGACAAGAACAGTGTTTACATTCTGTGCTTCAGCATGTTTCTTCCAAGTTAGATTTCAGCTAAGGATGACTTCTTTCCAAAACATTTGTGGTGATCCATGCCTCAGTAGTCTGGGATTAGCTGTGCCCACCTACTCCTAAAATTAAAGAGATCCCATAGATTATACATACCCTGTGACTAAATGAAGATTAAATATAATCAATAAGTGTAATTTTTTTCCTGACTGTGCTGTGAAATAATAACATGCCTCACTTCATTATGTAAACTTTATGGGAGAAATTTAAGGGATGTTGTCTTTTGTAATGAGAATAATTTTCCCAATCAGTTGCATGTTTTGTGAGAACATACATTCCTTTAAAGCAGATTTTCACAGTTTAGGAGTTGCTTTATATAAGTAAAGCTTGTTTATCCAAAGGTGTGACTTGCAGGTAGGATTATTGTGGTTTTGTACACAAGATATTGCTTTGGCATCTACCAGGCCTTTTATGCAAAACCCCACTTTTAATATATGCAAACTGTTGTGCATGCAAATTATAGCCCTGTGTGTGGAATTTAGGCATGCAAAGGAGCACAATGCTCCCCACATGTAATTGCCCCTGCTTTGCAAATCATCTGACTCCGAGTACCTACGGGTACATTGTCCAGCTTATGTAGCCAAGTCATTGCCCTGGAATTTAGATTTGTTTGGGTAAACAGATTGTGCTAGTGGCAATCAAGAGTTATGTTGGCATAAAAATTTATATCATCATTCCTTTCATTTCAGGAATTACTATGCATCAGGAAGGGGTGTCTTCAGTGGTCAGACAGAGACTTGGAGAGGTAAACCAAATTTGGAGCAGGGCCATTATGAAATCTTTACAGAGTTTGAGAATAAGAGTATTACTATTCCAAAGCTGTGCTTTATATTTCAGCTACACAAACAAATTCTAAATTGCCAAAAAAAATTTAGATAAAAAAGGATTTTAGCCTGTCATGGCAAGCTTTGTTTATGTGATATTATTTAGATTTTTTAAATATAAAGCAGATGGCCTTAATTCACAAAAGTGCACACTTCATGAGTGAAGACTATCTTTGGGAACCTGGAGAAGACTCAGGAAAGCAAAGAGGCCTTTTATTTTTTTTAATTTGCAACAAACTCCTTGTGCATCCCAAGACACTGACAATTTCAAGGCAGGGTTTCTTGCCACTGACTGCAATCTGGTGGCTTCCCAAGTGAAGTAAAAGTTGTTGATTGAGCTAGTTAAGAAATAATCCCCTTGATTGTTCAAGGGCTCTTGTCAACACAAGGTCAAATAAATTTTCGTTGGCGTGGTTCTATTTTCACACATTGTGACCAAGAAAAACAAAACCTGTAAGTGGTGGCTCAGCATTGGCAAAACTATTCTTGCTACAATCAGCAGCTTCTGTGCCAGAAGTTGACTTAATACTGGATACCTTCAGTAGATTTTTGTTGGCATTTGATACACGGGTATCTTATGCTGATTTACGAATGTATTTTCCTTAGAGAAGTGATATCACGCTAATATTTGCACTTTAATGTGAATGAGATTATTTCGGGATTGGTGAAACACTTCACCAATGAAACACTTTTTTTCACTTTGCTGTTCAGCTGCTTGTCTGAAAATCTTGCCTCCATGAACCTGCTGTGTGCTCTGTTTGCATGTGCACTGAGAAAATTACTAAACAAGAAAAACAAGAATAATATCTGTGTCGTAACTGAGTTTAAATGGAGTGCAATTTGTGTTAATTGTGGCTTTTATAGGCCCTATTATATAGTAAATTAAATTATATCTTTATTCTTGTATCTAAAATAAACAGTAAGTATGCAATATATCAGTAATAGAAAACTCTTGGCATTTAAGAAAGAATTGAGCTTTAATGTAAGGAGACGTTTTTATACCTCAGTAATAAATTAACATTTCAAAAGTATTTTAGCCTGCTGAGATGGATCATTCTATGAGTATGGGTAACACCATGGACTCCAATAATTAGTGTAAATTGCCTTTGAATAATACAGAGCTGGGAACAACTTTCAGTGCTTAATGCCCCTTGCAGTACATGATGAAGAGTCCTTAATGGAGCTTGGAAAAACAAGTAATACCTATAAATCAAAGAAGAAAAGCCGTTTTTGATGCATTTGTCTGAGAGTGTGAGTTTTAAACCAAATTGTTAACACTCCTCCCTGCTGAGGGTCATGGATTAGCTAGGGTGGGAGTTTCTTATAGGATCTTTCACACTAACCAGCAGAGGTAGGGGGTTTCAAATACAAGTGTTTTCTTAACCCTAATCCCTGCCTCCCTGACCAGTAGAGCTCTGAATTTCTCTCTAATTAGGGGGAGAATTAGTAGGTGGATAAATGTGTTAGTGGATGAGGATGAAGTGATTAACTTGCCTCAGACTATGATAGTGAGTTCAAGGCGCTACTGAATTTATTTTGTTTCCAATAACTTTCTTCCTGTATTCCAGTGGCACCATGGCAGAGTACTTGAATTTATATCTCTGTAATCTTACAGCAGCATATTCTGTTGCCTCATTCCCATGGCTTTATCTGCTATATTTAAACAGCAGTGCAGTATATTTCCCAATGTGCCACTTCACATTTATGTGTACTATTTAATTATGTGAACAGATTTGTAAGCTAATTTAGATATATTTATATATATGCTACAGTAAGACTGTGTATATGAGGAAATATGAATTTTATTATGAGCTAATGAGACAGGAATACTTTCTTCCAGTATTTGCTAACTGCTTTATAAACAAATATCTGCTGCTTTGCTGTTGCTGCCTGTTTGCTGCTCTTTGTTCAGCGTGTGGGGCTCTGCTGCCACAGACGGAACACAGTTTCCAGTGCTGTAGCCAGATGTGACTCTGCTAAACTGGAGTGGTGACATTCTCAGATTCCTTGAAGATATGTTCCTGCTGACCATCTAGGGAAGGATCTGTCCTGGTGGAGGGCAGGATCTGCTCCTGGCACCTCTCCCTCAGCAGCCTCTGGCAGGGGACAGGCTCTGGCTTCACCTCGGGAGCTCAGTGGGAACCTCTGCCCTTTCACAGGGAAGCTGAATCATCCTCAGTCACTTCCAGCACACTTTTTATTCTCACTCATGGCCACAACAGTGTCTCAGCTACCCCAGCACGTTCCTGTCCCTGTGGTCTGCTGAGGGCCTGTGAATTCACTTGGCCCCAAAGAATGAAATGTGCTACTTGCAAAATAAGCAGACCTAGCAGCAAAGGGACAAGTTTGCCAAGCTGGCTTAGTTCTGTGACTTGGAAAAGCTGAGGTCTGAGAAAATCTTTCCTAGAATAAAAATCAATGAGTTTTTCAGGTGTATTCAGAACAATAGAGGGAGGGTGTTAAAAGATGCCACAAATAGGAGTAGATCTTAAATATGCATTTTCTGAGAAAACAGACTGACATCTACAACTCATGACTGGGTATTAACCTTAACTAATTACTAAAATTACTTAGTCTCTTTCAGGAAAAGACCTCATGCTTCTCAGCATACACATTGAGAAGAAGTAAAAGTGTCTTGTGGAGAAATGCCAACCACTGCTGTCGGTTGACTACTCAAAAGTAGAAGCTGTAGGACATACGAAGTAATCCATCAGGTCTGCTCAGGGGAAATAAAGCCTCAGCTGAAGTAACAAGTTCAGAGACACCACACTTCAATTAAAGGTAGGGGGGGAGAAAACGAGCATGGATGACCATAAGTTCAGAAGAAAAAATTATTAAAGAAGTAACATTGAAGAAAAGAGAAAGGTTCTGGTTGGCTTGTGTTTGAAGGCAGACGTGACGAATTGTTGCGAGCATGCATGTGAAATAAAGGTGCACGTGTGTGTAAGGAGATAGGTCGTAAGTAATCCTCCAGGATCATAGTGCATATAACAAAGATATTTCAGCTGAAACAAGGAAAGTTGGTTTCAGAGAATACCTGAAAATTGCTAATAATAAGATAATGAAGTACTGCACTAATATGCTTCTCTAGGAAGGGAAGACGAAAAATAAGAGCATTTCAGACTCACAGTAATTTAGAATCTTGTGTGGTCTTAGAGGATGGTTATTCTCATTGGAAGTGTGGACTGAGCCCTACCACTGCAAACCACCCTCAGGAGAAGGCAGGTCTGGCTGCACTGGGAGGCTCTGCAGGTCAGCCTGGGTAGCTCTGCTTCCATGATTGAGTCATTAGCCCAGGCATTTTGTGTGTATCCAATAACTTAGGCGGGCAGGAAATTTAAAAGGAAGCATATTTTCTATGCAGCACAATCAAAGTTGATTTTATCCTTATCTCAGTTGTTTGCTCCAGTGAGCATCAAATGCCTGAGGAGAGCACGGTTGCTGAGAAATGTGAGGTCTAAAGGGTAGCTGGGGGGGGGGATGCCCTGGTTTCTGCCAGGGTTAGCAGAGACCAGCCCTCTCCCTGTGACTGGTAGGTGCTTGTTCCTCACTAAGTCTAAGGATTTGGCACTGGACAGGCCCCTCAAGGTTAATCTTTAGAGTGAGAACCCAGTTACCTCAGTCCCAGGTGCCTGCAGAAGCCCTGAACTGCATAATATCCAAGATATGTCAAAAGCAGCCTAAGCTTCCAAGCAACAAATCTTGTGCGGGCTGTTCTTTCTCCCTCTTCTTTTTGCCTGTAGAAGCCTCTACCTAGGAGTCTCACTCATAAAACTCGAACAGGCACATTTGGGAAGTAAAATGTTTGAGGTTTTTATGTGTTTATGACAGTGGTTTGCAAATGGTGCTGTGAGAGTTTTGAGTAGCAAATAATGATGGGAGTTATGAGATGCCAATATACAGTTCCTAGGACAGGGTAATGTGCTTGTTTTAGGCAATGACTGGAAGACTCAACATACTCAGCAGGTGAAACCTTTGTATTGGCTTAGGTGCAGGTTAGCCCTTAAGAGGGTACTTCCCTTGCCCAACCGTCTCCAGGTGGAAGGATTGTCTTTCTTATGTTCAATTACATCCCATACAGTACATAAAAAGTCACTCTGTATTAGCCAGGATTATGTTGATCTTATCAGGTTTTGCTTTACAAACTACAGAAGAATGTAGCCTGTTGTATGCAGCAGGTCAGGTATCTCCACTGGAAGCAAGCAGTTCACTGGCTAAAATCTCTCAGAAGTGACTATCTACAGAGTTTATCATCAGCTTTTGAAAAAGGTACAGCTTCATTAAAGCACTGGGAGCCAGAATTTTTGCTGGAAACTTATGTATTCCTTCATTAAAAAGTAGGAGTGGAAGTCAGTGAGAGATCTTGTTTTCCTTTCTAACTGGCTACTCTACCCATTGAGATAGTTTTGTAAATTTAAATGGGTGAGAATGTAAATTGTACTTCCAAACTATTAAAGCCAATAGCACACATTATAATATGCTGTGAAAAGAAGATAGCTTCAGCCAGTAACTCTTAAGCCTAAATGAGTTTCTCCTAAGAGGAGAACAGCTGCTTAAAGTACATATATTTAAAATTAAATTTCTTTATTACAAGTTACTTAATGTATTTTGGACTTGTATGTTCTCTAGCTTAAATCTTCTATTTTTAATTTTTTTTTTTTTTTTTAAATTGCACAAAGCTGTGGAAAATAATCAGAAACTTGGCATTGCAAATTGAAAATCAGAAATTATAGAAATGTTTTTTCAGGTTCTCAATCTACATAGGTGTATTAACCCTCATTAGGCATTTTCTGGCAGTGAGAGATTTGAAAACAGAATTCCATTACAGTATTTATGGTCAAAATCTGATATGATCAAATAATAGGTTTCCCAATAGAAATGCCTATGTGCCATGTAGTAAACTTGATAATTGTAAGAATACATTTAATGCAGTAGAACTGAATACCGAACCAGGAGATTAACATTTCTGTTATATAATTACAAGTTCAAGGAGTTCAGCTTCTTATCATACTACAGTAAGTATAGAAAGTAGAAGTGATCCTCTTTAATTTGTAATTATTTAACTGAAATAGAATGTCTCCCAGTCTTATTCTTACTCTTCTACACTGAAGACATTGGTATGCAGAAACCATGCACCAAGGAATAGTACACTATCAGAGTAGGACATGTTTGAGTATTCTTTAAAACCAACTAAGAGAAGTTAATCTCATTGAACTTCTTTTTGTTCAACAAAAGAGTTAGATGTTTCCAAGTCTAATGTGACTATAATGTTCATTAAATGGACTTCTTTACACCTTTAAATGGATTAACTGTACATCTTCACAGTCTAATTATTATACATGTCGCTCACAAATCTCAGATCTAATTCAAAGCACTGTAAAAGCTCTGTTTATGGGCATTAGAAAAGGAGATAGAGTGAGAATTGAGTATGATTTTTATCTGGGTCATATAAAAGAATAACCATCATCCACGTTAAAGTGCAGAAATATATGTACCTTCACTTTTTAAATTTTCCTTCAACTTTGGTCTGGTGATAGCTTTCTTTGAAAAGCTAAGCCACAGACTACTTTGGCATCTCTGCTCCCTCATTCACCCACAACCCAAGATGATTCCTAAGAAACCCTCCCTGCATCTGCATTGTTCATAATTTCCAAACAGTGTTTGTCAGTCGGATATAGGATGATATACAACTTTCCTAGTAGGCTTTGGGTATCCAGGAGTAACTGTGATTTACTTTGCTCTCTCAAGACAGGTTTGCTAATGAGAAGATACTAAGAGAAGTTCTAGTGATCAGATTTTTGAAAGGGACTCCAGGTGCTTGACTCTCTGGTGCAGTCATGTCTAAACTCTTTAAAAAGAGATTTTCTCTGTCTTTTTGCCGCATGAGAATTGTTGTTCAGTCCACAGAAGGCAGTGGAGCTGAGCCAAATTGTGTGAGCTTGGATATCAAGGTGGATAGTTTGCTGTAAAACAAGTTCATTTTCCCTTTGGGCAGCAAGAGTTTATCAAAGGGTTTGGGTACATGGTATGACTATACAGACCTCAGTGAAGATACTACATGTGTAGTGGGAGTGAAAGTCAGATGTTTGCCCAAAATTTCTCACGCTTTCATCTGTAGAAGAAAAAAGGACCTCAAGATAATACTGAAGATATTTGCAGGATGACCTTAGGACTTCACAGTGAGGGGTTACAATAATAAAAGCTACATATATTCCACAAATGTATTATGTATGAAAAGTATTTCCACTGAATCCTGACAGGGAAAAAATATCCTCGTTGCTTACAGACATGTGTGCTGGCAGCAGTTGCAAGTCAGTTTGTGTTTGTAATGTAACACCAGAAATACTTCCCTTTTTTCTCAATTACAAAACCTTAGATATTCCTGCCAGATTTCTCTTATATGAGTATACAGGTTTCTTGAGTAGATGATAGTTTGGATAATTAAAATTCTCAGCTTGAAAAGCATCAGTTCCCTGGCAAGGCTCACAGACCCTCTCAGCCAGCAGCGTCTCAGGCATCCAAGCTCTCTGACCGGTGAATGTTGTACAAGAAGTAAAGGGAAGGGTTTTATTGTGAGGAAAGATATTACAGTATAAAAAGTGCAGGCATGCTCCATAGTGACAAGATGGAAAGTGATGAATCTCTCTGTGTCTGTGGGTGTGACTTTTCTCGTGTGTTTGGACAATAGATCTGATCTCACCAGACCATCTGGAAGCTGCTGCAAAGTGAATTCCAGAAACATAAAATGCAGCCTCAGCAGCACGACTGTGCATCCCTGATGTACACCAATGACAATCACGGACCACAGTGTTTAGTATTCAGACTCAAATGAGCAAAGACCTTGAAATGGGGGACTTTGGACATAAGGGGTAGCTGTTTATCCCTTGTGCACATACCTGGGATATCTACAGCCAACTGACTGATATGTATCATTATATTTCAATCTGAAACTAACGACTGGAAATAGGCTTTTGGATTCTTGCCTTGCCAGGCCTCCTGCTTCTGTTCCATTCTCTCCTGTGCAAAAGCATTTTATTTCATAAAATAAATAACTACCAGCAGGTCCCTCTGCACCATAAGCCCCGCTGGCCCCAGCTATTTTCATGTTTTCTGCAGTGACTTTAAATAAATGTTTGCTCTGCTTTCCACATGTGCCTCTGTGCCCTGAGCGCCGGTGGCAGGTATGTCAGGTAGTATGAAAACCAGGTGTTCCCCCACAATTATTTACTTATTGGCAGACATGAGGGCTGCAACATCTGCTGGAGCAGCTTGACAGTGATTTACCTGCTGCTGCCAGCTGCTCTCTGCTTGTGGGGGCTGAGAAAATCAGACTCCTGGGGGCCAGCACTAGAGCATCCTGATCAGATACCAGACCATTTGGAGGCCCTGCTCTGTCATTTTGGTGAGAACCAGACAGCTTTTTCTCTCAGCAAACCCCATGTCTGAAGTTATTGCAATGATTTAGCTGATGAGGTTTCCAAGAGGTTTTCTTGCCGGTGGTGTGAAGATGCAACTTCAAAATCATTCACTTTTCCATAGATTTACATTGTAGGGGTTCATCTCAGCCTGAGACACTTGTTTCACCAAGCAATATGGTTACATGGAGTCTTTTACTAGAGTAAAATGGTGCTCCCACAGGTAAATTTTGTGAATTTGAGTAGCAAAATATTTCTTTGAATGTTTTATGTTATAATGGCATCAGGATAAAGTGTCACTAGATCTTTCTGAGCTGGATCTTGGGTGAAAGGAGGAAGGCATTTTTGATTTCACTGCTATATGGGCAAATGGATGGATGTGATTCCAACCTGCTGGCTGTTCCCTTGACACCTTAACAGAAGGAAATCCATTTCTTGCTCACTGTGCTCCTACAGATGCATGGTATGTGGCTGGGGACTGGTGTAATTGCAGTGGATTGGATTTGAAGTGAATGGGGCACAGAGAACAGGGAAACAAGCAGCACAAGGAATTAATTTTTCAGTGCTCTTGTTCTGTTTCACTCTACCATGCTTTTTGACTCTACCCACTTTGGAGCAAACTTTAATTTAGTTTTGTTCATATTTTTTAAAGGATTTCCATTAAAAAAAAATCAACAGCAACAACAAAGGAACAACTGACATATATAGCAAAGTGTCCTATTAGGATGAATCAATTCAGGTAAAAATGACCTGTCTCTCTAAGACCACAGTTTGATTTTTGTACATTTTCATGTGATACATTTTTGCTTCCACAGTTAAGTAAACAAACAGATTCTTAAGTGAAGAAATTGTCTTTCAGTGAGTAAGGACAGGGGTTCTAAAAAGTCCAGGAAAGCTGAACCTCCGGTGAGAGTGGAAGTCTCTTCCAGAGACCAAGATGTAGGGGTGAAGAGCAGAAGGCCTAGTGAAATCCAGGACAGATTTGGTTAAAAATATAATCTAAAGGAAATTATAAAGTAAGAGATTTTTTCACTATAGAAACTGTAATTTCCATGTGAAATATGTAGGGTTGGCTTTTCAATGTTTTACTAAGAGTCTAGAAAGGTTGTTCACCTTTCAGATAAGAATGTTCAATTCTGGTTTTATGCATGTGGCAAAATCTGGAAATATTTGAAGCAATTTCAGGCAGAAACAAGATCCCTTCTTCAGTGAATTCCCAGTGACTCAGGCTCTGCAGCTTTGTGCTATAAAGTAACTTAAATGGTTATCCTGATCTTTTTTCCTATCCAAGAACCTTCAACCTGCCCAGATTTGTTCAATGTCCAGGTCTCTTTCTTTGGGGAGGGCACAATTAGTTCATCTGGTAGAAATACTCAGAGATGTTTCGTTGGTGTTCACACTCCCTGGTCTTTTGATGAGCCAAATTGTGGTTGACTATGTGACATGCTTATCAGTCCAATATTGATTCTAGAACAAGGTATAGGAATAGGCTGTATTCTTCCCTATACAAATCACACCTTAAAAATATGAATCCCAGGTCACTTCTGCTCTATGTGATTCTAGCTCTGCCTCTGGCCCTGTTATTCCAGCATGTGTCTTGATGATCAAAATTCAAATACAGTTGCACAAAGTGATAAATAACTTCAATCCTACATGTAAAAATGATCTCAACAGAGATATCAATTCAATTAATATTACATTAGGCTACACACAAGACTATGCTAGCACAGAGCTGATGCTCCAAGTCAAGCCTGGGCTTGTTGTCTGCTACCTGACTAAGCTGAAAAAAAGATGAATCCTAAATGTAAGGTAACTTCATTAACTCTTGCTTTCCCTGAAGATACATTCAACTGGTTTGAATGCTGGAGACCTGTTAGCAATCTCAGTGAATATTTCATTCTAACTTACTATTGAATGTGTTGGAACTGCTTGTGGAACAGTCAGAGGCATCTGAAATCACTTCGGGAAATTTGGATCTTAAATTGTGCCAAGGTTTTATATATTTCACTTGGAGTTTCCTATAGTATAGAAAGAGAGGGAAAAAATGAAAACACTTTTCTAATGGGAACTTTAATACCAACTAATAAAAAAAAAATTCTTGGAACAGTGCATATGGAGAATAGACAGAGTGTCAAGGACAACTGGAGGGAGAAGAAGGTTTCTTCCTGTGTGGCAGTTAAATCAGGTCTCAAAATATTTAGCATTCCTGAGCCACCTGCTCCTGGTGGGATTTCACTCTGGGAAGTTGTTTCATCCACTGTACTGATTGTACAGAACATTCTAATGGTAGTAACTAAATACAGAACACTTTCTTCTATTGTCTAACAAGCAAAAGAACAACCAGTTCTCCCTTTGTAAATAATAAACTGTGGATCTCAAATTAATTTTTCTTTCTTGCTGACAAAACCAAGGTTTCTCTTACAGCTGCTAATCTCAGAGATATCTCACTATGTGACATCAATTCTCCCATTGCCCTGCATGGTAAAAGAGAAGCTGGAAGTGGGTGAGAACATTTCCAGTTTAGAAGACATGCAAAAAAAAAGGAAATCTTGATTATTATTGTTTTCTTGATTACTGGATAGAAATTGAGAACTGTTATTATGGTTCATTTCCATAATAATCTGGTTCCTATTACTTGCTATTGGTGTTTGCAACACTGAACAAAGTGTCCAAGACTCTGTGGATCTTGGCCTCTGTGCTCTCTCTCCAATACATGGACTGGTTGAATACAAATTCTTAGCTTTTCTGTTTTTGTTTTTGTTTTTTTTTTTTTTTTTTTTTTCTATTTTCTGTATTATAATGAACAGCCTTCTAGCTCCTTTGTCAACACTGCATTTTTCAATAGGGATTTGTATGTTGATATGCTAGTGATAAAATGTTTTATCATTTGAATTCCACTCCAAAATGGCAGAAGAAGTATCTTTCTTTCTACCAGAGCTTTCCATGCAAAATAGAACATTTTCTTCAGGTGAGAAGAGTTGATAAAGTTCCAGGACAACTCATTATTTTGAATATGAGCCAGCAGTGTGCCCAGGCAGCAAGAAGGCCAATGGCATCCTGGCCTGCATCAAGAATAGTGTTGCCAGTAGGACCAGGGAAGTTATCCTTCCCTTGTACCTGGCACTGGTGAGGCCACAGCTCGAGTACTGTGTCCAGTTCTGGGCCCCTCAGTTTAAGAAGGATATTGAGTTGCTGGAGCGTGTGGCAGCGATGATGGTGAAGGGGCTGAAGCACAAGCCCTGTGAGGAGCGGCTGAGGGAGCTGGGATTGTTCAGCCTGGAGAAGAGGAGGCTCAGGGGTGACCTTATTGCTGTCTATAACTCCCTGAAAGGAGGTTGTAGGCAGGCAGGGGTCGGTCTCTTCTCTCAGGCTCCCAATGACAGAACGAGAGGACACAGTCTGAGGCTGCGTCAGGGGAGGTTTAGGTTGGATATCAGGAGGAACTTTGTCACAGTGAGAGTGATCCCCCACTGGAATGGGCTTCCCAGGGAGGTGGTGGAGTCACCGTCCCTGGATGTGTTTAAGGATAGGTTGGATGATGAACTTAGTGACATGATTTAGATGGTTTAGATGATGGATTGGTGTTGGATAGGTTGTTAAGTTGGGTAAAAGGTTGGACTTGATGAACTCCATGGTCTTTTCCAACCTTGTTAATTCTGTGTGTAATTCTGTGTAATTATAATTTCTTTTGGCTCCTGAATTTTTGCAATAAAGCAGTACAAATTCCTACTATGTGCTGTACCAATATTGTAAATTGAATGGCAGATGGGCAAGGGATCTGGGAATCAGTTAGTCTTTGTGTGTTTCTTTGAAAAGCTTTGTACAACTGACAGGCACAGTTATAATGGACTCTAATTTTAAAGTGATTTAAAATGTCTGGGTGAAGACTTTGACTTACTTGTTAATTACTTCCCTGGTTTTTTATTGAGCATGAAACAGTTGGTGCAAGTCTAGTGACTCATGGATGCCTTCAAAAAGCTTCAGGCTTAGTTTCAGTGTTTTATAACAGCTTCCCTTGAGTCTGTGCTTGTTGACTTGTTGGGGTTTCATGAGTTTTTGGAAGAGACTCAGAAGATTTCAGATTTCCCCATCAGGGTGCAGTATATTTTCCTACAGAACCTACTGGTACTTGTAGGTAGCCAAAGACTTTTGAAAATCTGCCCTCTAAGCACCCCTTGGCAGGACATCAAGAAGATGCGTCAGGTCTGTCCAGCTGCCGTCTAACCATAATGAAAATGTAGCCTAAGGAACATGAGCAAGGTTTTGTCAGTGTATCACATGATGTTACAGCTGCTGACAGTACTTAGAATTTCAAAAACAAGAAATATATTTTACTTCATTTCCTTATTCTGTGCAATGTGCTAATTTTTTGAAAAGGTAGCATTATTCATGGAATATGGGAGCATTTAGAGACTGTAGATATTATAGCCCTTCTAGCAGATGCTGAATATGTGATCTATGCCCTGAAGATACTAATCTATTTGGAAAAAAAAGAAAATTTTATCTCCAGTCTAATAACTGAGGCCAAAAGAGATGAAGTAATATGGCCAAGAAATGCAGCAGAATTGCTGTTCCTCAAATCTGCGACATTAACCAAAAGAGCATCTTTCTTGCTGTGGGCTAACACTGCTTTGAGAGCCCTGTATGAACTGGATAACTCACACAGGTATCTCTAGTCTGTGTTCAGAGTAAAGACACAGTAATATGGTACAAAGGGATGCACAATACCACTCCTTGATGGAAAACAAAAACCTTTGCTAAATGGCAGGTCTGAACGGCACACAGAAAATTATGGAGCACATTCAATTTCAGCCAGGAAATTGGTCTTGCTGGGGGCTCAAGGTTTGATTTATTGTGCCCCTGAGTCAGAATTCCTAATTGTTATCGAAACAGGCTCCTGAGATGGACTGGGGATGCTCAAGAGCAAGAGGCACAGGAGAATGGCGGTGGGCACTCTTGGGGAGACCCTTGGCTGGGCAGGGGGCCCCGGAGTTCCTGTCTCTTCTCTGGATCCACTGGGCAGACAGCAAGCACGATGTGCTCTGCTGAGACCCCAGGAAATGAATGGCACCAGAAAGGATGCAGCACTGGAAGGACTAAAAAGAAAGTTGATGTCTCTCAAGTTTTTGGTCCATTAAGGTAATCCTACACTCTGCAACTGAAGCTATGGGTCAATGAAAACAAATTACAGTTCATTCCCCAGACAGAAAGATTAAGACACAGGAAGCTGTGAATGCTGTAGGCACTGGCCTTGACTTCACAACCTAGCCAATTTGTGCTGCCTGTGGGGCTGTACAGCTGTCAGGGAGAAAACAAATCTTCTCATATAGAAACTCCTCTTTTATATCATATTCCTTTCTTTCTTTCTTCCCCCCCATCCCAAACTCCAGCCTTTGTGTCTAGAGAAAAGACAAAAAGTATTTTGCATATCCCAAATGCAAAGACAATGCTTATTCTTGAATCTGTTTCAGTTAGGAACAATCACAAACAAATGAATTTGTGAATGCTGAACAAAACCCAGGGCAAAGCCATCTGAAATGGGGAAGTCAGAAAAACTGAATATTTCTGATGGTAGGAGGTAAAACCAAATAAGCTCCCTACAGACTAGATCACTTAATGTCTGCCTTTCTTCTTGGGCAAAGAAAGACCTTTACTCTATTGATGAGTGACACTAGCAGCCTAATAGGTGCAGGGTTTTCAAAGAGAACCTAATTTGTAAACAATCGACATCTTAACGATTTGTAAACAGCTGTCTGGACTTCTAGAAGACTTGCTGATACTTGAAAGGGTAAAAAAAAATCACAGTGTTTTCCTAAAACCGCTTTCATTAATTTGTGGCCTGGTATTCATTAGGACAACAAGCCTCAGGGGGCTACTTGCAACTTAGTTCCCCCCTTCCCATCAAGTTGCAAGCCCACATTCTGCAGGAAATTCAGTTTTGGATATGTTCCCATCATATAGGGCATGAGGACCTAAAAGGAAAACAAACAGAACTAAGAGCACTAAAAATATATATGGTTGGTTCCTCCTACCCTAAACAACAGGTCATTTATCACTAGTGCTTCTCGGAGCTCTTGTCATTAAGTAGATTCCACAGCGATGCTTCTGCCCCATCCATATAGGAAATTAAAGAAGACAAGACAAGACTTATCCTCAACTAGAGAGAATTTATGGAATTGCCAACCTGGTCCCACTAAGTGACAGCAACAGCTGCACCAAGTACAGTAAATACAGCCTGGTCCTCAGAGAGGAAGAAGATAATAAAGCAGTTGGGAGGTAGTAGATTAGTTACCTATCAGGGAGTCTGATTTGCAAAAACCCATTTCAGGCAGGATTTTAAGAGCTGTGGCATGTATTTCTGAGATGTGGTTGTACAAGGTTGGTTGCAAAGTGCTGTGAGAGAAGTTTGGTGTGCTTTAAATCTCTCCCAAAAGGGAGATGTGGGATGGTTTGTTTTTCCAGCGTGCCTTAGGTGAACAGAAGTTTTAGCAATTAGATTTCTTCTTGCCAATCCATTAGGGTTAATGCACTTTTAATTAGCACTTGATTTGCAGGCTATGAGGTGTGGTTTAATGTGCCTTTTAGAGATTCCAAACCAACGTACTGCAAGGAATTGAACACAAATGAGCAAATTAAATTTTTTTGTACCCATTTTGGTTTGTGGATGATTTACACACCAGCCTTACTTTCTAGAAAGTTAATCCTAAAACAGAGATCTCAGTTTCTTTGAAGAAGAGACTCTCCATACAAAGCAGTCGTACACCAGCCCTGTCTTCAGCTCTTGTTTGTTAGCAGGTGCAGTTTGGTCTTATTGCAGAGGCCACTTGTCTTGTCCTGTTGGTGTTGAAGACAGGCAGATCTTCAGTGGTGACCTTGCACTTCTGTTGAATAATTCCCTTCCCTAACTATGCCGTTGCATCTGAATATTGGATTGCAGCCCAGGAGGTCCTTCTAAAAGCAGAACACAAGGAATTCAGCACTTGCAATGTGTGAGCCTGAAGTAACCTACACAGGTGGTTCTTTTATTGCACCTGTCATCCTGGTATCCCAGCTCCTGCAAAGGGCTGTGATTGCATCAGTGTTTCGAGTTCATATAAACAGAGACTGTCTCTTGCATTCCTGTTGTACTTTGGAAATGGGTGGAAATAACAATATCCAGGGGACCATTTAAAATAAAGCCAAAACAAAAGCAGCTAAAGAACAAGGCCACTCTGTCTTGAGTGGTTTTATCTAATTTATTTTGAACAGAATTTGTTTCTTAGACTGAAATGATCATACTAAAAGTAACACAAAAAATAAAATGGTAAAATCCGACCCAAAGACAGAAAACCACTGCTCTCAGGGCAGAAGAAAAGTTGAATGCTGACTGTCGAAGTGTCAACATTAAGTGTGAAGCCCTGCAGTCTCTGTCACTACAGGGGTTTTGTAGGTAGCAAAGATCTCAGCACATGTTGTAGGGTCTGTTCTGCTGACCACTTGTAACCTGAGTTCACACCCATGGATTTTATCTCCCATTGGGAGGAGACTCTCTTCCCCCCAGTACGTTCCTGGCACAGCAGCATGTCATGCAGGTGGATTGAATGCTTCACTGGCCAGATGGCTGCTCAGCTTTAGTGTTGATTAGACTTTATTATGGATTATTGATGTAATGCTGCCACCAGCTCTGCACGACAAGACCTCATTTAGCTCTGCTCAGACCCAAGGGTCTACCCACAGGGGTCCAGCTACCAGCAAGATCTGGGCCTATATTTGTAAATAGTGGGATAGGATGGATGAGACTAAATGTGATGGAGGATGACTTCAGGGAAACAGTTCAGCCTAGCACTTGGCTGGCTGTGAATTAGTGTAACAGGAAAACAATGTGTTAGTATAGGAGAGAGTTCTAGAGGGTTGAAAAAAACCTTGAGTAATCCTGAAAATGGGGCATACTCACGTTCCCAGCATGAGTTTGAATCTTGAGCTCCATGTGAGTACAGTGACAGGTTCAAGTCATCCCTGTGTATTACAGCTGAGTTGCCATCAGTAACCAGGCAGATGCTCATGAGCACCTCTGGCCATACCTTTTGCACCGGACCTGTGGGTGCATCGTGGCTCTAGGAAGCTCGATTCACATTCAAAGCAAGCCAGAATTTGTGAGCCTCCTTGTCAAATTATTGCTCAGTTAAGTAAAACTTAACTGCAATGGCAGTTTAGACCACAAAGAGCCTCATGTCAGTCCCTCCATTCCCTCCATAAAAAGATTTTCATTAAAAACCAAACCAAAACAAAACAAAAAACACACCAAAAAAAAAAAAAAGACAAAAGAAGAGTGCTGGCTTAATAAATTCTCAGGGTTTCTGCATAACATACTATCACCAAAGCACTGTCCTGCAGCCACCCTGGGGAGCGAGCCTTCCCTGGCAGACACTGGGCATTCACCCCTCATTGGTGTTGATCCGGGAGGTGTCCGGGAGGTGTCCGGGAGCCGCGGGATGGGGGCACAGCCCACCCCTGGCGCTGCCGGGTCCGGCGGCCGCAGGGGAGGCGGGGGGGGCGCGGAGCGGCCCCGGGGCTCGGGCTCTGCGCTACCGCTCGCCACCACTAGATGGCGTTTGGCAACCGCGGCTGCTCGCCGCCCTCCTGCAGCCTTTTGCTGCCTCCAAACCGAGCCCGACGGTCTTTCCCCGCTCCTGATAAAACTCTTTCGAATTTTTTTTAATTGTTGTATTTTTGCGGTCGTAGGGTGCAGGTGAGCAGAGCTGCTGTTGTGCTGAGCAGCTGCAACGAAGCAAAGGCTTTGGGAGGGTCGGATGCTGCGGTCCTCGACCTTGGCACCTCACACCCCCCTCAGCATTGCCGGTGCCTTGCCGTGTTTTCCCATTTTTTTGGAGCGTCCCTTCGAGGGTGGTAATCCCAATCCCACCGTCTTGCCCTGGTGCAAGGCTTCTGAATATTCCACGCCTTGATTTTTTGAAAAGCTGCCGTGTCTGCGGGTGTAGCTCAGCACTGTGAGCACATGCCCTACCAAGAGGAGGTCAGAAACCCAAACGGGACGGACCTGACGCTGGAAGAAAAAGGATAAACAGTTCTGGCCAGGCTGCCTCTGGGAATACATCTAGAGTCTGCAAAATACAGCTTTTAGGACGTAGCTCTCTATATTAGTGTTTCAGCCTCAAATAAGAATTTTCTTGGGTTTTTTTTTTGTTGTTGTCACTGTCAAAGATGGACAGGACTCTGCCTTGAGCATTCAGACTCTGATCTCTCCCACTTTAATTGGGTAGTTAGTTCTATCTTTTCTTCCCTAAATTATTTGCAAGAAATTGCGATTTAATCCATTCTGCACTTAAGAAATTTAATCAATCATTAGAAATAACTGCCAATGATAGGGAAATATGCTAATTCATGTTATTTTTGCAGACAAAGCACTGATATAAACAAAACATAATTAAACATGCCCTTTTTATACACTTCATAAAAAGCCACAGTCCCTGGGTATTATAAATCTAAACTTATTTCTCTGATCTTAGGGCATAAAATGTGTCTGTGAATTGTCTTACTTCTTGTAGGAAAACACTGATAATATTTGCCTCGCAGGCAGCATAAAACACAAAATGTAAAATAAAAATAAGTTATTAATCAGACTAACGGGCAACTTAAATGGAAAGCTGTCTTCTATGTCACATTAAAAATGATAATGAGCAACATTTCACAAGGCAATATTATTAAAAAAAAAAAAATCCATGTTACACACAGACTTCTCAATCCATATCAGTGCTGTAGTCTCCAGGAAGCAAACAAGAAGGACAAGTTTTGCAGTTGGTTACCATGGGTATGTTGCCTGAGGAATACCTGCATTTCAACATGGCCATACCTAAAACAGGTGTTGCTTTTTTATCTTCAGTTAACCAAGCCTGAGGCAACAGAGTGATCTTGTTTTTCCAAATTTGCATCTTAGTAGAAACAAAGTTTTAGTTCAATTAAATACCTGTCAGAGAAGGGAGGAAAGAGCAGGAATATGTTGTGACGCATAAGAATATGTTGTGGTTTTGAAAATGGTCTGGTAAGAGCTATTTCTTTAATGATCTGTGACAAAAACAATGCAAAAATTAAAAAAAAACCTACCCTGAGGGCCAGTGTGTTGCTCTTTGTTTCTCACTTGGAAACTAAGAAACAGAATTTTGAATTAAGTTCCTTGTATAAAAGTGTAGGCAGTTCCCTGGCTCATTTCAATGTTCAGGTTGCTTTTTCTATTTTCTGAAAGACATGGGCCAAATTCTTCCTTCCCTTCCAGCATAATTTTGGTTGAAGTTTGCTTATGGCCAACATTTTCATTCTAGGAAGGTTATTAAGGCTTGTGTCTTTCTTACCCAGTAAAACCAGATCCTACTCAGAGTGACCCTCTGTGTCTGTGCACCATGGGAGCAGGCCCTCACCTGAGCGCTGCTTTTGCCACAGGTTGTTTGCTCACAGCAACATCCTTGGGTCTGCCATCAGTATTTGCTAGTGGCTAGTTTGTGGTTTCAGGTAGGACTGACTTTCCCCAGTATTCTCCATCTATCATAGAAAGCTGTGCTTCATCTGCCCTTGTCAGGACATCAAAAAGACTTTGCTGGGCAGACAAAACTGCCAACCTCCTCTTTTACAGAAAGCCCAACATCACCTGTGCAGGGGCAGATGGGGTTTGTGGGGCACACTGAGCTGGAACAAAGATTCAAAGGTGGAATGGATACCACTGCTGACTCCCAGCTGACCCTCCTGGGTGGCAAGCTTGGGGTTGCCCTCTGGACAGAGTACCTGGTGTATAGTGGGGGTCTGAACATTTATTTTCTGAAGTATTTTTAGCTTTTTAAGGCTTGTCACAAATCTAATGAGCAGTCACTCTGAGGCTGCACTGGGATGACCCACAGGTGTCTTCTTGACATATCAATACATCCCCCCTGAATAACTTCTGTATTTCTACTGACTGAGTTCTTGTCCGTGTGTCCATCCTATTCTGGCTTCAGGGCTATGACAGGGAGGATGTAAGGGGTCTCCCTTCATAGAAAATCTTAGCTAATATGCTTGTAGGTATTTTCAGAGGCTTACCCACTGCTGAAGATTGTGCTTCTGCCTACCATAAGTAAGAAGATAGCAAGGCTTACTTTTTCTGTCTTGTTTTTGCAACAGGTTTTGCAAGACAGGTGTTGCTTCTTGGTGTGTAGCTTCAACCATGAGAGGATCCAGCTGTCAGGTAAGCTTTACAGAATTAACAATTACTTAATCACCAAAACAACACTTTGGCATAGTATTTTTCTCTAGGCAGAAAAATTCTCTCTTTTCAGCTCACCCTGGAGATCTCAGTAAAATCCTAAAGCTGATACTTTCTAGAGTGTTCTCCAAGTCTCTCTGTCTGAGAGATTGACTATTCAGGTGCTTTTTCACTTGTAATTGTATTCAAAGCCAGTGGAAATCAACAAAGCTTATTGCTTCAGACTGAAGGCTCATTCTGAGTGCTAGATCTTCTCTGCAGCAGGGACTAGAATTCAGTTTTCTGACAAGCTTCACTTCCTGTTTAGCTCTGTGTTTAGGTTTCATTTATTTACCTCCTCATCCCATTTCTTTCCAAGCTCAGCTCATCATATATAACAGTTTATGTACATATCCCCACCAGAAGGAATGAACAGCACCTCCAGCAGTGGAATTCCAAGGGAATGTTTGCTGCATACTGGCTACATATCTGAGATGCAGTGCCAATAATTCAGGCTGAGTGCTGGGTACCATGCTATTATCAATATACCAGGCTGTAGAAAAGGATGCAACTGTCGTGCATAAAAATCAAAAGCATTTCTGTGTTGCAGGAGAAATGACCAGAAAAAGTGTTGGCAGAATGCTTTTGCAAAGATATAAGTGGATTCTGAAATGCATCTCAGCACTACTGTGTTAGCTCTGTAGTCCCCTGCTACCTTTGTATTGCCACATTTGAGGTTTCTTGAACAACAGTGAATACATTCAGCCCAAAGGACAACGTAAGGGGCACCACCCTTAGTGTGGCGAGTTAATTGAACATATGTGACAACCTGTGGGAGGAGCATGATAAAAGGCCCTCTGTCCTGGGACAAGCAGGACCACAGAGCCAGCACAAATGATTCAGATATCCTGGGTGATGTGGGTGTGAAAGTTAGCTGGGAACAGATAACCCTCGATCCAGACCTTCCAGGTTCCTGCAGCTTAGTCACAACTGCTGCTCTGCCCAGGCTGCCCTGAGGTTCAGAAATGTGAGGAAATCTTATTTTTTCCAGGGATTAAAAAAAATAAATAAATCTGAGTGAAAACAAAAGGGAAAAGCAAAAATACTTTTGGGGAAAACTGAATATATTTTAGTTCTGTCACAGAGTTCAATGGACTAGATATGTCTGCCTCCCAGCCAATGTCACGGACACAAGGGAGCATCCCTTTTCACAGAAGGCAATGTGTTCTTCTAGGAGCCTCAAGGTATCCAACAGGAGAGCTTACCAGGTCCTACTCTTCTAGGAAGGTGGGACAGAGAGGAGATGACAGCACTACTCCAGCCTTGGCAGCAGAAGAACCTTGGGACAGCTCTTTCTCAGCAAGCAGTGCTGTAAATGATTTGTCACCACAACTGCTTATATTTGTGACTTACAGGAGAGAATGAGGGCTGGCTGGTCCCTAAAATCTCTAGGCAACCAGAACATGGCTATGGGGCTATGAGGGCTATGGTTCCTTGCGTGGTGGTGTTGGGGATGGCACATGTGGCACCTCGAATGCTTGTGAAATAACCCATTATATTACAGTGCCCAGGAGGGAGACCAGACCCACCTCTGACTCCACTCATCAGAAAACAACTTCTTGTCTCCACTAGTGCATTACAGTAGATATTATATAGCACACAAGCCACTGAAGGAGCTAGTTATCTTTTGGAAGAAAGAAGGTGAAGAGGATGAGAGTAGCTATGTGGGTGCTAGGTCTGCAAGTGAAAGTTAGGGCATGTTAGGGAATGTTATGGGTCTCAGGATGATTGCTGATTTACACAGTCCTTGAAGGGGATTGTTCTGGACCCAGTTGTTAAAAGACATGCCACAAATCTGCATGCTATTTTGTGTGTCAGAGAGAAGGAGAATTTAATGGTTTTTTCTCTGGTTAAACAGCCAAGTGGGACTAGGATTGACTAAAGTACAACCACTGAGATGTTATTTTTAATTAGAATGTAGCTAATGATACTAATTTTTGCATTTATTAAAATTATGCATACTTCAGTGAAAAAACCAAAGTTTCCCAGTTTCCTTCCTCCTTTTAAAACCTAAAACCTGGTTTTAGTTGGGAGATTTGAAAAATGAATTTGCTATATATGCATGGCATAGAACACTGTGAATTAAAAATATTTTGAGGGATGAGGTGCTGAAATTTTTCAGTTTGCTTTCTTGATAGTCCCTCCCCAAACATCGTGGAGGAAATCTTTTCCTGAATTTTCTCTAAGAACAATTTGTGTATCCCAGGCAAATGTAGTAGAAGCTGGTTCTGATACTGGCTGCTGTCTAGAGCAACTCTGAAATCAGCTGAGCATTTTAGTACAAGAGAAGAAACTGGCCCCCAAAGATGAGTTCTCAAGGATGACAAAATTCAAATACTTCTTTCCATTTCAGTCAGTAGTCCCTTCATATATATATTGCTGTCAAGTGTGATAAAGCAAAGGGGAAAGTGATAGCTCCTGGTCCTATTAAGACTAAGTCATTGGGAGCTAGATAGTAGAATATTCATGTTTTCCTTAAAATAAGTAGAATTAGCAGCATGGCCTACATCAGAGCAAAAAACTAGTGCATAAGACTATAGATTCAAAGTATTTTCAATCATGTATTGCTTTATCTTTTTCCTCACTTAACAAATGCCCCTTATTACAGGTTCTAAATGGATCATGTAATGTTTTGTTTTTCTCTCTTGTTTTGGGTGTTCTTTTTTTTTCCTCAGTGGTGACTTTACAGCAATATCTAGGAGTTTTATTTTCTAATGCTTTTTGTTCCTAGTCAGGAAAAGCAAATTAAAAATGATTACAGAAAAATGAGTAAGGATAGTCTGACTTTAAAATGAAAAGAGAAAAGGAAGAGAATACAAGCTATAAATGACATAATAGGCTCCAAAACTGATATATCTAATAAAATGCTCAGGACTGACTGATCCAGAGTTATAGAAATGTCCTTCTTGAGGATGAAAGAATTGAAAAAATGGGAAGTATTTAAGTCCTCAATTAGTTTAGCAATTAAGATGTTCAAGTAAGTCAAAAGAACTCTGTGGCAATGTAACATTAGTAATTTTGAAGTAGTACCTACAATTAATGTGGTTCATGTTTTACTGCATCTCCTTCTAGGCACCAAATATATGGGGGTCCTCTTACTACTTAAGAGTGAAAATAGCTTGTACTTCTAAGAATAATCTTTTGTGTTTAATAAAAAGCAAAACCAGATCATCTAAACCCAGGAAAAGCAGGAAATCTGAACAATGTGCTTCCTGCTCTTGAGGTTGTTTATGGAAAGTTGCATTTGTATGACAAAAAGCATAATATTGTATTATATCAAACTTTTCACATCAAATACTACAAAGGCATTTCAGCTCCTCCTCCTGTTCTGTGTAACGAGTACCAGCTCATTTACCACTTGCTGAAGGGGAGGATGGGCCAAAGCTTTTATCTATGGTTTCCTTTTTTCATTACATTGACATGGAGTGGAAGTGATCACAGTGAGAGCTCCATTCTCTGCAGATCCTGATACCCCACTCTGGCTGCTCAGGTAGTTGTCTTATCTATTTATCAGTTTATCAGCTAGGTACATTGGTTTTATTCATTCCAGAGCATTAGTAAGCTTTTTTTCCTGCCAGATGACGAAAATAGATGAAATTTTTTAAAGTTTGAATTTTCTAACTTTGAAATGCCATTCAGTTAAGAAAACAGAAGGTTTATGACAGCAAAATGGTATTAGATGTGAACTTTAAAGCACACGTTTTCTTGTGAGTTGTTTCTGAACAGTGGAGAAAGTTGTGGCAATCCTTCACAAGTAGTTTGAAGAATAAATCTCAACTTTACAAAGGGTACTGTCTGCAGGAGCCACCTCATCTAGCTCCAAAAGGCTTTCTGAGAAAAGTAGTTGAGTTGCTGCAATTAAAGGAATCACCAGTGTTGATTCTGTACTAGAGAAATGCTCCTTCTATGGGCATGCTTGCTCAGAGTTCACTGGTGTGATCCCCATTTTCCCTCTGGGAAACCTGAGGGATTTTTGAAAACACAGAAGAAACTTTTCAATCAAAGCTACTTCACATCCTCTCAGAATATAAAGTTCTCTTATCCCACAGAAGATAATGTTGTATTGTGCTTTGGAGAGTCAAATAGCTTAAGGATACAGGGCTTCTTTCTCCTTCTGTCACTGGTGTCATTCTATTGACATGTATAATTCTTCTGTTTTCCACCAAATTTATTTGCACTGAGTCATTTTGGTCTCTCCTGCTTGTCAGTATGGGGCTGAGGAGCAGACCTTTCTTGTTTATTTAACAGTTTCGGACAGGAAATGCCTGTAGTTCTGCACAGATCCACTGTGGATGGACCCAAAGGATGGGAGACCCTTCCCCTGCACACAGCTGTGCTGTGGTCCCCACCAGCACTCCTCTCTTGAGCCTCTCCTGGGCAAGGGCTGCAGCAGCCATTCTTTTTAGGGACATGCTGGATGTAAGTCCACATCAGTGCACAAGCACCACCTCCCTTTTCCTCCCAGACCAAGTCCTAGAGACAGGAGTGGTGTCGGAGCCAGCAGTTCCCACAGAGACATGCCGATGAACAGTAAAGGGCTTCATACTTTAATGATGATTAATTACATTTTCTCCTATCTTTCTATCAATTAACTGGAAATGTCTCTTTGTTTTAATAATTGTCTTTTGGTAAATAAATGTGTAAACACTACTTAAAGCATTTTGGGGTCTAATTATACTTATCTGAAAGTTAACAGATTCAAGATGTGATTTGTGTTTTAATTGTTTTAAATTATGGTAAAACATGGTGTTGAGTACTGATTTTCTGGACAGCTGATCTCTGTTGTGAGACAGTGAGCAACTACAAACGACTCTCTCTCAAACTGAGCTACTTGTGAAGCAAAGTTCTGTCCTGAGCCTGCTTGGTACTAAGGTTTGTTAGCCTTTCATCTGGTCAAACCAGCAACCCCTTGATCTAAATAACTCAGGCAATTTTAAAAAGCAGCTTAAAGGGTCCAGGGTCTGGCTGTGGACACTAGTGGGGGAAAGGCATCACAGTGCCACCATCCCCACGCTGTGCTCAGGTGCTGAGGGTGCAGAGCCAGAACAACAGTGCTGGACATGGCTTCCAGTCCCCTTTGCAGTGACAGAGATCATGGATAACTCACGTGCCATGCCTGACCCTAGGGCAAGGGAGATCACAGCTAAATCCCCATGATCTAAATGTATCAGGTTTTTGGACTCCCTTACCTTATAGTCTTTCATCTCTCTGCCCTCTCTAATAGCAGAGGAACACCGTGTCACTGTGGTTTGTTCTTCTCATTAGCATCCATTAGCTGTTACACTGGGGGCCTCTGTCTGCTTCAGACAGGGGTTGTGTCCAGGTCCAACAGAGATAAGCTACAGCCCGAGGGGTAGAACAACCACAACCTCTACAGCAAAAGGAGGCATCAGAGGGAAAACCATCGATCTTGCAACACCTCAGCAACTTCCTGGGTGGCTGGGAAGCACTGTGGCCAGGAGGGATCTGGTGGAGGAGCACATGCCAGTGCCATGATGCTCCTGTAGTGCTCCTTCTGCACTGCCATGGAGCCTTGTGTGAGGAGTGATGGAGCGTGTTTGTTCATGCAGCTGTGATCAACCCCTTCTGGGGCTCTGAGGATCAAAGATCATTTCTGATCCAAACACAGAGTGTGTCCAAGGACCTCGTAGGTTATCAGCCCTCTGTCTTAGTTTCCCTTTCTCTAAAACAAGGGTAATATTTCCGCAGTTCAGAAGGATGTTAGAAGGTTAAAATCGCAAATCTTGAGAGGGGATCAGGCAACACAGGGAAAGGACAGGAATATAAATAAAGGAAACAGTTCTCTGCTATTTTTGCCTTGCTCAAAACTTATTTATAAGCTTTTTTTCAGTTATTTTTTTAAAGGTAAGGAGAAAAGAAGGAAAGGAAGAAAAATCCTCCCACACGTGCAAATAGAATTTGCATTTGACTGCATTAAATTTTTCCTTAAATTGCAATTAAGCAATAAATCTTCACCAGTTGCAAAAATAAAGAGAGTAGGATGGGGGAAATTTATTAGATAATGTAATCTTTCAGGCATTTTTTAATTTCCTTCTAAGATCTAGAATATCAGTTTGAGTCCCAGGTAAAATAGGATTCAAGTTTTCAGCCACAAGTTGGGACTCAAAGTGCTTAGCTAAATTAAACAGAACAGATGTGAAAAATAAGATGAGAGCTATGCACATAGCTCTCAAGCAGCTGTCCTATCCTCCTCTCCATTGAAGAGCCTGGCCTAATTCCCCTCTGTTGACTAAAGTCTGCAATTTGATCTTAAAAGCTTGTCAGAATTAAGTACAATGCTTAATATAAGTTTACATTTTAACTGTTTTTCTTTGATATTTGACAAGGACATGGGAAGTAGCTCCAGAACTTTCTTCTGGGCCAATTTGCTCAAGGTTGCTGTGAATCACGCTTCCCCTTGGGCTGCTTGCCCCAGGGACTGCACTTGAGGCCTGGCACCTGTTAACCACCAGAGCAATTAATAATTAATTAAGCAAATAACCCCTTTACATGTCACTGTGAAATCAAAGCTTCAGCATAAAAAAAGGTTTTTACCTTTTAGGTTTCCAGAAGTAACCTCTGCCCCAACACTTGCACAGTATGTGGAGTAGCAGATATTTGCCTTTTCCTCAAAGTAGTGACTTTTTACAACAGATTAAGAAAAAAAAAAGACCAAAAAAGGAAAGATCATACTTGTTAAATCCTTTTTACTAAACACCACTCCACTGCAATGATGATAGCCAGTATCTGACCATTTAGCAGCTAAAAAGAAAAAGAAACCCTAGACATTCTTCTGGAAAGGGGGATCAATGGAGCCTTTCAGATTACATTTCTCTATGCACCTTCCAGGATGGAGTACAGTTTGTCTTACCATAAGTATTTTGGTTTCAGAGATGACAAGTGTATCATGGCCAGCCCTTTTTTTTTTTACCTTTATTTTTGCCTTTTTTTTTCTTATTTTTTTTTTCCTCCCAAAAGGTAGCTGCACATTAAGGAGATAAGTGAACTTCAAAGAGCTAAATACCAATCAGAAGATGGCCACACATAAAGCTATGCTGCTTCTGCAAACTCCTTTAGTAGCCAGACAAGGTCACTGATCAGGGTAATTTGCAGGAAAAGTCAATTTCTCAAGTACCCAAGGCAGGTGTTGTGCCATTCTGTGACAATTTACTGAAACTAAATTGAGGAAGTTGAAAAAAGCAAAGGTCATGAACCATGGGGGAAAGGAGGGAAGCAAAGTCTCTTTGACTGTATTTTTAACTCTTTTTCAACCAAAGCATATTTACAAATTACTGAGCCTGTTTCCACTTAAAAAAAAATCCCACTTGGGTAAGTCAGACATGTTTATGAAAAACTGGGCTAAAACCTGGTTGCACAATGAGGAACTTTGAAGGGTGGTAAGGAAAACATAGAGTAACTCATAGGGAACTCTTAGCAGATTAAAGGGGAAAAGCAGAAGCTATTTTTATTCTGAGAACATTTCTGAGTCTTTGTGGCAACAGAAAGCTCTATGAAAGTAGACAAGTTGGAAGTGAAAAGGTGAAAACATCTGAGAAATTTGAAGCAAGCCCCTGAAACGACTGCAGAAGGACAGAAAGGGAGTTGATGTCTCAAGAGATATCTGGCTGTGTCTCTGCTTCAACTGCACCCCAAAACGCACTTCTAACACTTGGGGACTTTTTGAAGACCATCCCAGCACCCTTCCTGCTACAGCTGGCTTTCCTTCAAGACCCAAATCTTGCCTGGAGCTTTGTTGGAGCTGAAGCCAGAGCCAGAGCCAGAGGACACTGTTCCTGGGATATCATACTTTCTTGGAGCCTTCCAGCCCATGATCCTTTTTACTTTGCTCTGCTGTTCAATGATATGGTCCTTCAGAAGATGATTGGGATGGTCTCAGTGCTAAGGCCATGAAATAGGAGGAAGAATAGGAGTGAAGGATGTGTAGACCCTGTCCCAGCAAAATCCCGTGCAAAACCACATCTCCACAAGTGTTATTAACCCAGTATGTGGAAGAGAGAAATGCAAGATCTGGTAGGCTGAGTGAGGTTCAGACAAAAAATGGGTAGATTCCAATCTTATCTCCTTCTCTTGCCATCCCGGGTGATGAGCTGTTGACCCCTTACACTGCAGGAGATGTTCAGGTGCAAATAGCAGGCAGTGTTGGTGCAGGCTGGCAGTGATGTGGAACACCCAGTTAATCCAAAGTGCTACGTCCACCAAGAAGGAGCCAAACTAAACCAAATCAAAACACACCAATGTTTTATCACTTTTTCTCCCACGCTCCTAACTGAAAAAATAGTTGTAGTAATTGTGGTGGTGACACAAACTCGATTACAGCTACCCTTCTTATTCTCTATTGCAAAATTACTTGTTTTTTCACATATTTTCACAGGTCATTGGTGGTGTCTAGCTATGCCTTTGGCCATGAAGCTTAGGGAGTTTATGGTGTAGCAGAAGATCATTCTCTCTACTTGTTTATTTGCAGGCTTGCATCCAAATCTAATCAGAACAAATTTCCCCAAATCCTTCCTTGAAGACAGTATTTCAAAAGAGAATAATCTTATTATTATCATGCCCTGCTTTGAATAGGTAGATCAGGAGGAAATAGTCGCTGATGTATTTCTGTTACAGCTACACAGATTGAAAAGTGTAAATTTGATTGATAAATTTTGTGTGTGTACATTCCACAGAAGACTTGGACTTTCATGTGGAAGTGAATAATTAGAAGTTTTTTTGACTGGGACTCCTGAAAGGGAACTTGTTTGTTTCCATTTCTGGGTTTTTTGAGTGGCTTTTGCCCCTTTTCTACCAAGCTCCCAAGAAATTCAATAAAAGCCATCTTCTCTTTGCAGGTCTTCTCAGAAATATCTGTGGTTTGGGATGTATTGAGCTGGGAGAGACTGGCCCATGTTTGGGCTTTGTTTCTCTCTCACAGTACAGAAAGATTCATTTAAATACTAGGAGCATATAATTAGCCTCCCAAATTACTCCAGGCCTACTGCTACCTCAGTTCAGCTGACTAAAGATCTCTTTATGACAGCAGGAGGTAACTGTTTTACACGTTTGGGCTATTCCCAAGTGCTGCTGGTCATATCAGCTTCTGGGTCAGATCTTCTAGAAATACAATCTGTGAGTTCCTTGTAAGTGCAGGACTATTTTTATTTAGCTGTTCCAGGGACCCATTGCCTGAAAACTAATCCAGTTGTTTAACTTGGAGGAAAAGAGCCCTAATCTCTCTTACTTCTATCTCATGTCTTTTACATCCTGAGACTGGAAACAATCTCTATCCTAAACACTCAAAGTTTCAGGAATGTTAAATAAGAGGGCTCTATCTGCAATGGGCAGGAGGACATGAGTTAGTTAGTCAGGCAAATAAACAAACACAGTAAAACACATAAATAAAGCCACCACACCTGCAAGAATGTTAGATATGTTAAAAGGGGTTGCATCCCTAGGCGAGCTACACTGGTTCACTTTTCATCACCAATGACCATGTTACACATGCAGCTGGTGACATTACTTAGCCTCCAGCAAGGTCAGAGCACGCCGTGGAGTGAACAGAGAAAGAACTGTTCCCCTGTTTGTAGCAAAAACATGGTCAGAAGTGATTTGAACTCCAGCTGCAACTCAGCCTGCTTGATGATATCGAAGGAGCGCTGCTACTAAGGGCTGCTTTCCCTTCCTTGTGGAAGAACCTCGTTTCCACAAGGCAACCTTTAAAACAAAGTTAGATTTAAAGTATCTTTTTATCTCATTAAGCTTGTTTTTATAGGTCTCCCTAAAGTGAATTATAGGGAAATGGATATTCAGTGAGGGATTACAAAAGAGCTTTTTGTTGTACTTTTTAGGCATTTAAATGAAGTTATTTGGTTCTATTGCAAACAGCATTTAGAAGGCCAGGTTTTGAAGGTGCTTAGCAGTGTGTGGTTCACTCAGATGCTTACTAGGGGCCACCAGAAATGCCCATACAGCTACATCCAGCTTATATGAAGGACATGAGCCTATTTGTTAACACATCTGAACACATTTAAAATTTGAACAAAGAAGTTTAAGAATGCTATGATAATAATCAAACAATTCCCCAAGAATGAGAGAACTAAAAGAGGAACTAAAACACAGACTGATGTGTCACAACTGTTTATGTGAAATGAAATACACTATACATGGCATAGCCTTAATGCATAATTTATTATTTATTTGATTGCCATTCATGGGGATGCATAGAAATTCTTAAGCAAGCTAGTCATATCACCTGGCTGGGTGATATACACTACCTGAAAACCATGGTTCATTCAGAAAAACTTCAAGTTTTACCAACTGCTAAAGGGGTTAATGGAGGCTGTGCATGAGGAAGATAACCTAGGTTTAAAAAAACTATAGTCATCATTGTTCATTTATTCTCTTTATTGAGGTAATTTAATTATCATATAGACACAAACATTTGCTCCCATGCTGGGCTCTTCACATCTGTTAGTAGAGATTTGATTAGGTCTACACAAATGTGCTAGATTATACCATCTAGTTGGTGAAATTCAAGCCACCTGGATATTTTAGCAACATCAATAAGAATAATTCTCTTTTTCCAAATCAGTAAATCCAAGATATATTAAAAAGAATTAATTAATGAGTACCAGATAGGCAAAACAAACATTTGACAATGAATCATATTATCAAAGGTTTTGTGGGAGATCCCTCTCAGCTTATGTTTAGATGTCAAATTATATTACCAAAACTAAACAATCTGTTAAACCGATCACTTAATGCAATAAGTCTCAGCACCATACTCTCTTTTTTCTCTAAGTCCTTCATGAATGCACTGCAGCATTTAAAGACAACAGTACTTAAAGCACCAGCAATAATGTTACATTAACAAGTCATTAGTATGAAAAAGCTGACTCCTAATATTTTTATTGCCATTAAGGTTTTCTTTTTTTTTTTTTTTTTTTTTTTTTTAAAAAATCATGTAGGGCCTGATGATGAAAACTGCTAATCATCCAAGGAGCCATTATGTGTGTGAGTCAAGCCAGGGTGACACCATGTGAGCATTAACGCCCTGAGTGTGCATTTCTGGGTTATGCTTTTAGGAAGTGAATGACCCAAAAGACTCACAGGGAATTTGTAGTAAATACAGCTGTTTAAGATGACATACAATGATATTAAATGCAAAGAGAGGGGAGAGAAAGCAGCTGTTGTCCTCTGGAGGACTTAAAGTTAGTTTAGTAATTTACACAGATGTGACATTCTTTTGTTGGTCTTTCTATTTTCTTTCTTCAGTAGGAAGCTGCAGAAATTAATTTGGGTAGAGATGGAGCCCTTTTTAAAGAAAAGATCTTTTAGTTGAAGTCAGAGACAACAAGCCTTCAGTCTGACAGTGTTTATGAAAATAGTTTATTTTAGTCACTGAAATATTTGTGCAAACATAAAAAAATTTGAGTTAAATTTTAGCAAGGTTTTCAGACTGTAAGAGGAGAAACAGTGAGTGGCCAAACTGGCAAGTGAGAGCAGTTCCTGGATCCCAGAAAATGTGATCAGTGTGAGTGCCCCTGCAAGACCATGGTAATTCAACTTCCTTTATGGCTGATACCAGACATCTAAAATGGGGAATATAATACAGATCTGTTTTGTTTTTTGTTTTATGGAGCAAAATTTAACAGAGTTCAGATTTTTTTTAACAAAGAGATTTCTCTCTGGGTAGAAGGCTGATGGCTATGATCAGCCTGGGGGGAATAACCCAGTCCCATATCAGGCTGGGTGTTGCCTTCCAGAGGACTCTGTTTCACATTGTTCTTTCAGATGTAGGACTGGAAAGGCAGAGAAGAGGTGATGTTTCTGACACATCCATGCCCTCTGCTCATGTGTCCCACCACAATTCATGGCAGTTCAGATGCTGTGGTGGCACCACATGTACAGACACAAAGGATTTTGGTAACCTAAGAAAAGTGTTTGTCTAGGCACAGTCTTGTCTGAAGTGGTGTTAAGGCTTAAATTATAACATGTCACTGCAAGAGCAAGTTGGACTAAAAGCTTTCTAAATCCATATAATTGTACTTAATTGTTTACATAATAAAATTATTTTTAATAGAGAAGAATTGAACGTTGATGATTCAGTCACAAGAATTTATTTCTAAATCTCCAAACTAGCCTTCTCTGGGAAGCTTCATTATCAGAAGTATAAGCCTTCACTCCAATGTAGTTATATGTCTATGAAATACACCCAGGACATAAACATACCTAATACAGAAAGCAAGGGGATGGTACACCCATCTCACCACAGCCTCAAGAATCCTGCAGAAAATTACCAGGCTTGTTTTGACCTATTTATTCCATTGAATATGAAAGAAATGAGAGTAGTTGCTGTGAGTTCACAGGTTATGGAGAGATGCTGGAGAGGCACTAGGGATGCCCCTGGGGTTGAAACAGGCTGAAGCTATATTTTTGTTATTGATGAGGTTCAACTCAGGAAGGAGTGTAGATTTATGGACATTGATTTATGTTCTTGGTACTCTGCTGAGAACAGGTTGGGGCAGAAAACAATTAACTTTCTACTGTTTTTCTCTGAACTTCTTAGAAAGTGATTTCTGTTTTGAAAAGTAGCAGGATTTTTATTCTTAATGTTTTTAGTAATACACTGGGTATTTCACCTGTTTTATTTGAAGACAGTACCAACATTTTAATTATTTCAGTGCTTTTGATTGTGCTCAATTTTTGTATCAAAACTGGCCTGAAGAATCATCTTTTTAATTCATTCCTTTCACTCGGAGTTGTGTTCAACAACACAACTAGCCACAGGGTTTAATGTCCACAAAACCACTGGAGCTTTGTGGCACTGCTTCAGGTTCTTTTCCCACTTTCATTATGGCCTGGATATGACTTGAAATTGTATTTTATTAGGCTGAGTGAAAATTACATGAGGAACAGTGTTATAACAGGACTCAGCAATGAAAAGGCAGTTCCTCCAGGGCACTTACAGCATCTTGTTTTACAATATATGATAGCAAAGTCTTTTTGTGTTTTGAGCAGGTGGCTTTCCCATCTTGCTCGACTCAGCAGTCTGCAGGTGTTGTGTATGATCATATGTGCTTCCTTCCTAAGGCATGCCCAGAGCTGTAATTCCAGTAGTAGTAATAATAACAGTAATAATAATAATAATGGAGAAGTCTAAGGTTAGAGGCTTTTTTTTTTTTCAGTGACCACTTTAAAAATTTCTTGCAGGAACTTTTATCTTCAGGATTTTGCTCTGTGTTCTTGTGATAAATAAATCCCTATTCCTCCTCTCTTCACTTGAGCACATCCCAGGACAGTCAAAGTGCATCTTCCACAGTAAAGTGGTGATACAGACACAGCTTCTTTTGTGAGATCCTGGTTCTTGTTCATATGGCTGGCTTCTTTTGAATAGCTTATGCCAATATTTTATAATGGCTGGAGATTATTTATTAAAGTAATATAAGAAGCAATTTGATCTTGGATATTGAGAATACAAAAAAAAAACCCCAAAACCATGGAGAAGCTGAAAAGCTACCCTTTGCAACAAGGAATGGATCTGGAAAGGCACTGCTTGAAAGAGTTGGATTCATTGCTAAAGTGACCTACAAAAAATACTACAAAAAAAATTAATTAGAATTGCTCCAGTGCTCAAACCCCAAAATGTATAGATGTGATCTGCAGATGGATCAGCTCTCTGTTGTGCTCCAGCAAGCAAAAATTAAACTGTGTCTATGCACGAAACTGTGGTCAGGCCTGCAGCAAGAAGTTTGGTGTTTCTGGAGCCAGGAATGTATGTGCTCAGTGACACACCAGGGATGGGACCCAAGAGTCCTAAGTGACAGTGGAGACTTTGCACAGGGAAGGCTCAGCACCTGTGCTTTAACAAAATATTGCTAATCAGAGCTGCTGCAGGAATAATAAAATACAAATGGCCCAATTGGAGTGCTTACTTTTCTAGATCTGTCTCAGAAACACTGCAGTGAGTTTGTCTTGTATGTTGATAAATCATCCTGTTAATAAAAAGTTTTTCGATTGCCTAAAGCAAATTGGTGGTTCATGGGAGCATCAGAAAGCCTAGAATATCTTTAAGTGGGCTACATGTTGAATTCTATAAATGTTTGGCTCCCTGATTAGTAGGGATCAAAGACAAAAAGAACTGATTGATACTGAGCCCTTAAAAATTAATTCTTTAGGAAAATGCCTGCCCTTATTTAGTGTTTTGGAACAATAAATGATGAAGTGATTTCAGCTGTAAGAGACACGTTGTGGGCAGCTGCTGGTCCTGAGTTCAGGCTTGTGTTATTGTTAAGAGGTAACAACAGTACAGATCTTAATTGAGAAATAACTGGTCAGGAAAAAAAAAGAAGTTAAACATTTTTATGAAAAACTGTAGTGAGGGTTAGGCTGTTTACCAAACAGACCACACCTAACCAGCATCTTGGACTCATTCTCCATTCCAAATAGCTTAGATGGTTCATGCAACATGTTTATCCAGAGTGGATTAATCTTAAATATCTTTTATATTTTTAACTACTTTTAAAAGTAATCTTGAGAAGGGCTTAGCTATCTTGATAGTAATCTACAAAGACAGAAAATAGGCCTTATTGCCAGTTTGTGGTTAATTATGGTAAACTTCTATCTGTAATTTACTCTTGCCCATAATGGAAAAGAGAGTTTTCCTTGAATGTGCATTACATTACATGGGGTTACATCCCATGCAGTGACATGGCATTGTGTAATTTCATACAACCAGATCAAATGTGACATATTTTTCCAATGCATCTGAAAAGAACACAGGACTATGTTCTCACAGAAAATGCATTTGCAGAGGACCCAGTTCAACAAGTGTGGTTCATGCCAAACCCAGCCTCTAATGGAAATGCTAATCACCATGTTTTTCTGCAACTCTTGCAGAAGCAAATCCAGAGTATCTTTTAATTGGGAGCCTTTCTTTATGGTCTTCAGATGTTTATAAATATGCACAACCTAATCTGATTGGGGCCAGACTCTACATGCTGCCTGCTCTGACAAAAAGGGAGAAAGTTCTTGCCTGCAGCCTGTGCATTCTGTTCCATTCCATGTCTCTTCTGCTATTAGAGTAGCTGAGCATTTTTAATGAAGAATGAAACAACAGCCAATTCTTCGTCCATCCATTTTCTGCTGCAGAAAGAAGTGTGTGCAGTAACAAGTGGTCAAAGCTAATGGAGAAATCTTTGAGGGAACAACTTTTTTTCAACTTCACTTGAAATAAAATAATTTGATGCAATAATATCAATTTTAAGGAGAATATGGAGCAGAAGAAAAAAGTAAGAAGGGATTCTTACAAAGCTTGCAATGCATAAGCTTTCATTTTTGAAGTGGAGATCTTTTAAATTTATGCTGCTTTCAGTATTGCAATAACCATGCTAAAATTTTTCAATGTAGGTGAATATAATATTTCAGTTGGTTAAAGAAAAGTCATGATGAACTTCTAATTTTTCTGTCTTTCATCCCACATCTGAATTTAATCATATTTTAAAGTAGCATATTCCTTCATGAAACAGAATGTCTATCCCCCACACAGGTTCTGCCTGGGGAATTTCACTTACTGCTAAGCAGCTCTGGGTGATATTAAAATTGCCTAACTAACTTCTACATAGGCCTCAGATCTGTTGCTTGGCTCAGTGCCTTCTGAACTGGCTAGCCAGTAGGAAACAGAAGACTTTGAATGTGAGTTTAAATTTGGGCTGTCTGGACACATCCTTCCATCCCCTTGACAAGGTTCATTCTGTGGCTCACTTACACTGACTGTTATTAAGTCCTGTAACAGCTTCCAAATAAAACCTCGTCTCGTCTGGTTTAATGTCGTCTTAAGAAACAAAAAGGACACATCTTTAGGTGTCTATATGTGGTCTGGGATTTCTTTTCACCTCCTCACTTCTTGTCCCCAAGAGATACATAATATGACCAAGGGTTGGTGGTGAAATCATAAAAATTCATCACTTGTTCACAGCGTGGAAGTCAAGAAAGAATGAATGGTCAGGAAGACAATTTTTTAGTGTAAGGTAATGTTGACCTTTGCAGGAATAATTTGTGCCCTTCAGCATCTGCAGCTGTGTAATAGTCACCAGGGAGCTGTCTGACTCTGAATATATATATATATATATATATATATATATATATATTTTACAAAGTGTCAGCAAAGTCAGAGCTCCAAATGCAAAATGTATTGCGCAGGAACACTGGGAGGATTTGTCTCTCCCTCTGAAAAGCAGTGGTGTAAAGAGCAATGAGAGGTACAGATACAATTGGAACATTTTCCTATTCTGAATAGGACAGGCTCTTTGACTGTTAAGGAACAGAAAATTGCTGTGTTTCTCTCAGACCTGTATCTGCAATTTCAAAAGAAGCAAAGTATATCTGAAGATAAATATGCTGAGGGGCTTCTATAGAAATACTTAAATTTTCAAATGAATTCTGCAGAAGCAAATGATGCTATTATGTTATATAAATAGATAATGGTATTGCCTTGTAAACATTTATTAGGCAGATAAAAAAGCCTTTACAGCATTATAAATGAACAGAAACACCTGTCTATAAAATTCAGTAATGTTTCTATAGACTGAGACTTGTCCAGCGGTGTCATTTCACTCCTCTGTGGTTTTCAGCATCCTTATTTCTTGACTTTCAGTGCTGTAGCCCAAACTGGGTTTTGACATGGCATCTGTTGGTGTCCTTTGCTGAGTCTAGAAAATATTGTAATTAGTAGAAGGGACATGTAGTGGGATGTGTGTTTTTTCAAACACTTCTTTTCTCTCTTGAGAGTCACCTGCCTGTGGAAAGCTGACAGAAGTCTATGTGTGATTTAAATGACCCTTAAACCTTGCAATAGGACTACTGAGACTTAAGCAGAACACAAAAATCATACACATGTCGGTACAAAGCTGCATCTTTGTCTCAAGAATCATAGTACGGTTTGAGAGTGAAAAGAAGGGTGGAGAACCACAGCAGAAGGGGTGGATGCTCATCAAGTGCAAAGCTATGACTCTGCTGCTCTACCCAGAAAAAACTATGAGACGCTGAAGTGTCATTTCTCTCTCTGCTGTGTGATCCAGGTTTGTCAGACTTTCTATTGACTCAACACCAACAACTTCGGGAGGATTTCACTTCAAATACCCTATGTGTTATATTACTCCTTTCTGAAATTTACTGACTTTCTTATGGTCTTCCTTACTGCTTATTCACACTTGTGATCCCTTTTAAAGTATTTTCAGCCTATCCAAGGAAAAAGAGTGTGCTGCATTAGCACAGTCCTGAGTATTTTAAAAGCTGTAACATTTCTTGTTTGCAAATGCATGCATTGGAAAAATTTCCAAGGCAGATAATTCTGTACATTCCTATCAAGGCACCATGATTATTCAAAATCCTGTATCAGGTCCCAGTCAAGGCTTTTGAATGACTATCAGGTAAATGTTTAGAGCAGACCTGTAGCTGCTGTATGACTTCACTGAAATGAAGGGAGACCTATTTCCTACTTCATTATTTGGGCAAAAAAAATATTCATTTCCTTGTGCAGGGCAAAAAAGATCACTGCATTAAGGGTCATGAAACTCAGTCTCTTGGGTTCACAAGAGGAGCTGTGCACCCATGTTAAGGGCAGAATTTGGTCACTTACATATACACAATTCAATATAAATACTAAAACATTGCTTTCTCTTCCCTTGATTGTTCAAGTCAGACCAAAAAATTCATCAGAAGGTGAATCACTCTTGCAGCTGGTACTTGCCAAGACATGAAAAAATGGGGATGGCCTGTGAAATAAGAGGCAATGGGAATAAGAGTGAAAACAAAGGAATTGTTCAAAAATACTAGATGCTATTGCATGATAATGGAAAATACCAAAACCTATGAATGTCATATCTGGATTGCTGCCTGCCCTTGTTTGGAAATTGTTATGTGTGTTTAAAGTGGAAATTAATGAAGATAAAGTTAAAATACTTGTAATGTAAAATACTACATGCTTTCTCATAGGATTGAGACATAGCACTCAAGAGGATTAGCTTATAAAAAGTCAGATAATCCTCACTGGTGGGATAAATATAACTTAGAGAAATTCCTGAAGCATGCTCTCCAGAAGCATTTCACTAAAATTAATTTAGCAATAATATAATAATTCCTTCAGACATATTTTTCAGAAGTTGTTAAAGAGCCATCCAAGTCATACAAAGCTTTATTTTCTAATGTACCTAAATGTCTTTACTCTCACAACATTAGGTGCCTGCTTGCAATTCTGCTCGTCCCAGCAGAATCGTGACAGGAGGACTCAGCAAATAAGATTTTTTGGTAGAAGTCTTCTTGTGACCTATTCAATGGCTAGAACAGAGAGGTAAATGTACATATTTCTTGTTTGTTGTGGAGTAAAGAGAATGTAGCATGTGGGAAATGGGGTTTGGCTGCAGTTTGCAGTGTGCTCTTTCCCTGGAATATCTCAGTGGTGAATGGGACAGAGATTGTCAGCATGAGAAAGAGTGAGAATTCCTGCCTGGGAATGACAGCTTCTGTCCTGTTATCCATTAAGGCTAAGTGAGTAGTAAGGCTGATTAGTTTAAAACTGGAGAAGCCCCCAAAGCTGAACAGGAAAACATCTGCAGAAATTTATGAGGAACAGAGGGAAATCTTCCTTGAAAGCAGTCCTGGGAAGAACTGATGATAACAGAGTGCAGTGAAGTCCAGGAGTAGAAATCAAAAAAAGGGTTGGCCACAACAGCTGGGTGACACATTGTCTTGGGGTGGGCAAGGCTGCGAAAACCATTTCTGCATAAGTGTCCCTTGGTGGGACTCATTAAAGAGTAGGTCTCCAGAGCAGTGGTGAAGCAAGAAGCAGTGCAGGAGTTCAGGTGAATATTCAAAGGCACGTTGGAGAAAGGAAAAAAGAGAAAGGTCATTGTGCAGCTTAAGATTTACTTTAAAAACTCATCAGAAGTTTGAAGGTACACACAAGCACATAATTTAAGATGATGAAAAATTGGCTGCTGATTAAGGGATGTGATCAGGATCAGGGTTTCTTTGCTAAAGGGAAAAGAAAAATGGACAGGAACAAAAGCAAGAGTAATGGAACAGTGCCATGCTACAGGGAAAAGGAAAAAAGATAAGACCAGAACCTAGAACTGGAGGAATGCTGAGGAGACATAATAGAATGCTGGGAGACATAATAGAAGAAAGGATTATCTTGGTGAACTAAGGAAAAAGAAATGGGAAAGATGGAAGGGGCAAAAAAGATATAATAAAAAATGAATAAAATGTAGTCCTTTGAGGAAAGGTTTGGAGGGCATTTGCTGAAAGTGGATCCAAGTCGTGTACCCACCTGAGTAGTACTAGTCTTTGAAGACAAGGGCTGTCCTAACTGATGAGAAACTAAATTAAATTGAAAGCTGGAGAAAGAAAACTTGGATAACTAAGCTACATAAGTGTATACAGCTTGCTGTGAGCAGTCAGGCGTGGATGCTCAGCACACACAGAGGAAGAACTAAGTTTGGACAGCAAGAAATAACTTTAATGTTGGCTCAGCAGTACCAGGAATGAACGAAATGGATGTGCTTGAGAAGCTGGAGAAGTTTGTAGGACTAAATAAATAAAATTAGGATAGCAAACCATAGTGAAACAGAGATCATGACTTGAACACAGAAGCTGAAGGGGTAGGGCTGTTCAGAAGAGAAGACCAAAGAAGAATGTGCTTGAGTTGTGATGTACATTAATGTGAGAAAGTGTGAGGGAATCAGAAGAAATATTGTGGGTAGAACTGGATTGGGTTCAAATCACTTTCCTGATCAACAGCAGAAACATTACTCAGCAATATCCTGGAGGCTGATTCTAAACCTTGTCTTCATATTTGTGCATGGAGAAAATTCTACACCATACTGAAAAGTTGTGTGCTGTCAGAAGTGGCCACTGGGAGAATATTTACCTACCCAAATACATGTTGCAGAGCACTCCCGAGTCGGCCCAACTGTTCCCTCCTCAGAGGGTCAATGTAAAAAAAAACTGATTAATTTTTACAGATGCTTTTGATAGGTTGAGAGGACTTTGAACAGACTTTGTAAGATAGGTAGGAAATAAATTCAAATTGAGTTATCATGAGTTTATGGTTTCCATTCAATTGTAAGGTAAAACTAAGTAACTAGGCTCTTTTTTTTTTTTTTTTTTTGCTTTATTTTTTTCAATGCCAACTTCAACATTTATGCTTAATGAAGAGAACATAATTGTAGCTCTGGGATGACTTGAATCTAGTGAAATCTTGATTTTGCATAATTTAAATTTAATAAGTGGCTAGAATGCATATTTTTAAGTCAAGGGAGGAAATGTTACAGGGAAGTGCTCTGGATTTACTTGTTTGGATGATGCATAGTCTGGAAAATATGATTTATATCAACCAGTTTAAAAATATCATACTGCTTAGTTTATCCAAAGAAAAATTAAAAGGTGATTTATGAAATGTTTGCATAGGGGAAAAACCTGCTCTTGCAATCCTGTACTTTAGCAAAAAAGGTACAGTGACATCTAAGGCTTAGAAAATGATGTTGAATGCGAGAATGAATGTAAAACCTCTTATGCAATGAAGAAAATAACTACTATGTACAAGTATATTCACATATGAAATTCATGTTTAGAAGCATTACCAACCAAATATAGTGACTTTTCCACTAAGCTAGGGTTACAGGCATTCCTATTTTATTATTTGCAAAATTAGTGATTTTAAAATATACTTTATATGATAATTTGAAATTATAGCATGCACAAAATAATCTTTTTCTTTTTTAAACAGCTCACACACTTTTGGGTAGAACTTATTTTATGTGTCCTGAGAAATAGATTCTTTATAATAGTGTGACAGAAATGCTTTAGCAGAATCAGAACAGAACAACAGGATAGGTGTGAGGTTGTCAGTACACTAAACCCATGAGTTGAGGTTATGCATTATTGTTTTATATGGCACCAATCTTTCCAGCATATTTATCACTGAAATTCCTATTTTTTTAATTCTATCCCATGGCCCAGATTCCTCAGCTGCCAAGTTAATGCAGGTATTACAAACAATGGCAAAATTAAAGTATTTATAATGACTCCCAACAGTCCTATACAATTACTTTATTATTTGTCTGTTCACTTACAGCATGACAACATGGCCTTTGTAGGGAGTCAGTGGGTTGAAGAAAATCTCCTATGCAGTGTAGAATAATTTAATGTAGGCAAAAGATTTTTATTTATTTCTCCAAGGTATAATGCCACTATTCTAGGTCAGTGAAAAGCTCTCAGTCTTTTTTTAGGCAAACCTCTTCCTGAAGCTGAGGAGTGAATCCCACAACTGAGTCAATATTTTATTTTCACATATCACCACTAGCACTGTAATACAAACTTGTCAAGGTAAATAGCTTCAGAAATTGCAACTGTGATACCTGAATGTATTGGAGTTGGACTTTGCAGTGCAGAATCAAAAGTAAATAGCGAATCCTAAAGTGCTTTGGGTTTTTCCACTTCTCGTAATTTTGGTTTGACAGCTCTGGGTAAGCAGAAACCAGAGGTGGCAAGAGGCAGCCTTCCCATGGCACAAAGCTAGTGTACTACAGCCTTAACAGAGTTGCTGAGCCTGGCAAGCAGTAATATCACCTATTTGCCATGAATAGTTAGATTTTGTGATTTGTCTGCATGAGGAACAGGATAGAGATTTAACTAGCAACCATCTGAGCTGAAAGACTTCCCACCTAAACCCAGGAAAAAAGGTGATCCTGTTTTTAGCTTAAAACAACAGTTTCTTGCTTTTGGAATCTGAATGAATAAAATCTTAGATATGATGTTTAAGTGCCTAATTCCAAATGCAGTGTAGTGTGGTTTAGTTGCATCTTTGGCACAAGGATAAACAAATTACTTTTCAGAGAGGTTGGAATGCCTATAAGTCAACTCAGGTCACTGAGTAAAGCAACAGCAGAAGGTTCTTTTCTGAAAAATCCATGGTGTGTCTCAGTGCCATCTGCCTTTTCACAGGGGATGGGGACACAGAGCAGGTGGCACGTGGCAGAATGGGATGTCAAAACCCTGCTTCGTGCATTAGCAATCCACACTCCATCAGGCACATGGTGATTCAGGAGGGCCAGTGCTTCGTATGCAGGGTAAAATTTTGAAGGGGGTGGGGCCTTAAAAGAGAAGGAAGGTGCAGTCAGTAGTGTCCTCCTGGCTCATGGGAAGTTACGTGGCATTGCAACACTGTAAGAGCAGCATCAGCGTGATTTTCAGAGACTCACTGCAGTTAATGGAACAGAAAAACACCCCAGTATGCAATGACTAAACCTTTAATTACCTCTCTGAATGATGTAGAGAGGCTAAAATCTGATAAACATGTTTAATTGCTGGCAATTACAAAAAAAAAAATCTTTTTGAAATGCAAGGTATTTTGCAATATTGTTTCAACACTGTAATGACAAATACGCTCTTCTTAGGAAGTGGTTGACAGGAAATTTCTTCCATTAATTTTAGTGGAGCAGGATTAGGCTCAGTGTTGTAAAGAAGGGATACCTTCAGCAAAAACACAGTGTGGGATTGGTGAGAATCTCATGCTTGGGGAGTGTTTCTTTGATCCATCTCTTTGGTTAAGGAGATCCCTGTTTGTAAGATGTGGCTTTCCTTTGGTAATGACTGTGAGCTCTGCCATAGAATCATGACTTATATTTACAGGAAAAAGCAGCCCTAAGCTTCATAGGATTTCTTGCAGGTGACTAAATAGCCGTGGTTGTCGTATTACTCTCAAAACTCTGCAGACCTCTGTTTATCTTGGCTTAATTCCTGATGAGAAAATTCATGAAAGCTTGGTACAAACTTGTCTTTGTAAATTATCGGCAAAACTGGAAAGAGAAATGTTTTCACTGATTTCTGTGTTCAGTGAGAGTAATAGTAATGAAAAGGTGGTGTTTCCTATAAAATTGGCAAAAGCAGAAAAAAAAAATGCCCCAGCTGATTTAATACGTGCTGCCAAGCCATTGATTCAATGTCCCTAAAGTTTGATTGATAACGTAACCCACCAAAATCTCATAGTATGCCATCTAAATGTGCATCTAATCTTCCTGAAACCAGACACAATGGGATTTAGAACATGGCTGAAAAGTTCAAGGATTACTCAGGAGTGGGAATGAAACATCAGCTAGTGCCATGACTTTGGGCTGCACTCGAAAGGAGAGGTTTGTTAGGAACTCAAACTATTCCATGCTTGATTACATGAAAATTAGATTTTGCAATAGACATATAACCAGGAAGTCTTAGATGTTTTCTATATCACCTTACTCAAGCACCATCTGAGAACCTCATCATCTTCTATATATTTAGCATTTTAATGAAGTGGAAAAGAACTGTTATCTCCAGATAAGGTTGGAGGAAAAGGTTCTCAAATGATGAATTCATAGATGGGAAGGAAAGGTATCAAGAGACTAAATAATATACTGAAATTTGGCGTGGAGGAGAGAAGCAAATCCAAGTGTTCCTGCTCTCTCACCTCTCCTTTGTCTTGCAACTGCCTTTCTGCTGGGAGGTGAAATTCATCCTGCTGCAGCGACAGCACCAAGTGTCTGCAACCCTCGAGCTCTTTGGGAATTCAGCTGGCTCTGCCACTGCTTCCTTCTTCTAGGTCAAACCCACCTTCTGGAAAAATGTAAGATGCAGCCACATCAAGTAAAAATTTTAGAAGATATTTTGTCAGATGAAGGCTTACATTTACAAAGGCATCAGACTGTTTTGAAATGCACTTTGCTGAAGAATTCTAGCTGAAGCTGGCATGGGTCATCTGGCCTCTGAAGCCTTTCACCTGGTTGTCAGGTCTTTAAAAAATAGCAGGACCCTAATGGCTGGGTACAAGTGCAGGAGGAGTCGTATTGAAAGCTGGAGTAGCAGAGAATGCAGTTTGTCAGGTGTTACACTGGAGGGTCTGCAGAGTACATGGCAAAAAAAAGAAAGGACATGTGGCTGATGAATTGAATTTATTTATTTTGTTCTAGGAAGAAATAAATGGGGAAGCCTGAAGACAAAGGGGATGAAGAAAACTAGGGCATGTTGCTGAGTTTGTGCTTGTGCTGTCTGTGAGACTGCAGCTGTTTGGAGGGAGCATTAAGTGATCCACTGGCAAGGGGAAAACCAGGCTATGGCTGTGGGAAGAATCGTCTGGGGCTGCAGTGGGGTGTTTAACATGAGCCTGTTACATTGTACTGCGATATATAAACTATTTAGTATGTTACATGTTCAGATGTGATGCTGGTAAAAGGTCTGTGCAAGAAAAAGACTTTGTTAAATTCTACACAATGAACCAAGCTCACTGTCTCCAACTACCACTGATGAGATGACAATCTGCATGTGCTACCTCACTTTTAATTAAAAACATCACTCATTAAGAAGTCAAAAACTTGTCTAATGAGAGGAGTCTAGTGCAGTATCTTGAGCTCTATTTGCATCTGTTCCCTGGCATGCCACGTACAGAAGGCTTTTAAGTGGTGTGAAGAATGAGTGCTGTGTAAAACAGTGGGGTTCAGGTTTGATGTGATATCTTGGGCCTTAGTAAAAACATAATTGTTCATCCAGACTTAAATGGACTAATCAGTGCAGTAAGAGGATAAAACTATGCTCTCACCTGTGAACCCCCTTAAAACTGCCACACAGTGTGTTAAAAATGCTCAAAGTCTTGATAACTTCCTGCTTAATTTCTTAGTCTGGGTGGCTACTTCGTGAGCATCACAGCCAGTGAAGACAAATGATTTAGTCTACTTCAGGTCTGGGTTCGTTTGCTGATGTAGCAGGAACAGCTGTGAGCTTGGACTGGTAGACTTTTCATCCCTACTTATATTTCCATCTGGGAAGTCTGTGTGCCCCACAAAGCAACCCTGTGCTTCTTCCCACCAGTGATGAGAAATATAGAAATTACCACCGAGACTCTCACTCCTCCTTGCTTAAGAGGGTTAGTATCTGTTTGGGTTTTTTTCAAAAACTGGTTTTGTATGGCAGCTGAGTGCCTGCATAATTTTGAGGTCTTATTGGAAACATCAGCTCATAGTCAACCTGCCAATGTCCTTCCTTTGACAGAGTTGTTGTTCCATTTATTGTGGAGTTACCTTCTCATGCCAGTTTAGTCAATAGGGTGTTTGCCATTGATTTTTGTAGGACAGGCACCATTTTTCATTGTCTTCTGTCAAATATGTGCACGTGTAGCTGTGTATGGTACAACTGTCTCAGTTACAAGCCCATAAGAGAAGTGCTGAAAAGTAACTTCAAAATGAAGGATGATTTAAAGACAATAAAAGAAAACATATTTGATTTTGTTTTGTTTTCTACTAGTTGCTACTAATTATTTCTAGAGGCTTTCTTACTATGCACAACAATAAATATTTACCTTACACCACTGTGCCACACACTGAACTGTACCTTGTTCAGTATAAATACCAAGTGTCTGGGGGTTTAACCACAGTAAACTCTATAGCCACGAGATGTTCTTATTTCCCTGCATGTTGTGGAAGGTCTTGTATTTCTTTCAGAACCCTAATGGAAAGAACAGGTTCACAGCTTTGGAATTCATTCTTCCTTGCACTGAAACTGCCTGAATTTCATGACATTCAGACATGTAGAAAGTTCACCTTTTCTCCCTCAGACATTCGAGAATGACAAATAACTGTGGTGGTGGTGGGGAAATCACTTTTTACTGTTATTATTATTACCTGTCTTACCAGTAATGGTTTATATTAAATTCTGCTGCTTTTCTTAAGTTATTACTTGAGATTAGGACTGTCAGAGGGGAAAAAAAAAATCTGAAAATATGGTTTAGATAGAACCAAAAGCATTTCAATGAAAACCAAGTATTACCAATGCTGGTCAAAGAAGACTAATTTGTTACTAGCTTAGGAAAAAGTTTTCTTCCATGATGGGCATATGGAACGAAAGTGAAGCAATGCAAACAGAAGGGCCAGACTTCAGTGCCTTTCCCAGAATGATGTGGCAATAATGTCTATCTCCACTAAAACAGTCCAGCTCCTCAAGTACACCTCCAGACACAGGTGATTTCAACCTGCAGCCTCAGGTCACAAGGACAATTAACTTATATGGATGATAGGGTGCCTGTAAGTACTTATGGTCTCCTTAATGATTTTAATTTCTCAAATAATTTGTATGGGAAAAGTTTGTGACAAATGTTTTACTGATTGGTGGAGTATTCTCTAGTAAATACTCTATTTATAGGAAATAAATCAAATTTTTAGGGTTCATTTTTAAACAGTGAGAAGACTGAATTCATATGCTTAGCTGTTGCTACTAAGTTTTGTATAACCCAAATAAAAAAGTGCAGCTCTGCTGAGACCTTATCAATAATAATGCTGCAATGGTTAAGAAGTCCCAGTTATAGACAGAAAACTATTATATTCACTACTCTGTAAATATAAACCAAAGACTAAATTCCTGGCCTTAGTCACTTCTAGTCTAAGACAGGAAATAGTAGTAGCAGATGTGTGCCACAATAATGGTAGTTGTACCAGAGAGACAGGGAAGCACAAGGAAATAATTAGGTAAGAGTAGCCAGAGTTAAAAAAAAACTCATTATATTCACTATCATGTTTTTCTCTGGCTATTCCAGGAAAGGAGGCATTTCAAGCGGTGTTTGAGAGAGAACAATGAGGTGGGTTTGATGATATTTATGTGAGATTCTTCCATGCATGAAGGTTGGCATGGGAGAAATGGCAGGAGTGCTTGCTGGTGAGCACAACAAAGAGGGGATGATGGCAGGCACCACTGGCTGATCCATGGAGAGAGCTGACATGTTGATAACACAGAAGAAAATGATAGGTGGACTGTAGATAGGTCATGAAGGGCCTTTAGAGTGAAGATGAATAGTGTATGCTTGATGCAGTGCCAAGTTCACAGATGATTCAATGTTTTCTTTTTGAAAGTCTAAATTTCCACATTATTTTTACTTGATTAATGTTATTGAGTGCTTTTGACTTATTTTCTCATAATAACAAACATACCATTCATTTTGCAAGGAATCTGTTCAAAATAATTGCTGGATTCCATGAGCTCGCTGAAGTTGGTGTCATGACATGTTGGTACATTTCTATACTATCAGTTACAATGGCTCAGTGCACAGAAAAGGTCATTTCAATTACTTTATATAAATTGCTTGATTGTTCCTAGGTAAGGAGCGTCAAGCAGGTTGTGGTTGGCTTGAGACAGGTCGTATTAATTGCCTGGAGAAAGACTTTTAAAAGCTGTAGTTAAAGATTGTATACTATCCAAAGGGAGCATCTGGTTGCTGGGTTTGTTAGGAAGTATCTGCCTTTTTAACCTGTGATACGACTTGAAGATTTCTTTTTATGCCTTTCCAAGAATTGAATCTCGATGTGCAGAAACTGATCCCAATGTACATTTTCAGTGATGAATGTCCTGAAGAAAATACTGGGTATGCTTTTTCAGTCACATGTTAGCTGTTCACCTCCCTTCTCCAAGGGGAGAACATCCACATGGTAGCAGAATGAGCTTCATTTACACCACTTTCAAATGGTGCCTGAGTGTTCAAACTACTTACTCACAGTATATGTGCACAACTCTACAAGTAAACTACCTTTCCATCCTTCTTTGGAAGCCAGGGGTTGTCTGTGGGCTATCTGTGCCTACTCAAGTAATGACTCATTGGTAAAACCATGTCCTTGGTACCTGAGAACACAATTTAAAGCACTCAGCAATATCAGTTTGACCAAAGATGTCTCCACTTGTACGAGTAGCAGGCAATGCCCATGAGTTAATATCTTCCAAAAATGGCTAACTTCCCTTAAAATAAAAATTAGAAAAAAGTGATGCTTTGGCATCCCAAGGCAGCCTATTAACCATCTTACTGATGCTCCAATTGCTGATAAAATCTAAGAAAATGTTAAATGTCCTCATCTGTGTAGGACAAAGCCTGTAATCCTAAATGAAGGCTCATGCAAATCTTGATGAGAATCTGCTTGCCAGCATTTCCATTGGATCTTCTTTGTTCAGAGCAGAGCAATCAGCTGGAATTTATCCATGAACCCTGTTTATAAGAATAGAAAAAAATGTCTATGTGGCAGAGGTAGATAGTGGGGCAGAGAAGTTCTATATTTTTATGTGTATATTACATGAAAAGTCTTCATGTCCATTCGTTCTTACCAAAACTGACTGTAGACCTTTTGCTGTCCTGACTTTGGATAGCTAAATTCTGCTTCCCTTGCAACACACATCTTTTAGTGAAGGAAATCAGGGACACTGTATTTTGTAAATTCAGGAGAAAGAAATTAAAAGATCCTGACATTTGGAAACTGATGTTAAAAAAATATAGTGGGGAAGAGTCATCTCTACTTTAGGAATATGTGTGAACGTGAAGAATCAAACCATGTATTCCTATGATGCTCCTAAAAGCAGTTGTTTTGTTGTCAGCTACTCTAAGTTGGTGGAATTACACTAATTTACAGAGATCTAAGACACATCCCTTTGAAAAGCTGAATTTGTAACCTTTCTGTGGATGCTAAATATAGATTTAAGTACCAGAGTGAAAGCATCCTATTTTAACAGTTTTGTGCCTTCTACCACCCCAAAAGCACAGAAGCTCCTTCAATAAAAGTTTTTGAAATATTGCTAGACTAAGAATCTTTTTTTTTTAATATTTGCTTTTAGAGGGGCTTATATATAATCCTTTTTAAATTACTGTGCCTATGGAAGTTTGCATGATAAGGCACCTTATAAATTAGACTGTATTATGTTGTATTGAAAGTCGAAATGTGAAGCTGTATTGGCTAGACAATATCTTATAATTAGGGTTTGGTTTCACCATCTAAGTGTAACTGTTGACTGCTCCTCAACCTGAAACTACTGCTCTTTGCTTAATGTACATCCCTGACAAAATCCCTGTATCTTCAAACTCCACATATTTATAGGTAAGGTTTCTAATATGTAGTACTTGACTTGTTTTTTTTCTCTCTCTCTATTTTCAGGCAAGAGAAGGCTAAATGTTAAATTAAATGAAAGATTTTCAGAAACAGAAGCCTAAAATTAGAGTGGGGTTTTTTTTCAAATATTTGTATAAGGCATTCTACAGAAGAAGTGGAAACCATCTGATGATGTCTTTAGATGCTATGGAGTGTTACTGACATCTCAACACTGGGAACTAGGTGACTTTGTTGTCAAAATATGACAAAGTCGACCTACACTGATGACCAAATGGTTTATCTGCATCAAAGTGAGGGTTTCTAGTTCAAGTTCCGTCCATGTGCAGGACATTTTGAGACTTTTCTTTCTGTAAGATTTCAGTATAATTATGTATTTTGCATATAATGGGCCAGGACCAGTTTTAGTATCTGACCAGTTTCAGTTCAGTTTTTATAAGACTCAGCTAGAGATCAGCAGCAATATAAAAGAAGGAAGAATACTTTATAAAGAATGAAAAAGAGCAGAAGATTTTGAAGGCCACAGATGTCCATTCTTATGCAAAGTGGTACCAGTTTTGAAATTGGGTTAACTTAATAGGCTGTGAATTATACAAGCTCTTTAAGTTAATCTGATTTCATAGCCACCTTAGCGTATCCACAGTTAACTGTCTGAGGACCAGAGCACGAGTCCTTTGAAGTGTCAGATGAGGTGGATATTGCTGCAAATTTCCATGCCATCAGGGAATGTTGCTGGTGGGATCTGCTACTGGAAGGTATTTGAACCTCAAACTATGACATGAATAGGTTGGTTCAGAAAACGTCATTGCCAGCACTCGTTTCCTTGGAATGATGACAAATGATTATGCTGTTTCTTTCCATTGTGTGCACAATTCTCTGATGTTATTCCATCCTCTTTGCTATATCACAAAGATCATTCAGTTTCTGATTGAAGTCCCTGGCATCTTACTTCCAATGCCCTGCGGCATTAACACATTGCATGATTCTGTTTCAACATCCTTTGCTTCTTGGCAGAGATTTCCTTCCATATTCCAAGCCTAGACTGTGCATGAAAGGATTTCTGAGCTTTTATACAACAGCCTTGGCTGCTTTTTTTCTTTTTTTTCCTTTTTTTTTTTTTTTTTAGTAATGACTAACTAGTCTATCTCCCCTTAGCTGTAATGAAGACATGAATTACACAAAGGTTACCTGAAGGTAAATGTCCCTGTAGGATTCCACACAAATGTTGCCAAAAATGAAGCATTTTGGTAACAGATTTTTTTGATAAATGAAAAATGGGAAACCTCTGGTTTCTTTTATCTAAATTCAACTGAAAGACAATACATACGTGTGTGTGCATATACATATGTGTATCTATATGTGTATATGCAAACCCCCATACACTTCTGTGATTGAACTTTTCAGCAAAGACAACGTGACTTCTTACAACAAATACTTTTTTGAGATGGAATTTTCTTTGGGAAAACTGATTCTTCAAATCTTTTTGTACCTGTTCCAAGTAGAACAACAGACTGGCTTGAAACTGCTTGCAAGGCATTTTATACCAGTCCCTCCAAAAAGTCTGTGTTATAAAGAAGTAGTGTGTTCAATTCCTGTCTCAGGAAAGAGTGCTAAATTTAAATTTACAAGTACTCAAAAATCTCTGAAACAACCACTTCTGCCTTTCCCAGTCTAATACAGAGCACATTACATAATGAAAGTAAACAGAAAATGCACACAGCAATATTTCCTATAGCACATAACTGCATCCTCACCTAAATGCTAATCACAAGCTGATACTTGCCTGCATAAATCTAATCAGTTTCTTTCAGAATTGCATGAGGAGTGATTCCTTTCATCTGCATGGGAAAACATCCAAATCAAGTATCACATTTGTGTCCTTTAATAGTGCTGTTTTCTCTGAAACATACAGTAACAGGCTCTCCACTTCTCACAAGTGTCCTGATAGCAATAAGCTCGCACTCATTTTAATTTCCTCAGCATCTGGCTCTGAAGGCAGAAGGGTTTTTAAGTACCTAGACATATATACTGTGAGGTACTGAGCAATACAACTCAAAGAAGGTGTTTTGTCACTATATACAGCTGGATGGTGTGTTGATACTGGGTGTCATGAGACACAGAAGCAGGACTCCTGCTGATGCAAACTAGCATAGCTCCCATCAAAAGGAATAATTCTGGTCTGCTGAACATAAACACTATTTTGAATGCTCAGGGTTTGCTTTTAAAGCAGAAAAGGTAGAGAAAACCTGAGGTTTGATTTTGATCAGTTGTTTTGTTAAACTTCTGCCCTACCTACCCTGCAGCCCCCACAGATGAGGGGATGGGGGATATCCCACCCTCTGCTCAGCAAAGGAGTGTCTCTGCTTAGCTACATCCTTCTCTGCAGTTTCAGGTGCCTATTTTCCACATTTTTATGAGAGAATATGGTGAAATGCTTCTGTCACATTGCTATCAGAAGCCGTGTTCATCCTGGAAAAGATGCAAAGATTCCACATGGAAAAGATGCAAACTTACAACCTATGGGTTGTGTAACTGATGCAGGTCCCAGCACGTGAGTGTACTCAGCTGTAGGCACATGGGAATTTTGAGGCTGAAAAGGAAGATATCTATAGATGTTAGGAAGAGCAGCTCTGTTTGTGAACTCCTTTGATCTCAGCTGAGTTAATTTTCGAAAAACTGGACTTCAGAGCCTCCACTCTGTCCAAACACAGCGGCACTCTGTGTCCCTTTCCTGCATCTGGTTTTCAGTCTCTGTGCATCACTTTCCAAAATGGGAGAAAAGCACAGCCTCAGAGGGGGAGTCACGATGGAAAAATGCTGCTTTACTTGATATCTTGGCAATGGAAGCCATAGAGGGACTACCAAAAGCAATGAGGGACATTTTGTTGGAGGTTTTATTTTATATAAAATAAACTATTTTTGAACATTATCTAATCTCCTTCAGGCAGGCAAGAAGTAGAGTTTTTACATGAAGCCCAGGATGAAATTTAGTAGAGAATTAAATCCAAAACAGAATGAGAAGTGTTCTGTGCATCTTTTGTTGCAGAGATTTAAAAGTTGCATGGATTGGCCACTGCACATTTTTTTTGCTTGTCAAACTCCCCAAAAAGCAATTATGTAAGTCCTCATGAGTCACCAGCATTGTTTTGTTTTATAAAAGGAAAATGCTTTAGCGATGAATTGCCTCTGAGAGTGCAAAAGAGTATATATAACACTCAGCCTGGATCTGCTTTACCCCTTCATAACTCAAAAGTTATTAAGTAAATTATAGCTACTGAACAGTATTTTTTGTTATTGAAGAGAAGCAGGGTTAGGGTTTATTCACATGTAACTAAAACAGTGCTGTTGAGCAACCTTTAATAAACCACTGAAGGCAAGATAAACCTTAGTAGAAAATCTGCTTTACCTAATATTTACCAGATAATGTTATTCCCAATATCTTTAAAGCTAAAGTGCTTTAAATCTAAACTCCAACTTTCTGCTCTAAGGGAACTTGGAAGAGGTCATGTTTTGAGCATATGTGAAAAACAGCATTCCATAATTGATTTATTGACATATGAGGTCATATTTATGATTTTCTTTTTGAAATATATGAAAGCAAGTTATAACTGTATAATCCTGTATGATCTATTCAACAAAAATCTGCTGCAAAAGTCCAAGAAAAGAGTAAAAGTTGGGGGAGGGAAGCAAGAAAGCTGGTAGAGTGTATTCTATGATGGTTAAAGGTTATTCTCTAAAGGACAAATTAATGTAATTTGTATTTTTGTAAGGATCATATTGGATGTTTTATTTGCATTCTTTCATATCTCAGGAGAGGTGTTGCTAAATAAGTCCAAATGGGATAAAAAGAATAATTTTTATTTAAATGCAAACGTTGCAGTTTTCAGACAACAGTGTCCTAACATGCATGAGGCTCAGGAACAATACCTTAAGGAGAGTCTTGATGCCCAGAGCTTTTGTACTCTGCTTTTTTTCCCTCCTTCCTTTCTCCCTTTTTTCATCGGTGGAGTCTTTTTCTGCATATAATTTCTGAAATGTGAAGCACATGCTTGGTTGTTCTGTAGCACAGGACCCTCCTCAGCAGCCCCTATTCACTCTCTATCAAAGTCAAACTTCCCTTTGAAGTTCTGTGTTTAGCCTGAGCCCTCCGTGCTGCAGAGGCAGTGCCTCTTCCACTGCCTATTCTTCCAGGCAGGGGCTGCCATGGCATGTGTTTGGGTGGGGCCTGGCCATGCTGGGCATTCACCCCTGGGCCGCTCTTGTCGTGAGAGTGTTTAGTCAGCGTTTAAACACACAATTTGATCCAACAGGTGGTCCTGCTGACTCCTCCGTGTCTGGCTACAATTTAGTTGCCGTTTCTAGGTTCGGGTCTGAGAGGCACACTTGGGTCCTCCCAAGCTGTGACCTCTCAGATCACCCAAACTCCCACCAGTCATTTACACGTGCTTTCCCAAGGCTCTGCTGGGGCTGTGCATCATCTGGTCTTCTGCTTTATTCTGGGATGATGTTACAGGAAAATGATGAATTTAGCCTGTGATTTTTTTTTTTTTGAACAATGAACTTTGCACATGACTCTTAACTACAAGATTCCTTGAAGTTGTTCAAGTATTTGACACAGTATTGATCAAACTAAAGATTATGGAAAGTAGACACTGCCACCTGATTAGAGCAGACCTTATGCTAATCTAAATTAGTCTGAGTATACCACATCCATGCTCTGCAAAGGGCGTATGAGTATAGTCCCTTGATCATAACTCATCCTATCTCCTTATAACCTGCTTCAACCTGTAATGCTGTTCACTTGCTCAGCATTTTGGGTGCCTGGTACTTAGGGATTGTTTTCCTAAAGAGGCAGCTCAGCAGTTCAGGGTGGCACAAGGTTACAGACTTGATGGTCTCCCGGTAGTAGTCCTTCAAGGAAGTGACAAGTGTCTCCCTTGGGCAGAGCTGCTGTCTGGAATGCTATTTAATAGGCTTATCTTGGGCAAGCTGGGACATGAGTCAAACATATAATATGAACTGGAGTTCATAATTTTGTACAAACAACCCTCTCTCGGTTGTGATCTACCCTCAAAGGCTGATGATGGATTGAACTCCATAAAGAAAAAAAAACAAAAACAAACAACCAGGGGAAGGACAGCATTAAATGTAGGGGGAAAAATGATGTTTTTTAAAAAGTATAGAAAATCGAGACTGAAATCTGATGGAAGGTTTTCCACCAGTTGTACATTTGGTTAAGAATAAACTGTTAAAGTTTTATGGTTTATTTAATTATTTTATATAATGAAAAAGAATTATTAGATATTATTTACCTGATAGCCAAAGTAAAGATTGTCCCTCAGAAAACGCATTTCAAGTATGGTAAATTTTCTGTTCAACAGCTAAATTTTTTTGTGAGCTTTGTAGATTGTAGAATCTTCCATTGTAGAAACAATTAATAGAGCCCATAATTATCTCTATACAGATATTCAATGGCTTAATTGCAAGACTTAGCTGTTTACAAGAAATGCTATTGATACTTAATTATCTCACCATTTCTGGAAAATTCTGTGTTGGTGCTCTAAGTCAGCTTGTGTGTTGGCTCCTGTAGAGAATATTGTGATATTTTAAGAGATTTGTGTGCACCTCAGTTCCTACCTTCCTATCCTACATGCTTTCCTCCCTTTTTCTGTCTTCTAAGGTGCTGTGATTCACTGTTCAAATTAACCACAGCTTTAGACAGAGGGAAGTAAACATACATCTTTTAGTAAAACATAGACTCCTAAAATGTGAGTGGCTGGGACCTGACATCCCAGTAGGGCCTGAACCCCTGGGGGGAACCCATGGAACAGACTCGGGATGCTGCAGCCCAAATGCCCACCCTGGCTTCAGCTCCCATCTGGAAAGCTGCACTCATCTAAGGAGCTGGGTTTGGAGTGGGCAGTGAGTGCTGGGGATCCAGGCAAGGAGGGGACGGATTCAAAATTCAGCACTCTGCACTCATGGCAAGTGAAAAAGCTAAATATTATCCAGAGCTTCTGCAGTTGTTCTTGAGATCATAAAGTAATCATGGATATCCTCTTTGAAGAAAAATGCTTGTTTTTTAAAGCCGTTTGTTGGCCTGTGGCAAAAAAAAAAAAAAAAAAAATGCCCTGGGAAAAAGATCCTGACAGACACATGAAAAACATTTCAAGTTGTGTTATACTGTAATTATCCTCCTGGAGTTAGGCATTCATATAATTTTGATATGACAGTGTGCTAGAAATTTTTTCTTTCCCTGTGATTTTCATAGGGTTCTTATTCAAAAAAGAACCAGCATATATTTATCCCCTGTCCCCAGTCTGCTATTTTTAATTACTGATTAAATGAGTCACTGATGCATTAGAATGGAAATAAGTTTCTTTTGTGGGACCTTTGGCTCTTGAGAAATCTTAAAATATCTAGAAATTCATAGACTCATAGAAGGCTTTTGGCTGGAAGCAATCTTAAAGGTTATCCTGTTCTGAGCCCCCTGTCATGGGCAGGGACACTTTCCACTAATTTTTCCCCACTTTCCATGGGAAGGAGCTTTGTCCCTGCATGTCTGGGCCCTGGAGTGTCCTCCAAACAAATGGTCCTTGCTGGCTGAAGGGCTCACATAACCCTTGGTCAGACAGGAGGACAGGAGCTATGGCAGGGGTGGGGATGGGTTAAGGACTGAAAACCACAGTAAACAGAGACATGGGGACCTTTCTGTGTGATGCATGGTGAGGTGGTTTCTTTTTTAGAGAGAAGATGAAATGAAAGATATTCTAAAATCAGTACTTTCTACAGGGAAGACATATTCAGTCATTCTCTTACCAACCTGTACAGTATTATAGAAGATAAAGGTGTTCAATGATGTTGAAAGGCAACCAATCAAGATGTTGATCAGATGAGGAACTAATCAGACTTGATCCATAATTGTTCAAAACTTGTTAAAGAGGGGAGAGGATGACACGTAATTCTGTCATATTTGAAATACATTTACAAACATGTTAAGAAAGACTTTTGAGCTGGATAAAATACTGATCTCCATTCACAATGGTATAGTCCCTAATTCATTCACCCCAGGTAGTGTCTCCCACCTTAGATGCCTGTTACATGAGGGATTTTTCTTTCTACTTTTGTCTGTTTTTGAATTCCTTTATAAGTTTTGCTTTATTCTGACTGAAAAAAAAAAATCTATTTCTGAAAATTCAAATTTCTACTGAAAATAAGCTGCTGCTTTCTATTCTTTCCTAGTAGGTTTCTTCTTGTGTTCCTTTATAGTGTTTGTTACTAGTCACTGTTGAGCGAAGTGCTAGAGATTATGATTCCACATCTAATTTATTGTGACAGTTCTCTTGCATCTCTTACTCTGTTTAAGAAACCTTCAGCCAATTATCAAATACAAAATAGAATGTTTTCTTTTTCTAGTCTAATAATACGAAAGATTATTTTAAGTGAGACTAAAATAATTGAGAGTTTCTATATTACATGGTAATGTTAAAGACAGATCATGTCATTTTCTATTTTTCAAGGCTATGCCACCATAAACTGTTTAGAATAGCCCCAAGAGCACTGTATTTTCAGAAACACTGGCCATAAAAATCTCCACTAATGCTACCATAGTGATGGTAAAAAAGCCACCATGGTCTCAAAGGAATACATAGATGGTTACAGCTGTTATTATATGAGCCATGAACATCACAAACATGGAAAGTATTTCACCTGCCTGTCTTGTGGCTGTGGCTTGTCAAAAATTAGGATTGGGATTGCACAGTTTCTGTGATATGGCCCAACATACAGCTTTGTGGTACGTGGCACATTTCACCCTCTGTGATGTGGCATGTTGTAAGGGGCTCAACCACCCCTTGCCATTTGGAAGAATATTTTCCCAGTCACTGGCACTGCAGGTGATGTCAAACTGGAATGTAGAAGGCTTTCTGTGGTGTCCTCCTGGGCTCCCTGAAATTTCAGGCAATCCTCTGGAAATAGTTCAGATATTTGTTTGTCTGTTTGTGCATTTTCCTTATCTGCTGAAGTTACAGAATGCTAATGAGCTGTCTTTCTATTTATAGAAAATAAAACATATGGGAAAAGGATTATGTCTGTCACACACTGCCAAGCTGATTTCGTAGAGTGACAGCTCTACAGGGAAAGTTTCACTTCCAGTACTCTGGGGAAGTCGAATCGAGACTAGAAGCCAGAAAGCCTGGGTTCCTGTCCCTCCATCTGCAAGGCACTTAACCCTCAGTTCCTCCCCTTCCTCTGCAGCTTAATTGGTTTAACCACACTTCCCTGTCCCACTCTGGGTGCTACTGGGCAAATTAATGTACAGAAAGTCCTTAAGATTCCTGGATGTAACTTTAGTTTCTTGTACCTTTTTTCTGAGTATCTTTAGGAAGGGACTTTTGTACTAAAGTAAAGCCTTAGAGTTTTCCAAGCGGAAGATCAAATCTTCTATATCTTTTGCTGAGATGGGGCTGCAGTGTGTAACATCATTAATAGGCCAATTTGGAGCTACCATTCGACCTCCATAGAACTTCAACATGATTTTCATCAGTTACAAGTCATCCAGGCACCCTTCAGGGACATGTCACCCCGATACAAAGCTGGAGCTGGTGAAAAGGGTCTGTCAGAAACACATCGTGCACAGCCATGTAGAAACTGAGATGGCCCTCAAGAGTGTCATTAGAAAATAGAGTAACAGTAGTGACAATGTCCCTGGTCTTCTATCAGTGCCTGACATTTAAGTGAATCAGATCTTCATGCAAGGTGTGAAGATCATGAGCAGGGAACTGGACTTGAATAGCGGTCTCAGCCCAAGCAGAGACAAATCATCTGCACAGGTGATGAAGAAATTTGGTTTGCATGGCAAATTACCAAACCTGACAGCTTTGTGAGCAGACAAACTGAAGCTGAAGGTAGAGTTGCCCAGATCTAAATTGTATGCATCGCCCCAAAGTGCCTGGTAAGCAACATTTTCCCTTAGTCAGCTCAAAGTGTTCAAAGCCCGTTCCTCAGTCAAGATTCCTGTCACTGGGACTTGTGTGATGTTGTGGTCCATGGAATCTCACCCCAAGTTTCTACAGGATGCTTAGAAGGACTTGAACTCTTGATAGGCTGGTTTTTTTGGCTCTACTCTTGTACCCTTTCTAGTCACACCAACAAAGCCTGGGTATGCCTCACAATGCAGTCCAGCCCAAGCTCGATCTGCTGTACCTCTGTGCAGCACAGTCACCCTATGCAGGTAGGCTAGTGAGCCCTGAAGGATAACCACTGACAGCAGAAAAGGTAAAGATCCCCTTCGCCTCACTGCTGCATCCATGCTATCACCCACAGCTGAAATGCTAATCATGGGCTGGCAAACTGGGAATGATGCTGTTGATCCCTGGGAGATCTAAGCTTAAGTGTTTCAATGTTTGTGTCTTTCTCCAGTCTTTCTGCTCCATCCTCTCCCTCTACCACATTCAATATGTCAACAAATTAGGAGAGAAGCTGTGGCTGAACTTGCATGGTTAAAATCTGTGGGCATGTGGAAAAATGTCTTGAGTTTGCAATTTACAGTGTTAATGTATTTGAGCTTGGTTTATAATGAAATAAGTAGTATTTTCAGAAAGAAATTTACTCCAAGAAGAGCTTTCCTATCATATATAATTGTCACTGGAGTTGAACTCCACACAGTCAAATCCCAGTCTCCTTTGGAAAACTGGAAGAAAAGTATTTTGCAAAGGGGATCTCTGCAGACTCTGGCACAGTTCTGGCTACAATTTACAAGAAGTAGCAACAATTGCTTCTCCTGCACTTCTCAGAGAGAGTGGATTTTGTCCAATGGATCTGCCATGCACCCACCTGCCTTTTCTCGTGGCTTATTTATTTTGAAGGCAGGCAGCAGTGCCTGTGCCTGGTGCTGAGTGCTCCTTCCCACTGTCTGGAGAGATTTCCTTGCCATACAGACAGCCTGCTCTTGAGTCCCCCTCCTTCCTCTGCCCAATCATTAACATAAATCATAACCTAGCAGATGAAAAGAAATTTCCAGTCTTTGTGATCTCCTGCCAGAGTTCTCCCAGTTTTTCTCAGTTTGGGAAAACAAATGTGCATTGCAGCATGTCCTGAGGGTTGACAAAATAGGGCTGTTACAGACCAAGCAGATGAATTCTGAACACGAGGTCCTGCTGTGGCCCTCAGGTGGAGCTGTGGGGCCTCCATGCAGAGCTGTGGGGCAGGACAACAACCCCTGCCCACCTGGGACACTGCTGGTCTGACACAGATATGGGAGGGGAGGATTGGGGTGGAGTCTTCTTCAACACTCTCCACGGGTCCCAGGGCTGTCCACAGCACCACAGCTCAGGATTGGGGCTTGAAGGGAGGGCACATCTTGTCTCCATCCTCTGGCACGTCCATGGGACAGGGTGAGGAAAGATGCACCAATTGTGGGGCAGGGGCAGTTGTCCCTGCTGTCACCCTGTGGCAGAACTGCCTCCATAGGGGGCTCCTGTGCTGCCAAATGAGGCATTCACTTGACACAAGCTGAATGGGGTCTTTAGGCTCTTTTTTTTGTTTCCAGAAAAGAATTGTTTTCCAGATTATTCGTAATCCTGCCATGCAGTCTGTAGGGACACAGGCTGGCCTGCTGCTGTTTGCAAGTTGTGACCTAAACAAGATATGATTCCAAGTGCAGTAATTTCTTGGAGAGGAGAGTGGCTTTCTAACAGGGCTTCAAACAAAGAACATATTTCCAATAATCCCCTGAGAAATGAAATCACTTCTAAAATGCTGTCAGAAGTCAATAAAAAGTTCAGTTACCCTGATAAAAATGAGCAGCTTGAACCAGACTTGCAACGTGAAGCAGAAGTTTCCCTTTTCCTCATGACACCATTTGCCTTGCTTGTGCTGGAGATTCAGAGTCAGAATTTTTTTAACACAGTCTCTACCATTGCAGGACAGGATATAAACTCACTGGTTTTGAGCTTATTCTCTGGAAAATTTGTCTTTGGTTCAAACAAACGATCACATCTCAAGGTCACTAAAGGCAGATAAGAGCTGAATAACTGTCTTCAGCCCTTCAGCACAGCTCACTTTTAATACATTGATCCAGGTCCATATGGTCTTATTTTATTGTTCCTAGCTGCCTACTATATTGAATTTTGAGATGGATTTTTGAAATGGATATGGTTTCCAAATTTATTCTCCTCAGGACATCAACTTTGCTGTTTGAAATTTTATCTTTATTTGAATTTTTTATGAGGAAAATGCATGTCATGTGAAAAAATTTTCATTTTGGTTTGCCAAGCAGCCCCTTTCCAGGACAGGAGGTACAGAGAGGAGTGCCCTTGAGGGGTTTTGTGTTAGAGTTTCCCCTCTTTTTCCCCCCCAGTACATTATTGAGTAGAACCTGTCTTTAACGAAACAATGCTGGGCTTTCTTCATCTAATGCATGCCTTGATTTAAGTTCCTCAGCTCTCCATTGCCTTTGTTTTGTGCATGGCATAATCCACCAGCAACAGTTTTTGTCCTGCCCACGACCTACAAGAAAACCTCAATATTTCAAGTCATGATTTTAACTTTAAAAGCCAAAGGAAGTTTTATGTCATGTATTGCTCTCTTACTTACAGTTTTTGTTGTCTTATGTCCCTTTCAACCCAGAACTAGGAGTATTGCAGGAGCAGCTGATCTCTGCCTCCATGGGGAAGAGCCATGCATGTAATTGAGATTATTATATACACAGGATCAGGTTTTTGGTACAGTTATTGTCATTATAATTTGATCTGCTGTGATAGGGCTCATAGTCTGATGGGCATCTCTGAAGACATCTGTAATATGAATAATAATTATGAAACCACAGACAAAAAATAGAGTCCCAGTATGTTTGCTGGAAAAGTATTTTCAGAGCCTGTCAATGAATTTGTAGGAATTCCTTGAAAAAGTAAACATCAAAGGCAACGTGAACATAGTAAAAAATTCCTTTAAGGATTCAGATGAATATTTGCAGGAAGCATGTTATAGTTTCTTTTAGCAGTACAAACAGGATTACATGAGTAATCTTCAAGTAATATAAGGATAAATCATTTTTGGAAAAAGCCCCCAATGGCTTAGGTATCAGCAGGCTTTTACTTGCTAGCAGGCATGCATGTGTTTCTGGCCCACCACTCTTGCAGTGTACAAAACACAAGGAAAATCCCACTCTTTCTTTAGGCCCAAATTTGCTATAATCCTGATGAATATGCATTTTTGCATGTCATTCCAGAATGCACTGAGATGCAAGTTTAGATTCCTACCTTTCTAGGCTGAAACATTGACACTAAAATGTTGTACTCTGTTTATCTACATGTATAATTTTTTTTTCATTTTTTCAGTCTCCCATTTCCCCAGGATTGAGCTGCTACTCACGCTGCAGTTCTTCTGGTTTGGCCATGTGGTCATGGACATCCAAGGGATGGATAATGTAGCTGGTGAGTCCTTCAGACTCTTGTATTCTTGTGCAGTTTGGGGTTTTCAGCATTTTTCATCAAAGCCTGGTACAGTTCCTGCTGTGATTCCTGCCAAAGGAAGTGGGAATAAAGCTCTTCCAAATAATCTTGAGGATTTTGGGGTATGTGAATACAAGTGGATGTGAACAAATTAGTGGTAATTACTGGGACTGCTGTGACTGCCTGGTGGTGATTCCCACCACTGCCCCTTTCTATTCACAGCAGCTTTATTTCAAACTAACCCTTTTGGATACTGTTCTATTCAATTAATATATCAATGACAAACATAGCTCAGATCCAGGTAGATAAAGTTTCATAGAACTATCATAGTGAACACAGCAATGATAATAAATTCCCTGCTTAGGTGCACAGTTATTTTGTTGGACAACTGAAAAGACATGGAGTCTTGAAACTACAACAATCAAGGCTGGGTTAAAACGTAACTAAATATATTCATATATCTATATCTCAGTTCTGAACACAACAGACATAATTTGATCAATGATACAATTTAAAAATATTTTTAACTGATTTTTTTAACCTTTTTAGCTCAGTTTAATTGAAATTATGTTCTTTGAAAATTAGGATGCAATGCTGAGTGCTCTATTTTTATGTATGTACATCTAAGACTTTGGTTCAATAAGACATTCAGTCTTTGAGGCACTTACTCAGGTTTGTAAAATAACACTAAAAAAAAGTGAGGTAAAAGTCCAGTTCTAGAATAGCTTTTAGCATATGCACCTGCTTTCTACACAAAAAAAATCTAAATTTTAATTAATGATTTGGCATGGTCTGCTCTTCTTAACTAGCAGTGTCTTTTATTTCTTCATCTGACAGCCTCCTCACCCCCAGGGTATGGTGGAAAAATGACTCATTTTCATATAAGGTAGAGGAGTTTAGTGAATATATGACCTGCAGTTTTTCCTATTTTTTTTAATAATATAATGTACTTTGATGCATTTCAAAGATAATCTGTCTGATGCTTTGCATATTCCTGCTTAATTACAATATATCTCAAGATGATTTACTACACTCGGATAATTCTGAAATAGTCTTGCTATGGAGGGCACACATACCACAGGCAGCTGTATAATTAGCCAAAGAGTTCATAGGGGAAACTACATGTGTATGTGGAAGCAGGGAGGGTTGGCACAGGAATTGCTGCAAATCAAAAGAGATATATGGCCTCAGCTAATGTTCACCGTTGAGGTCTGTCTGACAGTTTCAGTGTGTTTTGGCTAAACTCCAAATATTATTTAAGCATGATCCCACTTCCATCCTTTCAAAGTAATGGGCGATGAGCAGCAGAACATTGATAAAGTATTCAGAAGAAATGGCCATGCTTACTTATTTCCTCTTCCAGGTTTAAGTCATAATATTCTAGTAAAACAGTTCTATTTTGAGGCCAAAGAAGTCTGGAATAGCATTTTGGCTCTTTATTTGACCATATGTGTTAAAGTTTCAGTGATTCCCTCTACATAAAATTAGCCTGGAATGAAGTGATCATTGCTTGAGAGCTTTTCAAAGCCGTTTCAGATCCAGACCTTTTAGGCCAGATGAGGACTGTGGGATCATCCAGGCTGACCTCCTCTATAACACATGCTGGAGACAATTGGAAATAAATATGCACCTCTTCAACCTTTCAATAGATGCTGTGGCACATCAGCCCAAAGCAGGTGGAGGGTTCTCATGTGCACGATGGGCTACCTCTGAGCCACTAAACAATCTCTGTGCCAGGTGTTTCCATTCACAAACATCTGAAGAAAACACCAAGACATTAAGTAATTTTGGGAGTAGAAAAGCTTTTTGGGAATTTAGGATTCCCTTGGCTAAGATAATGGTCATATTTACTTCTGATTTATTTTCATTTTAGCTAGTAGAGTTGTGGAGGCTGGATTACCATGACATACTTATTTTTGGAATATTTTATTCTCTCTAGGAATTCACATACTTCCACCTCTACAATCATGTATTAGCCTGCTGAAAGAGTCATCCTTAAAACTTGCTGCACATCTGCAAATATCAAATGTCCACGAACAGGCAAAAGACTCACTCCACTTACTTTTTTTTTTGTCAGATGGTTTCATTTAGAACCCAAAGGGTCAGGAGTCACAGCATGACCTCATCAAATTAGACTCAACTGAGAGAGGTGTTTAGCACAACAAAAAGGAAGTAATCTGAAGGACATTAAATGCAAATGAGACTGCCATGTGCAAACTTCAAAAACACCTGATCCAAATGAACAGTGTTGACGGGGGTCGGAGGGGTGAGAAAGAAGGTTTCATATTTTGGTTAGTTTTTTTCAAGGGCTATCAGTAATATTACATCCTGTAGAGCCGGCTGAAAATCTCATAGGTATGTGAATATTTAAACTTAAAAATAGCCACTGTTATTTTTGCCAGGTGAGAATATGTCAGTGTTTACTGGCAGGAGTTTGGCTGATTTGTAGAACAAATCTGGCAGCAACCCTTTCTTTGGAAGTAACCTTTTCTCTTTTTGTAATTTGTTACTAAATAAGCATTTTCAGAGTGGGTTCATTATTATTCCAGTCTAATTTTTGGGAGGCAAAAAAAAAAGTCAATCTTGAACACCTAATTGAAGAATTACCAGGGAGCTTTTATTGCTGATAGTTCTTTTATACAGAGAAAAAGGCTCGTTAGAAGGTTTGCGTATTTTCCCTTCAGGACATTAATTCATGCCCCCATTGGCTGAGATGTCTTTCAGCCATGAAGGCAATGGGGCAGTGAAGGTCTTGTTATAATGGAACCAGGCTATTTCCAGATAATGTGAGTCAGATTGACTTCAGGGGTAGATCTGCTCTCCAGATGTTGGACATAGTCAAGCGGAGCAAGGAGACAGAGATAGCAGCAAATTATAAGGAGAACTTCAAAATAAATACAAAGTCAGAAGTGCTGTGTTTGCAATGAGCAGTGTAGAGATTTTCCACACTGAGCCAGGGAAAAAACAAAAAATATTTGTTGCTGACAGACACAGGAGTGTCTAAGTGTATTGAGAAATGAGACAAAATGAGATCAAAATGGGATCAAAATAGCACTGAAAGCAGTACTTTGTCAGAGCTCGAGATCTGAATAAACCCATAGGACTGTAAAGACTGGAAAGTGATTGAAAAGGTTGGTGAACAGAAAACAAGACCAACTGTACTTGCTCATAGAAAAAGTGTGATTCAAAGAACCTTAGGTACCATAAGAACGATTCAAAGTCCCCGGTATCTAATCCAAAGCCTACAGACATCAGTGGAAGCTCCGTCAAGTGTTAAGGCAGAGAGAGTGAATTTGTTTCTCTGTGTTTGGCTCTATCAGTTTTGTTTGGTCTGCATCCTGACAGTCATGACATTACAATTAGCTGCCTAACCAAGCAGAGAGGTTCTGGGCAGACAGTAGGAGTTTGTATGGGCAATCTTAAAGACAGAATATTGGAGGATGGGTGAGATGTTTGTGAGCAGTGGCCAGGCAGGCTGAAAGATACCTGTGCATGTAGAAAGAAGATTATTTTATCCAGTGGTAGGCAGATGAGCAGGTTGCATTATACAGGCCCACGCCTTCCCCATTCTCAGTGCTCCCATTTGTAGCCAGGATGATCGCAAATGCAGACGTATGCTCCTTTGAGGAACGTGCAGAGCAAGCCCTGCAAGAAGGCCAGGAGAGAGGAACGGTGTGTATTCCTCTCATGGCCTGTGGAAGGTGCTGCTTTTATTTCCTTCAGCATGGAGCAGTTGTTTCAAGAGGCAACCGAGCCACCAGAGAGGGTGCAGCTCATGGGAACAAGACCAGCCCCATGATCAGGTGTCATTTTCTTAACCCGGCCAGTGGGTCTTATCTCAGAATCAGGCCAGCTGGCAGCAAGCTGAAGGCGATTGCTGGCGGTACGAGCAGTCAGGGGAGGTAGCAGGAGATCTGTACAGTCAAGCATACACATTCAGGGTGTGGGGGCTCACATCTGGCTGCAAGATGCTTTGAACAGTTTGTTGGACAAAGGCGCTTGGTCAAAAAAGGTCAGGGCAGGTTCAGTTGTACTGCCAAGGGTGAAAACTATAGTGAAAGTCAATAAAAGGCTCTCATGGCTTCTAGTTTACCCAAACAAGGGGAGAGAAGAATTGTTAACACAGGGTTTTCACTTACCTTTCCAAGGTCATAGGAAGGTTAGCTCAGCTTCAAATTGCTGCATAAGCTTGAAAGGAAGAATGACAAAATGTGGATTAGGAAAATACATGGTCTTATTTTTAAAAGGTTGTTCTACTGAAGTTGTGGAGGATGGTGATCACCAGGAGGGTGAAGTGGAGGGTATGAGGAAGGATGTGAGAAAGGCCTAAAATTTTGCAGCTTGAACATTTTTCTACATGTTTTGCAAAAAGACGTAATGAAAAGAAATATTTTGATGTTTCATCTGGGCAAGGGCAGTTAGGGGACAAATGTATGTTTTTAACAGTTCTGGTGATTATCTATGGGTAAAAATTTCCAGGGAAATTAGAGAGTCTTTAGAATGGTTGTTTTCTGGAAGCTCTGGTTTAATTACAGAAAAAGTCGTTTTGAATAATATATGGCAGATTGATTAAAACCTATAATTGAAGATAATCTGGTAGAGCTTCATGATTTAGGAAGGTTTTCTTAAGCTCCTCCTTTTATAGAAATAAAACTATAATGGACAGTCATCTGGGCTTTGCAAACCTTTACAGACAGACAGCTGACTGAAGCAGACTATGAATGAATTTTCACTGCCAAAGAAACTTATTTTACTATTTGCAGGTAGTGTTTCAAATTAAGAAAAAAACCCCTATGTATAAATTGCTCCTTCTGTAATGTGATTTTTCAATACTTCCAAAGATACCTGTAAGGTTTGACACCCAGACCCACGATAAATTAATGGTAGCTGGATGTCCAAAACCAACAAATCATCTTCAGGCAGTTCAGTCATCGAGAGGCTAATGTCAATTTACAATCAAAAATATCATCCTTCATACAGAAATAAAAATTGAAGGGAGGAGGGGGTGCAGTCAGTTTATAAATAAAGGATTGTCAGTACTTCAACTTTTCTTCAATTATTACAGCATGGAAAAATTTCAGGGAATCTCTGTCATTTTCGCCTCTTCCACCTCTGGTTATTCCACTTATTCATACTGTGTTCCCACTGATTGTGTCATTGTTAAAAATAATAATACAAACAGAGATTTCAAAGAAACTCATGAACAAATATTTTATGGTATTTACAAGGTGCATTTTTTATGAGTTGATTTTTCTTCTCTTTAGCTAATGCTTCATCTGTATCTAGTAAAATCATAGATGAGAAACAGTTTACTAGCTATAGAGTATTAAATATAAATATTGAGCAGTCATAATAGAAAAGTCTGAAAAAGGTTTTAAAAGAAACCAAAGAAGATTTCATATAAACAGCTAGAGTAAATATATGAAAAATTGGGTTTTCTTAATAAAATGTACTTCATGTGAGTGTAGTTAAGAAAATGTCCACATTCACACATGCATGTATGTGTGAGAATATATATATGTGCATTACATAGTTCAATTATACATGTATACACATATTTAATATATTTATAACATCTGTTTATTATACTCAAATATGATTTTCAACACTGTTGCACTGTTTCAGACTGTGCAAAATGAAAACTGCTTAACATAAAGCTCTAGTACTTCAACCGGTGGTAAATGTCTCCTTTCTAAAAATAATGAGCTATAAATACAGCTCTTTTTTTAACTCTTTGCTCCAGATAAATTACATTTTTAACTAGTGTGGTATCCCAAGGGCATGGAAGCTTTCCATGCATATATAAAGGATTTGACCATTATTTAGTAGAAATAATACCAAATTACACTAGTGTTAGAAAGACACTGAGCAGCCTGAAGCGTGTTACAATGGATGAAGTTAAAAGTTCAGTTCATTTGCAGAGATGTTACTGGTTCCATCTGTGTTCTCTGTATAGGGAGTGGGGAGAAAGTATATGTCCAGCTGGAAATAGAATGAGCTACACGAGGCTCTGTGTTCAGACTGAACACACACCAGAAATTAAATAAAGAAATGCTGAGGATATACAATATTACTCGGAATAAAAGCAGAAATAGTAGTTGAATCATTTCACAGTAAACTGAGTTACTTTACACCGATCCTCCTACGTTCTTCCCGGGAACTTCTTCAGGTGACACTTTGTTTAATAATGGAAAATACTCCTATATGTAACCTTTAGAATCTCCCTTAAAGTCTTGACTGATGTATTTTCATCATTGAAATTTATAGGAATATCAGCATTGGTAATTTATGTGTTTTAATTTAAAGCATCTGTTTTTAATTTATGTAGTTCAAGGGTTTTTCAGCAGTTGCCCATGAGTAAACATTTGATCTTCAGACTATATCTTGAGTCTATATTTGATGACCATCTTTTCAAAGTCTGGGTTTTCATTAAAAGTTAAATCATTTCGTCTCAAATCAAAAATCAGACCTTTATTACAAAAGTGAAATTATTTTTAAATAACAAAAAAAAAATATTTTGTGTTTCAATCAAGTTGGACAATGAAAACAGTCCCATTCATTTCACATTTTATTTTGGTCATGCTCACCTTTTTTTTTTTTGGAGGGTTTTTTTGCATAGTCATTCTTTGCTGGATGATACTGAGACATAAGAAAACACCCCTGTAACAGAGAAGCTCTCCAATTAATTTTCAAAAAACAACCAGGCTCCATTTAAAAGCAATGCTTTTTCTTTGTGGGACAAATGGCCTTGAGCAGCATACTTAACTTCCATGGAACTGGCATTACTGCTCATCTTTTGCAAAAGAAGTCACTAAGATGGTTTTCTAACAGCAATTTCTTGGTTTCAGAACAAAGTAGTTCAGCTTGGATTATTCCAGGCTGTTTCTACCTGCTGTCCTGGTCCATGGGTAGCAATAGACTTTCCCTCCACATGGATAGTGGCAGTAGTAATGAAAGAGGTGGGTGGAAAATTAGTGTCTGAAGCCCCAAATGCTCCTTCCTTAGCAGAGACAAGGAAATATGGTGTGAGGTCTCCCATTGCCCCTAAGCTGGGGACAATCTGTATGTGACTGTACCTGACTCTTTAGAAGGGCCTGGTTTTCCACAATGATGTATGTGCAGGTACTGAACTAACAGGCTCTTGCTTCAGAATAATCTTAAATATATGAAGTCTTTATCAGGGAGTGTAACAATTGGATGAGGAATAATGGTTTTAAAATGGAAGGGGTTTCTCAGAGAAGTTGTAGATGTCCCATCCCTAGAAGTGTTGAAGGCCAGGTTGGATGAGGCTTTGAGCAAGTTGTTTGAGTGGAAGGTGTCCCTAGCAACATCAGGGGACTGGAAGTAGATGATTTTAGAGGCCCCTTCCAACCCAAACCATTCCATGATTGCATGAATCCACAATTTCATGATTTTTGTGTATATTCCTGTCAATAAAGAGGGTGGCATGGGAGACCAGAATTATGAGAGAGAAGGTGACTAGATCCATTTATCATTTAAAATGCATAATCTTTTTTGCTCTTTAGTTAATTCATTAATTACAAATTAGCTTCCAGGATTTCATAATAGAAAGCTTTACAGTCATCTAATCGCATCTCCTATGTAACTTACCAAAGATCTGTGCCTTAATTCACTCTCCAGAACTGATGGTGAATATAAGAGATTCAATCAGGAGTATTGCTCTGTCAGGACTCATTTCTCTGCAATTCATGATACTATATGGAACCTTTAATCAGGAATATAGGATTTTTCCAGAACTGGAAAAATTTTATTTCAAGACTGGGAGATCTCTAGCTGCTCTACTTTTATTGATATGAAGCACATTAGTCTAATCACAGCCTTGGACTGAATTTTTCATTAATGGCCTTTTTGAAGAAAAACTCTGTGATTTCTGTTTTTAAGAAGTCTTGGTTTCCTGCCCAGAAGCTGACCATGCTGGGAAGCCTTATTGAAGTCTTTTATTTCTTTAGCACATTTACCAGTACCTGAGTGTAATAATACAGCATTTTTATCATTTGAACAAAGCTTTTAGACTTCTGGATCACCAAATGTCCTGCTTCTCAGAAAGGACAATATATGTCTCTTCAGGAAGCAATCCAAAATAATTTATCTTTGGCTGTAAGAACTGTAGAAGAATTGGAAGGTCTCAGACCATAGTCTTGCAGTTAGCCAGTTTAATCAGAGTCATGGTAGCAATTCTACTTGAAGAAATTTAAATTAATCTCTCTAAAGAAATATAAAAATATTAACAAGTCCAAATCTTAATTAAATGCTGTATTTTAAATTCTGTGAATAATATTGTTTAAGAAACATTAATCATTGTATTTTCTTGTTTAGGATTAGCTGTTTAAAGACAAAAGACTCTAGGCTCCAATTAACTGCTGCCAAAAATTAATTTAAGTAGCCTAATTGACAACTTGCTTTAAGCTACATAAAATCTTGGCATAAAACTTATTGTCATGGGAAAAATATTCCTAATTTATTACTTTATTATAAATGAAACTATTGACCACAGTGCACTTGTTCTACTGCAGCTGTTATGTAAAACAATATGTAGATGATGATGATGATAATGAGTCCTTGTCCTTATGTGTAAATACAAGTCGCTCTAAAATTGCACTGGTTGTTAATGACTGTTTGGTGTCACCAGGCAGGAGAATAGCTGTGGAAGAGGCAGGAATCTTGTTCTCAGACAGCTCTACTGGATCCCAGTGGGTTCTCTGTGATGCCTCCCCTGTCGTGCCATACTCGTGGTCCCTGGTAGCCTTCAGACAAAGCCTGTGAGCCCGTCCTGCTCACCATGAAAACTGAGCCCGCCTGCCTTCCACCTCTATGCAAAAGAGAAATGTAAACTGTTCCACATGTGGGAGCAGAATGTGATCGCTGTGGGGAGAAGGTAGCAAGGCTATTAAATGTAAAACCAGGGCTGAACAATCAAAATACTTGTCCGCGAGCGTGCGAGATACTCAGATATCTGTGAACAGGGAGAGAAAATTAAAAGCTGTAAGTACATACTGTAAAGCTCTTTAGTTTCTTGTTTATGGTCGCAATGGGCCAACTTTCAAAGCCACTTCTTGAAACGTTGCCCATGGTTTTCCACCTGCAACTAGTTAGACACAGAAGCCCTGTATTTTCCGCATGGCACAGCTAATTTGCATCCCTGAATACCCAGATGAGTTGCAGAGGCATCAGTGCCTGCATGGGGCATGGTTCCTTGGCCAGACCCTCAGTGTATGCCATGATGGAGAGACAGCCCTTTCCCTACACTCACACAGCAGTGCAGTGCTGTGCCTTCTGGTATCTGACTTTTCCACTTGCTGGTTCTTGCCATCCATCCATCTCGACCTGCTGCAACATAAGCCTATCTGCTTAATGCATTTTTCCTCTTATGACAGCAAAAAATTATTGCATCAGAAAGGTAGCTTACTGGTGTGCAGCTTTTCCAAGGAGTCTCTTTGAAGGCTAAAAAGGTTGCTTGGAAAATATAGTATCTTGGCTCAATTTTCATTGTCTAGGCACATTTCATTTTGGAAAATCACAAGCTACCAACACAACCATGTCATTGCAATTTTTCAAGCATTTTCTTTTTGTGCCTGTGTGTTTTATATCTGGGTGAAGTCACATTCCCCCCCCCCAGGCTATTGGAACAAAGCTCAGCTGAGAGCCGAACATATGGAACAAGAGGAAATTACAAAGGAAAAGTTAGTGTCTCAAACCATTAGTATGGGCACTTCTCCCACAGCCTTGGTGATCCCTGGAGCAGCAACTTAAATTCACTGAGAGGTACACTGGCTCAGAGAGATGCACCATGTCTAGTACGGCTGAGAACCTTTGAAAAAACCCTCCCAACCAACAGTGTAGCATTCATAAAGCCTCAGAGATGCTTTTGCAAAGCTCTCAGGGCACTGTGACCCTTCACACCCCTCCTCCGCTGAACAAACTGTTTAAAGACCGAGATTTGCTGCAGAGATAACGAGCACTAAAGAATTTACAGCAGGTGCTATTTCAAGAGACTTCGAACAATGCAGAATTACCTGTGCCCGTTTAGTCCATTAATCTTCTCTTGTAAAAATAGCAATAAACAGTGATTTAGAAGCAGGGAGGAGCTAAGTTGGAAGCCCTGAGGTTAAAAGAGAGGAAGATCAGTGCTTGTGGTTAAATTTTTTTCTGTCTGAGCAACAAGTGACTGAACCAATGAAAAATGTAACTGAAAGTACAGGTTAGAAATTACCAAATAACAATGGTCGTGGCTGGTATAATTTAGCAGACATGTGACAGGGCTTCTACTAGGTCATACTAAGTGCTGTATAAATCCTCAAGTAACAGCATCCAGTGCACAGAAAGAGTTTACAAACTTTGGAGACCCCCATAACAGATATATGGGCTTGCACTAAATGCCCAGGTACGGCACCACAATAAAAAGGTTGTCCTAAAACAGAGCCACTGCCTGAAATCTGAAGGTAAGTGATAGTGTTTAATCACAGTAATTACCACCTGCTTGGCTGTGTGTCCACAGCATGTACCCTCAGCCTCAGAACAAAGTCTTATTATGACGGATGGGCTCTGGGCTTTAAACAAAAAAATATGGAGACCTGACCAAAGATCACTGGAGCCAAGGGGGATTCTTTTCCACCGGAACAAGCCCTGTGGCATCAGGAACCCATCAGTAAAGGTGATTTACGTGAATGCAGCCATAGAATAGTTTCTTCCCGAATGAAAACAAATGAGCTGGCAAAGTATTAATTTATAATACTTGACTTGTTAATGAGCAATATATATAATAAATGTTGCTTTTGTTAGGACACTCTGCCTTGGCTTTGCAGGTGGCTGTGTGCCTGCCCTCCTCTGGTATGTGGGTACCTCCCCCAGAGGCTCCTGGATCTGCTGTGCACTGAGCAGTGATGTGCTTACTGCCTTCTGGATGGCAGCAAAGATGGTTGTGACTCTAGTATGGTGGCTGAAATTTTAGTAGGTTTTAATGCTCTTAAGTTAACATTCATTAAAAATGGCCTTGTTTTTTTCTTCTGCATTCAAAAATGAATTTCTGAAATAATTTTCTGGAATTATTTTTGTCTTGTTTTCTGTATGAACGAGGGCTCTCAGCATCACTCTAAAACAAGATTAAAACCATTGTTTCATCACTCATTTAAAAACTCATAAAAATACTTAAGTCTTTTAAATCCAGCAAGCTCAAAATAATTATGACAACATTTTTTCTTTCCTTTTTAAAAACCAATATATTTCTAGTTTTGATCACATTAATGTAGAAAACTTGAACTTTTTTTTGAATGAGGTAGTCATGTCAACAGCAAATGATGAAAATGCACAAAAATCTGAAGAAGGAAGGAACCAGCATTATTTAAAGCATTTTGTAAGATAATAAATGCAATTCCTAGAGTGAAGCAGCTGACTAAATACCGATGTTCTCAATGAAATCTTTAGCCAGTGGAAATATTTCCTTTACAAATTACACTCCTTTCTTCCTCCCTACATGTCCAGTATCCTTTATGTCTGGACACTGGGAAACACAATGGGAAGAAAGCGAGACCTGAGCATCCAGGCAGAAAACCAGCCCTTGTCCCCGAGCCAGGAGGCGGCCGGGATCCCGAGCCACACAATGCCACTGCATCCACGCTGTGTAATGGACCCCAAGTGGGCGCCTTTCACATCTCAAGAGCTGCAACTGGCTGGATGCTTATAACACGCTGCTTCCAGCTCCTGCCTTCAAGTGACTCTTTCTCCCAACAATACCGCTGAGAAAGGCACAAAGCCCACTGCATCTGCCTGGCGCTTTCGGATGCAAACTGGCCAAATATGTCAGGGTCAGCAGGACCATAATGCTTTTTGCTGGCAAATTAATTACAGTCAAGGGTAAGGAACCAGCAAGGACATTAAAATTTAACAAAAAGCATTTTTTGGAACATGAAGGGGAAAGTGTGATTTTTAAAAAAGACAAACAACAAAACAAAAATCATCCCTCAAATCTGCAGTTGAGATAACGTTTGCAACGAAGCAAACAGGAATTCTTGAAATTGAGAGGCCTCTCTCTGTACAGCACAGGTTGTTTTGCAACTTTTCTGCTGACTTACCCGAAAAGAATTCCTCTCCCTCGGTTCCCGATAAGGAATTTGCCCCTTCAAATTCCCCACGGGGTGGGGGGACAAAGTGGCTCTCCCCAGTTTCCTACACATAAGCTTTCATCTGTAAAAAATCCATTTTATTAAAGGCAAACTGCAGCATAATTGAGCTAAATCTTGAGCCTCTGTTGGAGGTAGCAATGCCACGCACAGTGCATTGCAATGCCTGCCGTCCCAGGGATTTTTATGAGATCATATTTCACAAGGAAATAAATTTCCTCCTCCAGTCTGATGCAATCAGTTTACCAAGTGGTAAATAGCTATGGATACCTTGTGTGCTGTTTTGCAAAGTGTTTGCGGATATTCGAGGATGAAAGTTGCCCAAGATAAGATCTTAATCGCTGAAATCTGGAGAGCGATTGAGAAAACGGCCGATAGGGATGTCGGAGGTTCCCTGGAGGAAGCCCAGGCACCCCCTGCAGCCACTCAGCACCAGCATGACCCACAGGAAACTATTTATCACAGAGCCTGCCCAAGCACAGCCCTGCTTCGATGATAGCCCTCTCTGCCTGCAGTTCCCAAGGCACTGATTTGAATTGATTTGTCCCTAAATTGGATTGTTTAGTGCAAGTACATCCATTTCACTTCTCTTTCAAGAGGAAAAGGAAGATAACATCTTAGGAAATATAAGTTCTCCTCCCTCTACCTACACAAATTTTCATGGGAAACAACAGATGAGTGCTCTCTTGCACAGTATTTTAAACTGAGTTTTAAGGGAGCTGTTTTTGGAAAAGGTTTTGTGTGGCATTCTCTAGAGATGGCTGAGGCATCCATAGGCATTCTGATCCAAGGAAGGGGCACTATGTGCCTTACAGAGGAATTAATTCCTCTTAGACAGCACCCATGACAGCTGTTGTGTCACCATAAAAATCTGGAAATTGTCCATGACCAGTAAGCAATCCAACAAGTGTGGTCTTTGTGCCACATTCAGTCCTGAATCAAAACGAAAGAAGTTCAAAGAAGTATGAAGTCATGCTGGTTTCCATCAAAGCTTTCCCCTGAAAAGTACTAGTTCTGCCCAGAAAAGAAGGCAGAGACAGCTGGATTGCTAGCTTCTGGCAGCTCCTTCATGACTAAATCCTGTGGATCCCCGCTCTAAGAGAAGCAAGAAACTCAAAACTTCAAAGTGAAATTTGAATCTTGTTCTTGCTAATTTTGGATACATGACTCCCAAAATAAGACAGGAGACCTCCTAGAAATTCTAAGATGTGGAACAGAAATTGAGAAAAACTGTAGACCTCTGCTCCTGTTGTATTGCAATGGCCTAGGGAGAGCCCTCTTTCCACTCTTCACGCTGGAGAGCAGCACTCAGCACTGTGTGATAATCTCTTGGGAGTGGGCAGTTTTCATGCACTTGGATTTAGAAGAGACATTTCATGGAAGCAAAACAGGAGGTGTCAAAGGTGTCATCACTACACCTCATCTAAGTTCATCACACAGGCCAAGACTTTGCCCCTTCTTTTTACCTCCCTTTTTGAAAGTCACTCATCACTTCTCAGTGTTTTCGCAGTAAAGAGACTGATGTAAAAATCACCTCCACGGGATTTATGCATCTGTTTTTCAGCAGGCATTTGCTATTTAGTAATTCCTTAATGTGAGATTGTGAAATACCCAAACCAAGGCCTGATCTGGCAAGATAAAGAGCACGTGAGCTGCTATTGAGATCTGTGGTAATTGCATGTTAACGTAAGCACCATGAACCAAAAATGTGTGGATCAGAGAGCAACTCAGGATTGAGTTCAAAAGGTGATGAAATGGGAAGCTATCTCAAGTGTTTTGATATGACATCCAAAGGATTTACCCAGGTCAGAGCAACCTGATGAATTCACTTGAAAGTGAATCTCCTTGGAAGTTTTCCTTCATCGTAAAGAAAGCACAGGGGATCAGAAAAGGAGTTCTTCACAGATAGCATGATATTCAGCTCAAGCAATCCTTTAAGTGCACAGGAAAGAAAAAGATTGTGATGGGCTGAGGGTTAGGAAATAATACTCTCTCCCATGTACGTCCTCCATCTTTCTAGACAGAAAAAAAAGCGGCCATATAAATTTACTGGCAATGTAATTAGAAAAATGGAGGGTGTTTTAGAACACTGCAGAGGATAAAACACCTGAAATTTGTATTTTTTTTTCAAAGAATTTGAATTATTTTAAAAGTAAATATGCATTCACGTAATGATTCAAATTCATCCTCTAGTGCTGAAATTCTTTGGTTTTCTTTCAATCTTTTTTAGTACTAAGTGGTTTCCAAGCTTTCCTAGCACCTAAAATTATATTAATGAAAAATTTAAATGAAAAATCTATTCAAAATAAAGCTCAAGGGATTTTTAGTAATTTTCTGAATTTGCTTGGAGATGTTCCTTTTCCTAGGCCACTAGAATACAGAGGTGATTTAATGCTTCCATGAGGCATTCTTTCCCTGTTGATTTGATACAAGATTTTCATGTCTTTTGGAAGCTAATAGCTTCTCAAAAGAAATGTTTCAATTTCTATTGTTGCCCCCCTTCTCCAGCCTGTAAAGGATTTGTGAGATTTCTAGGGAAGAGAAATCTTGGTCTTGACTGAGGTTTTGGTTTTGTTGGTTTTATTTAACTACTGATTTACTTTTGTGGCAATGCCCAACAATATACTAATACACAGTACAATGCCAGTGTAGCTCTGCATTTAATTAGATTTTTAAAAATCATGAGAAGGTGGGCATGGTGTTTTCCTGTAGGGCGTAAGGAATGCAGCGACAGTACGGAGCAGTCGCAGCTCCACCTTGCCCTCTTGGAGCTTCAGACCACACGTTTTCTGCAGCAAGTGCTTGGGTTGCATTCTGGCTTGGAGGGGGAAAAAGCACCAGTAGGATTCACTGTCCAAGCACAAACCACTCCTGTTTCTTCTGCAGTCTGGAGGAGCTCAGAAACCCACCGTATTTGCCTGCAGGAGTCTGACACACCATATACCGAGCAGCCAGCATAAAGCCAATGGGTTTTTGCTTCAGTGGATGAACTCAGCACTTAGAGATGATTGTAAAGCAATGCTCTCTGTGAATGTTGATCCCACTGAAAGGCTTTCCCTGCTAATCTCAATAGCCCTAATTTCTTTAGACATTCCAGAAGGATTTTGTGTCTCAGTCTAGACACACTTCATCCCTCTGTTTTGAGAGAGAAAGCCTTTTGAAACCGCCAGGGCTCCTTTGTTTTCCTGCTCTGAAGGGCTTTGGTGCCTGTGAACAAAACAGGATAGGCTAGGATGAAGACGAAGTCTTCAAAGCTCACTGTTTCCCTACACATTATTCAAGGTACAGGCCGTATATCTGGAGTTTCTAGTCCTTTTCTGCTTCTTGTTTCTTGAAGTTCCCTAATAAAGTCAATACAAGCATGAGATCAGAGTTCTAGTTCTGCCTCAGCTGCTCTGACATATGGAGAAAGTCTCCTCATCTTTTGGTTTCATACAAATATTCTTTTTCTTGTGCAAATTAATCATGTAATGTCTATACAATGTTCAAAGCATTAGCCAGAGTCAAGACTAAAAAGGCATAATCATGTCTGTTTCCGTTTCCCTGTATGAACTCCTCTGTTCAAGAATCAATCTTGCAGGGTACAAATACCTTCTGCTGGGATTTCTGAGTATTTCTGACATCGGATGGAATGAGACCTGATTATATTTATGTTTGGGGATTTTTTGGTCACACAAGTGCTCACATATGGAAGACAAATTGCTTTTAAAGGCAGACTTCAGTAAGTTACTGCCTGGCTCTGGCAAGAAATAACAGACATAGAGTTTGGTCCCATCACTCTGCAGTGGGTCATTTTGCAATAAGTAAGTCAGCAGCATCTTAAATGCAAAAGCAAGGCAGTGTATTTTATTATTTCCTTACCTTTTCATACAGTCCTCCTGAAAAATGTCACAAAGTGTGACTCATCACATCTGCATGAAGTTATGAAAAAAGTAAGCCTTGTTAACCTGCTGTTTGAAAACCAGAACACTTTTATCAGTTCATATAATTGCTAACCCCTTATTCACTGTTCAACACTGAAGGGTTCTTTGCCTCCTAAGATCCCACTAATTGCTGACAGATTTGATTTCTCTGTGACAGCAGGAGTCCTGTTTCTGGCCTTTACATCAAGTAATTGCTTTATTTTTCTCCCTCTGCTCTGAAAAACGGAATTCCCTTCTCCCCTGCTTGAACCTCTGTAATGACTTCTTTCTATGTTATTAAATCCTTGCCATTTAAATCACATTTAGAGATGTTTTGAATAACTGATTCCAATTACTAAGGCTCTTACTAAGGAGCAGCTGAAAACGCAAGTCATTACTTGCCCATACACAAGCAGCTACACCTTGCAGCAAAGTCTCTGGTGGACTGTATTTTATTTCTACTCAGTAAGGTGCAATTTATACTCACAGGAGGCGGGTGTTCAACAAATATACAGCTGCTGGAGTCCTCATAACTTGCCGCTTGCACAAAATGGAGATCTGATTTTATATTTATTTTATAAATAGTGCTATTCCATGAAGAAATCATCCGGTCCTTCCTGTAGTGGCTTGGGAAGCCTGCTTGGAACAACAGCAGAGATGAGCAGTTGACCGATGAATGACCCACGTGAGGTTACTATCCCTAGATCTAATAAAAAAGCATGGCAGGCTAAAAGGAAACACGACTACAGGTCATACATTCCTTCCATGAAGTATGATCGACTTTTGTTGTTCCCAACAATGTTTTTTTTATACAGGTCACGATTCCTTGAATGTATTAAAACTTCCCAGCAATAACAGTTTAGTTTAGTTATTAATCATACTTGTAATCATTAGCACCTTTGTTGAAGAAAAAAAATATGTGCCAGGAGATGATTATTTGACAAATTACTGCAGGGGCTCAGCATAATAGCTTTGCTGATACAATCAACATTGAGCCATTTAAAAAAAAAAAAAAATTAAAAAAAAGAAGAAACTTCCAAAGTGCTTCTGAAAAACACCACCCTGTCAACGGAAGGGGACTGACATTTAAATAGATACCACGCACTTTTCTTCACAAGCACAGCCTCTGCTCTTTACATATACAGTTACTATCATGGCACATGTAAACACCCTATAAACGAAGATAATTCATAATAACTCAGGAATTTGCATTTGTCTTCAATACATGTGCTTTTCAGGAGCATGACTGCTGCAAACTGAACTCTGGATGAATCTGTATTGGAAATAAATGCTTGATGTACTGGGAATCTGTGTGCAGCTCCCAGCTTCTGCTGGTGGAGGCTGGACTGGCACCTTGGAATCTGTACAAGATATAAATAATCCCTTCTGTATTTGCATATTAACTCTCTGGTTCTTTCTTCAGTCAAGCCCTGTTAATTAGCCCTGCTAATATACACAAAGACAATAGTTTACTTTTGACCCGCAAGGTAAAACTACCACCAAATGGAATAAAAGGTATGCTGATAAAAGCACAGCCTAACCACTAAACTTGCATCAGTGGTCAGGACTTCTGTCAGTACAGCTAAGCTGTAATAAGGATCTCACCGTTCTCCAGCCCTGACAGCACAGAAACCAGCAGAAGCCATTAATTTTTAGACCCTAAGTCTTTGTATGATCTGTGCAACAAAATTCAGCTCTCCAGATGCACAGATTGTTTTCATGCAACACTATTTTTTAACAATAGATACATTCATGTCTTAATATTTTAATTGTATTTGTTCTGGAAAGTTATTTGGCAATAGTGTAAGGCGTTCTTATAATTTAGTTGGAACAAGACTACTTCTTCAGATTACCTAAAAGTGTGAGCAAACTGGTATCTGAACATCTCCTTATAGTCATTGCTGTTTGCATGCACAGATAGATAACTATTCACTAAGATCCAACCTTACGGTCACTGAAATAAATGAACATTTTTCTATTGATTTCCTTAGGCAAAGATATGGATTCAGAACCCAACTGCCAATACTAATATTGCCTCAAAATCACCACTTCATGCATATAAAATTATACTTAATTAGCAAACTAAAGTAGGTGGGTTCATTTGGTATTCATAGATAAGCTTCCTAAATGTGTAAATTAAAATAAAAATAAAATTTGGATGGGTATATGGGTATTTCTGTTCTTTTGTACAGATATTATTCAGAACTTTTACATTTTATGCATAAAAGAAGATTGAAAATATCTTCCAGTGGGTTAAAAAACCCAGCACAGTATCAAGAAAAGGAATAGCTATGATATTAAATTTGTTGCTGTGACCATAGTCCAATACATCTAGCAAAGTGTATGTTGTCTGGAAGGCCTTGGCCAATGAAGGGACTCACCTGCACATATCAAGCACAGGCTGGGAAAGAAATTTTGGCTCGGTGCTGAACATGGTAGTTTTCATGCATTTTAATTAACCCCATTATTGGTTTTAGTTAGAGATGCCAAGTTTTGATCTGCTCTTTCCAATGTGGCAGCGGAATCCAAAGGAGTCTTAGTCATTTCACCCATAGAAATCATGAGTCAGCATTTCCAGAGGGCTCCTCATGCTGCTTATGTGGGAAATAGCAGAAGGGTGAAATTTCCCCACCTGTGTGCAATGCCCTGGAAGTAAGCAGAATGGAAACTGATGCTGGAGCTTGGCAGCAGCACCATGGTGCTGACACGAGGGGTGCCCAGGCTCCCCAGTACACCAGTGTGGAGTGCAGCCAGCTCAGCACTGGAACGAGTTATGCAGCTGTACCTCCGGGTACCTGAAATTAGGCCCATAAGGGCAGATTTTTATTTAAAATGTTTTAGCAAAGAGCAGCAATGTTCTCAGAAGAGCCAGGATGTCAAAATTCACTTTTGAAACTCTCCCCAGGAATCCCATCTATCTGCCTTTTTAGTCACTTTGAAGGTTGGTGATTAAATCCATACTTACAGTGTGATTCTCCCACACATGGGGAGCAATGGGAGCTTTGTCATCACCACTAATGGGGACAGGATTGCGAGGAACAAAATATGCAAGAAGTTTGCTAGGGGAAAAAAAAAAGTTTGAAGATTATCAAATGAAAAGAGCCAGGGGAGTTTTTAATTTTTGTTCATGCTTTAATTACTGAAAATGATAGAAGCACTTTGCCATTTTGTAAATGGTTACAATTTAAAATGTATGGGGTTGTTTGATTGTTTCTTTTGTGAATGACTTACATTAACCAAGAGATATAAATCAACCTATGGTTTTGCTTTTCTTTTCTTGAGCAGCCACAGTTTAAATAACCAAACAGCAGGGCAGCTTCTCCACAGCCTGAATCCACCCAGAGTGCTCCGGGAAGGCTGCTGCAGGTCGGCAGCACTACTCAGCCCACAGCATGCCTTGATGGAATTGTCTCACAATGTTCTAGATACTCTCATGGTTAGGGTGCCCACAGAGCCTCCTAAGGTAGCTGATTCCCCTTTGCTATACTCTTGGGACATTTCCTTCCTTAGTTCAAAGAGGTGCAGTGCTGAAAATTGAAGCTTAGCCCAGATTTTGTGATTATTTGGGGTGAAATTCTTACTCCAATTTAGCAACTTGGCTTGGAAAATGTGTCCCAAATCTTCTTCCAATATTTCTCTGCACATTTCCTTTCCCCCTTCCCTTATCCCATATAAATATCAGATTTTAATCTGCTTCTCTCTCTTTTGGGGTGAGAGCCTGCAGTGTGCCCTGAGTCCCCAGGGAAGGAAGCCCATGGTGACCAAAGCAGCTGCCTTGGGTACTGACAGAGGTGCAGCTGTGCAGGGTTAGAGGCAGGTGTAGGCCAGCTACTCCATGGACATTTAACTGTTGTTTGGGACAGTATCCTCTAGGATGCCATGGTTGTTTTGCCTCTACTGATCACAGTGACTGTCACTGTGGTGAAATCCACATCGTTCCCTGAGGACCACTGAAGAAGACCAAAGCCATGGGACCTACCACTGGACTCATCATTCATTCTTTTATTTTTAAAATCTTTCTTCCATCAACAAAACACGCTAGATCAGCAAACAAGCCCATTGGCATTGTTAACATGTGACACACGACGCTGCATTTCACAGAGCCCTGTGCTTTATGCCATTGTGCTGGGGCAAGAGGCAGGAGGAAGACCAGGCAGGGCCAGGTTATGGCTCTCTGGGCAGCTGGGCTTGTGGAGGAAGTTCCTGCTGTCATATCTGCAGGACACGGGCCTGCCTGCTTTCCCCTTTGGTGCTTCAGCTTTCTCTTTTGCAGAATTGCAGAATTTCCGTAAAATGCATAAAGTAGCTCTTCAATGTCTCACAGTCATACTGTGAGGATAAATGTATTAAAGATGTGCAGTAGTCAGAGTCCACATCAGGGCAAAAAATCTTAGGGAAGATAAATACGCCTGTAGACACCAAGTAGTCTCTTTCTTTGATGCTCTAATGCTTTTATGGTCAATAAAGAAACCTTGAGTTTCACAAAGGCTGTCTGACAGTTCTAATATTAGCATCCTCATCACATCCTTGGCGATGTCTGTTTGCATCTCTGTGTGGTGCTGATGTTGTTGGTAACATTTTCATGGAGGACGATAAACAAAACTACAAAACTACAAACCTGATTTGTGCTTGACAGGGAATTGGTCTGCAAAAATAAAGCAAAACACAGTTCAATCATTTGGGAACGTGAGGAGAGGAAGATTACATTAATATTTCTGTGTTATATGAAAAGATGTGGAAGTTTCTTCATAGGAAGAGTAATAATATGGTAAAGGAGTAGATATAATTTAGTAGAAACAACAGTGGATATTTGCATTTCCCTTGGCTTTAGTCCAACCAAGTCAAGAGCTTCTTGAGATAAATTCAGTGAAATCCACCGTGGGATGAGACTGAGCTGCAGGGACCCTGTTCTGGTGGCTGCAGTCCCCAGGCAGCCCCTGGTGGGAGCTGTTCCTACCTCAACGCACACAGGAATGGGAGCACAGCCCCAGTCTGAGAGAGATTACACACCCTCAGCATGGCCAAATACTGGAGCATAATTGTGCTATCAATCACCTGCACCAGGGATGAAGTTAAATTGCATGTACAGCTTCACTGTTCTCCTTTCCTGCTTGTGGAGTCATACCCACTCAGTCGCAGCTGCCTCAAAGGAGGGTTTTTGTCTTTTTTTTTTCTTCCCTGGAACATTTGACTAAATCACATTTACAGATATTTCAAATGTTTCATTCACGTGACACCTGAGCTTTATTTACTTTTGAAATAAGTCATCTCATTAACAGAATTCATTATCCATTATTACTGTCATGTCATTCTCCTAATAAAAGGAATGACTGTAGAAGCATTCAGTGGCTTAGCTGGTAGCATAGTGAGCTATTATGCAGCAAACCTGCATTCACGCTGTACATTGGTATGCCAAGGCTGGCAGAGACTAGGAGCATCAATGAGGTAATAGTCTTAATCTCTGAGGGGAGGATTATGTTGTGCTGCACTGCAAATACCTCCTACTGTTAGCAGGATAATACTTCAGATGGAGCTAAAAATTGTTCAACAAATAAGGACAGGTGCTGGGAAGAGGGTGAAAAAAACCCCTGCAATGTTCCACCATTATTTCCAGATAAGAGGGGGAAAAACTGTTGTTCTCGCTGCTAAACTATTATCACTCTTTCTCCATTTAAATTACCAGCGTGGCATGGCCAGCCACTTAAAAGTGAAGTGCATTGATAGTAGTTGGGTCTCTTCTTCCTAGAAATGCTATTTGCTTTTGTGACTGAATGAATGCTGAGTGTGGATATGTGTGGCATGAAGTAGTCATGGACAGGGTCCCCCAGAAACAGTGTCCCTCCTCCCTGCATGAGTTCTCTACTCCACAGAGTCCTATGGCACATCTGACCCTGGAGAGACTATGCTCTTCACAGTTTTCCTGATCAGAAGAGCTGTTAGCATTCGTTACTGTCCATGGCATGACAATTTGCAACTGCTCCTTTTCGTATTTTATAGACCTGGCACTCTAGTTTCACCTCAGCTTTCCTGGGAGGACACAAGCCAGTTGAAGCAGATCACAGAATCATAGAACAGTTCGGGTTGGAAGGGTCCTTTAAAGGCCATCTAGTCCACCGCCACTGCAAGGAGCTGGGACACCTTCAACTAAAGCTGGTTGTTCAGAACCCCATCTAACCTCACCTTGAATGTTTACAGGGATGGGGTATCCACCACTTCTTTGAACAATCTGTACGTGTTTCACCATCCTCATTGTAAAAAACCTTTTTCCTTATATTTAATCTAAATCGACCCTGTTTTAGTTTAAAACCTTTATCTCTTGTCCTACTGCAAGAGAACTTGCTAAAAAATCTGTTCCCATCTTTCTTATAGGCCCCCTTTACCTACTGAGATTCTGCAATAAGGTCTCCCTGGAGCCTTCTCTTCTCCAGGCTGTATATGTACCTCTGCGTTTTGGTGTTTTACTTCCTATCCCACAGCAGGTTCTAGAAAGAGAGAGATCTCTCATTTATTACTGGGGGGAAAAAAAAGTTGCCACACTTTCCAAACCATCTTTTGCCATAGGATGTCAATGAATATCACAAATCTGGGCAAATGGTACTATTACACTTTATAGAGTACAGATATGAGATAAACATTAAAGAGAAGTTAAGCAGTGATTGTGCTGGAATAGACTTTGTCCAGTGGCCCCTGGAAGATGTTGATCTATCACAAGATAGCAGAAGAGAGGGCATTTAATGGCAATTTATAGACCACTAGTTCAGGCTAAAGCACAACCAGAGATTTGCTCCTAAACACATGTTGTATTTTACAGGTAGTAGTGATTCAGCATGACCCAAGCACTTCTCTCTACTATTATCTTTCTGCTCTTCCCACTGCTAGAACTTGCAATTGATCCAAAGTTACATCCAGCCACACAACAAACTAGCAGTGGGTTTTAAGTAGGAAGCAATGTTTTCAGTCTCATAGTTTACTTTTCGATCCTGGCTGAGACGCTTTGCTTTGGACCAAGGCAGCATTAATTGAATTTGCCCGGCTTACTTCTCAAGGAACTGAACTAGATTCCCCTGCTTGTCCAGATGTAACTCAGGGACCTGTTCTTTGCCCAGACCACCTCTCTTATGGTGCAGTGAGGACCTTCTTTCTCATCATGTGAAACACCACCTTTTGATTAGAAATGCCAAAAGAAACATTACCAGATCTCTGAATTAACAATTTTCTAAATGGTTTTGCTCATGGAAAATTTCTGCATTTGCAAACACTGTCCTGTTTTGGAATTTCAGCAAATGCTGAAATATTGACCTTGCCCATCAGGTAAAAATTCCTTTCAAAATTTTATATAAGCTCAAACCTCTTCATCCCTGAAAAGCAGGAAGAAAGACCTCTTTTGGGCAAACTCTTAGCAACATCTGATTTAAAAGATGTTCAGGTTGTGGGCCCAACTCCACTCCCAGCACACGGAGGAATTCAATAATGCTCCCCATATTAAGGGTCTTTCCAATCTGTTGAATTGATTTTTCTAATCTGTTGAATTGGTTTTTCCAATCCCTTGAAGGCTAGTGGAGAATCAAGGACTCAAAGTATTTGAGGATATAACTAAGTAGATTTTCCTGCTAGAAGCAATGAAAAAAATTAAAATCTTGATGTACATGTTTAATTTTTTAACTTTGTGTTGATCTTTCTTCTATAGGAGGGGCATGCAGTCCTGCAGAGCAGCAGGGAGCTACTGCTTTTCCTTGCAGAAGGGCTGACCTGCTCCTCACTGCAATTGGATTTCATAGTTTCCATGTCCACATCTTCCTTTCCATAAATTAATAACTTTTTTGCTCTCAGGTTTTTTTTCACCTTTATCCACACAAATGTCTGGTTTAACTTGCAAAGACTGGGATAAAAAAAGCCTATCCCACTTTAAGCTCATGGCCTGAAGATTTGCTTTGATACCTACTCTCCCAGTCAAAGCTGCTTGTCCCAATATGACTCAAACCCATGTTGCCTTCAAGACAGAGCTTCAGTTGGATATGGTGTGACTTTGTAGCTAAGCAAATTCAGTCCAGCATGGAAATTTTGACTCCACAATGCCTGTAGGAACTGGGGCCTTTTCTGACAAAACCAGAAACTTTTCTGAGTCAGGACTGTATCTTAACTGTACTTACACCTGATTAACCACTGTCAAGGGTCTTTATGGTGATTGTAAATTTAAAGCTACCTTGGCAGAAGTGAGAGTGAGATTTTTGAAAATGTCAGCAGAATGGCTTGTCCCTGGTTCCTTTGCAGCCAGGTGAGAGATGCTCAGAGGAAAGCTTGAGAGTTAAACTCTGAAAATGCCTTAGCATAAACAATCCCATTATTGAGATCCAAACACACACATGCTTCACCATCATTGCAGCAAACTACCCAGTGCATCCCAGTACTTTGGTTGGTTTTCAGCAGTCTTTGGAAGAGTTTTTATCTTTCTGATTTAAGATACAATGTTACTTAAAACCCCCTAACAGTAAATCAAATGCCAAACGATGAAAAAAAAATTACCATCACCCTCTGCTTTTTATAAAAGTATATCAATTTAATAACTCAGTTTAAAGGAAAACAGAATGATCATGTTAAAATACTGCCAAATTTATAAGCTTTGACAGTCCCACATACTGAGATGAACAGGCAAATTTATTTAATAAGAAATAAAATACATTTTCTCCCTGCATTCATTGAAATAATAAGACACACACATCTGTCCCAAATTTCTTTTAAGGAACAGAATGGCTGCTACTAACTAGAAAATAGTGCCTTTCTGCTGGCTTACCTCAAGATAAATTTACAGTTTCACTGTAACGGTATCAGAATTCAAAATGTAATAAGTTCAAGTAGAATGAGATCAAACATTTCTGTCCATATTAACTCTTTGATGTCACAATTCAATATCTCACAACGAAAGATGGGGATGTAAAATACAAGAAAGTTTATGCAAGTTCTTTCTGTTCTCGAAATTGGAATATCTGCAGGGTCTGTTACATGGTGTTTGCACATTTCCATAGGAATGTGTGGTGAGCATTGTAGAACTGGTTATGCTGCCACAGGAGTTAAGGATTTTCATGCTCTTGGAGAGAGTCTTATTGTAGGCAAGGCCTCAGAAACTTATAGTCCAGTAGCTGCTTAGAAACCTAAACCAATGTCTCAAAGATAAAAAATGTCCCAGTGCAAGATCTTTGTGCAGTTAGAGTAATAACCCATTTTAAAAGTATTCCAGAAAAGGGATGATTCTTCTGCCATCTGACCTCAGAGCAGAGATAGACCACTCTCACCCCAAAACAGCACAGAAAATGGAAAAATTAGCTACAGTCATATCAAAGAAAAATGGCACATTTTTCGAGCCAAAGAATAGTCACCTTTATCACAACAGGTAGAGTTATCACAGCATGTCCCTACATCTCCACAACAAGAAATTTATGCAATGTCCTACATCTAATGGAAAACCCTTCTTTACAAATTTCTGCTGTCCTCCCAGACCACAAATTCCTTCTTTATCTTTGGTCTTCTCTCTTTTCCTTGTCCTTCTCAGACGGCATCAAGGGGATACCAAGAAAAGTCAGCAAGGAATTTCCTTATTTATGAAGCTAGAATCAGATCATGCAAGCCAAATAGACCTATTAGCAATTGTTTAGTTTCATGTGGCACTCCCTCTATGGAGAAAGAACATAAACTGGTCCCATATTTTGGCGACTTGAGTTTTAGGAAACTGAACTTTAAGAAAAGTTTTAAAAGCAGAAGGCAGGAAAAGTATGCCAATAGCCACCTGTAACAGTGAACCTTCCTAATGAGAACCAAGAAAGGATTTACTGGAGGTAAATAAGAGTCAGCTAAAGGGGCTATAGCTACCCATTAATGCTCCCTGATAAAGTCCTGGTTTGTGGGTTGATATGACACTGCTGCAGCTGCCCAGCAAGGCTGAGCTCTGTGTGCCCTGGCACATGTTCAGCTTGTGCTGGCCAGAGTGCTTTTCTGGTCTAGCCTGAAACAGTTCTGCAAACAAGGCAAGCTGTGTGAGCAAAAATCACTTTATGCCAGTATAAGCTGGGTTTCCCTGAAAGCTTTTGCCAGTGGGAAGTGTTCTTAAAAACTGTAAAAATAAAAACCAAAAAATGTCATACCCTTGGCTGGCATTGGCATGTGTGCAGACACTTTAAAGATATATTTGGCTCAGGTTTGCTTTTGCTGGATAAGACTGTACCAATGTAATTGAAGAATGTTATGATAATAATAAATGTCATGTTTATTAACATATTTAACAACATTAATAAATGGGAAGCTGTCAAACTGGTGTTACTCTGAGCAAAGACCATAATAACACTAAGTGGTAACTCTGGGGGACCATGTGAAAACAAAACTCTTCTGATGGAGTTGTAAAGTCTGTAACTGAAAACTCAAGAAATATCTGTCTTACTTTTGTGAGGAGCAACTTTTACATAGGGAAGGTTACCTAGCAGGGTCTGGAAAATACAACGAAAGCAGGAAAGGAAAAAAGAAATGAGCTAGTATCATGACAGGTCAAGGTCTCTGGATTCCCAAAGGCTACTCCTTTGCTACCAAAAGTGTTTTGCTGTCTATGGAAGAGATAGTGAACGTACTTGTCTATGAGAAGCAGCTAAAGTGATTTAATGTGCCATAGTGAAATTACACCTTCCATCCAAGAGTCCCAGGGGAAAAATCAGTGGCCCTGAATTTACCTGCCTACCACAAAGCACGTGTTCTGCAAGGGACAGACTCTGTCTCTGCATAAAAATCTTTGAAAACTAAAATTAAAAAGTAATTACCTGAATAAGGGTCACAGAATTCATTACTTTGTAGATAGGGCTTCTTGGAACAAGGGAATATCAGACACCTATGACAAGTATGACCTGCCATAAACCAATTAAACCATGTCTGTATATAAAAATGTACCATTGCATTCTGTGGAGCTGCCTCTTTTTCAGAGCATTGTTGGTGCTGGACTGTAGCCCTGCTCAATGGCAAACAAGTGAAGGCCTACCTTCTACATAACTGGCATGTAATGGGGGCTGTAAACTGGGAAGACTAAACTGCTGGGATTCAGAATGGACCATTTGCCCTGCTGCACTTGTCAGCTGAGGTTTGGAGAGGGGTGGGTTTAAATATATTTTAGCATATTTTTTCCCATCCAACCAGCATGTTTTCCATAAATGCTTGTAGGTTAGAAGGACATTTGGATCCTGACCAGACAAATCTCTTGAGTATTTCCAAGTAAAGAGCTTGGAAATCAATAGGATTACTCACCTATTTGAGAGCTCAAAGGAGCAAGGGAGGCAGATTGTAGGGAGAGGTAATGTATTTTATGAGGAAAATTGATATCACTGGAAAAAATGGGCAAGCTCTCATGGACACAATTTTTAAGTGTAAGCCCTGTCAAACGTTTTAGTTCTCAGTGCAGATGAATTATTTGGTTTACACCTTCTGTTGCTTCAAAACACCTCAGGGCCAGTTTCCTCCCATTTCCAGCCACTTGGCTGTGGTGCCTTTTCCCACAGCTTTGTCAGTAAGAGCTGAACTGCTCTCTAGACATACCTATCCTTTCTTCACAGGGCACCTGAGGCACCTCCTGAATTATATGCCTACATTTCAAGGTGATTTAGGACACCTGACGTGTCATGTAATGCCACACAATTACATCCCAGATCCCAGCTTTCAACATCTAAAATCCAGCAAACCTCGATGAGGTGATTTCAGGCTGAGTTTCTTTGTGGTTCCATTATGGATTTTTTTTCACAAAGTTTAGCTGCAACACAAAGCAAATCTGAGAAAATCTGGCTTTGAATTCCTTATATACTCAATCCTCTAATCCACCCTCACATAATCTGTTATATCATCCAGCCCTTGGTGTAGGTGTGTAGTTCAGATCTGATGACTGAATGCTATTGTGTGAACACCCACACAGCACTAGCAGACGGAGCTATTGGTGCAGCTCTTCCTTCTGCACAGCAGTCAAGCTCAAGCACCCTTACTCCCCACCCACCCCTTCACCCCATCTGTGCTCTCTTCTTTAGTACACTCCAGTACCAGGGAATTGGTTTCTGCACACCAGAGTGGTGTCTGAGCTTCACCCCCAGCTCTGAAACTTCTTCAGTTAGATGGAAAAAGGTACTCACTTGTGCTTAACATCACCAGAGCAGCAAAATCTGAGCTCTGCAGGTGAGATTGGGAAATAGAATGCACTGTGCTTCATATTGCACAAACCCGTGAGTTGACAGGTAGTTTTTGTGGAGATGAGCAAGAGAAGAGGGCAGGGATAAGGATTTCAGTTGCATATTCCCCAGATATTCCATTGCATTTGACACACAGGGTCTTGATTTTACTCAGATTTGGGATATTGCAACCCTATCAGGAGCTGTGTTGGCTAAATAGATTTTGTTACAATATATATACATATAGAATCATCGAATGATTCTATATAGAATGATGATTTGGCTTGGAAGCAACTTTAAAAATCACCTAGTTCCAAACCCCTTGCCACGAGCAGGGAATTTTCCACTAGATCAGGTTGCTGAAAGCCCCACCCAGCCTGGCTGGGAACACTTTGAGGGATGGGGTAGCCACAGCTTCTCTGGACAACCTGTTCCAGTGCCTCATCACCCTCACAGGAAAGAATTTCTTCCTAATATCTCATGTAAACCTCCCCTCTGGCAGTTTGAAGTCATTCCCTCTTGTCCTATCGCTACACGGCCTGTCAGAAGTCCCTCTCCAGCTCTCTTGGAGCTCGTTTAGGTTTGAAAGGGGCTCTAAGGTCTCCCCAGAGCCTTCTCTTCTCCAAGCTGAACAACCCCAGCCTGTTTTCATAGGAGCATCTTTGTGGCCTCCTCTGGACTTGCTCCAACAGGTTCATGTCCCTCCTATACTGGAGCCCCCGACCTCGATGTAGAACTCCAGGCAGGGGCTCACTAGAGCAGAGTAGAGGGGGACAGTCACTCTTCTTTTGACGCATCATGTACACGAGCAAATTCCCATTTCTTGCTTTCAAGAGAAAATCATGCCTTTTACTTGCATATAGCCCACATTCTTAGTTCCTTCCTCCCTTCGTATATATTATCTATGCCAGTACTGCAACTTTGCAATCAAACAACTTCCTCTGCTCATTTACATTCATCAGCCTTCATGGTATGTGCCAAATGCAGAGCCACTGAAAAACAGAGGACTGGTGAGCAAGTGCTACTGCCTGCCAATACAATAAATTGTGCTACAGAAACTAATAGGATGTGTGTCGAATGTTTAAAGAAAAAAACAACAAAACAACTTCCACCCACCCAAATATTAATTGAACAAATTGGCCAAAAAGCCTCACATTCTTACATAAATCTTTTATTAAGAAAAGATGTAGTAAGAAAAATTTGGTCCCTATCAAAAGGAAGCTTAGAGAAAGCAATGTCAGAGAGATACAAGACAATGGCGATATATCCCTTAGACATTATTAGTCTAAAGGAAACCCTTCTAATTTGAAAGCTAACTAAAAATTGTTGCCTAATATCCCATTAGCTGGTTTCAAAATCTGTTTCAACAGCTCAAACAGTTTTCATATTACTGGGACTGGACAGATGCCTACAAAGGCATAATTTGAATTTGTTTCTTATAAAACAGCTCATAAGTAAAAAATACCCTGTTTTAGCTATTATCAGACATATTTTTCTAGGTGCCCATAATGGCAAAACTAGCGTAAGCCATTCACATCGTTAAAGCTTTGGGAGCTGACCAGGCTGGGTACATGGGCTCTATGAGACCATAAAGAAAATGTCTGTGAGCAAATTCCTATCAAGAATGAATCAGAACTCTATGTAAAAGGGAATTTCAGCACCTCTGGCCTAGCAAAGTGCTGCCAATTTAGGTATATAAGATAGGTCACTTTCCACTCTGAGCCTGTTAAGTCAGTGTGACTTCTTAGACAAGACAGAAGGACTCGGAGCAGGAGTCTGTGTGCATTAGGGAAAGAACAAATCAACCCATGTCATAAATCTGCTCTTTTCTTACAAGAGCCAACCTGAGAGGTTCCTTTGTGAGCTCTGCAGGTTAAACCAAAGCAGTCAAGCTCTTTTTTAGGTAGTTCTTGACCAGATTTGCTTATTTTGTCCAACCACACACTACTGACTCAGAATGCCAGACAAACGCCAAAGTCTTTCTACTTAGACAGCATTTCCAGGGAGAAAAAACAATATGTTGTAGGAAACTTAGGTGGGTATTAGTCCTTTTTGTGCTTGTATTTTTTTTTTTTTTAAAACTAATAACACACCCTCATTCTAAAATTCACAATCACATCTTTTAATGGTTGTAGCTTGTGCCAGCTCTCTGGATTAGTAAATCAAAATAATGAAATTGTGAAACATCTTCCTTCCATCAAGAAAATAATAAAAAGGAAATAGTTTTAGGGCTTTCCCCAGCATTTGCAGTGATGATCTTGCCAATCAATTCTTGTTGTGTAGTGAGCAGAAAAGAACTAATTATATGACTTTTTTTTTTTTTTAATTTTTAATTTCAGAACAAAGAACATATAATAATTATTGGTCCTGGAAACTTAAATATAGAATATACTATAATCCGGAGTTCAGTTTGACTTGAGGGACTAGTAATAATAATAAGGTATTATGCAGCCCCAAGGAGCTTCATATCTAGAAGGTAAATACTTAAAAGCCATGGTACATCAGCAAATCCAGAGGCAGGAACAGAGATTATTATGGTTTTAGGTGAGGGTACATTATAATTCTTGTTTTTAAATCAGCTTTAAATCTGACTGCAGGAGAGCTGGAACTCAAAGGGAGATTTGGTGCTCAACAACATGAGAAGAACCTGCATTTCACTTTTACTCCTTGTCTGTTGGTACTCAAATTTTAAAAAGTGCCTGAAAATCATTACGAATTGAGCAAACTGAAGTTAAAATCTCTGATCATGGAGTGGAAATACAAAGCAGACAACTATGTTGTGTTTTCCTTCATTCCTTTCCCCTCAGACCATGTGTTTGAAATTTAAAGTCATTGTTTGCTGATTTTTTTTTGTTGTTGTTGTTCACTTTCTACCTACAATGTTTTGATCATCTCAATTCAGTTTGTCATACAAAAGGATTCTCACTGTAAAACCTCAACCACATTACCCTTGTTTTTGACAAACCAAAAAACCTTGGTGGTTAAAGTTATTAAACGACCCCCTTATTCTCAAAGCACTGAACAGCACCTCAGCCATAACTCTACATCAGTAACAACATATGATCCATATTATATAACTGTAGAGTCTAACTACAGTTACTCTAGAACTCTAGTAAATATATTTTCAGTAATTAATTAAGAGTTGCACTGTGGTTTTGTGTCTCCTAAAGGGCCAGGCTGCCTTGGGTCACCTACCCTGTGTTTTGCTTTGCTTCTGAGCAACACAAACCTTGAGAAGGAAAAGGAGAGAAAGATCATTTCTAGGGTACTCTGGCTTTACTTCTTGGAAGAGTCAGTGCACCAAATGAGATGGAGGACTTCAGTCACGGGCCAGTTTAAGCTACATAGGATAGCCATTGGACTATGGCAGAGGGTGATTAGTGCAAAAGTTACTCTCTGAAACATAAATTTTGATTAGAAATTAATCCTATGGCACTGATGCTCCCTTTAGTTGTGCTTTCTGAAGAGCTGCTTTAGTTAGGTTGGCTGCTGAGAATCCTCTCATCAGGATGCTTCTTCTCCACAAATACCAGGAATAGCATAGATCAGAGAACCCACCACTCAGCATAAATAGTCTATTTCTATAATGCTTGACATCGTGCTTTTGGATTTTGGATGAGTGACCAGCATTCATCTGTCATCTTATAGAAATGAGCCTACTCCTGCAGCAAGGGGCTCTTGGAGAAACACTCCGTAAAATTAAGGGTGGAAAAGTCAAGAAGATGAGAGAAGCATCCCAAAGAAGCCCCTGAATTAAGGGAAAGGTAACAGCTGGATTAATGTTCAACTGCTTCATTTTGGGGTTTGCCACGAATAATTAAGTGTAATTAATAAATAGTGCCCTGAAGATAGGATCAAACAGACTTTGGGTGTGGTGCTTAATCCTTCCTGAGTTGGAGAGTAAGGCCAGCAGTCTATAATGGATTTAACTAATTCTCTTAATTGCAGCTTCATTTGCCTGATCTTTCTAAATGGTATTAATCTAGTGATTTGCAGAATAAGCACTTGGAAAAGACTTACCAAAATCACGGTAGGATCTCAAAGATATATTTCTCTTCTTAGATTTTTTTTCAGTGGGAGAAGAGATTTCATTGTCAATGCAAATTCTATTAATTTGGCTAAGTGTTCACAGTCTTTGTTGGTATAAATTAAGAATTTAAAATGTCATTAACAAATTCAACCCTTAGAATCAACATCGGTAATGACAAATTCTGCAAGAATTAGTTATTTATAGATTAAATATTTTTCAAAGGCAAAGCTTCAGCATTTCACTCTCATTTCCATACTGGATACTGAAGCACTGTACAGATTTCTGTGTCTCACAGAAACATTCAGCAGAAATACATCCCACATGTTGACAACCACACTGGGAGAGGAAGATAATCACATTTCTTTATCACCCTATGCCTGGACAACAACAAATCTGCACAAGAAACCTTTAGCTCTGAGCAAATTCCAGCTAAAAGGAGTTATACATCATATCCTCAGGTTTTCCAGATCAGATCTGCCCTCTGCTCCCATCACACATCACCACTCAGGTGTTCGGTTCCCTTCTCTAGAGAGCTTGCTAAGTTGAGACCAGCACAGCTAAAACAATTAAGAAAACACTGAGATGCAGAGGTTAAACCTACGGCCAAAATTCCTCTCCTTGGGCACAATGGAAAATTTCTTCCCTGACAGCAGTTTCTTGTAGTAATGAAGTGCAGCTCACATGGAAAGAAGTGAAGCTGACTGAATGCCTTTGACTTGCCAGAGATGACTAGTTGTGCCAGCTTTGACTCTTGAGCCATTTTGAGTTTGATCCTGTAAGTACCACAAAGGGAACTGCTGTTCTACTTGCCTGAAACTCAGCAGCATCATTTGTGCTGTCACCCATGCAAATAAGTGGCAAAATTCTCACTGGCCCAGTGGTGCCACATCTACCAGCTGAGTCCAGTTCTGCCATGCCTTTAGCTCATGGGAAGGAGTCTTCTATGTTTTAATCATAAACCATGAATAAGATATAAAAAACTTAAAACATGACTAACATGAGCTGTTCAATCAGGCACATGAAAGTGTAGGTTCATAATGTAGGCTCACATCACTTGATTTTTTTTCTGCTTGTGGTTTGCTGCCTCCATTGCTGTTTTGCCTTCAGTTGGGCTGTAAGTTTTTAGGAAAAATGTGTTTGTTTTTTATCTCTGATTTTGTTCAGCATTCAACACTGCAAATCCAAGGGCCTGTCACCCTACCCTACTATTAAAAATCAACAACAGTTATGATTTTATTATTTTTATTTTCATTATCAAATCAAAGAAATATTCCTCTTTCAAAGCTGCACATGCTGTCGCAAGTAGCAAAGTGCATGTGATATCCATGGCTCTTTTGCTGTTCTTAGCTAGCCACTAACTCACTTAATTTTGTGTAGTTTAGCACATTACAAGATTGTTCAGGAGTGCTATAAATGATGTCAGGCACCATCAGAAACCACTTCAGAAAATCATTGCCTGTAGCCAGATCAAAAGGTGAACACCTGGAAACTTGCAGTTCTGGGAAAGCAGAATAAATCTTTTTTTTTTTTCTTTTTCCTTTCTGCCCCCCTTTCTCTTCCTCTTGAAGATTTGTTTCTTTTTGCCTTAAAGAATTTGAAAGGTTTATTTACAGCTTTTCAAATGACCCCTAATCTATTTAGAAAAACATAGCATGGCAAATTCATCTTGGGTGTAACTCCATTTGTTGATTTAAGCAGACTTGTGCCAGAAGGGAGCCTGGCCCAGGAGTTTCTCTGTGGAGAAAAACAAAGCATTTGAATATAATGCTTAATTGGCTTGTTGAGTCCCATCACAGATTGTCCTGGACTATATTTATTAAAGGTAATTCTTTTATTTTGGTAAGATTGTATCAGTGACTGAAACTCCGGGTATTAGCTTTAAACCTTGTCTTGTTCCCCAGGCTTCACTGCTTGAGGCTGATAATTTTCACAGCACCTGACAACGTTTAAAGAGACATTGTGTTATGTAGTTGAGTGAAATCTAAGACCATAAATAACTGGGAAAGTTGCTTATTTTGTCAGATATCAACAATATAATTAATTACAATCCATCAGGGTCAACTTTTAGGAAGTAATATAAAAAATTGTTTACTGTGGAATCACAGTATTCAGAGATGTGCTGGGAGCCTGTTGTAAAGACATAGAGTCTATAAGTAATACTAAAGTGATGTCTGCCATAGGTAATTTAATATAAAGATAATTGTTTTGTTTAAGCTTATAAATTGCTGACATTCTTCTCTTGACCAGGTTTATATAGTGATTCACTGTTTTTATATGGATTCCTAATTTTTTAAAATAAGGATATTTCTTATTTTTTAAAAAATGATTTTTTTTTATGAACACATAAACACTAAAATAATACCTTTATGAAACATACGAAGGGTCTGGGGCACAAACAATCCTATCAGAAACTGTAGCTGCTGCTTTTCATGTGATACTGCACTAAGCATAGAGCAAGAATCTGGCTGTAAGAGCTCTCTCCATATGTTGTACATGGAGCGGGGGCACCAGGGAGAATGGAAGGACACTGAGGGACAGGACTGGCAAAAACTAAAAGGGACAAAGCAGAGAGCAGGTAGAAAGTCAGAAAGGGGGAAATACAGGAATGTTCTGAAAGCAGAAATCAGCAAGTGCAATGGGAAGGCTGAGGCAGTGATGAAGTCAGCAGAAAATTGGTGAAGAAATTGTGCATGTTTTAGAAGAATCAACTGGTTTGCTTTTGTTTGGATGCTAATGATGTGATTGTGTTGGAGTTTTTGGTTTTCTCAAGTACAAAAAAAATCTGTACGGTTTTAATTATTTTACACTAAATGAGATCACTTTAAAGAGTAGCATTTAGTGTCAATCATAGAATATTTCCATCCCTTTCTTCCAACTTTAATATACCAATGTGAGAGTTGCAATCACTGTACTATTCTGGCCTTACACCATGACTTTGGTAATACAGTTTAACAAGAGCATATGGAAGCACACATCAAACCGACCTTACTAAGAGGAAAATTTGTTTCAAAAATTAAAATTACTTCCCATGTGCAAGCAAATCTTTTTGCAGGAAACGAACTAATAAAACAGAGTCTTTTTGAGGCATCCAAACAGTGTTTTTACAAACCAACTTGTTGCTAAAGAAGCTGTCTGGGTGCATGCATTGCTGCCAAAACAATTAGTTTACTACATATGCTAATAATACATGTATGATATCAGCAACTAAGTATGCTAATAATTAAGCCAGGGCTAAAATATTAACATTTTTTTTTAAAAAAAGGTATTCTGAATGCTGGTTTGATTTATTCAAAAAACTTGAATTTATGCATCACAAGGAAGAAGTTTCATTTTTCTCATACAAAAGAACAATAGGTAATTTAAAAGCAACAGATCTAAATATTGTCAAACCCCAAGCAATTATTTGAGATAGAGTAAATGAAATGCTCAAATTATTTCTCTCTACATATCTGATCCAGTGTCACTGGGATTTTAAAACTGACTTCATGAGAGCAAGGTCAAGCTCTGCAGTAATAATGACACTATTTTGAGCTGAATTTACCAAGTCTGATAACTTTTGGTTTTGCTCTGGTGAGCTCTCCTTTATGAAATACAGTTACAATTCTTTCCGTGGTTCCAGGTTACAAATGGCAAACTTAAAAACATAAATATTTCTCTTCAGATTATGTTAACTGTAGTAACAGCTATATTCAGTTAGAGCTCTTAAACCTTTTAATAAAGCAGATACTTGACACAAAGGGGTTTTAAATACTTTTTGTAATAGATGTAGCCTCAAAAGGTTTAAAGTGATAAATCTGAATATAGAGTAATACTTCTTAGTATTTTCCATATAGTCTTTAGGTATTAGTGTTGCATAATAAATACATGGTTTAGATATTTGTTCATAGAGGTCTTTCCTTGAACTTAAGTGTAAGTTATCTAAACAGTTGAAAAAAGATTTATAGTTATGAAGAGGCCTATATGTCAAGCAGTTTTATGATATGTTCCATAATAAATTAGCAATAAATGGATACAGGTGACTGTGGAATTTATGGCCTTTAATGTTTTAATGCTTCACTAAAGAAAAACCTATTATTAAGGTCCTAAAGGGTAATACAGGAATACCATCTACAAATTGTCAAATTAAATAGTTGTTGCCAGGTATTTGAACAGTGGAATGTTTTGTCTTGACCAGCAGCAGGGGTAGACAGCAAAGAAAGTAAGAGAAGACCAGATCATCTCAGAAGTAACAACTGAACATTTCATCCTGCAAACCTCACACACTGAAAATGATGGCCCTGATCTTTAACCAGCTCCCATTTGAAAACCTGTAATTATCTAGGTGGTCTAAGTTTACTCGTATGGCTCTGAATCACTCAAACAGGTAAAGGCTGAAAGATTCATCCCAGTTTAATGGATGGCTAAAAGCCAGTGAGCGAAGCTTTGTTTGGCAGAGATGTTTTAAAATGCTTCTGTCCACATGAAAACTATTGCTTGAATCCAAGAAGTAATACACTGTGGAAAAGAAATGGATTTCATTGTTCTAACAGTGACCTCAGGTAATACTGGAAAGTGTCCTAAAACAAATGGGGGCAAATCCCAATCTGTTGCTGCAGATGCCCGTGAACCCTTGCTACAAACATCTCTTGAGTGGATAGATCCCCATCAAAAGATAAAAAATGTGGATAAAGCTGATGAGAATGCAACCAGAAGATAAACCAAACCTTTGGTTCAAAGCAGGGATGGTATTTGGTGAGGTAAAAGGAGAAAGATTTATCTTTGAAGAGAAAGCAGACCTGGCAGTAAGGAGTTAGGATCCCAAAGCTATTTGGCAATTCTCCTCTCTCAGGAGAAACAGTCCCCCCAGGAATGTAGCAGAGACCCAAACCATCCCTCAAAATTACATTTTAAGAGTAAGCATATCCAAGCCATTAGCAGGACGTCTGGACATTAACACATCAGCACAAAGATAGAGCAAGGGGGAGGGGGGAAAGAGTTATGCAAAAGTGCTCTGCAACTGCCATTGGGGCAGTTCATCTCTAACAGGAAACACATGTTATACAATCCTCTGCCTAATAGGGTTGGACAGTAATTAAAAAATATCTTTTATTTGGAGAGCTGGGTCTTGAAACTACCAACTTGCACCATCAATCTTTTTGATCTACTGCAAAGATTTGCAGCAGAGGTCAGTGAGCAGGAGCTCTGCCATTTGTGGAGGGACAAGGACAAATGGGATGGGACAGTGAACTGCAAAACAGATACAGTCATTACATACAGTTATCGGCTGTTTGTGGTTAGGGGAAAATCAATCCATAACCAGAAGATGCACCAAATAACTGTTCCATAGCAGAGCCTGGAACAGTGCAACGTTCTAGTCACTCTCTTGGAAGATGTGTCAGATTAAGGCCGTTCAATTGATCACCAGCTTGGCTTCAGTAAAGAGAGAAGCTCCCCACTGCAGATAGCTGGGATAAAGGTAATTAACCCATAAGGGTTGCTCACTTCTTAGTTCCTTTCCTTTCCATGTTCTATTGTCATGACACCACTAGATGTTTTTCTTTATCTTGTCAGGACTAAGAATCTCTCCTTTTTTTTTAGATTTTTGGGGTGTTTTTAAAGAGAATTTGATGAAAACCTGTGATTTCATCTGGAAGTTGTCTTCTATCCTTGTGCTGTGAAGAGCTAACTTCCAGATCACCCTTCCATCCATGTGTCTATCAGATGTGTTCATCTTGTGCTGGGTTGGGCAGGGTGGTTGTTTTGCCTTCTTTTTTTTCCCACTATGAACTATGAGCTTATCTGACCCTTAGCAGTGACTGCTGCAGGTGAGTTGTAAAGCTATCTGCTGTTCAGATAAAACTCAGATACTATCTACAAGTATGACCTCTCTTTCCAAGAGCCTTCTACTGTGCTCTGTCCAGAGGGCCACCAGCTGTTGCTTCCCAGGGAAGGCTTTTGCCCCCTGGGAGCATTAATGGCTACAGCAGAGCCTAGTATTACGGAAACTCTAAATAATTGCTGTTTCCTTGTGCTTTTATTTGTTATTCATCACTTGTCCTAAAAATTCTGTATCACTGTAAAAGATAGATTATTGAATAAAGATCCCATGATTATTTCTTTGAACTCTTTCCCCCTCAGGACAGAACAGACTGAGATGATTGTGTGAGCAAAGGATTAATTTACCTTGAAAAGTGTCCTCAGATTTGGCTCTAGGGTGTAATATCACCTTTCTATTGTCTCTGAATCACTTCCACTCAGGAAATACGAGGGAATGACATCCTCAGATACTTTTCTTTTTCTCCTTGGACAGCACAAGTCAACAGACTTAGATCTTTCTAACCATCTTAGGGTAACAGTAGAGTTATGCCTGACTTCAGTAGCTGTGATGAAGAGTCCACATACAGAAGTTCACAAGAACACTCAGCTTCTGGTGACAGGAAAAAATAAAACAACTCTTGTGCAAAGACAGCTGATATCTTCTAAACAAAAAATAAAAAACAACCGATGTGCTCATTCAAACAAACATTTATTTAATTTACATATTTAGCTAGTTATTTGTGCAAATGACATAAAAAACTTCACTACTACTTCACCACAGGTAAAGTTCTTCTTTATAACTACAGACTTCTAAATAATCATTTTCAGGATTTTCTGTCTCTGTCTACTATTCCAACATGATAAGTCTTTAAATATATTATACAGCTGTATTTATAGAGATTTCAAATGTATGGATATTTTAATGGCACCTAAGGTAGTTTAAATGAGTATCAAGAAATAAAATTTATGGATTTTAGATGCTTCTTCATTTAAAAGCACACAGAAAAAAGTGAGGAAGTGATAGGTATAATGCACCACAATTGCTTTGCATTTGGGATTTTCAAACATGTTTAAACCATTGGAATCTCTTCATGCATTCAGACAAATTTCAAAGAGCTTTAAAGAGTCTTTCTTCATACAGATGCTCTTCATTGGGAATGGGCATGAACCAAAGCCCTACTTTGGATGCTCTTCTTCCAGTCTGTGGCTCTGCATCACAACCTGAATTTTGCAGCTGAGGTCCCTCCCTGTTATATCCAGGATTGAGTATTCTTGTAACACTTGTACAGCATCATTTCAAGTATTAAAATTTTATCAGCGACCTCTGAGAGCTACAACTGGGAAGGAAGGGATGCTAGTCTTCAGCTCCAGCTGTCAGACTTGTACTTGGAGATTGGACTGCAGGGACAGATGATGTTTCCAGGAAGCACCAGTGGGAACTGCAGTATCGCTTGTCATGTACTGCAAAATGTGATTGCTCTTGGTTTGAGCAGTGTGTGCTGAGCCAAAACCAGCACAAGCTGATGTGAGTAGAGATACAGGAGGTGTGTAGCTTTCATGACCAGGTTTCTGGAGCCATTGTCAGAGCAACTGGAAGCAGAGGAAAGGGGAGCAAACTTTGCTTTCAGACACAAAGGTAAAGGGAACTGGATAGAAGCAGGAGATCTGTCAGAAGGAACGAAGAAAGTGATGGAAGGAGCACAAGAGAGAACCATGCCCAAGTAAAGATGAAGAAATTAAGATGGAGATTTTTCTTCTAAGGACAAGACAGGACTACATAAAATCAGAAATATATTGTAAGAGGAGTTTAAGTCTACTAGAAGGACAAGGGTTGCTGTTAGCAAGATGAGGAGGAAGATGCTGAGATTAGAACAAACTGAAAGAGATGCTGTAAGAGATGGTATATATGGTATACTGATGAAAAAGAATGAAAATAATAAAATGGGTGTGTCAGTTCATATGAATTTAGACATTTCAGGAGTTTCTGGCAAGTTTATGCAGCAAAAAAGAGGGTCAACTTTGTTGAAAAGAAGAAGAAAAATAAGACAGAAAAGTGAATTAATCAGCTTCCAGATCTGTGAAGCTGGTGATACTTTCTGTATGCTCAGAAGGGGCTTCCTAAAAAGCAGAATCTCTTCTGATGTTGAAAGAGAAACATAAAATAAAAGCACAGTAGCTATGACTGAATCTCCCTCATATATAAAGGTACATTTGCACATACAGTTTCAATATAAGGCAATAGTCTAAGATGCCAAGTTTACTGTCTGACATCCCAGGTTAATTTATTTATAGTCCATTGTTTTATGTTATTTCCATAATAATAATGAATTGTGATGTTTGGGGATTTTTTTCTTCTTCTGTCCTAAGCGTATGTGTTAAATTGAATTCTGTATCCAAATATATGTTCTCATTTGATATTTGTTTAATGGTTACTTTCCGAAATACAACAAGGCCTAGCTCAATATAATTTCTACTGTGATTTATATAACAGCCAAGTTCAGGGCCATTTCTCTCTCTTTTCTTTTCTTTTCTTTTCTTTTCTTTTCTTTTCTTTTCTTTTCTTTTCTTTTCTTTTCTTTTCTTTTCTTTTCTTTTCTTTTCTTTTCTTTTCTTTTCTTTTCTTTTCTTTTCTTTTCTTTTCTTTTCTTTCTTTCTTTCTTTCTTTCTTTCTTTCTTTCTTTCTTTCTTTCTTTCACCTTCCTGTCCTTCATTTATTTCACTTCAACTAAAGAGGGTCTCAGTGGCAAAAAAAAAAAAAGGTATGCTAATGAAGTACTCTGTTTTCCTTTAATGATACAAACATAATCTTATTCTAACATGCTTATTCCAAATTCAGGCATGAAGAATCAAAATTCAAAACTATTCTCACTTTCAAAAATAAAACAAATAGGTAAAAATCTCTAGAACATAGATTTAAATCATAGCAGAGAACACAGACCTTGAAATCAATAGTTGAGTTCATATATAAAGCTGAAATTTCACCCCTAAAGACTGTGTGGGGATTCTAGCCCAACCTTTTGTCTGTAAATCCACTTTATGAAACATCCCCGCCTGGGGACTGGCAGAATGAAGCAATAGCAGAAAGTCACCTCTCCAGGAACCAAACTGACTGCAACTTGTCTGGTGTTGGATGTCTGGTTCTGGTTTTACTTCTCTAAGACTGAAGCTAAACTATGTATTCTTGCCCTCTGTCATTTGACAGAGGAATGTGCTCAGCCCCCTAACATTTGCACTGCTTGTCTTGCTGCCATCGTTAAGAGAACCTACTGCCTTATAAAAACGTAACTACATGTGTTTCATAAAAATCGATATAAAAATAACAACACTGGGGTACTTACATCTTTCTGGAACAATTGAATTCTTAAACAAGCATCTCTGGTTCTTCCTCCTGCAAATGGATCAAATTACATTTCACTAGGTAATAAAGTGTGGTACAATAGCCTGCCCAATCTGTTTTCATCTTGTCTTGTACTAAGTTTCAGATATACTCACTCATTATTCAACCTAATGGGTGTGTGTTTGGCAGATATTGAACGTTAGAGCTCTCCTTGGAAGTAGCAGAGGTTAACTGCTCCTAACAGCCTCTTTCCTTCCTTTCTGGGCATGTTTTCCCCATGAATAATAGAAACAAAAGAACTGAATGTCATAGTACCTCAGAATGAAGGTGCTGGTACAGACCACAGCTATGAAATAATGGTAGCAATTGTTTCGTCCTAATCCTTGATTACCCCAATGGAACCTAGTCCATACCTGGAAATATTTTGAAATGTATCAGGGAAGGAATTTGCTTTTGACAAAATGCTTGCAGAATTGAAGGTCTGCATTATTATTATTATTTATTCACTTTATTGGCAGTGTTTGCATGATTGTGGCTCTCCATGAGAAAAAAAAAATGCTGTCAGAGGCTGAACTGGAGATGTTACAACCTTCATTCAATTACCACTTCAGAGGAAGGAAAAAAGTCTTTCTAAATACAAATGACCTAATTTAATTTTAACTATGAGCCAAATAATGGTCATTACAGTCCTGTAAATGGTTCTGCTGCATAAACTGAAAAACAAACTTACTTTAAAAAACAGAAGCCTGAGAAACATATGTATATAATTTCTAGGCTCTATAGCAAGGAATTACACAAATTGCTAATCATGCACCAAAATTTATATATTGTTGATACAGTTAAAATGTTTTGTCTTTGCTCTCGTTTTGTGCTATAATATTTTTCTAGTCCCTGCACTCAAAGGAGATACATCACATTTTGATGTAGTTAGGCTCTTTCCAAGGTGTGAAATTGGTAAGTACCAACACCACAGGAAAAAGATTCTTTCAATACTGCGCTGTGCCACTTGAAGCAGTATTACCCTTTGGCTTCAAGCCAGCAAACTCCAGTGAGAACTATTTTATAGCACATGACTATAATAAAAGATATTTAAACATGGCCTAACAATGGATTAAACTGGTAAGACATAGTTTGTGTTAGATCCCAAGGATGAATATCAAAAATAGAGGCAATAGTTTTGAAACAACAGCCAGCAGTGAAAAGTTTACTTCTAATATAAACCAGACAGTCCCCAAAATAATTTGTGGTTTATTTAATTCTTACCGTTCATCTTGTGTTCTTTTGAGTAAGCTAAAGTAAGACACCCGCATAAAAACACCAGCTGGTTTAGATTTTGATTCTGGATCTTTAGTGAGCTGAAAACTGTAATCTGCATCTGCAAGGGTGGGGAGTTGCTTTTGTAAACAGGAAAAATAAGGATTTGCTGCAGGGGGAAGGGGAGCTTATGAGAAGGTGCATTTTAGGAGAAGAGAGAAAAAAAAAAGAACCTTGTTAATATATTATAATAAATTACTGTTTTGTCATTATCTGGTTATATTTGCACAAACATCAATTGCATATGAGCCCTGAAAAAGAATGTTTCATTGCCTTTAATACGCACTGCAGTGTGCACCCATACAAAATCATTACTGTAACAAAACCAGCTGCGTGTAATAGAAAGCAAATGATTTACAATGTTACTATAAGAAACTACTTTATTTCATATTATCATAAAAAGAACAGCACTGAAAATTTGCATGACAAACACAAGAATCCAGGAAATTCCAAATCTAATTCATTTTTAGGTTTTAATAGGTATTAACTTACAGAGGTGAATTGTTAAGAACATTTCTTGAACAGTATTTCCAGAGAGTTTAGCTGCAATATTGGAACTCCTATTTAGTGAAATGTGAACTAGCCCAGTAGATGAAGAAAATATATAAGCTTTAAATTCGCTGCTGGACCTAAGAAAAGCATATTTATTTTTATCACCATGCTATGCCTGAAGGTTTGAGTCCATCAGGGATCTCCCAAGTCATTAGATTTTCGGTCTTCTAAACAAAGACTGCTGGATTAGATGCTGTTCTAAACTTTAAGTTCTGTTACCAACCTGCTAGTTACTGTTTGTAACTGTTGTGAAATTTTAACAAACAAACATGAGCAATTTCAAACCCATGTTCTGCCTGGTCAGGGAGTAATTGGAATACTCTACTGATTTAGCAGATTATGGAGCATAGAATCTCAGTTCCGTCTCACACAAGTCATGAAGTAAGTTTCTGCTGTGTCGTAGAAGGTAACCCTATTATATTCAACTATTGACGGAGATAACAGCTGTTACCAAAAAGGTGGCAGGCAAGTAAAACAAAAACTGAAATCTTGAACAAATGAAGCTTTATAAGACCCAGGCAGAACTCAAACAAATGTTCAATGAAAGTCACTTTTATGGCTTTACTTTGGTTTATCGCAAGGCAGTAATAAATGTGTCTCATTAAAAGCCAGTAAAAGAACACCACCTACACCACCAATTGCTGTAACTGCAGATATAGCAGATCTGGAATAGTTACCTAAAGACCCTCATTTCCTAGCATTTAATGCTTCCCTGTCCATATAAACTAGGCTTCTATGGATTTAAAGACTGTTGGATGCTAAAAGCAGCAGCTGTTGCTTGGAAAACGACACTTTCAAAGCCCTGTTTCTTTCTCAAGGTGAAGTTCGAGGAAGGCTGAATGAACATGGAACTCTTCTTGGCAAAAAAAATCAACTGCCAGAGGACATGCCAACAGAAAAGCAAGCAATTCCCCCATCCTGGCTAGAGCATAAGTGTTTTGCCTCAGCTTTATTGCTCAGCGGGTCAAATTCATTCCTGGTGAAATGGCAGTTCCCATGGTGAAGCCACAAGAAAATTCTGAAACCTTCTGGCACCTGTCAAGAAATGGGGATGTGAAAGTGGGGGGAGGAACTGGCATGTAGAAGCTGGGATTAAGGGTGGGAGCCACCACATAAAAGGTTATTCTTGTTCTAGTTGTTAGAACTTTTTTATTGCACAGAATTTACATACATGCTTATTAAGTGGTTTAAAAAAGAAGCCTGACAGATATTAAACAGCATGCCACACTCTTTATGCTGCTGCCATACAGATGTGTCCAAAGCATAAACAGACTTACAGTCAGCACTTGATTGCTCTATGGGAGAGTATCACTGTAGTAAATTTCTCCAGACTTTTCGGGACAATTAACTTGAGAATTGGAAGCTTTTTCCCCCACCCCCCCCAGATTTGATCCTTTGCTTGATCTCTTGCTGCTTTCCAATTATGCAGGGAAAATATATAGCAAGTGTTTTAGTACCCTAGATTGAATTTCCTAAGCCTAAGCTAGCAGCAGAATTACTGGGCTAGGGATTCTGGCACAAGAAGTACAGCTGTGTGTGAGCTGGTGGGAAAACTACTGGAATATCATGACTAGTCTTCGTGTTCACACTTCAAAGAAGCCACGGAAAATTGAAAATAGATCAGGAAAGAATGATTTCAAGATCTAGAGTATCTGCCTTTTAGGGATAGATGTTTGCAGCCTAATCTGTTTACTTTATCAAGAGAAAGATTAAGAGACTTGATCGATATATTAATCTTACTCACATAGAAGATTTGTAATGCTCCGTAATTTAGCAAATAAAAATTAATCAAGACCTAGAAGCTGAAAATGGTCACATTCTGCTTATAGATAAAGCAGATAGGATTATTAACAGTGAGGTTAAGTAGTCATCAGGAAAACTTCTACAAAAGGATTGTGGGTTCTTCATTCCAGATAGAAGCTTTTCAATCAAGACTGGATGGCTCTTTGACGTAGGGAGAGCTGTGAACGGGGCTGGGTGCAGGTTTCCCAGGCAAGGCATTCTGGCCAGGGCAAATGTGTTAATTATGATGAACCCTAACACCAAGAGAGTGCTTGAGCAGGCCAGTCTTCTTCAGGTGGAATAACTGGCAAAATCAACATCAGTATATGAACCATGGTAAAGCTTACCTGAAGAGTCTCCTCTTCACAGCAACACTTTGGGAAGCTCTGTCACCCATGCCTGGTTTAGTGAACAGGTCTCTCTTTCCTTCCTGATACCCTCTATGTCCATGCTTTCCTGTACAAAGAATAAAAATGGAGCCATATTTTTATATTGGCTATAATATAGCCAATTTGTTCAATCTCACTAGTGCCATGCACAAAACAACTGCTCTAATCTTTCTTCTACTACTTTACCTCTTTTTTTTTTTTTTTNTTTTTTTTTTTTTTTTTTTTTTTTTTTTTTTTAGTTCAGACACTTAAAATTTCGGGCCTGCTACTGAATCAAAAAGTCTGAAATAGCGTCTTCTTTGGGAGCATATACTGGATACTTAAATTTTGAAGATTTTTTTTCTGCAATTTAAGAAATTCCAGTGATGACCCTGAGAAGTCATACCTTGGCTGGGATGACATTTAAGTTAATACCTACAATTGTGTGTGAGTTACACTGAGTAAAGGTTATTTAATGCTAGTTATGTAATGATACTTAATGTTATGTTAATATTAGTCTTGTGCCCCTAGTCAGCACTTTCCAGGCATTACTATGCTGCTCAAACTCAGCAATGGTGCAATTATCAGTTTCTTGATATTATCACTAGCAATGGAAGGATCCAGGTAGTGGCAGAACACTGCACAAAACATAAGTAGATAAATAAATAGCAAGAATATCTGAATGCCCAAGTGAAGCATTTAATCACATAGACTTTTCTATCACCAGGAATGAAAGCAGACATGTCACTACAGTAATATAGGGAGAAAAAAAAATGAGATTGAGCAGCAGCAAAGAAACAAAGGAGAAGCTGAAGGAAAACAAAATATGGAGATGATTTAAAATCATTTGTGAGACCTGTGCCTGCTAATGCATTTTTTTCAAATGATTATGACTTACAGAAAATACATTCAAACATCTTCTTCTCATTAGAAACATTGAGTTGAAAAAGATACAACCAGTATCCCAGTGTGTTCCTCTAACATGAGATTTTGAACTGCTACGAAGTTGCATCCAACATTGGTATGTCTTAATATCATATGTTGCTGAATGATGAGACATCTGTGTTCTTATATGGACAATCACATACACCCCAACATCAGCAAGAGGGTTTCTAGAGAACAACTGCTGGCGTGTTAGCGTGGTTCCTATTTTTCTATTGAGACCAGTATGCTCCACTTTTTATTTCATAGTTTTCTAGCTGATGGGAGTTTCAAAAGAGCTGCTGTAGGGAGCTTTTACTATTATTCACTGTTTTTTCACAGTTAGATAGGCAATGCTGTCAGACATTAATGGTAAAAGAGGGAGCACCATTGATTTAAGCTACGAAGATAGAGTAAAAACCTTAAAGTAATGACAAATCACTTTTGCTAAAGCTAAGTCTATTTCAAGTGATGAGAGCAGATGCTCAGAAGGTGATACCTATATCTAACAGTTAGTATTGACTTTTTTTTAGTGAGGCTTAACCAGAAAGAGCCCCAGTTGCAAACGTTTGGAAGGAAAGACACAGGAGCATGAAAAGTAGAGCAACAAGAGATTGTAACACCAGGTAACTGTTCTCAGTTTCATTTACTCAGACCCTCAAACCAACTAAATCTGATTTTACTGCTCTGCTTTCACGTGCAGGTACACTTTCTGAGCACAATTCTAAAGGGATAGTGGACAAAGTGACAAAAGAGCCTCAATAAATTTCTAGTTTTGGGGAAAGGACTTCAGAGCTGCAAATAATAATCAAAGACTAAATTCTGCTCTCTGTCATATTGGAGAAAATTCAAAGTAATTACCCCACTGGCTTCAGGGGAGTGATCCTAGATTTATATTACTGCAAATGACAGCAAAAATTGGACCCAATATAGAAATAATTTATCTTAGGCCCTAAATATAGTTAGTTGCACAATTCAATCTGTAAATAATGCCTCTAATGCACATATGGCTAATTTACATCCAGACTATGAGAACACATCCAGTGCTGATTTTCAGGATGCTTGAAGCACTAGGCAGTGCCAAAATAAATCTGCAGTATTCCCATAGCCCTCACAATCCTTCCAACTTCTGGTGTTGGGAAGAAGATGCACTACAGATATTTTGGAAAAGTGAAATTCTATCTGCTATATTACTAGTTATTGGATAATTCTTACCAAAAGGGCATAGAAGGCTGGCAAGCAGCACTTCATGTCTACTTGCATGAGTTCTGCAAACTCTCTCCTCTCAAGAAGTTGTTTTTATCTAATTTGTCTCTTACTAGGAGCAGAATTCTAGGAGCAGCTTGAGTTTTCTAAGAATAAACCACACTTCAAAGAAAAGAGGATTTTTAAGTAACACTGGAGAAGAGCGCTTGGAGTACATACATTTAGCACACATAAAACTTAACTACAGCAATTTAATTTAGATTCCTTCCCTAATCACATATTTGTATTAAGACCTTACTGAAGCCAAATTGAAATTTATATTGCTAGGAGGCAAAGATAATATAGAAATCTGAATGATTCATCAACTTGGTAAGAGAAAAAAGTTCTGCCAAAATACCATATCTTGTTCAGCTTTGCAATGTGGGGTGAAGAGTTAGAAAATCCAGGTCTTGGTTTACCAGGGCTTGAAAGGAGACATGTTAAGTCTTAAGCGTAACAAACACATCAACCTTCCTTCCTTCCTTCATTAAATATTTTATGTTTTGTTACTTAATTTTTTGCTTGGTTGTTTGTTGAGGGGGTTTTGTCTCATCAGAGAAGAAGGGTTCTCCTGTTACAAGCATGCAGGAGGTGTTGAGGCCCTGCAGTTAACTGCAGATTAATCACGGCTGACTCAGTGCTGCAGGTGGATTCCATTAGACCCCTGAACAACAGAAGAGACACAGGGTAGTCCTCTGGTAGAAGAAAATCCCTGGGAAGAACTTTGGGGGCAGCTAAGCCTGGGAAAAAGCCTTGGGAACGAGCAAGAAGTTTAAGAGTGTTGTTTTAGTTAAGAAGACCAAACTTCAACACAGATTTCTGACTCATTTAAAGGCATAAACTATGTTTTAAGGTGGGTAGGTATTTCTCCCACTTACTGCTAACTTGGTAGATAAACAAATTATATAAATATAGCAATTTAATCTTCTTATAAATGATTCCCTTTTGTCTGCCCTCACAGAGTCGCCTGCTTATGTTGAATGTGTCCTATAAGGCCCTTTGAGGTCCTAGAGAGGGAAAACCAGTAGAGAAGTTCAGAATTTCCATTGCTAAGAACTTCTTTTAGAACATAATTTTCTGGTATTTGCCAAGATTTTCCTTAAGAGACTTGATAACTTTACAGAATTTGTGAAGTGATGGTCTCTGAGATGCTTGGAGACTTATAAAGAATAATTGACCTAGGCAATAAATGCTGGAGTTATTTAAACCCAGAAGAAGACCTGTGAGGAAGCCTCATACTCAGACAATGATAAAAATCTATTTCTACTTTTTTTCTCTCCTGGTTCTTTAGAAAATCAGAAAGAAGGTCATAATTCTTAAGTTGTTTGTTTCTCCTGTTGAAGTTTTCTTAGGTTCTGCCAAGCACAAAATAATATTATTCTCTGCAGAGATGACAAAATTATCCTCAACTCTCCCAATATTACTGATGTCCGTTTCCAATGCATAGAAGTTATTTGTGATGTTCAAGCATTGGACATGTACTTAAAACAAGAAAAGAATGTGCATATCTAAGTCTAAAAATATATGCCATACAGCCAATTTCCACTTCTAATGTAACTCTTCAGCCTGAGCCCCAGTTTGTGTTACAATGATTTTTCAATGGGTACTCCTCTAAGGGTCAGCTTGGAGGTTTCCAAGTTTTAAGAGGCAAGAGCAAATCTGAATCTAGACCTTAGAGGTTAATTTTAGAAGGGTTTCTTCATGTGACTGTTAGAAGTACTCAAGGACTGCATGATGGGGAGGCTTTGACAGAAGAGCACAATGGTCTGCCTGCCTAAAACTTGTGGTAAAGCTGCCGAGAACTAGGTGTCTTCATGTTTTTAAAAGATGGAATTGAAATCTAACCCAGACAGCTGACTAACATCTTGAGACAAGAGCAATTTGGGTCAAATCTGGATGACTGGCAAGTTTAATTATAGCATTTGATGACTGTTTTACAGCATTTAAGCCTCTTTGAACTTCACAATGGATGAGAGTGTTGAAAGGCTGTGAAACATGTTCAGCTAAAAATGAACAAAAAAGATGATGCTTCCAACACTCCTAGTGGTACCTGGCACTTAATTGAAGTCTGATATTGCACACAGTATTACCATATCTTTGACTCCAGGTTTCTGGTTGAAAAGTAGTGGATTTCTATTAAAACAATGGACAATTCTATGGGTGTTTGCTTGATTTCAAGCTCCCACTCCCCTTTTCAGAGACACATTTCCTTTGCTGTTTCTTGTATCACCCTGTTCATTGCAGCTGTGCAAGAAAGATAGTTGAAAAGTGAGACATCCTAAGCAGAGGATAGGATAATCCACAGCTGGCTGGAGAGAGCAATGGCACAGAGGAAATGATAGTGTCAGTACCTGTGAGGTCAGGACCACCGAGGTGCGTGTAGGGCTTTCAAAAGCTATCAGAGAAAATTCAGCCCTAATGATGAGGCCAAAAGTCTTCTGCTTCTGAGATGTTTCATAAGAGTGAATGTGAAAGGTAAAAGAAAGCACACAGAGCAGGACAGTAGCCTCACTCACCCAGCCTCAGAAAACCTTGAACATTTTGGGATGCAAAATTTGGGTTCAGAACAGAAATTTTATGAATATTCATCTAGACTTTACAGCAAAATATTCCCAGCTTAATGAATTCTTCTCCAACCAAGACAGCAAACAAAAACAGTAGCTTGAGAAAAAACCTCTAATTCACAGTGGTGGGTTTGAGCCCAGCTGTTTGATTTCTGCAGTCAATTAATTCTAGTGAATTCCTGAAGAAGGCATTAATTGAAAAAATAACTACAGCTAAGATAAAGCTAACAGACAACAATGTTCAGTCTCAAAGATTGCACAGTCTTTCCAGAAAATGTACAATCTGGACAGTTGCAACAGCTACTGAAAGTTCATCATCAAGGCAGAAAGCAGAAGCTTGTCACATGTCTACACAAAACCAGCCTGTTCCTCACAATGACGCTCAAAGCAAACACGTCGCCCAAAATCTGCCAACAAAGAATTATTCAGCAAATAGTTTCAAGGAAGAGGTGTCATTTTCATTAAAAAAAAAACCCCAAAATGCTTCTTATTTCGTACGCAGAAATCCTGGAGAAATTAAATCACCAAATTATCTGCTATAGTTTAACACTGTAAGCACAACTGCTCTGATCCTCTTAACAAGACTGGAAGTGAGAAGCAGAAATATGGAACAGTCTCAGCAGCACAGGCAAAATTATTTTCTTGCATTTTCTTTCATAAGGGCAGATAGAATATCAAGGCTGATGTTTAATCAGATGTACTGTCGGCTCAGGAGGGAGAATTGAGAGAGTATTTCAAATTACTGAAATTTAAAAAAATCCACTGTAATTCTCGGAATTCTGTCTTTAAAAAACAATGTTGATCTCCTGGGTCAGAAATTACTGGAAGAATATGTAAAAGAGTTATACAGCACACAGGAGGTTTAAGGTTTTGTATTAAATATACCACAGAGATCCACTTTTGATCTCTGATAAACAACCATTTTTAAAAAACTCTTACGGCTATCTACAGGGAGATGGGATGTCGGAGTAGGAGCACAGGACAGCTATTGCAAATTAGAAATGCAGAAACAGTTTTCTGAGGCCAGAGATTCCAGCTTTGATGGCTTTTTCTTCATCAGCAAGATGAAGATTCTGGTCTTGCTTTTCTCAGCTTTTTCCAACGCTACACAAGTAGTGGCAGAATAGAGAAAAAGGACAAGGCAGAGAACAATACAGGAACTACCAACCATCCACAGGGAGAAATCCTTTTTACCAGTGTTGCATTCAAGGGAGCTTTATTTGAGTGCAAGCTCCAAATGTAATGTTTTGAGATCAAAATCCTCTAAAAGAAACCAAGGACTACAAAATTTGTGATAGGACATCCTCAGGGGGAGTGGACTTGGACAGAAAACTCAACACAGCAATAAGAGTGAGTTTTTAAAAGGTTTAAATTACAAAACAGTGGATATCCATGGTGGACTTACACCATGGCACAGACTTGTAACCAAAATGGTGCATAGAAAATCAAATGGATTTTTTAATGTAATATTCACTAATGCAATATTCATGGACAGTGATGAGCAAAACCTACAGTGCATGCAGGCTCTGAGCAGTGGTGGTGGCTTAGTGAATGGGAGTCTGAGTCATTTCTGGATTAATGTTCTAACACAGTGCCAGGGGACACTGTGTTGCTGGAGATATCATTATTTCTCTGAGATATTTTGTCATTTATATTGCATGTTTCATTCCAGAAGATGACAATTACCCTTTTCCAAAGAGGACGAAATCAAAAGGCCAGCTTACAACTTGACCCTAGAGGGGTATAAGAAGGAGCAAAATATATCTGGTGCACCTTTGAGCAGAATTTTTTATGAAGAACAGAGGTGGAGGAGTTGAGAGGGCATCTCCCCAGCGCCTGCTCCACCAGCTGAGCAGAGAGGAGAGACATGAGAAAGGGAGAAATGTGCAATCTGGCATGTGAGGAGTGTGGAGCCTAAGGAGGAGAGAATTAATAATCTGTTTATTTTTGAAAGCAGGAAAGGCAGAATGGGTATTGTACTGACATATTGTCTGCAGAGGTACAAAATTCCTTCCACCTTCCCCTGTTCAGCTGCCTGCATATGTATTTCAGTCGGCTCCCGTTCAGGAAGAGACAGTAATATGAAATTAGAGAACACTAATAAAAAAAAAAACCAAGAAAAAAGCACAAATCCTGCCTGTTATAAAAACTCACAAAACTTTTCCTAAGACACAGCATGCAAGACATGACGTTTGACTTAAATTTCTGATTAAATAAATACATTCTGCATACCTAAAATAAATTTGTTTTGATTTGATGACTGTATCATGCTTGGTTTCTTTTTAGTGCAATGAAGAACATTCTAATAAAACAGAATTTGTATGTGGCAAAATTCATTTAAGAAATATTCTGACGTACGTATGTGTTTCTGGTTTCCAACAAGAGCCCCATGGCTTTAGTCTCCTGCAGAACACTGTCAACATAATCATTTTTTGGCTCTTCCACCCTGAGATGCTGCTACTCTTTCCCCAAGCACAGCAGCTCACTCTGGGAGTTCCACCGTGAAACATTTGGGAAAAATACCTGAGGATGTGGGAGAGTGGCACCTGCAGAGTAGGGGAAGAAATTTCAGGTGAGGGGGATGGTGATCAGGCAGACAAAGAAATTACTACCCTAAACAATTGATTTACATGGGATTTTTTTCTAAATACAGTCCCAAGACATATTTTGAAGTTACCATTTCCAACTAGATGATCTATTTTCTGGTAACAGCAAAAATCATATAGAATATGGAATAGGAAAGAAGCATCAGCATTGTGTTAAGTATCCCAGTGAGCACAGCTATCACTCTCAGTCAAAATTTAAGGGTCAATGAAGTAGTTATTTAAATTATGCACAGAGATAACGTGAGCTGGGACCCAGGCTAATGACTGTTTGTGGACTGGTGATCCCCAGACTTTTCTGACCCTGGGCAGTAACTGTTCAGCATTAAGAACTGCGGGCAGCATCACACTTTACTCTCCCTAATGGCCTTCAGCTTTAACTTTTTAATTTCCTGTAGGTCTCAGCCATACAAGGCCTCCTAAGATTTTTTGTTGCTCACCAACTCGTGAGCTGTGGATTCCTGAGTGAGGGGTGGTGGGTGAAGCATTATCTGACTTGGCTGCTGATTTCCCTGCTTTTTATGGTTTGTGGGGGCGAGACTTGTATCCTTCCAACCCTGACATTTTTTGGGTTTTTTGTTTTGGTTTTTTTTTTTTTTTTGTAGAAACAAAGTTAATACCAGTGACTCTGCTTACAGGTGTGCACGTAAACAAACACACACTTAGTCTCCATCAACAAAATTATGCGTTCCCAAAACATCTTTTATTATTATACTTTATATTATTTTGTATTCCTATTTTATTATTTTCACCGTGTCATTTAAATCCAACAGAATTGCCAGGGCATGGAAAACCCAGTTCCCGAAGCGGTGGCAGCGGGATGAGCTCCTTGAAACCTCACTCCGCGCCCCCACCACCACCACCCCGAGCCTCTAACATTAAATAACAAAAACACATATCCGCAGAGATCTCTGCCCGCTCTAGAAATAAAAATAGCGCCGAATTAATTAACGGGGACGGGGCTCTCAGCCGGGAGGGGGCCCCGGGCTCCCAGGGCTCCGTCTCGCCGGGGATCCCCCGGCCCGGCCCGCGGCAGCTCCGCCCGCGGTGGTGCTCGGGGCTCGGGGCTCGGTGCTCGGGGCTCGGCGGGGAAGCGGAGCGGGGCGGAGGGAGGGGGCGAACCCTGCCCTCTGCCCTCTGACCGCCGCCGGCAGCATGGGGAAGGCGGAAGCGGCGGAGCCGGCCCGTCAGGCCGGGCGGCGGCGGGGGGGCAGCGCGGCGAGAGGCTGAGGCACGGACGGACGGACGGACGGACGGACGGACGGAGTGAGGGCCGCCCGGCAGAGCCCCCCCAGCGGCCGGGACGGGGCGGGTGGAGGCCGCCGGCGGCCTGCGGGGCCCCGCGGCGGAGNGGCCGCGGGCTGGTGAGAGCCGCCCGCGGGCAGGAGCGCTAGAGGAGGGAGCGGCCGGGCCCCTGACAGGTGTCTGCGCCGTGAGTGCCCTTAGGCAGCCCCTCGGGGGCTGAGGGGCTTTGGTGTTTGTTGTTGTTGCTGTTCCTGCTGCTTCTGCGACCGTCCGAGATGATGTTGGCAGAGCAAGCCCAGAAGTGGTTCCCAACTCACGTGCAAGTTACGGTCCTGCAAGCCAAAGGTCTGAAGCCGAAAGGCAAAAATGGCAGCAACGATGCCTACACCATCATCCAGCTGGGCAAGGAGAAGTACTCCACCTCGGTGGCCGAGAAGACCCTGGATCCCATCTGGAAAGAGGAGGCCTCCTTCGAGCTCCCGGGATTACTCATGCAGGAGAATCCAGAAAAATACATCCTCTACCTGATTGTCATGCACAGGTCGCTGGTGGGGCTGGACAGGTTTTTGGGACAGGTGGCCATAAGTTTGAATGATATATTTGAAGACAAGCAAAGGCGAAAAACAGAGTAAGTGGTGATTGGTTTTCTTTCATTATAATTTGTGTTCTTGTACAGTTGCGCTTGGAGAGGGTGGGAAATAGTAGCTTTACTATCAGTGTACTTTGAAATGAAATCAAAACGTTTCTCTCTTCGATTGTGTTCAAACCTCTTAACATACACAGTTATGTCATTGTGGCCTGACCTCTTCCAGAGGAGTTTTCTGTAATCACAGTGCTTACCTTGCACAGGCAAGGACTGTCGATAACATTAACGCTTTTGCAAGATTCTTGTTTGTAACATGAACTCATTACTGTCTGTTTTCCTAAGGGTTTTGCTTTGTTGTGCACAGGCCCATATATATCCCATCCAACTCCTGCCTCACTTTGAACCATGCGTGACACTCAGACGCCTTCGAAGCCTGGTGCTGTTCTCTTTAAAATTGTTTTCCTTCAGATGCTGCAGCCAAGCGTCTTTATAAATATTTTATATTTGTGTTTTAGTGGTCAATGAACTGTGACTTAATGAAGGCTTACCACAACAGTGCAGTGCTTTGCTGGTCCTGGTTAACCTTAGGCCACAATCCTGTACAGCAGGCCTCAACAGAGAAGACTGAAGAGAAATTTCAGCTGTTGTGTTAGCTTCCATCAGTACCTACATAAGCCTTTGTTGAGTGAAATTGCTGTTTGCCAGTAAATTCAGGCACGGGAATCCAAAAAAAAAAAAAAAAAAAAAAAATGAAAAAAAAATAGGCATTATAAAAGTTTATTAACCTGAACTGTAAACTTATCTAATTCTCTGGGCTTTTTAACTAAATCAGTAAAGTTGTTATAATTCCTAGTTAGGACAAGGTGTTTGGTACCAATATAATTTATCCTCCAAAGAATAAACTGTGGGTGTGAGTGTACTGCAGGTGTGCCTGGCAGTGCACGATTTGGGTTTGTTTTAGCTGTGCTTGTCCAACAGAAGATGTCTGAGAGCACATGGAGGCCTCCAAGTGAGCTCTGTGTAAGCAGTGGTTTATGAACACTGACAGATCTTTCTGCAGGGGCTGCACAGTTCCTGCTCCAGGTGCCTTTCCTCCTCTGGTGTCTCTTCAGTAGAACAGAAAGGCTCCTGTGCCCAAATCTCAGCTGATACAATGGAAGTGTGGTGTTGATAGTGGTGGTGGAGCTGTGGTGAGGTGCTGCACTTTGCATCAAAGAGACTTAAGAACTGGCATCACTTGTCTGTCCCTGACTGGTGTGAACCTCCAGCAGAGTCAGTGTGGGCAGTTGGAGGTGGAAATAAATCCATGCAATGCCAGCCAGGCCTTGTTAATCAGCCAATTGTTTCTGCAGAAACCACCTCCAAGCCTGGTCCTGCTTATGGGCAGTGCCTGAGATAGAAGGAGAACCAAAGACAAGTCTTTACCTCGGTGTTTGTTTGTTTTGCAAACTAAATTTTTAGCAGAAAAGTATGCTCACAAACCATGTAATTGGAAAGGAGAGGCCTGTGCAGAGTCTCTTGGTGGGTTCATTGGAGTATTGCCCTTATTAATGGCTTAATCTTTTTAGAGACAGACCAGTTATCTGGATGCAATACCTGGTAATGCCTGTAGCCTTAGGGTCTCAATTCGATTTACTCTTGATTCAAGAAGTTTTCAGTGCTCTTTATATATGCATCTTAAAAGTTCTTTAGTAATTAGCTGTAATTATTTTGCAAGTCAGTAGGCAACTGCCTTAGCTGCAACATCTAGCTGCTCTACAGGTGAAAAGGTGAATGAATGAGGGAGGAATGCAATTTAATGTAAAGACTAAATCCAGGTGAAGATGTGTGTCCAGAAACTGGAGAAAAATATGTAGATTATTCATGTATTACTGTGAACTGCAAAACCTCTTTTCCCTAGAAAAAGAACCATAGGGTCTTGCACCAATTTTAGCAAAAGCGGTGTTGGAGACTTAAAAAACACCCTCGAAATTTTTAAGCGTGGCAATTAACACAGTCCTTGTGAGAGACAAACATCTCTGCAGTGTTTTTATATGGAGTTATGTGTAGCAAGCCTTCATAGGTGTTCTTTATTATTTCATTTCTCTCAAGTGTGAGAGAGGAGCCCCTGCTCTGTAAACCTGAAGCATTTCTTCCCAGACCACCCCTGAACTCACCGGGGCTGCCCGAGGAAGCCGCGCGTTGCCTGCGAGCTGAAGGTGGGGGCCTGTGGGGAAACTTTTACAAACAGCCCAAGTCCTCCTTTCAGAAGTTACTGGAGCATTTAAGATTGCAAATCTTATTAAAAGTTGATGGGTGTTAGGCTTCCAGGGCCGAACAGCCGTGCTTGTAAAAGCCTTATGTAAGTGCAAAAGTGCGGCTTGTGGGACTTTTGGCAGCACGTACTCACTTCATGCCGCTGTAACTTCTGATGAGGAAGGAGCCACTGAAAGTCCAGTTTTCCCGTTGGTGCCTTTAGGTGCTTGGAAACCTCAAAAATGGCCTTTCTGAACTCACTTTCAAAAGAAAAAGCAGCTCTGAGCCCTTGGGTGTCTGTTGTGTCATCGCTATCTCCTGATGTGTGGGCAGGAGAAGGGCAAAGTTGCAAATGCAGTCTCAAACAAAGCACTCTTTTTTTTTTTTTTTTTAGTTTCCCTTTTATTAAATCCTTTTTGATACAAAATATTCCTAGTCCTGTGTTGGCAATAAACTGGGGGTAATATATTTGGACCCGAAGACCTTCTAGCTGTGATTTGGTGTGGGAACTGAGACACCCAGTGCCTTTCAAGACCAAGTCCAATGTCTTTGTTACCAAAGCATTTTGATGGTTGAAAGCTATATTCATTGTTTCAGAAACACTAATCTGTTTTATTAAGCAATGTTTTTACTTTCAAATATGTTCAACAGGCTTGTGCTGTTATTAAATCCAGAGTTATTTTCTTATGTTGATGTAACCTTAACATTTCTTGCTTTGTTTGGGGATGAATGAGATCCAGTTATTTGATGAAGTGTCTATTGGTAATATTTCTACTTTTTAATATATTTAATAGCTTCCTCTTTCCAACACAGCTGTACATATGGTGCTGTAAGAGACAGACTCAAGAGTCACCAGGGTATTGCAAAAAAGATATTTAATATTCTGCACAATGCTGAACCCTGTCAGCAATTCCCTGGTGCTTTTTTAGTAAGGAGGCATGAGAAGTGAAGGCTACCAGCTGATTTTGAATTCCTAGGATCACTGTGTGACATTTGACTTTTTATATATTTTTTAAATTTAATATTTTATAATTTGGAAGAAATAAATTTCAGCAATCACTACAGATTCAGGACCATTATGTCAGGGAAAAATAATCCTTTTTTTCTGTACAGCTTTTTGTGTTACTCGTCACATCTTGACAAAAAGACTCCCTGCAGTTTCAAGTTTTCAGGCAGAGGCCTCATGATAGGATTTGCACATCTTGTGTTCTAATAAACTTGCTCTGCCTCCAGATTTAATGGAACAAAGGAGTCTATTTACTATAACTGGATGGACAAAGTTCTGTACTCACCATCAGGCAGTGCCCTTTTCCTTTCTGAAAACTACGGTTTTCTGGATTATTAAAAATCCAAATTCCTGGAGCAGTTCGATCCAGATGCAGCTCAGACGGTCCCTTACTAGGTCTCTTCCAGAGACTTCATCCAAAGCATTCACAGAACCCTGGTTTGTTTTCTTTCTGTCTAAGTGCAGAGATGCCCATCACACTGAGCAAGTCCATAAATTTGGGTCTCTGACATCTCTGCTGGAGCTGCTCTTTCCTTAGAGCTGAAAACTAAGCTCCAGTTGCTGAGAGATTTTACTGAGTTTTTTTAGTAGGTCCAAAAGCTTGGGAGATGCTGCTTTACTGGAAGTGTATTCAGCATAAATTTTCAAATAATCATGTTTCTGACATGACTTTTTATTTCTCTCAGTAGCATCATGCAGGTTTTTTAATTCATCCTGAGAAATACATGACAAGTTTTTTGCAAAGCAAATGTGCCTCTTCTACTTTGGCATTTGAAATGTAAATTATGAGCAACAAATGTATTGTTTTAAAGCATATGCACTTTTTGGTAGTAATTTCAGTTCAGTTATAGTTGCTGGTTGCCTTAATGCTGCTGATAATCTGACTGCATAGCATCTAAACACATTTTTGAATTACCATGGAGTAAAAAAAAATATATTTACTAACATCTTAATTGACTGAAATATTTTCCTGTCGTTTTTCATAATGGCTATGCTTAGATTTTTTCACCTGCGGGTTAAATGAACACAGCAACAGAAGAACAGTTTTTCTTTTGCTTTCACCTTTATTTCATCAGCTTTCCTTCATCCTTGTTGTTCTCTAATTTCACTCTGTTTATTATCCATTCCTTTATTAGCTTTCCTGGACAGTTAATTTTATTGTATGTTCAGCTGACTTAAGATGCAACACTTGTCTGAAATGTTACAAATTTGAGGAGGCAGGTGACGCAGAGTTATTATTTCTTATAGAAATGTCAGAGGAGACATCTTTTATTTGTGATTTAGTTCCCGTTCTCCCTGGAGTCTGTAATGCCTTCACAACACCCCCCTACACACACAAATTACACCACTGTTGTTAAAAAAAATGCTGATTTGAGCATAATACAGTGAAGTGCCTTTTTAATATTTCTGCAAAACAACACACTATTATTTAGTAATTTTTTGTCTCAAATTTGGTTTAAACCAGTGCATCTTAAGTGATAAAGCTCAATAGTAGTGGACATGGCAAGCTGTAAGTGCAATTATCAAAATGTTGTGTTTAAAGCATAAGAAAAACCTCTTTCCACTCGAGTCAAAAGTCAGAGGAGTAGAAACTGAGAAAGTTTTATCAGGCACAGAAATAATGAGTAGCCTGGGGATCCCATATGGGTTGTTTTGTGATACCACTCAGCTAATGTGAAAAAAAAAAAAAAAAGTTTAGTAATGGGGAACAGAAGAGAAACAGGAGAAAACAAAATTTTTGCCCAGTTGTAGTTTTATGGAAATATAGTGATATTTTCAAATCCTCTAGAAATATTCCCAGCATTTACATTTCAGCAACAAATGGATCCACATCCTCTGGGTAAATCATAATTCTGAGTCCAAGTGCCATCTGGACTGAAGTGCTTCTTCATTTTCTGCACACACACACAAATACTTGCACACACACTCAACTGAAATAGCAGGCTTTAATTCTCATACCTTCAGTTTTTGTTTCTAAAATAAAAGTATTCATACAGCTTTTAGCCATAATAAGTGAACTGAGACCCCTTTGATTACTCTGATTCCAGCTGATGTTAGCTAACCCCATAGTGATGCTGTTGGGATATCTGTCAATTCCCATATGTTTTGTGGTGTTAAAATGTCACTCTGTAATACTTATTTTAAACTCTGCTTTGAATATGTCATTTCAGTTGGCTTCCAGAAAGTAATAGTATTCATCTTTGTGAGTGTCATCACTTATTTTAATAAATAATTTGTTTTCTTCCCAATTTCCCCACATACACAGTGTAGCCTGTGCTCAGTCCCTGGCCTTAATTTTCCTACTTGCTGATTCTTGGGGCAGTCTCTCAGTATGGTACTGGGATGATTTATCACAGAACGTACTTCACTTCTCCAAGTGCAAACTCTGCTGATGAAAATGTCAGGCAGTTCTGGATGTTGTTTTTTATCAATTAGCTGTGGATGTTCATGTTAGTGGGGTTTTTGATGCAAGTTTCTCCAGTGTATCTGGGTTGACAGCAGTCATTTAAGATAATGAAGAACTTCTTTCCTGTGACAGCTGTCACGTGGATGTGTTCTATCCTGGGGATTCTGATGGTCTTTTATAGGTAGGTTTGGAAGTATCTGCTGGTATAGAAAGTTCACATTATTGTGTAACAGATTACAGGTGCTTAGCAGATCAGGATGCAGATTTTTACCTGTAAAATCAAGGTTAGAAGCCTTGTGAGGATTATCTGATTAGCAGAACTCGTTCTGTAATTTGTGAATTAATAAAGACTTTGCTAAATTCTTTGGGTGCAATCTAATGCTTTCAGCAGAGCAAAATTAGATCAGCTCAACAGAATAATTACTGGTGGAGTAAAGGCAGAGTGGTGTATTTGAGAAGCAGGAAAATGAGTGGGAAAATTCCTTCAATACTTTCCATCTTGAGCAATGACAAGAAGACAGTCAAGAGATCATCTGTCATGCACAGGTTGAATGTTCTGGCTAGAAGACTTCTGATTCCTGTTAAAATTGGTAGACAAGTTACCCAGTGGTTTTGGAGGCAGTTAAAGTCTATAATTAAAATGTAATTGGAATTACGTAGTGGTTTTCCTTACCCGTGCTGTTACTGTTTTTCTTGCCCACACTGTAGCCTGTCCCGCTCACTTGTACATGGTGAGCAGAATGGGCTGAGTGATGCTTCTTCAAAGGAGAAAGAGGGATAAGGCTTGGAACTGTCAAATTCTGTGGCAGGTTTGAAGGACAAATGAAATTAGAACAGGGGAGGAAAAAAATGTGTTGGAAAGGTAAGTACATTTGTAGATGACTGGCTGTTTAAATGGAACAGGCAGGCAAGAAATGTGTAACTTGCTCATTTTTAGTAGCTTGTTTCAGTTTTCTTTCTGCTTCCTGTCTATCTCTAGTAAGCTAAAAAAGGGTTTCCTGCTGCTAATACTGCACAATTTGCTTTAACAGTTTGCAGAAGATCGTTATTGTCTTTTCTAGAAATAAGAGTTTGTTTTTTCCACACCTTATTGTAGGTATGGCCAAAATCAAGTAATTTTATCATGGTTGGAAAGTAACCATGTTTCTTCAGAGAGGTTTGGTTTTTCAGGGCTGCCCGGTCAGCAGAATTGTTCATATTCAGACTCGGATATTGATCATCTCTTTACGTTTTCAAAAAAAATTCTTATCATACAGAGTGGCAATTTATATTATACTTAAAAAGTACCAGAAACCTGCAGAAGGCAGGCAAAGCTCATTAGCACACTGGAAAAAAGATGAGAAAAAGAAGCAAGGGTTCTGGTGGAAGCCATAGGGAAAAAGTTGAACTTAGTGGGTGCATGGAGGACATTGCCTTACAGAACATTGGAAGGTGACAGCAACAAGTATGAATGTGGTTCAGGAGGCAATAGAGCTTCCTTTGAAGTTGGGAAAATTTGCCAGACTTTGTACAAGGTCTGTTTAAATAAAGACTGTCTGCAAGACTGGATGTAATATTTGGTTATTAAATAAAAGGGCATCTGCTCTCATAAAAGCCACCCTGTTTTGTTCATGTGTGTTATTGGCTATTTTCCTACTTTGTACAGGCTTTCTATAGAATAAGCTCATGGCAGCCTGACAAATGGAGCATTTATTGTGGCTAAAAGTACTGTAAACAAAACCAAAATAGCAAGTTTTATTGGCTTTTATAATACATTGCCATTTTTTAAATTGGCAGCGGTATAGTGGAATTTAGTGTTTTAGGACCCAAGTGTTGTTATCTGAAAACAGTGGACTTCATTTTCCTACTCTTTTTTTGATTCTATACAGTGCTATTTTTTCTATTTGTTGCTCACGCCCACGTGTGTTGTCGAAACAGATTCTAATAAGAAACATTTACAGACTCAGTGGCTCATTCACGTGCAGCTCCACACAAATGCATTGCCTGCATTTGTTCTCATCTGTTTAAAAAAGTAATTAGTTGCCTTTGAATTTGGAGGAAATCATGATTCGAGTCTGCTTCTCATATTGTCTTGTTATGAGCTGAAGCATATGGAACCTTCATTATAACCAAAACAAGATAAACTCTCCAAGGTAACAAAGAAACCTCCTTGAAATGCCTATGAAAATTAAATATCTGTCTTTTATACAAAGATTTGATCCAGCAATCATGATTCAAATGGAAATTCCACTGCAGTCCAGAAGAATTTTGCTGGAGTAAAAGAGTTTATGATTAAATTCTGTTGGAATCAGTAGTAGTGTTGAACCTGATCCCAGCAGGTATGAGGCTCAGCCCCTTATGCTGTTCTGTTGCCTTCCCAGGGTAAGGAGGATTTCTTTCTCAGCTGAACTTATATTTAGTGGTGAAAAAGAGATGAATTTCAAAATAGGAAGTGGAGATATTGTTGTTAGCAAGTGAGTGCTGGTAGCGACACAGCATTGTTGGTGGTTGATGATAAGAATTGCCAATTAAGTTAAATTAATTATTGAAATTAAATACTTTCTTCCACATGGCAAAAGCTTAAGAATTTAGATCTTCTTGCTCTAAAACAAGTTAACAAGTGTCATACATCAGTTTAAAGTTTTGGTAATTCCTAAGTAGGAACATAAGAAAATTCAGCAGAATACAGTATTTATCAGAAATGCAGTGTTAAGGTTGGAGGCCTGAGAGGAGAGGGAAAAAGGGGAATGTTTTGTTACTGCCTAGGCTAAGCCATTAAATTTCAGTGTTAAAAAGTGGGTTCCTCTCTGCCTGTTGCATCTCTTAAAACACTCATGAGCCTTATTTGTAGTTCTGTGTGTTTGGTGTTCGTTTGATGAGTCCTGGAGGACTTTTTTAGTTTCTTGGTGACTTTTGGTTTGTGGTTTTTTTATCTACACTGACAGGATCTGCCTCGCTCATTAAGGGTGTGTAATGCTTGTATTTTTTTAAGGGAATATGTGAACATATTTTCTTTTAAAGAAAATTATAAAGAAAGTAGGCTGTCCTGTCTTCCAGTTTTTGCATTATTGTATAGCACAAAAGAAGTTTGCTCCTGGTTCTGTTTGTGTTTTCTGTAGTGAATCTATAGATGACTTAAAGTGTTTCTGGAATCAGTTACCAAAGAAGTGAAATGTTATTAACTACAAGGAAAAATGATCCATCTTCTTCAGACACATATTTCAGGTTTTGCATTTCATTTAAAATACATAAATGAAGTCACCTCACAACAGAAGAAAAACTTTTCTCCTAAAGATTTAATTATCCTCCTACTGGTTTGAACTTCTGGATCTACTAGTCTGGATTCATGTTGTTCAGTCCCAGGACAGAGGAGGTCTGATTTTTTTTAATTATTCTGGTTCAGTATGAAACATAAAATCTTGTGAACATCACAGCAACAAAACAAAAGGTTTAATACTCTCTATCCTTTTGTTGCTTCTTTGGTGTGTCACTTTTAGAAATATTTTCTCAACTTGAAAAACAGTATCTCTGCCTGAAAATTTGATTTCAGCTGTCGCCTTTAAAAATATTTATGAAATCTTAAAGGAAATGGGGGGTTATTTTTGTCCTTTCCTAAGTGTTATTTTCTGTGTTTGGCAGGATTGAATAATGTGTGTATAACTGTTCAATCAGTTTTGCATCTGTGCCGATAGGCAATTTAATTCTAGGTCTCCAACTCAAAAGTTAGTAATGAGCTGAATTGTAGTAATGAGCTTTTGAAATAGGGAAAGGCTGTTGGTGATGGTTGTGGAAAAGGAATTGTCTGTTGTATGAAGTGGTGGAAGGAAGGTTGAGCCATAATTCTGCAGATGTTTCCACGGGACAATGGAGCACAACAGGGAATGAGTAAGACACTTGGATAATGGTAAAGCTTTTGTTGGACCTGGCAAAGAAGGACACTTGGCTTTTTGAAGCAGATGATCACACCTTTGATCTCTTTTCAAGCAGTTGGGATTTGCATCATGGTTCCAAAGCTTGTGGAAATACTTCTGAAGTTAATCCTGCTGTTGACCTGCAAAGGAGAGGATGGCTGTAAATCCACCTGTGTGCTCACAGTTCCACACCCAGTGCCCCTGGAGTTGCTGTCAGATCTGTAGGGCTGCAGAATTAAAATGGTAGTTGGCTATTCAGGCATCTTAGATATTCCTTTTCCAGTGCAGTTGACATAAATCTAATCACTGGTTAAAAAAGAAGGGACAAAGGGGAAAATGTTTGTTAGTGTATAAACCTGAGCAAAATAGTAGTGCCACACAGTAGACATTAATATACATCGCTGCTAAATAAAGGACACTTGAAAAATATCAAGTGTTCTTTTAAATAGCCAAATAAAATGTATATATATTTATAATTAACATTAGATACAAATTGTCCTTCATAAGATGTGAGGCCATTAGTTTTGATGAAGTTTAGGTTGATTTTGGTTTTCGAAACAGTCGAACACTGTAAAAGAGCTTTGTAATTGCTTAATTAGTTATTTTCTCTTCAAAAATATAAACAAGTCTTTCAGTACATGAATAGCTGAATCTTCAATATGGGATTTGGGCTTTCATATTTTAAATTGTTCTAACTAGAGGTTAATGAGTAGCTCCAGAAAACATAACTTAATTTACTCTTTTTCTCCTTAAAGGTGGTTTCCCCTAGAGTCCAGACAAGGGAAGAGAACTAAAGACAGAGGAGAAATAAAGGTCAATATTCAGTTTATGAGGAATAACATGACAGCAAGTATGTTTGATTTGTCAATGAAGGACAAAACCAAATCCCCTTTCGCTAAACTAAAAGACAAAATGAAAGGTCGAAAAAACGATGGGACGTTTTCTGACACATCCTCTGCAATCATCCCAAGTACTCACATACCTGAGGCAAACATAGAGGTGTGTAGTGGTGAAGTACAGATGAAATCAAAACCAAAAAAACCTTTCCTTCTGGGACCCCAGCGACTGTCCTCAGCTCACTCCATGTCCGATTTAACGGGACCACACGTCTCCTCAGAAAGGATGAAATCCAGCACTGTTGGCTACTCGCATCTTTTCAGGCGTCAGCTGGAGTCCTTTGGTTCGGTTGATGAAGGTGGTAAGTTAAACTCAAGACCATTACAATTACAGTTTACTGCTGTTACAGCATTCAGAATTTGGTCCTTAATTTATAAGGCAATTACAAGGCTAAAAGAGAGATTGCAGGTCTATTTTATTCACTTCCTTTAGTTGGATAATTCATAATTGCTGTTTCTGAGCATAAGAAATAACTTATATTGGTCATAATATATGATAATTTAGCTTTTTTTTCCTTATGTTCTCATTTGAGAGTATATTGTAGCAAAGCTTTGCATTGCATTCCAGAGGGAACTGTAGGCAAAATATCACCTTGTGAAAGTTAAAAACTGTCACCAATTTTTAAACCTGGTTTATACGAAGAACTGAAAAGACTTTCCTTTCTTCAAAGTTATTATGCAACAACAAACTACTGTTTTTTTCTGGAATGGCACACTAGTCATAGCTATCTTTTCTATAGAACTTAGTTTTCACAGAAGAAACAAAAATTTGCTGGGTGTCTGTCTATAAACATTGATGAAGTACAAAGTCAAGGCCACAGCTGTTAATTTTTTTTTTTTGTTTTAGATGGTTTAGTTACTCATCAGTGTCTTGAACTGACACTCATTGCAAAGCTTCTAGATCTGAGCTAAAATGGGTTTTCTGCATGTCATAAACTGTGATACCATGTCTCATTGATAATGTACTAATGACAGATTGTTTGCAGGGAGTCTGAAATCTCCACATAGAAGGACATTAAGTGTTGATACTTCTAAAATGAACCAGCTTGACGGCACAGCTGACGAAGCTGCACTCGAAGCACAAAGTGACCCGTTTACCAATGTGAGTGCTTCCTTACCCCAAAAATTTGCTACACTGCCAAGACAGAAGAATCCATTTGAAGAAAGCCCAGCAACATGGGATCAAAACATAAATCTGTTTTCCAAACCTGTGGAAATCAGGAAAGAAATGAAAAAAGAGAAAAAAGAGAAAGTTAGTCTTTTTGAAAGAGTGACTGGGAAAAAAGATAGCAAGAGGTCAGATAAACTTAGCAATGGGGGATCAGACAGTTCTACTGACTTGAAATCACCCAGTGCTTTTGGTGAAGCTCATCAGGAGAGTTTTGATTACGAGTCGACTAATCCGTTCATGGCAAACTTCAAGCCCACGAGCATGTTGCCCTCTTCAAGGTAGGTTTTTGCTGTGTTTCAATCTGATATCAAACATGTTATATAAATGAAAATGTGAAGTGTTGGGAAACACAGTGTTTGTGCTTTATATACCTTTGTATCATTGCTTATCTGTTTCTAAGTAAAAACTACGAACTTTTTATATAGTTCAGTCGTTTCTTAATTTTGAAGTTATTTTTTTATTACTAATATATACTAAATGACCTTGGGTACTTGCATTGGGGGAAGACCTTGTTCATTCTTCAGAATGACTTCTTCCTGAAAGTTTTCTGCTGTCACTGAACACTTTTTTGCTGGTTATTACATTGCCCTAAGTCAGATTTTTAGAAGGAAAGGTTTCAAGTCTAAGAGAAAGACAAAATGGAAAAAATAAAATAGTTAAGAAAATGTGAGTAATGAAAACAAATCTCTTAGGTGTCACTATTTGGGAGGAAAAAAGGAGTATTTAGGTTCTATGTGTTAGAGTAGAAGAATTGAAGGCCATTGTGTTACTAAATGGGAGCACCCACATGGCCACTGACCTCACCTGAATCCATATGTCCCCCTGGGGCTTTGCTGAGTTCTGTGTATTCAAATTGCACAAGGCTGCAGTGTGCTGAGCAGGGTGAATTAAGTTGCCAAGGCTGATAGAAAACTTTGATTTAAATAATCCATTTTAATTGTTTTTTTGTCTATTGACACTTAACTTGTTTTCCTTAAGGAAAAAAGGAGTCTGGCTTTTGTTTGCTAGTGAGGAAGATCTGCTCTCTATCTGTCTGTCTGTCTGTCTGTCTGTCTCTGTCTGTACACACACCTTGATATATATTTTACCAATAGATAAATGTACAAGAAGTTAAATATTTAACTTTTATTCTTTTGCATTCTTCTTTATTTTACTTTATTAGTGCCAGATATTAGCAGTCCTTGTTTTTTCAAAGTAATGATTCATTTCCATTTAATGACTTAAATTTGGTAGAAAATGCATTTCTAATTAAAATGCTCCAAACCAGAATCTTAAAGTTGTAAAATAAATCACTGTTTTAAATACAAAACATAGTTCTAACAAATTTTCCTTTTCCCATGTATTAATTCCTTAATTGATGACACAGTAGTAGTTTCTTAAAAAAGAATACAAATTGTTTCTTGTTATGTTGTTCTTTGGGATTTTAGAAGAGAGTGATCTCATTGTATCCCAGCTCAGTTTTATTCATAGCTTAGAATGCACATACATGGAACCATTTTCTTAACAAAACTGATCATGGATATGAATTAGATAAATGAACTGAGATAGAACTGCTATAGAAAAGATTTGGTTGCTAAAAGCTCATACAGACTACAATAAATTATCTTCTTTGTGTCTTCTGTGAGTCAAGTCAGTTCCTAGTGTCTTAAATAACATGTTTACAGGCAGTGCTAGCATATTATTTATTTAATAAAAGCTTTCTCTAGCTTAGAGGAAGGTTAGGTTGTAGCTTGGTTTCTCAGAAGTTAAACTTCCATTTAAATAACTCCTTTAAAGAGAAATAATTTAAATAACAATTAAAACTACATAGCATTTAATTTTTTAAAAATGAAACACTGTATTCAGGCAGATGCTAGATATAAGTAGTGAAATCTTTTGAAGTTCTTGAATGAAGCAGATCTTGATAAATATAAATCTTTAATGGTAATCATGATGGACTTTTTTTTCCTTTATTTTATAATTAAAAAGCTCATCACAGTGCCCATTCAGAAGGACTCTAGTCATTTGTCTCCTTCTTTGTATGAGAGTCTTTTTCTCGTTCTTGACTTTTATGTAAACATAAACTTTTGATAAAGCAAATAGATATTATTTTATTTACAAAAACCAAAAAAATAATAAACATTTTGACCTTTTCTATAAGACAGCTATTATGGAATAATATCTAGCATGCAGTAAGTTAAGTTGGAAGCTCTTGATTTTTGTATGTTCCATTATTATGTTCTGTATGAACCTTTTAGACTTAGTTTACTTTCTTTCAAATATATCTTGTACAATTATTTTCTTTTGAAGTAGAAACTAATACAAAATGTGCATATTTAATAAGTTTACAGTTTAAGTTTACCTTTTATCTGTGGAGGATTTGTTGAATAGAATCCATTTTTAATTTTTTGAACTACTAATACTGTGAAGAAAGAATTGTCTGAATCTGTGGGCACAAAATGAAGTTGGGTAACCAATTCAGTATGCAGAAAGCATAGACAACGAATTTATACTTTGAGTTGTTTTTTATTTGCTCAACATGCTATTAAGCTCTTTTGGATGGAACCATTTCTACAAGTGAATCAGGCAGTGTATTTTTTTTAAGGTGTGTCCAAAGCCAGTGTTCTGCTGTGGGTGAGGTGTTTGCTTTGCAGGTGAATCTCCCAATTAACCCCAACTTAGCTAAGCCTTGGTTTGAGTGATGAGACGTGTGAACTGGATTCCTGTCCGATCAAATTCAGCTGGAAGTTGTGTTCCAGGAGCACACAAAAGGACATTCGGTCTGTGGGACCAGGCTGGAGACAGAGCAAAGTGGAAGGAATAAAACAGAGCACAGCAACCCTCTTCTCCAACCCTCGAAAACAATTGACCAAAACCAACTCCTTGTGTAGAGTGTGAATGTCAGGTTCTTCGCACTGATGAAGCTGTGTTTGTAAACTTAGTGGGAGGCTTTTCAGTGACTTTGGTGAGCTTTGGGGCAGGACCATCCTAATTAATTGTGTTTGGTAATGTGGAGAAGAGCAGCTCATATCATGGGTGAGTTGCAGAACAGAGTTGCTGAATAGCCCTTCACCCTGCCCATCCTTGGTGCTGGCTGGCTGTATGCATGCTCTGTCACTAATTACTCTGATTTACTAATTAAAAGAATGAAGATAAGTACCTCTTCCACGTGTTTCTCAGCAGCTGATACAGAAACTGTAGAAATGTTTCAGGAACAGTTACAGGATTTTTTTTCCTCGAAGCAAGTATCACAGGATTATTTGAATTTTTTTAAATTTATTTTTATTGCTATTATTTGTTATTTCAAGAAGGCTTTAGAAGTACTTTGGAAAAGAAAAATCCTGCTTGGTTTGTATATAATACTAGTTGTCAGGAAAGCACAAAATATGGACCCCTAATTTCTGTTGATCTCTGATCTGTCTTGTTCTTTGGCTAAATGGCTTATATCTGTAAAATGGGATGTTACTTTGTTACCTCCTGCAAATGCTGAGTGGATAGATGAGTATTTTTTTAATGTTTTCAAAGATATGGTATTGCAGTATTACATAGATGTTAAAATTGGACAGGGTTTATTGTCTGGTGCAGGCACAATACAGATATTTATGAGCTGATTTCTTGACAGTTTAAAAGTCCAGGAGTCTCACAGTGAAACAAAAAAATGATATTTTTGCAAATATTACAGAATGTGTTAGTTCCAGAGGTTTTATACCATATAGCCAGTGAATTATTTTTAAACAATATGTCTAGTGTTCTTAGCCAGCATTTACCAATAATAGTTTTGTCTTCGTACTTCTTAATCCATTGCTTTGAAACTTGGACCTAATATTGCCTTAAATTGAATTTGTTCTTACAATCACTGCTATTGTCATGGCTCTCAAGAGGTTAATTCGCAGTCAGAAGCCACGTGGATTTTGTATTGAACACAGTTAAAGAAACTTAAGGTGCTCCTGGAAAACAAAGGTTGTTTTGTGCCGTAACCAAACCTTGTGCATCGTTTTTCTGAAATTGTTTTTGTTTAGGAAAATAGATGACACTACACTAGGGGCTAACAAACTGATGTGAAAATTTCTCAATTTACACCACTTGACAAGTGCTAAAAGAAAAGCATCTTTAATTTTAATGTGTTATTAAGACCTTTTTAGAGAGATTGTACAAGTTATTAACAAGGTCCTCTGAGACAGGAGACGGGTAATTAACAAGACCTATAGAAAGAGAGTTTGGGTAATTAACGAGATCTTAGGCACTGGACACAGGGAGATAGATAGTCCAATATTTAAAGCTGACAGGTTGTTACTAGTCTGATCAAATTCCAGATCTGGGAAACTGAATGGATAGGTGTTTGAGACTTTCTACTAAACATTGTATATGTATAAAATACATACACATACGCAGTGTGTGTGTATATACACATAAATGTGTACATACACAGAGGCATTAAAAACACCCGCCCACTTCCCTGACCTAAGTATTGTTAAACTTCAGGGAAAGGCGGGCAAAGCTTGTGCCTACCTACAGATTACACTGTATCTCAAGTTCTGATGGAAGGATGTTACATTGTAAGCCGTGTGGATGTTGGAATAGTGGAGGAGAAAGAAATGTATGTCTCACTAGGATTCACTGTAAAAATTATGAATAATGCTCATATTTATAGCATTAGCCACTGGTCACTTGGAACATAAATGATGAAAATGTTACTTAATTTTTTCTGTGTTCTCTTACTGCTTCAGCCTTTTTTAAAAATTTGCAGCTCAAAAATTAAAACACCACCAACCCAACCCTTAAACTGTTTTGCATCATTCCTGTATGTGGTTCTCTTCTCCAGCCTCCCTCCTCTGTACTCTCATCACACGTGACTGTGTTTTCTGCGTGCCTCTCCAATGTCTCCTGTTCCAAACAAATTAGGATCTGCAGTTTGTTTTTTCCCAATGGATGCAATATTTCAAATAAGCAATGTTACTGCACTGTGGTATGTTCATTATTAAATTTCTGTAAAAAGTGAATGAGGTGCCATGAGAACATCAGGCTCTTGATAACAGTGGTGTGTTTGCATCATATTAAATTGTCATGTCTAAAAAGAGCTGATGTCTGTTATGTTTCAACAAACTTTAGTATTTTCTGTGTGTGTGTGTGTGTGTGTCAGGTGATTAAAGAACCTTTTGCAAAACCAAGGGGTTGCTCTGTCTTGGTTCCTGCTTGTCAGTTGAGCTGTGTCAGTAGAGCAGGTGCCTGTCTCTGGTCAACTGCAGTTGCAAAGTAAAACCTGATCCCTGAAACCACACTGAAGGTAAGTTATTATTGCAATAACTTTATCATCAGAGATAAGTGACTGTTAAGTGGTTTCAGCCTTGCTTAGGTCCTGGCCACAGCTCCATCGGAATGACCCCAAAGAGCTTCCTGGTCAGAGCAAAGGGGTGCAATGGCTGTGTATTTGTTTGCCAAACAGGTCATCCACTGTATAGTAAAAGTCACTTTTTCTAATTTTCACATGCTTTTTTTCAGAAGTGTTGTTCTCTAAAGAACTGCTGGAGTAATAAATTGTGTTCTGACAGCATCTTTATTTCTGTGTTAGTCAAAAAATAGCATCAGGTGATATTTTCAGATTTTTGTTTCCTCTGTCAGTGTCTTATTTTAAGAACAGTGTACTTCTGCATTGCTTTTCTGAAAGTGAGTGTTTTTTTTCAGTTCTCTACAGAAATTTGACTATATTCTAGTCAGTGTGATCTATAGTCAAGGTAGAATATTGATGGGACTATGGCAGTGCTTTAATTGTACTGTTGACTGTTAATATTTGTTAATTCAGTATGGTGAAGCTGTCAGTAGAGCATTATCTTAACAAAAGAAATAAATTGCTGGTGCATGAGAGGTAAAAGGAAGTTAAAGAACAAGCAGAAGTCCTGCAGGAATTCTTAATCTGTTCTGCCAGGACTATTACCATCCGATTGAGAAAGATCACTGCATGTGATGAAAGAACAATGAAGTCTTTTGCAAAGCTCTTACAAAGCAGTGGTCACATATAGGGTGTTACTAAGGTGGGTTGGAGCAATGAGTTCTCAAAGAGATGTTGTACAAATGCTTAGAATTAGTCTTAACTTTTGCAGGCTCCGCCAGAAATCACTTACTCTAATTAGTTGACTGTTTTAGGAATACTGTTAGGAGAGTTCATCCTGCTGGCTGCATGACAAGATTTTTTCAAGCTTTCACTGTCTGTTGATGCACATTAGGGCATATGAAATCTTTTTTGAGAGGACACATGAGGCATATGGTCTTTCCCAAGGGAAAATGCACTCCTTGTTCTATTTTATTTTTAAAAAGGAATGATAAAATAATTATATCCAGTTTCTTTATCAATAAATACAGAAACTATGTGGAAGTGATGAACTAATTTTTTTCTGTTTTCTTGTAAGAACTAAGAATTTATTCTGGTTTTTTTTTCATCATTCAAAAATGGTTCTGAAAGTTTCAGTATAAAATTCTACTTTGCCATTGTTTGATTTTTATTTTTTGGTTGACTTATAGGTCTCTAATAATAGGGTCTTCTAGGGGAGATGCTGGCATGACTTTTAGTGTAACAGTTCTTTAGAGGTCACTTGAGAATAAAACTGTATTAGCTTTTTTTGCCATTGCAAGAATCAATCCAAAGACCAAGAAGTGAGAATAGGAATAATGTTTCAACTCTAATGGAAAATGAATATGGTATAGCTTTGTTAATTACCTGTATGCAGACATTCCGTATTAAAGGAAAAAACCTGAAACCTGAGCTTATTGGTATAATGGATTTTTTTACAGAATATTAACATAGATTTCAATACTTGAATGGTAATGATGAATGTAAATACCCTAATTTTAATTTCTAATAGTATACAGTACAACCATCACATAACTAATACGAATAGCAAAAGAGTAAGTAAAAAGCTTTTGGTCCTTAAGAAAATACACTTTCCATGGAGCATAATTTAGGAGTCTGATTCCCATTCATTATGTTGTCAGAGTAAATGGTTCAGGCACTAAAATGTTTAAATCAGTTACGGGAAAGATTTCATAAAGATTGTTTTAATCTCCAGCCATTCAGAAGCTAAATATTTAAGCAGCCACTAGACCTAATGTTTGAATTTTTAACTACCATTAAACTTCAAAAGACAAAATTAGAAGCTGCAGTCATAAACTTGAACTTGTGATGCATCCCAAACTCAACTCCACTGTGTTGCAATTCCTGTATAAACAGTAAATTATCAGTGTAAGTATTCAGCTACCATAAAAATGCTATTAAAAAAAGAAGTTTCATATAATTCTAATGAAATGTATTTAAATAGGGAAAATGGCAACAAAGTATAAAATAATATGCTTGTTATGATTATGAAACAGTAATCCAAAACTCTACAGAATCAGCACTGCAGTATATCTGTCTCCATTGTTAGTTTCTACTATTTTTATTTCTCATTCCTTTCACCCCTCAGGAACACGGTGATAGGAAAGGGTTCTTGTCTCAGATGAGCTAAAATGGCATCTAAGCTAATAAAACCCTAGAAATTCAAACCAACTTTACTATTCAAAAAAAAAAAACAACCATGAAAAAGTTATATTCAAAGTAATAAAATAATGGACATGATTTGATCTGATAAAAAATATCTGTTATAAAGGAACTAGTAAGGAAACTAATTGAATTTCCAGATGTGTGAGATGGGGATGTGACTAATTGCAGTGCTAGTCTGGAGAAGTCTATTCTACCTGTAGCAGGGTAGGGGCAATGTGGAAGTTGTGTGGCTGCTTGGTCAGTGTCACTTCCATGAGCCATGGTTCCAGCTGAATTTTCTTATGTGCTGGTGTGATTTATCTCCCTTTTAGTAGCTCCTAATTGTCCTGAATGAAAAAGTTCATTGCTTTTAAGAGAGAAACTGTTAAAAATCATTGTGGGACCCGGGACATCACTTCGAGGCACGGGAGACTCCAGAGTGGTGGAGAGGGGCAGTTTCTTGCTGTCTCTGGGTGAGTGTGGGAGAGGTAGAGAATTCCTTGATGAAGGATACAGGAGCAAGAAGGCAGATGAGGTCTATTCAGTGAGCAGGAAGAGGGGCAATGTAGTCAGTGGAGGTTGGAAGGTGTGTCCAGTGTGGAGGTGTTAGATGTAACAACACCTGGGCTAAGGGCAATGAGCCAGAGAAACCCAGGTTGACTGTAGTTCTCAGAGTGATTTGGCAGAAAGTCCGTTTGTTAGAAAAGAAACATCTTTTTACTTGTAAACTGAGCAAATTTACTTTAGGCATAATTGAGAAACAGTAATTATAGAATCCCACAATTTTTTACAATCACTGTTAGCAGTAAGCTGCACTCAAAAAAACTCCCAAAACAAAGGTACTTTTTCCCAAGCTGTGAACACAGGAACCTCTTCCATGGCAAAAGTTCCCTGCCAGTTTATCAAACTGGGGAGAAAAACAGAGTTGGGCCTGTAACCAGTACTATGACTGTGAACTGGGACTGTAACACAGGAAAAACCAACATTAATTTTTATAATTGCCTAGATCAGTGATTTCAGAACACTCTTAGGAAGTCAAGATAATGGCTGCTTTAAAGAGACTTGTGATGGCTGTACAGTGTGTGGCCTGTAGTCCTAGAGGCACGTTTTCTGTAATTCTTGCCAGTAATCAAGTGAGTATGGTAACTTTAGGGATGTATTATTGTGATGAAATTTAAATTAAAAAATAAATGCTGTCATGAATTCAATGCACCAAACAGACAACTCCCCCAACTGTAATGCATTCATAATTTTACAGTATTTTATTTTGAGGTTTTAAATGTTCTTTGGACAGTGAAATATGGCTACAGCGAGGGGAGTCTGCATCTGCTCATGCTCACCTCGTGCTGGGAGCACTGGCAGGAAACCCCACGGGGCTCAGTGAGGCCAGTGGGTTCCCACCTTGCTTAACAGACATTTTGATTTTTAAAAAAATGTTATATGCAGTCTCGGCACCTGCTTCTTCCTTGAGAAGCAGTATATTTTCCACATATCTCTTTAAAATATGAGTAAGAGTATTCATGGGGTTTGGATTTTTTATTGGGGAATATTTTAATCATTTTTCATTTTTTGCAAGTGTATTCAAATTTCTTCATGGAGCATACGCAGATGTGCCCTTTTGTAACTGCAGTTGAGATGTCTGCAATGTTACAGAAATGATTGCGGGATTTTTACTGCTTGAAAAAAAAAAAAGTCAGTCCTATTGCCAGTGATTTATATTTGTGATGTTTACACACAAACTTTTCGTAGTCAGAACGACTGCTTTCCTTTTAAGCTGCCACTGAGCAAAAGAATCCTAGAACTTATTTCACAGAAACCAAGTCGTTCAAGGCAATGAAAGATCTTGCTTTTTTAACCTTTCAGAAAGTCACCCAGTTGAGCAGTCAGGCCGTATTATTCTATATCTTGTCTAACATGAGGAAACAGTCCCAAAAGAAAGATATCCCAAATTAACGCCACACTTCGTTAAATAGAGACATTCTTGGTTTTCACCAGGCTAATTCGATCCAGTTCAGTTAACTCATTTTTTTTGTGCTGGGATCACGGAAGGCAAGCATGAATGAAGCAAGTTCATCATGTGTTTGACACATCAGTGTGAAACTGAAAGGCAGGCTGGGAGGGAGGGTTCCTGCCTTTAGCTTTTCAGACAATGCCCGATGAAAGAGGCCCCTCATTCAAAACTGGTCTCCAGCAAACGAGGCGGACTGCTGTGGATCACTGTTACAAACAGGTATAATGGGAATTAGCTGGAACTTGACTCGTCAGACACCTCTTGATTTCTAGTTGTGACTCTTCTTGTAATCCTGTCTCTATCTAATGTCCTCAGCCCAGCAGATGTTTCACAGAACTTGTATATGGGCAAAAGACTGCCTGCTTTAGAAATGAAAAATAATGTGCAGAATAAAAAACAATGTAAAACCAGAATTTGTCATATAAACATACAATTCTTTACAGAAAAAAAATCATGTTTTGTATTTTATATCATTTAAGTTTCTAAATTTTGTCCATTCCACTATTACACCATGAAATATATGGCTTATAAATTAAGGAAGAGTGATGAACAGTCACAAAATATATGTTCCTTACTTTAAACTCTATAAAATTAAAAAAAAAAAAAAGTGTAGACACATTTTTGTAACTCAGTCAACAAACATAACCCTCACAGCAAGTAGATGCAGTGTAATGAAATAGTAGGTTCTGTGATGTAAAAGAATGTCTGCCGTGATGCCACCAAGTAAATAGTATTTGTGAGCCATATCCAAATTCTGAACACGTTTTCAGAGAATGTTTCTCTCCAAACTTGCTGTAGCAAGTACATAAGAGCACAGCAACACTGAATTTTGAAGATACTTGCTAATAATTACACCAACCTGAGAGATCAGGCGACAGTTTCTTAACCCACTTAGTGGCTTCTTTTATCAGTATCAACATCATGAAATAGCCTTGCTTTTTAGATTTGTAGGATAATCACTAGGTTTATAAAATAATAGATTATTTGCCAGATTTAAATACAAAATACATATTGCTGACAGAAGGTGGCTTTTCAGCTCTGACTTAAGCTGATGATCTCACTGGAATTTCTCCTCTTGGAGCTGCCATGAAAGATTGAAATACTTGTTAGTCTGCAGGTTGGTTTTTTTAAAAGATCTCATCCCCATTTCTAGGATATTTAATTGAAATACCACTTTTTGCTTGGAAGCTCAGCCTAAGTCTAGAGGTAAGAGGAGAGAGATAGGGAAGCCCAATCCATAACAGCCTTTCATGCATTTACTCATTTATTCGAATGTTGATGCAAAAAGAATATGAAAAATACAAAAAATTGTGACCAAAGAGTATATTAAAATTTCCTTTAATTTTGATCATTTTTTCCAGAGTTCAACAAATCAAGATAATCTTATTAAATATTTTGTAGCTATATACCTAATTCAGTACTGTCTTCTAGTAGATGCTTTGGTCGAGTAAGTGTGCACTTCTAATGTTTGTTTTGGGTTTTTTTCCCTGTAGTTTTAATATGAATCCTTCTGGCATTGAGGATCTCAGGAAAAAAACGGTGAGTTATGAAATGTTACAAAAAGCCATCAGTAAATGCAAACTAATTGGTGCTTTTGTTCTTTTTTAACCTCTTACAAGGAAATATGTTGAGGTTCTTTTCCTTTTTCTTTTTTGCCATATGCAGAAAATCTCATTAGAAACTCACAGGCTTAATGTAAATTTGGAAATATCGAAGAGTTTTACACTCAATATGAACTGTGCCTGTGATGTGATGATGAAGAAGGAAAAATTTAGGTCCTTGCACAAAAACTGAAAAAAACCCACTCCAAAACTGTTGCTTTGAGGGTGGTTTAGGTGAAGAACACTGCATTAGGCAGTGATTTATTGATTGACCAGACAGGGGGTTACTGTCACTTTAATCAGAGGCTTGAGGACACTCTTTAGATGGCAAATCAAAATGGAAGTAATGAACTGATATATGATACAATTAATAATAAACATAATAAATGAACAGCCTCTCAGAAAACACTAAAATATACATATATTAGAAGGTATTATTCAAAATGCTCTTGATTCTACAAGTACCAAGAATAAATTGTGTATGAAGAAAAGACAAAAAAAATCCACAGATTGCCTAGGCAGTGTCTTTGAAAGTAAATGTGATCTTACTAGAATTTGTTCTGTGAATAGATGAAATCTTTAATAGTGGGTTTGTTTTCATTCTTTCAAATATATAGGAAACAAGTTTCTCAAGCAAATATGACTTTGTGCTGTTTATTTTTAGCTGGTTTATGTAAATGATTTGTAACAACATTTGATGTTATTGTGAATGCTGAAGTTTTTATGATGTGAGTTACTGGTGGGAGATGTCAGAATATGTGAAGGCTGCCTTTGATCAGATAGTAAACTAAATTCTACCAGGCAGTTACTTAATCTCTGACAAAAGGCAACATCAAAAAATTGATTTAACTTAGCAGCCATTGTCTGTAAAGTAACCATAATTACAGTTTGTGTGTGCTTGCAAATGTACTGCTGCAAATCATGTAATTTATTGCTGGTAAAAAGCATCAGTTTAATTCTTTTAAGAAATAAGATGTGAATTGTTTTATTGAAAGGATTTAAAGGTGATAAAAGAAATCCTTGATGATTTTTCCTTTGGAATACCAGCTATACTAAACATCAGTTGCAGGATTATGAGGTGATGCTCATTTAATACAAAATACAAATTAGGTAGGGAAGAAACTATATCTCAACCATAGTTTTGGATGAAACCCTTTGATTTTTTTTTTTTAATATTCGAGGTTGCTTTCTAAGGTGTTTGAAGTAATTTATTATTAGGCTCTGCAATAATAGCCCTCACCAAGTTATTATATTTCTTCCTTGTGCACATTATTTAGTAATTATGTTTGTATGTCTTCTACTCTGATGCCAACACCTGTCTCTGAAAGCCATGTTTAAATGGGAGCAGTAGCCAGTTGAAAGGGCACTGTGAGCTCTTTAAGGCCTAATTAAGAACTGAAAGGAAGATGAAACAAGTAAGGACGAAAGATGTGAAAGTAGCTTAGATGATATTCCCAGAGCAGAGTTCCTCATTAGAACAATGAGGAGATGATCAGAGATTTCCAGGCCTTCATTTTATGAAATGCCATTTCCTCTGGCTGTCAGTGTGTACCCCAATAGCATTTCATAGCTGAGACAATCATTCTTTGCATAGCTTGTTGTTTAGAATCTTTTTTTTCTTAATAATTCATTATAGGATTAATGTTTGGCATTAAAATTGTGGTATCTGTTTTTGTAAAGACTTAAGTGTTCCTATATTCTGCCTTATATTTTTAAACATCATCTATTGGCTCAAACTGATTATTTAAGATCTTCTTAACTTCAGTAATATTTATTTCTAAGTACTAACATACTTTAACTGGCTTTTTCTTGCATAATGAATGGTAGTGATAGGTAATTTCCCCATTAAAGATGTATATGGAGCATGTGTATGATAAACTATCTGTATTGCACACAGTCTTCCAGTAAACTTGATAGAATAAGTAAAGACATGATTGCATCTTATTTCCTATTCCTTTGGCAAATCAGAAATTAGGCAAACCCTATATTTCAGATATATAAGTGTAAATGGTACCTTTTCCAATGTGTACAAAAATGTAGTACCACAAAGAGAAAGTTTTACTTCCTTACTGTAGAAGAAAATCTGCTAAAAATGTGATCCCAAAGTGATTTGCTCTTCTATACTTGTTGGAAGTCAATTCCTAACCAATTTATAAATTCCATCAGGTTAACCATTTTAATAGGGTGGATGTTACTGATTCTTTCCAATTCTGTAACTTGGTAAGTTTAAAATACTGAATACGTGTGTATAAACATGACTTTAAATGTCTCACATGTAGTGTGTATGCAGATCACATATTTTTGAGAGCTACTTTTAGCATATAATAGATGGAGAGAGGCTGATCCCTTAGAGGCACTGCAGTCTATTTGCAGAGCACCATCACTTTTAATGAGGTTTATTTGAAAACTTTGGTGAGCTGTGTTTTAATGGTTTGATATATGCCAATGTGTGAATATGGAGCTGTATGGAAAGAAGAGGAGTGGAGCATGGAAAAGGAATGAGTATGACTTTTTTATGTGGTGAGTTTCTCACCTGTGCAAGCTTTATTTTTAATGAAACAATTCTACTGTAAATAAGAGCTGTCCTATGTTCTTCTACCCTGATGTAGGTGCAGGACTTTTTAGGTTCCATGTCTTTAAAGTGTCTCCATTTCTGAATGAGATAAAACTTACTGTTTAGTGTGCCTAGCAGTGCTAATACTTCCATAGACCAATTTTTACAATCTTTTTTTCAGTTATACATTTTGAATTTTGTCATTATCCGGTTACTTAATGTCACAGCTAATTCTTGACACAGAATAAGACATTCAAGTTTACAGTGTTTTGGATCCCATGTTGCCCTTTGTTAAGAGGACTAATTTGTCCATCTCTGCTAATACCTGCATTTACTGAGTCATCAGAACTCATTACAGAACCAATTCTGTTTTCCCTACTGCTTAATTCTGGTCCCTTCCTACTTTAATCAAGCAAGCAGGCAAGCAAGGTTCGTTGTAAGTACACATTTCTGTTTTCAGTGCTCTGATGCAAATAAGATGCAACCTTTTACCTTTACATGAAATTTAAAACTGAAGGTTTTATTATGTGATTCAGAAGCCAGGGAATGGTGAGCCACTGATGACTTAGAATATGAAAGACAGATGAGGGCTGATGTCATGTAGAGCTGATGTGCTCCGAAGGCGAGAACTCGGGAAAGCTTCAAGTAGGCCTTGAATTCTCAGAGCTCTTCCCTCATACTCTGTAATTAGGGTTACCACACAGTTGCTTTCCCAAAATGGACCTGCCATTCTTGTGGTTACTGCTCATATGGCCATTAACTGTGTGTATACCTCGCTGAGAATATTTTTTTCTGAGATGATAGTGTGGAAAACTTAGATCAAACCAGGCAACCGGAGTGTTGTCTGCTCCAGTGGAGGTATTGGAGGGAAAAACTCCAGAGCAAATGGAGGTATGTTATCTGAAAGAAGTTGCTTCTGCAGAGATGCCTGTGAGAAACATATGAAGAGCAATAACCCATCAATTTGCTGAACTATTTAATAAAATCTGGTGTCTTTTCCAAACTTCCCCGTAGGAAGGAAATCCTTTCGACGCTACTGCAGGATACCGTAACCTTACTTACGAAGAGGTTTTGCAGGAGCTGGTGAAACATAAAGAGCAACTTAAGAAGAAGGACACCCATATTCGTGAACTTGAGGATTACATTGATAATCTTCTTGTACGAGTGATGGAAGAAACACCCAGTATTCTCCGAGTGCCATATGAGCCTTCTCGAAAAGCTGGAAAGTTTTCCAAAAGCTGAGATAGTGGTACTCGATGGTACTTTCTGCTGAATACATTAGTGGAAGGAAATCACACTTTAATATTTTGACTTCTCTTCATTCCTTTTTCTCCTAAGAAATTCCAGGAATCAGTGGAGAAGAGACAATGGTGTGGTGTTTTTTTCATTTTTATTTTTTACTCCAAACACTAGCAGGGACTGCCAAAAGTAATGTTCTGTTAGATTATCTAAATGACTTTTTTTTCTTTTTGAAAACACCTTTAGGTACAGAATGCTTAAAATAGAGTTAATAATACACATTAAATATGTCCATGCAGTTTATATAATAGCTTAGTGTTCACCATGTGGCAGTTTCAGCTGGGAAGCCTGTGCTGTCCTGAATGTTTTCTTGAATGATTATTGGTATTAAGCAAATATATCCATATTTTTATGACAGCATGCCATTACAAGACACTGTTTTCAAGCCAGTGTAGTATTCTACTAAACCTAAGTGTGGTTTGTTGCAATGGAATGTAGTTCTACACTTATTAGAGGAAAACAGTGATGCACAATCTCTGCAGAGTAAATGCTGTATTCTATACAATGTGCTTTTTTATATAACCATGTAAAAAAAAAAACAAACCTGTGCCATTTCTGTAATGGCACATGCTGGAACCAGTTATTTTACACTTAAATGCTGAATTTTGTGTATAATGAGTGAACTTTGGTAGTGAGCTCATGACATAAGGTCGTTTTGAGGATTTTTTGTATGAAGTAACTGCATGCCTTTTTATGTGTTAAAGTATTTTGAACAGTGTTAATAGTCAGAGGTAGGACTGGAGAAAAGTATGGAATAAAAATAAGAATACTTTTATTCAGTCAAAAGTCTACTGCAATGAAAATGTAGCAGAAAAGGAGAGGCTGACTTGAATAGACACGATAATTCAAAAAATACAGAACTGGCTCAATGCAAGGTTGAGTTTCACATGATACATCTGTCTTAACTTTTTAAATCTTACAATAACAAATTATATGCCTTTAGAAATAGGCCATGTTGCTTAAACACATATAGAGTACTTAGACTTTTCACTAAGAATATCTGTATTCCATGTAAATAGTTCTAAAAGTCGATTTTCTTTGGGGCAAATGAAAGAAGAATGTAGTAAATAGCTTCCTGATCATTTAATTATTGTTTGTATAATGACATATAATAAAAGTATCTGTTATTCAATGAATTGGCAAAATATAGTGATGAACATATGATGGGAAAATACTGTAGAAGAATCCTTAAAATATTATAAATAGATTTTAATTTTCTTAATAAAAATCTCAGTTGGATTATCTATTGCTGTGAAACAGTAAGGTGATACTAACAAAAAAGAGAAAAATATTAGATTTGGATACAAGAAAACTGTCCTTTACACTTATTTTTCTTTACCTGATCTGTTGGGGTTTTTTCTTACAGCACCATGAAATGGCTGTTGCTAAGGTGGCAAAGAAAGCTTGAAATTAAATTCTTTTTTTGTTGTTGCGAAAGACTTAAATATATTTTCATTTTTAAAACGGCAGAAATTGGTAATATCTTGAAAAATTATATGTGGAAAACTTGAAAAAGTCCTATCTGAATGTCTTTGACTTTGTTAGTATTGTATGACAGCACAGAATTATTCTTTTTAGAAAAAAAGCTTCTTTTTACAAATGTTCTCAGATTCCTCTTACCTGGTTTTATGGCTTTTTCTCCTTTGTTTTCTTTATTTAACAACTCCCTTCCCTCCCCTAGTGCTGTCCCTGCAATGTGTGCAGTCTGGCTGTTCCCAGCCCACCAGTGGGATCCCTCAGTGCTGATCCTTGTGCCTGGATTGAGCCCGAGTGATCCCAGCCCTACCTAACTGTAGAGCTCTGCCTTTGGATATTTGTAATGCAGGAACCCACGGACACATCAGGCAGTTTTTTTGGTCAACCTAAGGATTTATCAGGTTCAGTACCTCACAAACCACATGAATGTTCTTTTGATCCACTTAAGATCTGAATGACTGTAAATTTATTGTAATATATTCAAAGTGCCAAAGGTTATGTACTAGGTTATGGTACGTTTACTGTTGGAAGTTAGGTTTTGCACTCAATTAGATTTTAATTTCCTAATTACACCAAGATGTATTTCAGTTACTCAGTATTTCCATAAAAGTTCTTAAACATTTTCAAATGTTTGGCTGAAGCCAATGGTTTTGTCATGTTAATGGGGAAGTCTTGGGCAATTGTTTTGAATTCCACAGTCATTTTCAACTAACTGGTATGAGACCATCTCTAGTACCTAAAGTGTTTAAACCATACACACCACTGGAGATTAACAAGTAAACTAACCGGAGAACATGCTCCAATGACTTTCCACGTGCAAGCCAACTTATAATTATTAAAATGAAACTCTACTATATTTAGCACCTCTAAAATCACTTCTTTTAGAATGTAAATGTAGAATATCAAACTGCATAATTGACTAAAAGCAGATCATTTGACATATTTGCATACCAGGAATGATAAGCAGATTAAAGGTAGCGAAAAGATCAATTTTTGTGCATTAGTGTAGAAATTTAGTGAAGCTTTGAATGTACTATCTAGTCTTTATCTGATCTGTACATGAATAAAAGCACCTTTTGTTTCTAGCAGTTTGTCAAAAAAAGAGAGGAGAACGACAAAATGCAATTTGGGAGAAGGTAAATTTACTTAGAGAGGCAGAATGGGACATTTACAACTATGAAAATATTTTCCTAGTGTTCTTACAGGTAAAGATACAGGCTGCTTTTGGAGCAGTTCTTAAAAGATTACATATAATTTTCTGCTTCGTTTCTGTATTTTGAGATTATTTTGAAAAAGCATCTTCACCTCATGTGTATTTTTTTAATCATGCAGCTCTCAAATTAAAACATTTCATACAGAGTACATACAGAGTTGAAAACAAAGACATTTCTGTTTTTCCCATAGAATAAAATTGTTGACTGTCCTGCAGATCATTTATATACCATAAGAACTTGCCACTTATGGTCAGTCTTTCTTGCCCTTTAAATTGTAGGGATGAAAAATTTGAACATCACCATATTATTTTGATATTTTCTCTTAAAAATTAGCATAAGAGTTCATCCATGCATGCACTATGAAATTATCCTTTGAAACAGCTCTGCTCATTGCCATGTATTTTGCTTACTTTAAAGGACAAATATGAAGGCCATACTTTAATGTTGCAAGTAAGAAATATAAACTTTCTGCCATTCATGAAGGATGTTTAATATTTATATATGTTACCTCTTGCTGCTGTATTTTATGTTTAGCTTGGTTTTCCACCTACTAATGAATGTAGCATTCTCCCTAGATTATTCATAACTACATTTATTGCTGTTGGCTCTGTATCAAGAACTATTTGTAATTTTCCAGCTGTGAAAATGTTGCCTTGCATTTAGAAAGGTTTCATGATTTGAGGACCTAATGAAAATCATGCTCATTAGATAGAAATCTGCATTTCTTTCTGTACATGATGCCCTTTCTCAGATGCATCTCAAAACAAACAGAATTGCTGTTTTAATGTTTGCTGCTGCACTGGAGTTTTATTTACACTTCCAGCTTTAAAGGAAGATTATTGTCCTACATCAAGTATGTAAAGTAAGCTCATGCTTTTTGCTCTTATGTACCCATTGCTGTTGTAGATGTGATAGAGGTGTTAGCTGCAGGCTTTTACAATGGTGATATTTAAAGCATGTTGACTAACTTCCTCTCTTTGAAGTGCTTGGTGAAGGATTATAGCACTGCTGTGTTGATGATGATGATGATGATGCTAGATTTAAGGGTCTGTCAGCACTTTCGGTATGAAACCCTATTTTCAGGGATTTGTAACTTAAATATATAAATACAGTCACTGGAAGTATTTAATATGCAATAGGTAGCACTTTAACCTGTTTATGAAGGGTTTTGAGATTTTTGTTTCTGTTGAAAAAGTCATGGTTTCCTAAAGCATGGTGGGCATTTGCTTTATCTTTTATAATTTCTATGCCACTGTGTGTTACAAGTGGTAGAGCCATTCCTATTCATCTTAGAAGCTTCCAGATGTCTTGTATTGCAATGTACTATGAAAAGCTGAAGATCCAGGTTATATAGGAAGTCTGTAAAAGATACAAACATATAACTTAAGGGTTTATTTTGTCTCGTGCAATCAATGGTAGTTTGTCTACATTAATAATGGTACAGAATCATTAACTATATGCACTTGTGAGAACTATAAACTTAGAATGCATGAAAAACTTTATTTTTGTTTCATTATTGCAACTTCAGATTCTTTTAATTTGATTAAAATGTTAGTATTTTAATTTCTGTTCATTAAATAAATACTGCATGTCTAACACTAATAAAGCGCCACAATGCACTACCACAGTATTTGTTGAATTGTGATATTAGTCTGTGTTCTGCAAAGCATGTAACTCCTGAGCTCTGCATATGTGTTTGTAAGAGCCATGCTGTTCAGGCTCTCGGACCACAGAGAGGAGTGTTTCCTTAAGGACAGCTCCAGATGAATATCCCAGATGTTTGCAGGATAGCCATTAAGGGAAATCTCTTCAGTAGTGACCAAAACTTAGAATTAGTGGGGGAAAAAAAGCATATTCTTAAATATACTAATCTACATTATCTTTATGTTGTAACTACAATCCCTTTAAATACACTATTCCTCTGCCACCATGGTTGTAAATATTACCAGGAGATCTTTGGCACTGCAGACCAGAACAGCATTTAGCATGAGGGCAAACACTTCAAACTGGTACAGAAAACATGATAACATGTTCCTCTTCATACTTGACAGAAAAAAACCCAGCCAGAATGACGGAAAACTGGAGCACCTTCCCCCACCATGCCCCATTTTTTTCAATGCTCCCTCGAGTTTTTCAGCACACTTTTTTCAGAAAAACGTATGCTTTTTCCTGTATTATTTTCTTCTTCCATGAGGCAGCAAAACAGCAAAGTCTGTCCCCTGACAGTAGTAGGCTTTCTGAATGAAGAGGAACTATGGAGAATAATTCTGGCTTGGGCAAAGAACATTGTGAATAGTTCACCCAGATGCTTGGAGCCTTGAATTTCCCAGGGATGTGGTTCCTTTCCTTGCGGTTAACTTGCTCCATGAGTAAGTCCTCTGTCATAGAACTCTGAACTTGGAGAGCTTAGAAAGTTTTCTCCTGTTTGAGATATCCGTGAAGTGTGGTGGTTATGGGAAATCACAGCCAATTTTGAAATGTACTTACATGTGTTGTTATGCAGGTTCCCATCAGCTGTTCATCCCATGACTCACTGATTTCACAACTGTCCTGATGGGTGAGTCGGTGAGGAATGAGGGCAGAGAAGGAAGGCACCATGCTGTGCATTAAATACCAGTTTCCATCTGTATTTCACATCTAGTAACTAATCTCAGTTCCTGTGCCTGTTTGTTGCAATTTCCCTAACTCAGAAGCATTATGTTTGTTAGTCGATTCCAACCAAAGTTCTATTGATGATGTAAGAGTCCCACTTGATTAAATAGCTTCTAGTTTCCACAGCGTGGAGTTTTCATTATTAACAATCTCAGCTTCCTAATAAAGGTTTTCAAGGATATTTTAAATATCGTTTACCAGTTACAGAACTATTGAAATTAGATGTAAACTAGAAGTATTAAAGACAAGTCTCTCTGTAGTTTCATTTATTAAAGTTACTTTTTAATGGAACTGTACAGAGTAAAAATCAGGATTTCATTTCCATATTTTAAGTTGTTTAATTTGTTTTTATGGGAGTGTTGTGCAAGTTCTGGCTGCAGCTAGTATGGGGTATGTTACCCTTTTGTGTAACACTAGGCATGTTATAAAGTTATAAATGATGATGATGAAAAATCTCCTGTATTAATGAATTAAATGTTGGATTATTTTGTTGGATTGTTTTGTAATAGTGCCATTTTATGGGAGATGGGAATAAGACTATCTGCTAAAGTAAGCTGTTTTGTCTGTACTACTTACTGAGAAATAACAATAGAAGGCTGCCACAGTGAGCACAGCCCAACCTGGAAGCTCTGTGGCATTGATTGTGTAATGTTTATATAAATATCTGTATATTCAATGCTGGAAGCCAGTGGCTATTACATGGGGATTATTGCAATGTATTTATAGTTTGTTTTTACAGCATTTACTTACGTAGATCAGTCTTTGATAAGTGGATGATGATTAAGGACAGAAAAGTACCCTCCATGGCTAAACACTGACATGTTTATGCTTTAAAAGTAAGCAGCTTATAAAGGTTTTAGGGGCATGCAGCATTTAAATGAAGCTGAATATTAAAAAGGGGAAAAACTTTGTGGGGTGTTTTTTGTTTCAGCTTAAACAGTATCTCCTGTGTGACATACAGGGGATGAGTAGAAGCAACATTGGGGACATTCCTCTGTTAGGATCCAAAAACCTACCCGCAACATAAAGTTAATAGGGCTAGAATTCCGAATTTAAGGGATATATTTGACCAACATGTGTCAGGTTCTGTTTGTAACAGGAAGAATTAACACAGCATCCTTTACTAGCAAGATCAGTGTCAGGGTGAACCCACCCCCCAAAAAGTGGGAGTTTCCCAGGATGAGTTCCCAAAGTGTCAAGGGTGTGGGGCGAGTGTAAGGCAGAAGCACAAGGCTTTACCCAGCTGTCACTTCTGCTTTATCAGTCCTGCTGGCACTGGTGTTAACTTCAGGGATTAAGCAAACTACTTTTCTGAGAAAGTGGGGAACTGTCAAGAAATTTGGTGTGTGCAGCATGTGGCTGGTCAGATTGTCTCTGCTGTTGCTTGAAGTAGGTATTTGGCCCAGGATCTTGTAGAGTCACCAAAATGTGTCACATCATCTCCTCTGAATCATTCATTTGGGGCCTTCTTGGTGAATGTCTCCTTCTCTGATAACTTGCTGCTTACATTATGAATTCCTTTGAAAATTGACTCCCTGGGACATCTTTACAGGAGACATCAAGGGTCTCCATTTAAATTTAATGAGTATTATGTCATTTGCTAAGGATTTCTACAATGAGTTAAGAAAATCTGCCTCTTTGAGACCAGAGCTTTGCCAAAATAATGGCAGCTTAATGGCATCCTTTAAAAGCAACTGCTGACTCTCCAGCTATAAGTATTTTCCATTTTCTAATAGAATGTTTTCCCATTAAAGCAGCTTATTTCATTAACTTATAATTCATAGTTTAAATATGCTTATATTTTGCTAATTGTAGATTACTTAGTGCTTATTTTTAAGGAACATTGAAGCACAAAATACAAAATGTCAAGGGTTTTTTTAAAAGAAAAGTCTTGCCTTGTGCATGGCAATTGCATTTGGATAAGCACTTTTAAATACACTATTTTTAAGGAGTTTTTACACACCATTTTAAAGTAAATAATAGCTATAAGAAGAAACAATTTGAAGTGTCCATGCAATTTATAGTTTTAATTCCTTCATAGATATGTGCTCCAATATTTTAGAGTTATGATTCAAAAGCTACCACAGTTACATATTTTAAATTATAAGGTAGTATTGTGAGATTCCAAATTATTCTTTTCCAAAGAACACACAGCCAAAGTATCTGGCACTCTCTTCCGTGTTTTGTAAAAGTTGAAAGGGATCTCTGGGAGAACTAAGGTTTTCCTAAAAAGTTGTGCAAGCCTTTGTGTTGGACTTCAGTGCAGATAGATTTGGGTATGTAGATTCAGGCACTCCTTTATCCAACAGGCTAACACCAAATTTGGTTTATTTCTTTATACCTGGAGGACAAGAGAATAGGAATCAGTTTGCAGCAGGTGCTGCGTACTGCTTGTAAGGATCAAGTTAAAAAATTGATGCTTGTGAGATGTGGTCTTGGCTTTTTGGTGTTTGGAAGTACATTGCATGTGAATACCATGCTTATGTGGTTCCAGGATGAGATATAAAAAACTTCCTATTTTCTTATATTTTCACATTTTAAAACTTCTATAAAGTTTATTGTTAGTGACCAGATTCTATTTGGCTACAATACATATAACATTTCACTTGATTAATGATACTCCTGTTTGAGACCTCTTGTAATTGGCCTCATAATCCACACACAGAATACTGTGAAATACTGTGAATTTGAAGTTGAGAGTCTGATGAAAGGAACATCCATCAATAGAAGGGAGAAATAAAATAATCCTAATTAAAAACAAAAGAATTGTATGATCAGAATTAAGATTCAGTTGGTAGATACTGAAGAATTTTTTTTCTAGTAAGTATTTTTATAATAATTGTCTGGTATAATTGCTTTGGAAAAAATCTCATCCTTCATGTTTCATGGTATAAACTTTACTAGTTCTTTATAAACCAAATACTGAATTAAGGACTTGGGCTTAACCTTTGTTTCATTGGATGTGACCCCAGAGGTTTTAAGCAGCATTTTATTGCTGGAGTTGATGACGACAGTTATATTTGCTTACAGGATCATTGCTGTTCTTTTATCTGTTTCAGTATTTTCTGTGTAGTTTTAAGTTCTGAACATTTCACCACAGTCTATTTAGAGCATTATTTAAAACTTGTTCCAGTTCTCTTCATTCTTACGCACGCTGATGCGTTAAACTGCTCCAGAAACTGGCTTTGCTCTCACCATATTTGGAGGCTGTTCCTCTTCTTTGCTCTTGGACTGTTTTGGATGGGGACTTACATCTAAAGTAACAAATGAAATATGTGACAAGAGCTGACTGCCAAAACTGGCATCAAAGCAAGTTTCTGAGGAGCTCATTGGAAAACTATCCTGAACTTTGGGAGGATGACTCAAAGCCACATTCTGAATAGAGCAAACTACAGTAAAGTAAATGTCAAGGTGAGAACAGATTTCTTGGATAAGGTGAATGTCCCCCTAAGGCTAGACAGTCACTTTAGTCTTAGGGGAAAGGAAGCAAATAAGCAGATGAATTTCCAAATGCAAAAAAACCAGGATGGTTTGCTCAGAGCGTTCTGGGTCTGCAAGCTCACAAACCTTTGCAGTTCTGTTTGGGCTTACTATGCCAAAGAGCATTCAAAATAACAGGTAGCATTTGCTGATCATGTCGTATGGAGCATCATTAACTTGGTTGAAAAGTTGCCAAGTTTGAGGATGTGCTCTGTTAAGTACACTTAGTGTCTTCCTCATCTAACTTAAAACTATGTGAACATTCAGCTTCAATTCATTAGTTTTAGGCAGTTCAGCTGAATAAAGAGAAGAACACATTTTTCCCTGAATCTTTCAGAGAAACTTGTACACTTACAGAATGCTGCTGCTGTAACTGAGGGGATAGCTGTATTTTGTGGTTGAGTGTGTGTTAAAGCTGGCACTGGAGAAAGGAGAGTTCTGTGAAAAACCTAAGCCTCTCTTACAATCACAGTACCTCTCAAAGTCACAAGATTTTAAAATGTTCACTGATGGCCTTTAGCAATTTGGAGTTGTAAGGAAAAATGCTAATTTTAAAAGGAGAGGATGTAAGACAGTTTTTAGGTAGTTGCTGTGTTGAGGATTGATCAAATGCTAATATATAAGGTATCTGTAGAAGGGAGCAGCAGCTCTCTGAGAATATAAAAGGTGATGAAGGAACTTGTTGAGTTTTCCAGTGGTGGGCATGAGAAGCAAAAACTTCTTCCTTACAGGAGGCAGTAACTGACTGGCTGTGGTGAGCATTGTGCTTCAGGAATGTGTTAGATGCTGTGAACACAAACAGTAACAGATTTCTCAGATTTTCCTAGGGCCTGGAAAAAAACCATGCAAACTGTCTTCCAAAGTAAATTGCTAGAAGTATAAACTCTTGATTTTATTTATTTGTTGTTGCTCAAAGGGCAATAGCAGATTCTCAGAATATTAAATCTTTTACTTATTTGATTCCAACTTTGACTTGACTTGTCTTGGAAAGAAAAAATGTAGATTTTAGTTTGACTATAGGCTAATGGAGTCAATGATTTGTTCAAAGACTGCCCTATAAACAAGAAGTGACGCAGTCATAAAGGGGAGGTATCAGGCTAGTAGAGTCATTTTTACAATTGAAATCTTTCAGTGAAATATTGGTCTTCTGCCAGGAGTGCTTTTGGCAATGTCCGAGGACTTTCCTTCCCTCAATAAATCCCCATGCAAAGCAGCTGACATTCTAGCTTTGGAAGTGTTACTAGCATGATATTGGCCTGCTGAAGTAACCACTCACTGCAGTCCTGTTGTTTTTAGATGCTTTCTCATAAGAGCACTTTTGAAGATACTGAGGGATAAGATAATCACATTTTAAGATCTGCAGCATTTAGTGTTTTTCTCATCACTAACCCAGGACTGGTACTTGGACAGTATAGTCAGTGCCTGAAAACTTTTGACCAATTAGTTTGTAGTCCTTGCAGTTTGCACATGTCTCAGCATGACATTTGGATTATTGCTACCCTATTCCTATGGTACCCAGTGGCACCACTGTGTATTATATCAGCTTGTATCATAGAATGATTTGGATTTGAACAGACCTCAAAGATTGTCTAATTCCACCCTTCCAACTAGACCAGGTTGCTCCAAGGCCCATCCAGCTTGGCCTTGAACACTTCCAAGGCTGGGGCATCCACAGCTTCTCTGGGCAACCTGTGCCAGGGCCTCACCACCTTCACAGGGATGAATTCCCTCCTAATACCTAATCTTTCAATTCTCAATTGCTGGATATTAATTATTTAGACTGATGGAAAACTGAGCCTCCCTGCTTCCCACAGGTATAAAATGTGTTTATTTTGATGTGGCCCCGGAGTTTACACTGCCTATTGCTTCTTGTGAGAAAAGCTGGCAGCCTATCTTCTAAAAATCATCAATCTCTTTTTGTCAGACCACTTGTCATGAGCAGCAAAACTCAGGAGGCTCAGTCCTGTGCAAATTTATTTTTCTTTTTTTGTCTTCAGACCCTTACTAAGTATAAAGTTGTGAAATTCTTAATGAGGGTAATTGTTTTTTTCAAACTTTGGCAGTAATGCAAAAATTTGGCATTATACCAGGTCAAAATGAGTTTAAAAGGCTACTAAATCCCAATATTAACAGTTATTCCCTGTTTACCCTTGTTTTACTGCCTACCTTAGATCTGGGGCAGTGGACCCTTACCCCACCTGTTTTCAAAGTGCCATTTGCATTGCTGACATAGAGGAAAATTCAGGGCTAAATATAAATCCTGGTCCTTGGGAATGAAATATTTTGGCTTGTCTGACATTAAAATTGCACAAAAAACAATGTGTTTGTAGCCCAAGATTTCTGAGTCCTTTTCTTCTTCTGGCACAGAGCTAAGTGGTTGAAGGCATTGATTTGCACAGCTCCAATTCTGAATATAAATTTTTCTTTAGCTATTTATGTATTGGTGCACCTGTACTTAAAATTTGGCTTCAAATAAATATGGAGCATGCACTTTGGCAAGTTGTAAAAATTAGTTGAAGAATAATAATAAGTAAAATGGCATCCTGCCCAAGCATGTTGTATTTTCATTACTAATATAATACCTCATTGAAATTATTTTCCAGATACAGTTCTATGTATTTAAGTCTGTATCTGAATAACTGCACTTTTAAATCAAGAGTCAAGTAGCTACTTTGTATGCTCTGCTTATCTTAAACAGAGTTTGATTTAAAACATTTATCTTCTCTGGTATCATCTCCCGTGTCAAAGCACATTTACATCATGCTCTGTTCCTAATATCACTTCTGTTTAAAATGGTATCCAACTACAAAAAAGTTTGATGATTGCTCTGTTGTTTGCCCACTTTGTAGTTATTAGCTGCTATTGCTGTTTTGAATATCACTGAAGCTGTGAGGGAGAAGCTTCAGTGAAGTAAATTTTTAAAAATTAAGGTCAGACTCCAGGGTTAGCAACACTAGAAGACTGCAATTTAAGATGACTCCAATTATGCAAAATCATGCATTGAGTTACAGCCCCGAGTGTCCATTGGGATCTGAGAGGTTGTCTAGGAGGGGTTTCCTTTTGTTTCTTTTATCTTAGGAAAGAATGATGCAATTCTGGCTGTACTCATGGATTTAGGTTAGTAACTCAAAAGGATGTTTAGTAAGTGCATTTGGTGAAGGCAATAGACCCAGCATGAGACTTCAGAGAAATGTGGCACCTTGTTGCATTTTATTGGTTTGCACAGGTAGAACATTCAGATAACACCTGAATCTAGAAATAAATCAGTTGAGGCACAGCAAGTGACCCACTAAGGCAGAGCAGATTTTACTCTTTATGTTCCTAATATTTAAACCAAGCACCATCACAGCTGGATGGTTTTTTATAAGATCTTAACTTTGCCTCTTTTTTCTCTTTTCCTTCAAATAATTGGAAAGCACAAGCACGCAGTGGTGCCAAACAGTGACTCCCAGAAAGTCTGAAATGAAGAGATCAGACTCAGTTTTCTTGGATGATTTGTGTGGAAGTTAGGATAATTATTTTGCCAAAAAAAGTCTATTTTACTTTTTTCTGGGTGAAAGAACATCATGTGCTGTGCTTTTAAAGTACTTATCCCCAAGCCAAAACACTGCAGAGATATTTTGTAGTCTTCCTACTTCAGAAAACATCAAAGTTACCACCATTACATTTTCTCAAATTCTATGTGAATCTGAGGTGTAGGGTTTCATCATTTTGATCATTTGTATGAAAGCTTTCTTAATAAGAGAAACAGAGAGATTATGTTCAATAAAAACAAGAACACAATTCCGAATATGTTTAAACAAGTTTTTGCATTGATAAACAGAACTACTGGGTATTTTTTTCAATCACACAGACACAAAAAAGTACTGACTGAAGAATTTGTACAGTGCTCAGGGCAAGTTACAGCTGGATCCTCTTAAAAACCTCAGTCTTTTCTAATAAATGACTCATAAAACTAGTGTATCTATGAAGTTTTTCAGAAAATATAGGCAATTAAAAGGGATTTTCACTATTTGAACAAATAGTAAGTTATTGTAAGTACCTTCTTTAAGTATGAGGGAAAAAAACCATGTGTTGCTTTTGCAGAACAGTTCTCTTTCAGGCAGCCCAGAAACTGAATTTCAAAAATTGATGAATTTACTACAGTAGTTGTTCAAATGTTTTTGACAGTGATGCTTCCTATTAAGCAGGGCTAAGGCAGCTGCAAAGAATGTCCTGTGCATCTGTGTAATTAGTCAAGTATGTGGGTTTTTCTGTTCAGTGAATTCTGTAAGTGTTCTATGGCATTGCCTGTTCTTATGCAAGGAAAATGTATATAAATTGTAAATATTAGTGAAAATCCATTGAGTCATTCATAAAGGAAGTAAATTCAAACCCTGACTCTTCTGTGAGCCTCCAGGATCTGCTCTCATGTTGTTTAGCCCCTAAGACATCTCTTCTGCCTTCCACAGCTTGCAGGTGAACTGCTGCTTTAAACTCTTCCTTGGATCAGTAGCTTTTCCTTCCCCTCCAGGATCTGCCACATCAGAAAGCAGTTTCCTTTATTACCTGTGTGTCCGTGTGGAGTCAGGGGAATGTCTGGTGAGGCATTAGGAAAGCTGCCACTGAGAAGAGAATGACACAGCCTTAGGAGAAAAAGTTGAATTTAAGCATCTATCTTCTTCATGTCCTCTCAGAAGAAAGAAGTATGCAAGTAAGGCTGTTAACAAGTCTAGCCAAGAAAGCTGAGTTATTTCTTCATGACCAAAGCAACAGGGAGAAAGAAATTCCCAGTAAATTTAAAAATAATATCTAATGACTCACTGAGATGGGATGTTTCTTATCACACAATAATTCAGATTGGAAAAGACCTCAGATTGGATCATCTAGTCCAGCTTCCAAAATCTTCAGGCAACATCACCTTTCCAGGAAAACTGTGATAATTAAATTGTTTCTTCACAGGAACATAACCAGCTCTCATGTTTTTGTATCTCAGAATGCAGAATTGAACTGGGTAACATCTTTTAAGATGTAAAAACAAAACAAGAAACCCTCTCTTGCAATGTTTTATTCCTCCATGTTGCCCTATTATGCCCAGTAATGGGATTAGGTAATCTTCTAATCAGCTGGGTGGGCTGATAATAATGAATTCAAACTGACATTGCAGAAGCCCCCAAAGATGTGTAAAAGTAAGTGTTGTCTCTATGCTGATGTTAAAAATGACTCCTGCTTCTAGAAATCTAAGAGCAAACTTTAATAAAAACTAATATGGACTATAATAACAGGTAATATAAAGATTTATGTTTTTATTCTGGTAAAAAAAAATAGTCAAGCAAAATTATTACTGTAGCAATAAGGACAACCACAAGGTTTATAAAAAATTATTGTAATATTGTAGGATTGTGTGTTCTCCAAGAATCATGTTAGAAAGGGCCAGCTTGTCTAAAGGATAAAACTGAATCTAAATATACTGTGAAATAAGGTTCTCATTCATAATAAGGGAGAAAAAAATTAAAAATCACCTAGGACCTACAAATAGATTTTGTTGTACAATACAACATGGGATATTCAGTCTATTGATTTACCTACTGATATTAGAGAGATAAAAAGTGTAATAATTTACAATATAATTTAAAATTTTGTGAGGTTACCACAACATTGCTATTCACCCAAATGTCAGAGGAAATAAAGGGAGCTGGGCTGACGGAACTGAAAAATATCTATTTGAAGTAAAGTGAACGAGTAAAGAAGCAATTTGGACAATCACATTCTGGTATCTCATAAAACTCTGGATATAGTATAAATTAAGCAATGCATTCTTTAAGCTGGCAAAAAATCATAGTCACATTAAAATTGTATCAAAATATTATTCCTGAACTTTTATGAAGCAAACCCTAAATCTGATGTACAAATACATAATAAAAATGTCTGTATGGCATAGTTAAGGTATGATAGCTAATGAGATTAAGGAGGTAAAAATGGAAAATACTGCAACAAAATCGTGAGCTTAGCACCCTGGGAGGACTGAGGTTTCTCCAGCCCAATCTCCTGATAAGCCTTTAATAGCACATCTCCATTCTTGCAGTAAAGCATGGAAGGGCCAAGCCATGCTGAGCTGATTTAAACCAAAATAGGAAAAAAGTAATTTAACTAATACTAATAAGCAAGCAGAACACCTTTAATGCTGCCATAACTTTATCTTAAATTTGCTTACATATCTTGTATCTATTATCTAGGCTCTTGTATAGATTTGTTTCTATTTGCATTTATTATGGGTTGGATTATGATTGTATCCTCATTTGTGTAAAAATTATAATTCCAAAGGATAAAAATCTAGGAATCAATCTTGATGAAATAAATTATCTTGAGTAGACTAGATATGTAAGAAAACAATATAAATTCATCTAAATTCAATTATTAAACAAAGGGAATACTGTATTTAATTAGAAAATTGAATCAATTTACTTACAGTCTTTCTTATCCTTCGTAATTTTAGAGATGATTAATCTCTCCTTCTTACTCTGTATTGTTATACACAGGAAGAAGAAAATAATAACTTTTCCATTTTTTCCTCTGATTTTTTTTCAGCTGTGGATGAACTAACTACTAAACAGAACTAGTGGCCTCCAAACTCACTCCCCTAAACTAAACTGATATAGGGTCAGGCTGTAGCTTGTAGCTTACATTTTAAATCCCAAGTCAATGGACTAAAGAAAAACTCCTGGTTCAAAAAGATGTGTTTTCACACAGAGAACTCAAAACCAAAAAGAAAACAACAAATCTTTTGAAATGGGCTTTATTATTTGGGTTTGATGGACTTTTTTTTCTTTCTAAGAAAGACTTAGGGCACTTAATATGCAGTAATTAAAAAAGTCAGGATTTATTGTGACACTGCAAGACATTGTAAAGGCTTATGCAAACCAGAGCTCAAATTGCAGTTCCTTGGAGCTTTTTAAGTTAGGAAGAACTCCTAAGTTTTACAGCCTAAGCTTTTGTGAAGCACATTATCCCAAATGGGTCAATCTGAAAGTCACCATAGTAAGATCTTGTTATATTTGGCTGGGATCTGCAATTGTTAGGAGTGAGTCCAAAATTCAGTGAAGTCATGGATTTTCATCAAGTCAATATAAATTAACACAGACTAGATCTGTCACACTTCAGCTAACAATGACCTTTCTTTACATGAATGTGCCTTCCCTTTCTGAATTCGATTACCAAGATATTTCTTAAGCCCTAGAAAGTACTTTTCTTGGGAAAAATCCCTTGCCTGTCAATTTTTCAACCAGTGATTATAAGTAGTCATGGTAAATCCTGCAAACTACAGTGAGACTAATCCTGGGAGAGAAAGACCTGTGCAAGTGTCAAGAGCACAGGTACCCAGTTTTTCCAAAGAAGTGAAAGCCTATTTAGGTATTTAAATAATACATGAATATTGAAAAAGGTGCAATAATAAGTTTAAGGAGTTTCTTTGCATTACATTTCCTGAGAAACTATTGGTCTAATTTCCACTCGAATTTATCATCACATACAAAATTACTGCAGTTAGGAAAATTGATGTTTGATGTATAAAGGAGTGAATTGTTCTTCTGAAAGCAAAAGCTTGGCAGTTGTTGTATTAAGGTTTATGAACTGTGAATATTCTACAATATTCACAATATTCTCCTGTACCTTATGGACTCGAACTGTTGACACATCTCTGAAGGAATCTTGTAAATGGTGGTCCCATGGGTGGACTCCAATTTTGGAAGCATTGTTACAGCAAATGGAATAAAGGTTTTGATAATCAAGTAACATAAATGTGCTCTGTAGCATGAAAATTACACCACTCCTGTTTCTCTAGATTCACTTTAAAAACAACTGATTGGCACCACACACTTTGTATATGGTTATAGAGTTTTCTTATACTCAGTGGCATAAGTGGAAAAGTTTTTTTGCAATACACTGTAGATGCAAATGAATGTAAGAACAGTATGAGATATTTAAGATGGTATTTTAATTTACTGGGCCAAAATAACATGTAGGCTCAACTCAGCTAGACTCTTTTCTGTAATTAAGATGCTTCTGTAGTTCCTTTTAAAATGGAAGTGATACTGGCCTTTTTAAATTTTATTTTAATGAAGGGAAAAAGGAATGTGAGTAGCATAAAAAGTACATTAATGGTTGGAGAACTTGGCCAAGCCATAAGAAATTCAGGTTCTGTGTCCTGTTCTGAATGACTGTATTGGGGTTCAACCCATTTATTTCCCACGAAAATACTTTTGCCACTGATTGTCGTAGTCCTGGGCACAAGGACACTCCTCATGTAGCTAAAGCTTTGCCAGCATCACAGAAGGCACACAAAGTCCAGGGCTGGTAAAAGCAGGAGGCAGAATCAGTGGTGGTATTTGATGCTTTAAAGCTGCAAGAGCTGTTGGTGAAGGTTCAGAGTTGAAGCCATTGTCACCCATGTTTAGGCACAATATTGGAGCTGGGCACTGAACCCTCAGAGGATGGTGGTGCTGGGCTATAAACATTGAAAACGTAGGTGTTTATGTGGCCTGAGGAGTAACACCACTGGACTTGAGTGCCTACATTTTATTCTTTTGTTTTTTGCACTTGTGTCCTCTGGCAGGTGATGGCTTTGGCAATTTGCCACAAGTCAAGCAGAAAGCTGTAACGAAGAAGAAAACGGAACCAAAGCCACGTTCTTTCAGACTAGGGACATAATTAGCAAATCATCCTCTCACCCTGCTGTTCAGGATATCCCTATGAAAAGGATCAGGGTTTTTTTGTAAGTTATCCTCTCCATGACAGACCTCAGGGATTCTGCAATGGAGAAGCCTAAAAGGCTTAATTAGGACCCACCGGTGTGACCAAGCAGCTATTTACACATAGGTGTGACAAAAAATCTGCAGGTCCAGCAGCAGAGAAGCCTGCAGGGACACTGACTGATGACTTGGAGTGGTTACAGCCATGTGGACTGGGAGAAGTGGAAAAAAAAAAATTCAAATGTGCTCCACATTCTGAATCACCTGCCTCAAGAGCTGTAGTTTCCCAGTGTGATAGTCATGTATTTTTCCTTTTCCTGCAAAATCTCTTCTTTGTTCATCCATCAGTCCAAACCAGCTATGGGCTCTGAGCTTCCACATCCACTGCTGAGGCATTGGCATCAGTTTGTCTTGCTTGAAGGTTGTAAAATACTTAGTTGACAGGTATGAAACATATCGAGACAGTTGAGGGCCCGTAAATGTCTCTGAGAAATGAGGCTTTAAAGCTCCTGTCAACTGAGAAAGGCAGAGTGAGAGCAAGAGGTATAATTTCAACTCTTAATGCAAGCACAAGTACATCCTGTGAAAAAAAGCAGATGTGAATAATAAGGCAAACCTAATTCTGTTATTTCTCAGATTAAGAGCATTTAACTGTATGGCCTTATATTCTTAACATTTCTTAATTCACAAACTGATATAATTTTACCAGAGGGCTATTTTCTGCTGTCACTGGGAGAAGTTACGAACTCACTCTAATGCAGGTGGATAATACACCTTTGCAGAGTCATCTGAGAGTAAGCAACCATATTAATTAATTTAAGAGTAATGATGCTGTTCACTGGTGTTCCAACAGGCATTGAGGTGTCAGCAAGGCTGGGAATATCATGATATATTCTCTGGAGCAGCCTGTTCCTACAGTTTTAAGAGGCATGAGCTGGCAAGCGTCTATTTGCCTCTGGTGCTTTCTGCTGGAGTGATGTGCTTTGTTGGGCTCTCCTCAAACCTTTTGGTGCTGATCCTGGGAGACTCGTCTTTGCATGGTTGGAAGGTGAAGCACCCAATCATGCTCTGCTGCATTCCAGGAGTGCTGCCCCAGCCCAAAATAGTAAGCCCTGACATCCAAGGGTGAGAACTTTGTTTTGTAAATCAAAGAAAAGTGTTAGTTACAAAGCTGAGGGAGGCCGCAGCAAAATAGTTATTTAGCAGTAAGTCTGTCCTGGAGCATAAAGAAATTATACACACAGTTCGTAGAGTGCAGATTATAAATACGCATGTTTTAGATCAGATTATGTTCTTCACATCAAGAAAGCCAGTGCGAGCCCCAGCAACACTGACAAAAGAAGTATTGCTCTGCAGTTCCTCTCATTGAAGGGCTCGTAATTTACCCTCAATTACGTTTAGCTAAGATGGATCTAAGCTACATTCTTGGAGCTGACCCTCCTCATATTTGCAGACAGTTCAGATGAGCTCTGGCTTTAAATGTGGCCCATAGGTCCCATCTCACAGTCTAACTGCAGTGGATATACTTTTTGAGTTTACCTGTCTGTTTGCTGTGGGAGAATTTTAGAAGGTAAAAGAGTTAATATGATAGAAATTTAGGGCTGCATGCTTGCACTGTGAAGGCAGGTTAATCAGCCTCTTAACATCCTGTATTTCTCCTGGCAAGTAAAGATATTATGCTTCAATCACATCAACCTCTTTTTAACACTGCCCTCAAGAAAGATTTGGAAAAGATAAACATTTCACATAACACTTCCCCCCCCCCCGACTTGCATCAGCTATATATGATTTATCTTTTAATGTGTTAAGGCCAGCTCAGTACTCCCTGTCCAACATAATCTCTCATTGACTCCAGTGGGAGATATTCTCATGGCAAGAACATTAAACAGAAGACAGATTTTATTTTCAATATGCTTCAGACACAATATTTAATTTTGTATCTCTTTTTTCATTTTCATTTCTGCACCAATGATGGAGTAGAAATGATTTATTTGGAAGTATTTTCTACACTATTGTTTCAGCCACTCTTTAACACCTGGCACAGATGATAAATGGATAGCTTGGCTACTGGTGTAAATGATGGAAGTGCAGGTATTGGATTAGGCTTCCTAAAACATTATCAGCCACTAATTGTCAGCCACTAATGGTACCCAAAGTTAATAGGACATTAACAGTATTATTGTGGCCAGTAGGAAACATACAATTGAATGTAGGGCAGGTGTTTACACTACAGATGTGTAATATGTCATGCACTAATATATTGTGAAACATGAGTCTTTCTCCTATGCTTTGATTCTGACTTTATTTTTTTATGGTGATCATTGTGCATAGGGACTGGATTGAGTATTTTTTGATTGGCAGCATTGCTGTTATCAATGATTTTTTATTCACTCACATTGGCATTTAAAATATTTTCTTCAAATCCATCCTTTTTTTGCTACAAAAACACTTTGATAGTGACTTGGTTTAAGAAACTGAAAGCCTACATAAGCTGTGCCTTGATGTTGTGGACTATGGAAGGTAGAAAGTTATTCAGCTCTTCTTTTTGTACTGTGGAGACAGCTCTAAATTTTGTCTTACATTTGCTGACTTTAAATTCCACTCCTGAAAAAGCTTGTATTTATGACTACCTTTAGTAACAAAAAAGAACATAGGAAAGCAGTGCTACTGTTTTACTCTTAAACAGGTTTGGAAAATTAGATCCCAAATTAAGATACTATGGAGAAATTAGAATTTCTTTAGCAATGTTCTTTGATTTTACTCATCAAGGTAACAGTTAATGTGAAAACAATTGTAAAATCAAAACACAATTTTGCTATGGCACATATTATGAGGCACAGTGACCTTCTCCACTTCAAGTCTTCATTGGGACGCATAGAACTTGAATCTCCCAATGTGTGAAAATTCCGGTGTGAGCTTTTCCATCCACTGATATTCAATATGAGGAATAAGGCAATTGGTTTTGTTTTCCTACAGACTAAACAGAGAATTAGAGAAGTAAGTCACTGAAGGAGGAAAAATATTGGAGAAACTATGTCATTGCTGCCTTCCTCAGTTTCCACTGAAGTTCTTGAATGGAAAGAGTTGAGGGCAGCAGGATAAGACATGAAGAGGTCATGACATTTCTGTTTGCCTTGTGGGGCCACTCATGCTGATGAGACTTGTTTTTCAGCTTTCAGTCTCAACCAGCTGTAACCCTAAGGTAATGCAGTGTCTTATTTGGTATGTAAGATCCATTATGGAGATGCACATAGGGCTGGAAGATGTCTCACCACTGTTTTTTGGTGATTTGTTGATGTTTGGCACATGGTATGATGGCAGTGAAGTTACTTGACAGGCCTATTGCTTAATTAGTTCCAAAGCTGCAGAGAATGTTTTAGGGTGGACTTTCACTCCTAGTTTCATGAACGAAGATGTCTCAAACAAATAAACCCTGAATTCTAGTGCCTCAGCTGAGGCTGAATCTTTATCTGGCCTGGCCAGGTTGCAAAGCCCTGCTGTGGAACTGACCACAACTCCAGGGCACAAAGTCCAGGCTCTCAGTTGGCTCCATCTGCTCCATCTTCGTAGCAGAAATGGTTGCCCTGTCTTGGAAACTAAGGGGCTAGATGTATCTTCTGAGGAATAGCCAGGAAAAGCAAAGTAGGCCAATCTTCATCATTGTCTGCCACAGTATGAGACCTTAGTAATAGAAACAAGATAACATAACAAAAATAGGATAATGTCTACTGGCTGCAAGTATAAAATAATAATTTTGTCCCTGCGTTGATGGGTTTCCAGGCATCCTCAGGCAAAGGTGTGTTTTTCCACAGTTTGGTACCCTCATGTGTGAGGTCCATCTGCAAATTGGTCATATTTCTGACCTACTCAGTAACAGATATTCTCCGTTTGTGTCAGCTCTAAGTCTACTTAAGTGTTATGAACACAGCCAATGCAGAGTGGCAGAAGGTACTGAAATCATGCTTAAAAAAATTGCTGCCACCATGTTTACTTCATTCACAGTCATTCCCATGAAGAAGGTGGATTCTAGAAACATTTCTTTTCTGTGCTTGCACTCATTGCAATGCAGACTGAATCCCTCTGCATAAACAATTAATCTGACTTCTTTGCATCAGGCACCCTTTTGATAAATATTGCTGTTGCAACTTGTTTGCACAAGGTGAAGACCTATCACTTAAAAACATTTACTTGATATATTTACATATAATTCTGCATTCTCTCAAGACCTGTTGGCAGCATTAAATTATTCTACAATGTCAGCTGTTACAAGGTTGTGAATTTCTTGGCCCTTCGGCGTTGCACAGAAGCAAAACACTTGCAGACGTTTTGCCGTTTGACTGCAATGTTACTTTGCATTTAACAAAAAAAAAAAAATCATTTCTTGGGTGTCATGTGAGCATCAGGGTCAGATTTCTGCACAGTGATAGACCAGTGGTACAGGTAGATCTAAAACTGTTGCTATACTGCTGGTGTGTAGTAAACCTTTAGTAAGATCTTTGATGCTCTACCTGAGTGCTTACAAACTGTTGCCACCTTACTCTGTCAGCATTTTTGATGCTCCAAAATGTGAAAACGATAACTACATATCATTAGCAACCTGTTGTTGTTCAAAGATAAAAGCCAATCGTGGCAGAAGCAATGTTAATAGCCACGCTGTTATCTTAGAGACACATTAGCTGAGTTGTCCTGTGCAAAAGGATTTGTCTTGCCATTCATTAAAATAATCAGCAAAATGGCATTTAATGAGAACTTTAGAGATGCCTAGATGGGTCCATAAAAATGATCTTTTATACCTGAGGTCAGATTCTCTCCTGCAAAGAAATTCCATTGGCTTCAGTTGCATTATTCTTAACACCAGTGTGTGAGTACCATCAAAAGCAGATCTGTAAGACTGAGGGAAAGTGTAATATGAATGAATGATTTTTAGAATGATCATTAGATTAATCTGAGGGGAAAGAAACCATGGAAACTGCAAAATATTGCAAACATTAGCTGTGCAAGTAAGAAGTAACATAGATAAGAAAGTGGTTGCAACTAGATCGTCTGTCACTGAAATGTATGCAGGCCTTGGATGATAGTTGGGGAACGAAAAACCCTCTAAATGTTGATAGGAAAGTGCTTGGAAGCAAAGTGCTTAGTAACAATCAGGAGAGATGACAGATTGTATTATTGCACAACAATAAGTCTTCAAGGTATTAGAGGTATCAATTTACAGCGCTTTCTGTACCATCATTACCTGCCACAGTCTGACTCTAATCGCAGCAACAGAAACCAGGGTGGCTCCATGGGTGTTTGTGACTTTCTCTGAATATTTATGAAGGTTATAAATGAAATCAGAATCTTGCTCTCTGTTCTTAGCCCATCTGTATAACCATGAAGGCCAAATGAAGCTTTTAGTCATTATACTTAATTGGATGAATGGCCTTCAAAGCTGTCAATAAGTGGTGTGTTCACAGTAAGGTAATTAATAACGCTATTTCCTTTTGGAAGACATATCATTAGCCATTATTTCTCGAGATACAACACTGATGTCTTTATTCAAAGAGGTAATTGCAGGTTACCCACCAATTCCCCACCAGTGACATCATCTTTGCAAACTGAATCTCACAATCTGTCACTTCTGAATTCATAATTAGGATATTTTTCTAATGACAAGTGAATGTTATTGAAAGAAATACCTACTTTGTCGTTACAGGAATAAGAAGAGTGAGGCCATACTGAAGAGTGAGGGGCTTGTAACACAAATAAGGCCTGTGAGTTGTTAGACTGAACATCTGGAGCCTTCAGAATGACTGTATTGAAGGAACCAGCAAAAGTCACAAAGGCAAACCATTAGTTGAATCACAACCAGTGTGTCACCCACAATTTTGATGGTATACTTGAACAGGCATGACAAAAAGATTCTCTGCTGCAGAATTTATGTGCTAATTCAGAGTATTTTATAATAACTGATAAAGAGGTTCTGTTAGGTTGCCCCTTCTCAGAAAATATATGCTATACAGAACGAATGCCCTTTTCCACCTCTTAATTAGCTAATATCCTATGCAGTGTAGCTGATTTCTGACCCTATCCTGGCAGGTCAGAAACATGGATAACAATGCACTTTGATGCTTTTTACTTTTACATCCTATTTTAAAATTTACATGTACAAACAGCAAGAATCCTTCACCAAGAGGTGAACAGCTCTTGCTAGTGTTATAAAGCTATACAGATAAATTACTATCTATTTATGTTGGTGTGAAATCCTTAAAGAAAACCATAGTTATCAGCTATTTCAAAGAATTGCTTCTTTTACTCTTGCACTAGCCATTTGGGGTTTTCAGTATCATGGGAATTTTCTGAAGGTATAAGGAACAGCAATGACTTTGATATGAAGACTTCAAACAAATACACTCTGCAAGAGTTTGTCACAGACCCAAAATTCGAGTAGGAGCTGGAGCCTATTCTCTAACCAAAACCAGGTAGTTCGATTCTGGTTTTATATCCACGTCTTACCAATAGCAGGTAGATATTTAACGTGGTTTCTACCTCCCTGATCCTTTCTGTTTATTTGATCTTAAGTCACCTTTGACATGCATTGTGGTTTTGCATCTTGGCTCTTCCCCTGTCATAGCCACCCTTTGCTGTAGTGGGATAGTGGTGAGGTGCCCATGGCCGATCCCGTGGAACAGCCCCAGCTGAACAAACTGGCTGCTCCAGTCTGACACAGGGTTGAAAAAGAAGACAAAGAGAGCCACTCTGCAGGTATGTGTTGGCCATACTCTTGTTATAGAAAACCCCTCAGTTTGCCGCTTCTCTGCTCAGGTGAACACACAGGCAGCCACGTGCTGTAGCTGCAAGGCAACAACTAACATCTCAAGAGCTGTTTCAGCTGCAAGGCAGTGCCAGGAGCCATTTTATATTGCCTTTGAGCTCTAAATTCTGCTCTTAAACTGAGCTTTTGTCTGCACGCAGCTATATATATGTTTGGGAAGTGAACTGGCCTTCAGCTGACCCTAGGTCAACTCATGTACTCCAAGACATTCACGATGCAGACGAAGGGTTGCAAAGGACTTTGCACAGAGGGATAGTAGTATGGCTATTCACCAAGCAGATTTGGAAAAAATAATTTGGAATAAGTCCTGAGCAAAAATAGTGTTGGTGGTCTTGGTATTCTTGAACCAGGATATGAAGATTATTCCTTATTTCGCCTGTATTACTTTGCAACACTAACAAGAGCTGTCAGAAGGCTGTAATGTAGTGGAAACTCTGGAGTTTTTTTCTTGATGGTTTAAAGATATGGTGCTAAACAGTTTCTTCTGGTAAAATATTTTAAGTGGTGACATAATTTCCTTCAAATAACTATCATTTTCAAACCTAATAAAAGTGAGAGCTTTATGGCCTGTATTAACTCAAACAGCCCTTTGGAGAATGTCTGACATTTTATGAATACTTATTGTCTGGGTTTTCTACCTGCTCTTAAATAATGAAAAATCTAACACCTGGCAACATGTAACTATGTCGACAAGGAAGATCTAACACCTACTGCTGCCTGGAATATCGGGCATCAGAATTTCTCATTTGAAAACAATACTCTTCTTACAGGGGCTTCCAGGTATCAGGAAATCTTTATCTCAAAGCTGCTGCAGGAAATGTTCAGGCTTCAGTGGGTGGGTGCACTATGACCGATGACATACTGAAAAAATTTACCTTCCTATGTTGGATGTTTAGGTCTTGAAAAGCCATAGGCAGCATGGTTACAAATGGCTCTTGCAGAAGAACAGCGTGAAAGATTACATAAAATTCTCTCATGGGAATGAAATGAAGTGGTATTTCAAATACAGTATAATAAAAATTGAGTTCAGTGTCTGATCCCCTTTTTCATAGCTGACTATATTTTCTATCTAACTTGCTATGTGGCAAAGATGACACTTTCCTCTCCTTCAACAATCTCATCTCTCTTTAATCTTTTTTTTTTTTTNAAACAGCCCAGTGTAGTATTTACTTATTTAAAAATCTAGGGAGAATTCTAGAGCATGGCTACATTTAAAAAGCAGCTCTTAAAACAGCACTTTTCCATTTATTAAGCAGAAGGAAGGTAGATTTTTCTCTATGCTAATTCCTCCAGTATATGACAAATTGTTACACATACTTGCAGAACAATTAAGACATAATTATTGAGAAGTGAAAGTCAGGCAATAAAACTTCTTTGAATTTTGCATTTTAAATACATAGAGTTGAATCCTGGAAATCTTTCTTTGGTAGAAATACTTGTGTGATAAAAGACAGTTCAATAAATGTCCCTTTATCCAAATGCATTTCACAGATGATAGGGCAGATAAAATGATCAAGCCCAGAAGTGTTTTATTTGCAAGAATAAAGTCACTGATGAATGAGGGTGGGTTTCCACAGCTGTAATGGCAGTAAGCACAGTCTGTGCTGATTAGGGGAGATAGAACATGAAGCACACTCACACACACAACTCTGGGTTCAGGAAGAGGGGGATACGTTCATTTTGGTTGTGCCCCAGCACTCCCGTAGGCACAGTCAGTCATTGTACAACATGCTCTCCCTTTTCTGCACTGGGACTAGTATACATCACAGACACAACTAAGGTCCAAGTCTCTCACAACACCTTATCTCATGTTTCTTTCCATCTGAAATACCAGAATCACAGCAGGATTATGGTGCCTTCCCTAAAGAAGGCTTGGCATTTAGGGCAGCTATGGATGCTCTTCCAGATTCCTGAAGCAGAGCTTGTCATGGGGCAGTAGAGAGCACTGCCATGATGCACTGTTGAGTTATTCTAATGTGGCACAAATAATTACTGATAAAGAACCTCAAGAACTGTCTTAAAATTAAGGTACAATATCATATAACAAAGCCTTTTACTTGTCAAAGGCTACTTAAAAAACTAAACATTAGCGACCATACCCTTCTCTCCAAAGTGCAAACGTCTTTTTTCTTTGCTGCTCTCTTGGCCAAAGCTGTGTTTTAGCCCTGACTTTGTGGCCAATAAATCAGTAAGAAAATCTTACTCAGCCTCACAGGAGAGGATCTGGGCATTATTGCTTAATAAGACACACAACTGAAAACACTGGCCCCAGGCACTGAAGTGAAGCAACTGGGTGGTTGTTTTGCACAATCTCAGTATGTGCTTGCAGACGGTTTTTTGCAGCAGTAGCTGTCCCAGGACGATAGGCATGATTTGTGTCTTATATTGCTGTGAACATATCAGTGGAAGGAGATATTAATGATCACAACCCACAATTATCAGCAATCTGCTGGTTGCTCAGTCCATTGATTATAATCAAGAACCTCTTGGAAAGGTGTAAAGCCTAAGCACAGTCACTGTTGCATAATGAAATCATTATGTAATGAACGTGTAATTATGTAACACATAAATAATGTTAAATGTTGCCAAATGTTAACTGTATGAATCACTAGAGGGCAGATTATAATCCCTGCTGGGCACTTCTCTGCTCGCTGCCTGTGTCACAGGGAGGCAAACAGGCCTCAGCAGCTTCCTCCCTGGTGTGCAGGCAGGTGGGAGTGGAGGGAGGCAGCACTCAGCCCTTCCCAACACAACCAGCAGCAAAGCAGAGAGAGAGGACACAGAAATAATCCGAGGTCAGCAGTCTGACGGAGATTCCATCCTTCTGTTGAAACAAAGGGGACCACACCGACTTTTAGTAGAAATCTAGTTTACTCCTGTTTCTTGAATTACATGAATGTCACTTTTCACATTGTTTCACATTGTTTCTAATTTATGGCATAATCAAAGCTGTAACCAAATAGTAAGAGTGTGATAGTATAGACAATTGTATGCCAAAATGTTGTGGGATCAAGGCATTTATGGTTATTTTATAAACTCACTGGTATTTAATATGCATCACATCCCTCCTTTTTGGTTTTAGGGTTTGGGTTTGTTTGGGTTTTTGTATGTGTGGGTTTTGTGTTTTGGTTATTTTTGTTCTTTCAGAGTTTATGCAAACATGTATATTAGTGTAAATTTTCCCCAGTAGCAGTTTATGGGAGTTTTAAGCTTATTTGAAGTCCATACTCCACTTCTAGACTTGGGACTAGTTTTATCATAAAGCCATCCTCCCTATCCAAATCCAGGACAACCACGGGGGATCTGCTGTGTGCTATCTAACTTAAACAAACCGAAAAAAAGAGCTGAATGATGTTTGAGATCAAGACAGTTCTTGTCTTTTCCTCCAAACTATGGAATACTGATAAAATCAGTAACGTTTCAATCCTTTGGATTTTTAAAGTAGAAAGACTAAATATAGACACATAGGCCTCTTGCTCAACCTGCTGACCCTGAACCAAGTGACTGCAGGTTACACTGACAAGAGCTCCATTGTCCTTTTCATTAATCAAACCCACTGAGCCAGGTAAATCTTTAAACAAGATGAATGGGCAGCATTTTTAAAAAGTAAAATAATTCACTAGGCTTTGGATGTGTTTCTCTTTAATTAGTTTGATGAGCACAAAGTCTGAAGCCTCGTCAAACACCCAGTATTAACTTCTCATGCTGACCTAGAAAAGGAGAGTTGCAGAGGTAAGAGAATGGACAGGTGAAACTAACTGAATAAGAGATCTTTTTTGTTAAGGCCTTTTGCCAGATGAAAAGAATCATTACCACAATGATACTTCTAATTATACTGTCATTAGGGTACTAGTGTGGGTTTCTATGGTGCATGAAGTTTTCCCTCTCAACAACTTGATCCAAAAGGGGTAAAATACAGATATTAACCCTTTCACTGGAAATAGAGCTGAATATTTAGGCAAGCTAAATAAATACATTTTATTTTAAAGTAGAGTTGTAATATCTTTGAATATTTTGGAAAATTCACAAAGCCTTTTTTTTTGTTTTTGTTAAAATTCAGGTAGTAAACAGTACTGAAGAGTAAATTACCTGGTCATTGTGCATTCTTGTGGGTGGCCAAAGATGAAGAAATGCTGACGTGTGTTTCTCAAGGTAGCCAAAAGGGAAAGAAAATGTGCTTTATTGTTGACCTAATTGTCCTGACTGAGTGGAAAATGTGAGGTGAAGTTTCTGGCACTAAGTTGTTGTCCAAACCATTGAAAAGGAGCCAAGAGCAGATAACGCACTGAGCTGCAAACAAAAGTGCTCTTCAAGGTCACTTTCAACTCATGAAGCAGCTGTTTAATCTATGAAGTGAAAAATGCTTGCATTTTTTTATTACTTTCAAGCTGCAGATGATGTTATAACATAACCTCAAGGTTTTCTCTGTTCTTTGGAGGACCAGACATTCAACTCATATCTGAAATGGATGCAAAATCAAACCACACTTGCACTACAGCCAAAGGCGTAAAAAATTATGTTCTATTAGATGTTCTCATAAGAAACCTCCTACCTAGTGCTTAAATGGTCCTAGACATTAGATCACAAGTCCAAGGTGACTCAGCACCTTTGTCTAAAACTAACCTGAAGAGGAGCACCATTGCCTTGTTCTGTCCAGTGGATTTCTTACTGTTCTGGATGGAGTTTATCTTGTGTTTTTTACTTCAGGAGCAGATGGTGGGACCATAGCCTGTTCTGGCGTTATGGAAAGAAGTCATGTAATCTTCGCTGTCTCAAGAGCTGGGGACTTGGAACTTCTGGGTTCCACATGTAAAGAGTTACTAGAGCATTAAGTAGAAGCTCTGCCATCAGGACTTAACTCTGTTGGGGTGTTCTCAGTCAGGGGATACTTCAGGCACGTAACGTGGATTGGAGATCCAAAATTAGAAGTCTATCACCAGAGAAAAGGGAAAGATGCCTGGAGGAAGGAGACTTGGAGCTCTGAATTATGCCTGAGGCAGATGGCTGGGATGTTGGGATGAAATGACAGTCTCAGTGGAAAGAATTGAGCAAGGCTGGTAGATCAGAATAACAGAGACTATAACAGCAAAATACACAAAGGCAAAAGGAGAATGGGCAGCTAGGAAGGGAGATAAATTTCCACAAAGTGGGGGGGAAATAACACTATTCATGTATCCCTGCATTTTGAAGGAATGAATTTTTTGTGATGCTCAGCCAGTGATGCTGCAGTACAATGATGCAGTTCATGGCAGTTTAAAGTGAGGATGTGGCTATGAAGGTTTTGTGAATCCCAGAAGCTTCTCTTTGATGGCTAAGTAGTTATTAGCTCTTTTGAGACTGAGTACCATTTGGATAATTGGTGAGTGGACTGTGACCTGAAGTAATGATAAACTGGAGGAAAATAATTCAGAATTCTTTTCAGTTTTACTCCATACTGCTTTTGTTTCATGTTCACACAACTCAATCTAAAACATAAAACATTATTTTCATAAGAGAAATCGTAATTGGCATAATTTGAGGGAAAAAAGTAGTAATACTTGTTAAAATGGGGAGAATTCAATTAATAAAACACCAAACCACATACTGTGGCTGATTTGTTTCTAAAATATTCTCTCTTCTACTTTAATAGGCAAATATATTGTGTGTTGTGGTCAGGCTTTTCAAAAGACAGCAGGTTTTCTCCCTTTTGCTGCATTTTTTTAAATATTTGCCATTATCCATAACTTGAAAACAAAGAGCCCAGCCCTTTATGCCTGAAACTGGTGGCAGTTCTGTCTAAAATCATGCATGGCTTCATGTATGGTCATAGAGTAGTACAGATTTAAGTGATGTTGCAATACTGCATGGCACGTAAGAAAAGAGACATTTTCACTGGACATTAAAAGAAAAAGAGCTGAGAATCTTACTCCAGACTTTAACATGATGATGAGGAAGACTTCCAGTTAGCAAAGAAAGCAGCTGTCACTGCTGTTGCTGAGAAGATCTTGCTGATGCTAACCCAGTCTGTTCTTGGGAATGGTCCCTATATTCTTATGGAAAACAGCTGCATTGGCAAAGACCTGGGGTCCTGCAGGAGTCCCACAGCTCAGCTCCTTTGGACTGGCACAGCAATGTTAATGGCCAGCAGGTCTCTGAGCAGCACAAGGCAGTGCAGCTGGAGGAGAACACGTTGCAAAAATATCAGGTGCAACAAAGCACAGCTGGATTTTTACCCTGAGAAACTGTTGGATATAATCTTACATTGTGCAGCCTTTGGGGTAGGGGTGGAGAGGGGATGACTGGTTAGCACATGGACTACTTTCCGAATTAGCTGTTAGCTGGGTCTAACCCAGCCTTTGACTGGGTCTGACCTAGCCTTTGTCCTCTCTTGCACCAAAACCTTAGGAAGATAGAAATTTTCAGCTGAGCTTTACAGTTCAACCTAGGCATTTGTAAAAGACCACAGGGTGAGATGCTCAGACCCCATCACTTATTTTTTGTGTAGTATAAGCCAATAGAGTCTTTAGGGGGAACTTTTAGAGCCAACTTTTCTTGGTGTCCAATTATTTTAAAGTACTTGAAAATATCTTCATTTACCAACTATTCTTTTTGAAAACAAAGTAAATGATTGTGGATAGCCTGAAAATACAGCATTCATTTATCCCTACCTGATCCCTGTGCAGGGTCCTGCTCTTTAACACAGCAAGGTTTGCTTGATCCCTTCTGCTCCTTTCTCACTGCTTTCTGGTGATACCTCTTGCTCTGGTATAAAAGAGCTGGCTGTCCTGGGGACTTAGTGAGGCAATGTCACCCTTGGAAAAGAAGAGGAAATTGTAGGTGAGTACTTTAAGAAAAGAACCTGATGAACAGCGCACTGAAATAGCCTGAGAATTTTGTTGGCTTTATTTTAATGTTTGTTTGTAAAGTGAAATGACATTACAAGATACATTGGCAGTTTTCTTTAAATATCTTCTCACTGGAAGAGTGCCTCACTCTTAACTTAAGGCATAAAAAGCAGCTTAGTCTGTATCTCCTGAAAAATCTCTTTTTATCCATTTTTCATTTTTTTAATCACTTTAGGCTACAAAGAAACTTTTTTTCTGGCATTTATCTTATGCTGTCACCAGTGCTAGCCTTTTGTCAACTGATTTCGAAGTACAGGAATTGTAATACTGCATTCATCATGAACTGCAAAATTACCTCAGTTATTATCTGTCCAGTCATTTTTCCTGTGTAGTAAGTGGAAAATTTTTTCAAATTTCTTAGAAAATGTTCCTTCTTTTTAACAGTTATGGGTCCTCTATTTTATATCATCTCTCCAGAAGATTAGAGTTTAATAAAGAACACTCAGACCTTTTTGATTTCTGTGCAACACCTATTTTGCCAATGCTTATTAGACTTTTAGGTGATTTTACTCCAATTTTTTAAGTGAAAAGGAGATATGAAACTTATTTCTGATATAATTAGAAACCTAAAATGTGAGTTTGCTCACTGAAAACTATATCTTGGAGTTCTTTTGCAATACAAGTTAATTAACTGGATTTAGATATTTGCAAGATGATATATTTAATGGGATTACTGCTCATATAATGTTCTCAGTGACTGATTTGGAATCTAAGCTTAGGGAACAGAATACTGAATTTCCAGCTCTTTGAGAGTTAATGTTGTGTTAAAGGAAAGTACAATTTGAACCTTATTGTTCATGAATAGCGAAGTTATTCTGGTGAAATAGAGCTGGGCCCTACAAGGGCTACACGAGGCAGATGCTTGAGCAGGAGCACAGGGAGCGACATTCCTGCAAGCGCTCGGGGTACAGATATACCCACACCTGAACTCCTGGCAAGTTCAAGGCAATTGCATATCTCATCAAAACATAATGGCCCTTTATTCAGCCCCTGTCTCCCAGGTAGGATCAATTAGATGCTTTGGTCTGCGAGCTTATAAATAAACAGTCATGTTTTCATTTATATTTGGAAAGAAAATGAAGACATATGACCATGTCTTTTCTGCCTGCTGGTTTTGTGGTTTGAAACTATTGTTATTTTATTCTTTAAAAAGACTGTCTTTCTAATTAAAAAAAAAAATAGAAGTAGAGAAAGTTAAATGATAACTTGCTTTGGAGAAAAAAATACAGTAGCCCTGACAAAGACTATTTCCATATGCCAATATATCCCACATTAGTGTCTATCTTCTTTTTCAGGCAAATATATTTCTGTGTGTCAATTTAGTTCAATACAATGTTAGAGTTTCTCTCCCAGCACAGGATTTCTCTAATGAATATGATAATTTAAATCTCATGATCAGAGTACTACTTTTAAAAGAAATTTGAACATTTTTTGTTTAAATGCTATTAAGTATTTCAATATTAGCTCAGTCAAATAACTGTTAGATTGGGGAATTTATATTCTCACTTTAGTGTATGACTGTGTAGTTCTACTGTTCTCCTATATTGTAATATTTTTTAAAAGTAATTCATAAGTAAAATGATAATTCATGTTTAACCAGCAGAGATTTTAAAATCTAAGCAATGTTCAAAAGCCTCAGTGAATTCAGATATCTCAACATTTTTATTTTTGAGACTAGTTTTAATTTTGTGCTTTGCTAAAATGAAGTCTAAAAGAATTAACAGGATAAGGTAATTTAGTTCATACTTGTTCACCAGTGCACATGCTGGAATGCAGACAAAAATCCCACAAAGATGCATACCTGCCTGCATCTTCCCAAAAGCAGAGGTAAATTACCATTAGAAATTATATTGTTGTTTGGTTGGGGGTTTTCTTCCGCACCACTTTCAGCTTATTTTGTATTACAAATTTTGTCTTTAACATAAAAACTGTGGTTTGGATGTGATTATATGCTCTGTTAAGAGGGTTTCAGTGATTCAGATGAGAAACAGAGGGAGTTTACCTGTACATGAAAAGTCAAAAGTGGGCTGTCAGTGCCAAAGCAATCTTGAAGTTTAATGTTTTACATTATTGCAATAAGTACTTAGTTCTAAGTATTTTAGTACTTGAATAAACAGCTCTTATTAAGCTAAATTTAGATCTGCTCTGTTTATGAATGCATAAAAATATCCCTGTTTATTTTTCATGAGTTGTCTGTAGCCAAGACAACTGTGAAATGCGCCTATAATACCAGGCAATCACTAAATACACCACAATAGATTAATAGCTTACAGAAACCTCTTAAAATATTCTCAGCTTATATATTTGTGAAGACTGTGTGATCTTAAAAGATGATATTCTGTGATTTACCAGTAAAGGAATTTGAACTGTGCCTTTATATTCCTGTCCTGCAGCATGGTGTTCTTACTGCGAGCTGGGGCTTTCTCTGATGCAAACACAGATACGGTTTTTCCTGGACTGAACAGCAATGCCAATGTATGAGGGGGAATTCCAGAGCTGAGAAAGAGGTTTTTCATGCTTCTTCAATTTATCTTGTGCATATCATCACTATAGGCATCCTAGCAAAAAAAAAAAAGATCACTCAATAGCTTTCTTCCAAGTGTCAAACTGACTTTGGGAGTTTACAAAGTCAGGGATTTGCAACAATGAGCTTTCATTTTCAGGGGTTTCAAAATACAGATGGTTGTGGAAAGAGCACAACAATGTGTATGAGTGCACAGCAATCTTGTATGCCCAGGGATGGCACTTGCAGCGACAATATGAAGCAGAAGGTGGATCTCACATGGGCTGTGATCAATGGATCAGCTTCCATTTGTCAAGGGCTGTGAACAAGCAGTTGTGGGGCTTTACTTTTGCTCTCAGTATATGGAATTCGTTTTCTCCAGGATGAAGTTACAGTCACAGGCACAGATAGCAGGGAGATAACAAATGAATGCTTGAAGAAGAAGGCAGTTTGATCAAGGTTTGTGAATGAACAAGGCCAAGGATGGTAGGTCTGGTTTAACAGTGTTGATACTGGATGTGCTTGAGGAGTTTCTATGAGCTGAGACTAATACGGTTGTTTGTGCAGAGTTATAATAGCAGCGAAAAACATATTGCAATTAAGTCCCATTAAGTTGAACAGTCTGTTGAACAGAAATGTAAAATGACATCATACTGGAGAAACATTGAAGAGACTGTACAAGATATGCTCCTTCAGAACACGCATTTGTTAGAACTGAAATACTTTGCAAAGTCAGGTGTTGCCAGAATATCTGAATATGTTTTGACAGCGTGAAAATATATCTTTTGGAATGAACTGATGATACTCTTTTGGCTTTTCAATCCAACTTCTAAGCTTTTTTTTCCCAATATTCTGTTCCATTACAAGTTGAACTGAAGCTAAGTGCAGCAAAATATCTGTGTCTAAATTAGTATAATTTTTCTCCAGTTACAGAAAGAACAGTAGTTCCAAGATTATCTTGACAGATGTATTTTACAACTTTCTTCTATCTTACATCTTTTATCCCCAATGAGTGAGAAAAATGCGGAGTTGTACTGTTGTAAAGGCAATATCTGAAAGCACAAAAAAAGTTGCTGCGTTATTAATCAAAGAACAATTTAATTCTTTACTAATAGCAGTTTAGAAAACAAAAAATTAAGCTAGAGTATTTGTGAAATTATCATCCATTACACATATTAATTGACAGTGCACTCCTGGAATTAATTGATGTGAGCACGGGATCTGGCAGTTATGGCAGATAACAGTGCTCTTCTCTGAGAAGAGGGAACATGCAGTGCTCGTGCAAGATGACAGCATTCCTGAGCTCCTCAGTGAGTGATATGAATTGTTTTCATATGCATCATTTCTCCTCAGAAAGAACTATTGGAGATCCTTGGATCAGGCCTGAGAGCAGTTAGGTATTTGCTCTCCCAATTTCAGCCCAACTATAACATGCAAATGGAGGAGTTCATTGGGAATGCATTTGGCAGCCCTGGGCAACCAGCTTTTCCCAAAATGAGAGCCTGTGGAAAGCTGTTTTCATCTTCCCAAGCCACTGGCCTTATGGTCCTCAATGCAAATAACTTTCCAAATAATGAATCTGCAGTTCAGTTTCTGGCCAAGGCGAACGAGCACACGTTAACTCATTCAGAAAGGAGATGAAAAGCTCACATTCAGGATGCATTAATCTGAAAACAAGTGTACTTTTGTGTCTGGGGAGTATTATTTTCATTGCCATCAATTTAGAACATAGATAGACTGTGATTCTAGCTTCACTATCAGGTTGCCCCGCAGGCTGAGACCCCTCCCCAGGCCACTCTATTTAATTTAGACTAATCTAAAGCTAAGTGAAACTTTGTACCCTCTCTGATTTCTCCCTATGATGAGGAACACTCTGATTTCCCCTTCCCCTGTGACCTGCTTGAAATGGCTGGAGAAACGGGGGAAGGACAGGTACACAAGAAAGTGACCCCCAGGTAAGAGGAATTGTTATTTGTGCCAGCTGACAGCCTATTAACTGATGGATGGCAAAGTGTTCAAGCATTTCTTTCCCTAGGAGTTGTTTTTTCCTTCACTTCTACAGAATCCTTTTGAAAGTAGTCTTTGGTACATGAATTTTTCAATGCATTGCACGTACCAACAGAGATAAATCTCCCATGGAATAGAATGAAATCCGGTACTTATGCTGCTCTTACACATTTCTTGTGCTTCTACATTTGCAGTGAAATTTGATGTGGCAGGAATTAGGCCCTGTATTTTTCATGGTGGTTTCTTGTGGATTCCTTTTTTTTCTCTCGAAATAAAATTCTCAGTAAACTGAAGAAAAGAGTTGATAAAACAGGTCTCTGATTCCCTCAGGCAGATGCACTGACAACAATGTGCATCCCTCATTCTCAACCTCTTTTTAGAAGGTTGTAGAGCAGAAGGGGGACAAAGAGTCTATGTGCATGTGTGTGACTTTGCATGGTACAGAGCTGAGCCTTCCTATTTACTGATATGTTTGTGAAACATGCAGTGAGCAGGACACGGGGATGTCTCATAGTTGTCGAGACAGAGTTTGATGCAATAACAAATTTTGCACCATTTGCAATCTTTTTTTTTCTAGAAAATTTTCATTTACTACACCTGTGCATATCCTTGTACGATTTAGTGACATCAATATCTATGTGAGAACCTGTTTTGGACAGCATCAAGACAATTTGGGTGACTTTTCTATCTTTCCTTCTTATCTTTTGAATTTTACAGACTTATTCAGAGAAGTCTTCCCAACTGACTTTTGCTGTAATTTGTGATAATTTGGGTTGGTTTGTTTGCTTTTTCTTTTTCTCTTTTTCCCTTTTCATTTTTGTTTTGTTTTGTAACCTGCCACAATTACTTTCTATGGATAAGCCAAGAGAAGGAAACAGATTCTGCCTAGTAATGGTCCTCGAATGCCAAGTATTCACTCAGCAAGCAACACATGAAGAATCCGATTGTCGGGCTGTTTGAGCTCTCAGCTTCTTATTCAAAGAAGTAAGGAGATGCAACTGCCTGTGACTCAATTTTTACAAAGCAAAATTTTGGAAATCTGCTCACAGGCAAGAGAAAATGATCAGCAGCAGTACTAATTTTAAATGTGTTAATTGGTAAATATGAATTACTCTGTCAATAACCAATGACTAAAATATAGGCTAGTCTGAGTAGTGCTTGGGAAAAAACTTAAATCTTTAATACTTAAAATGGAAGTGTGGAAATATTCAGCAGGTCTTAAAAGGTATCAAAATTTTCCTGAAGTCTTTGATTTCAGTGTTTCCATGAAATTTTTAAACTTATTCATTATAATTGACCTTAGATCTTAGAGGGGGAGACACTTTTAGAAAAGAGAGTCCTAAATTTACCTCCTGGGTGCTGCTGCGCCTGATTATGTTTCCCATAAACAGTTGTGGTTTTCTGATTTAGAGTTCCAATGAAAAAAAAAACAAACCAGCAAAAAAAATCTTATTTTTGTCTGATGGCTCAAAAAACTTGCATGAACAAGACTTTTATGTGTGTGAAACTGCCAAACTGGAGCCAGGGTTGGAACTCTCGAGGGACTGAATATTGAGCAAAAGAGAGAAATGAAACAGCTGAGTTACTACACTGAGAAACATATGTGCTGCATTTACACATTTACCAACATTCAAAAGATTTTCTGATATGTAGCTGCTCTCTTAAAAATTATGTGCATGGTTGTCTGGAGTTGTGCCATACTTGCAGGAGCCATTTTGGCTTCTCAGGTAAATTATACAGAGTTGCAAAGAAGTTTATAAATGAGTCTTTATCCCTTAGAGGGAAATCTCTTAGGAGGAACTCTAACAGCTCAGTAGATAAATGACAAGCTGTTTGAAAATTATTTGTATGTATATACCCAGGATAGCAGAGCAACCTTTCTAAGTAGGGTGTTTTTATTATCCTTTGTATGAAAAACCCGAGAAATTATCTTGAAACACTAATGTTGTTGCACCAAGTACGGCCAAGAAATTCAAAGTTATGGCTGACACTGATCCTATTTGATGCAGCTGACAGCTCTTCACCACCATGACATCAACTATCTGAACTCTTTTATTTCATTGAATAAGTTAATATTTCAGTGCTGAAATTAATCAGGCATGTTACCTGGCAAATTCTCTTTCATGTCCTCTCCACTCCTGTAGAAGTCAACAGACTTACAACAAACAGCCCATCCTGAGGAAAGATTGTCTTTTCCATGGCAGAAACCATAAATATTTCCTCCAAATTCAAGAAAATTGTCTGAGTTAATAGTGGTGTATTTGCAGAGGTATTGACCCTTTATCCTGAACTGAGGAGTTCTCATGGTGTTAAGATATAACTAGGATTTCTTAACTCTTCCCCCACATAATTTCCAGGTATATCTATTTCATCCATTTTTATATTTAAATATGCAACATATGTTACATGTTGTGAGAAAACTGCATTATTCTATGATGGCAGAGTGAAACTAGTGTCAGAAACAAAGGAAACAAATATACTTGAATTATGCTCCAGACAATATGAAAGAGAAATAAATATACACAGAAATAAATCTGTCTAAAAAGTACATGAAGAGTTGATGAAAACATCACTGCTATCAAAGGAAATTGTGCATCTTGACTTTAGGTGAGTAGTGAAAGATGGGTACCATCGGCACCAGCTCCAGTCAGTGATTTCCATCCCCATCCCTCCTTCTGTCTCAGGCACTACTGCAGTAAGACTCTGGAGCCTGCTTTGAAAGCTCAGTGATATCTGTTTGCAAGAGAAAATGAGGCTCTAGAGTCCTACTGCTCTGACTCCTGGAAGTGTCTGTGGGGATTTCCAGGGGCAGTTGGCCAGAACCGAGGTTCATCCTTCTGGTAACTGCTCCCAAGAGGAGCAAATGAGGGTTCCACCTTCCTGCTCCTCCATCGAACTTCCCTGTTCCTTCCTCTTCCACTGACTTTTCTCTCAGGGTCAAAATGACACATGAACCTTCTCTAGTCGTGTCCTATTTCATTCCAAATGGACAGTTATACATTGTTTCTGCAGTCTTCCTATCTATCCTTTCTCCTGTTCTTTCAGGTAGCTCTATTTGTTGCTATCACATGGGTTTTTCCCTACAAATATTCTCTTTCAGCTCTCGATACCTCTTTTTGTTACCAGAGTCATACATTGTGCCCCTTCTCACAGTAATCTCCTGACCTTCATTTAATATACAGTATTAAAATAGATGAAGTCCTTTTTCTTTCCTCAGCCAGCACCTAGTTTCCAGCCCTGCTAATGTTATATGCCTGGGGTCAAGTTGAGTTCCACAGAAAAGATACTTTTTTCTCTTTTGTAATTTAAGATAAAAATAGAGAGCCAACAGTGCAATACTTGAAGAATAGCTCCTCATGTAAGAAATCCAGTTTGACTGTGAGGAAGACAGAGTAACCTTCTAGTATTTTTTCAGACTGAAAAGTATGCTGGAAGGGTGAAAATTATGCTTCTACAATCAGTCTCAATGTACAAGCAGGTGACTTACTGAGGTTTTTTGTTTTGGTTTGTTTTGTTTTTTTGCTTCACTGTCTGTGTGGCATGCCAGGGTGCAAATAAATGAAAACTGGTCTTGATGGCTGAATGCTCTTTGCTTTTAATACTATTGAAAATAAAACCCAGAAACAAGTTACACGAGAAAGGTCTGAAGCTCAGCATCTCATGTCTACAAACATCAGAGCTCCCTTCAGTATGGAATTTTCACCACATGAGAAATCCTGTAATTTAAAAGCTCAAACATGTCATTGAAACTGGTGTCTGGTGAAAGCCAACTCTGTTCAGGTCCTGCTGACTTCCACCAGATGTGTGGCTGTACCTGCTTTCAGCCAAACTTTGTGTCCAAAGTAATTTCCTTTCACCATGAAGCAAAAATTATGCTCCATGCAGACAAAGGGACTTTTGCCAGTTATACCACTAGAAGATCGGGTCTCCATATATTTACATCTGCTTTACCATTTTAAATAATCCAAAAGTTTAGATCCATCCAAGGGAAAAAGTCATTGAAGCATCTGACTACAGCCTTAAATGTTTTTTTTTTTGCTTGAATACAGGCATATGGATTTTTTAAAGTCAAATAATATGTTTCACCATTTTAGATAAAACTCCAGCTGCTGTAATGAAACAAGACAGTGATGGTTACATTCGGAAAAACCTCTTTCTTGGCTGTCTTCCTCATCAAGCTGTTAAACAGTGATAGAAAGTGCTATCATGATGACTCCAAGTGGAAGATCTATCCATGCATCAGAACTGGTGATTCTGTTAGCAAATACCATATGCATGGTATTTTTTTATTTCCTAAGAAGGTCTAAGGGGAAGAAAAGTATTTGATGGAAATTATGTTTAGTCCTGAACTTAGCTTTATATTATGGAAGAACCCTAAATCTTGCCTAAACATAGAAGAAATGCAGCCAATCACAGCTGAAGGATTAGTAAAAAGTGTTAAAAATATTATATGAAAGTTTTAATTACACAGAAAAATTATAAAATGCCCAGTAATTACAGTATATTGATTCCATTTTTTTTCTTGAAATGCTAAAACTATTTCAACACACACAGAATCAATAAACATAATTAAAATATGAGCTCATCAAAACAGTAATTAAATGTACTTAACAGCTTTTGTGGCTTTTCTCCATATGGTTACTGTGGGAGTGTGAATCTGGCTTGCTAGATAAATGTAACAAAATAAAGTGAAAGCCTGGGAAAAGATTACTGTGGTATCATAAGCAAATACAATAAAGTCTAGCTCTATAATAAGTTCCAATAAATCAAAAAGTTGACAAAGGAAGCAGTGTTTACAATTATTAGAGAGAAATTCTGGATGTTTTATATTTTTATGGGATTAACACTATCATGGACTTAATATAGAAGCCAAATCAAATCTTTTTTTTCTATCATTAAAGCTGTTCTACTAGAAGACTCTCTGTTCAATGAGAGGTATTTGGGAACATTCTGGACTCACTGGTGTTGGTGACAAATCACTTGACAGCTGTCATTCAGGGGGCAATTCAGCTCCAGGACCTAGTACAGCTGCTTTGAGTTGCCCTTTGGAGCAGCAAATCTCTCCAGTGATTAGATAAAGCAGCATGACTGCCAAGCAGAAAGTAAATTGGGTGCTCAAAGTGGAGTGTGTGAATGCTCCTCCACCCTTCTCCCTTCCTTCTCCCTGGGTGCATGTGCAGTGTCATAAATAATACAGAAAATCAATGGACAGTGCTTTAAAAAACAAAATGAAGCCCATCTTTAGAATGAAATTCTTCAGAAAGCACCATGAGCACCCATAGGCTGAACAGCTCCTCCTCCTCCTCCTGCCTTTTCTGGAGTTCTCACCATCTCTCTCTGCCATGTCCTTTGAGACCTTTGGGAACTGATGGCATTTCAGTGCCATTTCTGCATCACTGCCATGATAGGTACATGCAGATCTTAAGCAATGCTTGTATCTTACCTGTTGTCTGGATACAAAATTTTGAAGATGTGTTAAGGAAACCCTTACCACCAAGGCAGATATTGTGTAGGGAAAAAAAATAGTAGAAGTGTGACAATGTGATAACACACCTTGACTGTAAATTAAAAAAAGTGAGATAGATGTATTTTTCTAGAGTCCAGTGCACAGCCAGTATTGGTGACATTGGCTGTATAAAGTTATTGCTGCCTCTTGTTTTCCCTACCTACCTCTTGACCTGGAGAAACAAGTACATTTCCAACGATGATGCATAGCAAGGTATTGCAGAGATAGTTGTAATTTCCTCAACAGCTTATAGCCATCAGGAGACCTCACACCTTAGTGTTTTAAGAATGTGAGCATTCATTTTAAAAGCTTTCTTTAAATCCATGACCAAATCCCTAAAGCCAGCTAAACTCAGAGAAAGGAGGAAGACAAAGTGTTACAATTTCTTGCACATTTTTCCAAAAACAATCACTAGTGTTTTTTTCTCAGGCCTCACTCCACAATGTGTGCACTTCTCTGTCACCCCAGGCAGAGAAAAAAATGTTTGGGACTGTGAAGCAGAGCAAAAAGGTTAATAACTGTTTTAAGTCAGTAACTCTTTAGAAACAGGAAGATTTGGTAGCTAAATAGATATTGTTAAGGAGGGAATTCTCTTACAGTTGTAAATATTATGTCTTTGCATTCCTCCCAAAACAAGGCACAAGGAACAGGAACCTGTGATGCAGCAGATCTCAAACCCCATCCCATTTTGAAGTGTTATCACACTTCAGAAGGGCAGGAAGATACGACTGCTTGTACATTTGCTGGAATGAGTCTTCTCTCACTTATAAGATTTCTTTCCATCTTTGTCAGTATTTAGAGATGGTAAAAAAAAAAAACAACTTGAAATGACTCATCTTTTTTTTTTCCTTGCTCTTGAAGGTAATCTTTCTAAGACACAACTCCTGAAATTCCAGTTCCATCAACCTCTTAAAGAACTCAAATTGTGGAAATAGAATTAGTGGTATTCTCTAAAGAGAATTCCTTTACTTTCTTCACATGAATTATTGAAAAGGCCACATTTTTTTTTCCAAAGGTAGCTAGTTAGCTAGTTGCTCTAGAGATGGAGATAGAAGTATACAGCTCTTATGCACAAGTATTTACCCTAAATCCTTCAAAATCCTATTTTCAAAATAAAGCACTAAGTGTATTAACTACCATTTGAAAATTAGTCAATATGCTTCTGCCTTTAGGCAACTTCAGAAAATTTGAGCTAGTACTTTTAAACCTGAAAAATGGGGAACAATAATCTGTTACTGGGCCTTCATATAAATTGTTTCCTGCTTTTAACTGAATGTAGCATCCTATTGCCTCTTCTGTATGGTGCTACGAATTTGTTGGACTCTGCATCCAGTTTCCTCATCTTGTATTATGTTGCCAAGTAGGAGACAAAATGTCTAGTAATTAAGGCTGCTTTTAAAGTTTAAGATGGCCTTGTAAAAGGCCAAGATTGAAATGGAAGATTGAAGACAAAAATATCTTTTAAGAAAATGATTAAAAGAAAAAAAATAAAAGGTTTATTTTAGACTTGGCCTGAATATTGGATTACAATGGATTTAAAATATTCAGCTGGCAATAATAGCTAGGAAACAAATATCTGGCAAATTAGGCACTGCAATCCATAGCAGGGAGCTTCATCACCCTTAGAAATAAGTTTTGCAGGCACATTGGTTTTATTTCAGTTCTGAATCAACCAGCTGGATATAAGACTGCTTCACTTCAGTAATATATATTGTCATAGGAAAATATCTTTAGTGATCTGTGCTATCTGAGTGTGCATGAACAAGTAGTAAGTTTCAGTGTAGGAACTAAAAAGTTAATTAAAAAAAAAAGACAAAAACAATCCTGCAGTGTTAGTACATCATGAAATAGGGTCAATCTACTGCCTTTGGCCCTTCATAATTCTGTTTAATTTTGCATAGCCTCTAATGACATGGGCTGTGGGTAGAGCCTTATTTGCAAAGGCATAAGAAGATGCAGATGTTCTGCCTGCAGTGTGCTCTACTGAATTAAAAATTAAAAATTTTAGTTCAGGTATCTCATGATGCCATTGGCCTTTGTAAAACAATTTCTTTGATAGGGCTACGTCTCTTATGATACTGTGTGGTTCTGTCTCTGCAGCAACTTCTTGGTTGTTGAGAATGACACATAAGGGGTGTCCAAACTCCTGTTTTTATAGAACACTGAGGCAAATCTTTTATCAGTAATTTTTCACAGCAAACGGAAAATAAATATTTAGTTTCTTTAATACTGCAATGATTTGTTTGTTTAAAATTTCCAAAATTAACTTTTTGATGCTCCTTAATTAGAAAGTTACCTTTTAATTAAAAGGTATTTTTAAAACATTTCAAGTTGTTGTTCCTTATTTGAAACAAAATAAAGATTAACTTTGGTGTTTTTCACGAGACTTCACATCCATTTGTCTTTCAGTGGTGCTGATGACCAGCACCAATCTTGAAGCAACAGGTTTAAATATAAATTGCATTTGTGCAAAACTTTTACATAAGATGGAAAAGGTGGAGAACAGTAGCTAAAGTGGGATAGGAAAGATGAAGAGGTAAAAAAAGAACTGTGACATTTCTGAAGGGGAATGAAAAATTTTATGGTACAATACTGACTTTTTATGCCTATTTCCTGTTTTCTGACAATCTGAAGAGAACCTAGTTAGGTACTTGCAAACATTGTGCCTTATAGCAAAATATGTATTTTGTGCTATTGAAACATTGTTTTACTTTCTCTGGAAAACTGAAACCTAACTTTTTTATTACTGACCCTATTTTAGAGGGGAAAAAATAATAACTTCATAACAAGAAATCTCTAATATACAAAAAAAGTGTATTGAACATGCATAGTACATTAATGCCTTAGGATCTTGAACGCACATTTAGCTAAACACAGGCCCACGTTTTGATGCTGAAGCTCTTGCAGCAGAGCCTGCTCTCCCCAATATCTATACAAACATGTGCTCCTCCATGCATGGCTGGTCCCATTGGCGTCAAAGACACTACTCATGGGAGTAAAGTTACTCATGCATTTAAGTGCTCGCTGGATTGAAGCCAAAATCTTAATCTTTTCCATTTAATACCCTTTTCCTAAACTGATAACAGTCTTCGAGTTTTCAGTATCATGTGCAGCAGTTTAAATAATGTAGAACCAAAGGGAAAAAAAGTGAAATAACAGTGTTGTAATTTAAGGAGTATCATGAGATAAACAGCATAGCACAGGCACAGTTTTAATAGAAGTAAGTAGTTATCTGCAAGACAGCTGTATGTTACTGGTAATTCCTGTCTCTCAATGTCTGAAAAATCCAAGCAGGGAGGAGAGGCAGCTCTGAAAAGGCAGGTACAAAATATCAGTGCATAAGAACATGTAAAAGAACATATTTCATCTGAATGGCAGAGCATGAACAAAACTTGTGCTACTCTTGGAACTCAGTACAATAGGGAAAAAATTTTCTCAGAAAGTGTACAGAACTTTGGTAACAAAACCATAAATTTTGATTGCAGAGGTTTTTATAATTATTTTGATTTTCCACCAGTGTTGAAGGATTCCAACTTACTTCAGTTCTTGCACTACACTCCTTATGATCTTCTCTTCCTTTTTTTTGTAGGTGAGCTCTGAATGACCTTGTTAACTTCCATTAGAGGCATTTCATTCTTTCTCCTATTAGATCCTAAAAAGGATATTTATTACATGTGCAAGATGATATTCCATTTTCTAGAAGGTGTTTGGTTGGGTATCATTATTTATGTAAACACTGTTCACATGCATGTTAGAGTAGACAGAGTGTAGTAGGTATACATGGTTTTTATTTTGTCTTGACTTCTCAAGACAAGATGTGGAAGAGCTGCTCTCTGTGGTATGAATAAGATTTGGTTAGGAGTTGAAAAGCTTCCCTGTCCTTAAGCTGTGGGAGTGTTTATAACCTCATCCTGCAGCTTGCAAAGATCTTTCAGTCATACCAGGCTTCTTCTGCCTACCTCCCTACAAAGACCATGAATTTTACTAGATATTTTTCTTTGAGAGAAATCTAGAGAAGGAGAAATTTGATGGGCTCAGAGAGATCTATCTGTGGTAATAGAGATGGAGCATCGTAAGGGCTGATGGCTTTTTGCCCAGAAATGGTTTACTGGTGTGGCCCAGACTGAGACTTTTCCCAAAAGAAAAAGAGAAGAAGCAAAAAGAGGGGGAGGAGATGGAGAAGGAAAGGAGTGGGAGGATGGTGGTGGAGAAATCTAGTCCTCTTTGAATTTTTTTTTTGAGACTCAAATTGCACATCTATGGGGTTTACTCAAGGAGGAAAGGGTAAAGCGAGGAATAAAAGTAAGATGATGGCTGAAATAATAATAGTTTTGCAGTTTTAGCATTCTTATTCATCTGCATTTACAATAATGATGCATCTTTGGGTGAACTTGAGTAGATATATTTTGAGCATGTGCAAACTGTATGAAAATATTCAGGTCTATAAAATTGGTATCTCGCCTTTTAAAGATATATTTGTGTCATTGTGCTGCAGAGTTTTCAAGTAGATTAGCTGACTAGTTCTTGCATAATCACATACTAAAGTACCATATTAAAGAATTCTTGTCTGAGCAGCTTCTCTCTGAACAAATGCAAAGCTAGTGAAGTCTAGGATAGTGCAAGCATCTATGTGAAGAAAAATATGGTTAAAAGAGACCAGGGAGATGAGAATTTCCATAGTCATGGTGAAAGGAATGAATGAAAATCCCAGCAGAGTAGGCATGGTAGAAACAGTCTCTGGGGATAATCTAGCATATAAGTGTTACCATGTTACTGCACAAGCCAAAGTGAATTTAAGTCAACAATATTTCCACTAGATTTGGAATCAGACTTGCCTGTGTAAGGGAGAAGAGCGATGAGATTCTGTGATATCCCAAAGGTGTTAGAAAAGGGAAACAATTGGTGTAAATATAGGAATTCAACACCAGATATAAAGTACTAACCTAATCAGTGAAATGAGCATCAAAATCAGTCTTCATGCTAAAGCTTTAAGGGTCTGGCATATCAAACAGAGCATGAGTATCTTCAGGAATATGCCAGAAGCTAATTGATTTAAGAAATCTGGCTGTATATAGAGACCATTACTCATAGATATCACGTTTTTCTGCTGCACAAATTATCTTCAGTGCTCATGGTGTCTGCTCAAGGAAAAGTTTATTTTCATTCAGTCTTTTCTTTCCCCCTGACCTCAAAGGACTAATTAACAAAGTATTAGCATGTTTCTAAAATATGACTGAATTCATCTTCTTAAGAAAGTGTACTGAAGAATGTACCCTATTATTAGAAATGACAGGATGTATATAGGGCCATATGTTTTCAAAGGGTTTTCTGTCAGTGTTAATCAAAACGTTGGAGAACTTAGGAACATACCAAGCAGCACATCAACCATATGGATAATATCTTCCCTCTAACAGTGAGAATTTGAATTAATAATAAACACTGGAGAATAACTTAAAATGAGACAGAAACAATAATATTAAGACCAGGAGAGGCATAATATCACACCAGCCCGATGACTCCTAGATTTTTAAAATAATTTATTGTGCATTAAGTCCTGGTCATGAGACTACATAAATTTTTCTTAGTTTAACTTGGAAAGGTAACTCCAAAGATGCAGTTTATTTTTACTGGGTTTTGTAGAGGACAGACTTTGGTTCTTACAGCATGCTATAACATGCATCAGCATCACATTCTAGTCTGACTGTAGATATAGATTCACTATTGCAGACTATTTGGTACTGAAAAGGCATGAGAACATTTTTTGGTGGTACAAATGTTCACGAATCATTTTAAGGGCTATACAAACAGCTGTAGGAAGAAAACTGAGTCTGTTTCTAAATTTGCTAACTTAGAAATTAGATTAAGATTAGGTTGTTTTGAACAAACTTCCATGGGTTCAACTTCATAGACTTACCTTCTTTCAGAGATGATGAGCTCTCCGAACTAAATGTTGAGAAATCTGCTTGAGAGAAATTTAATGTTACAAGTGCAGTTTTATGCTTTTACATCATGCTGACAGGAGCATATGAGAGATAAATCCATCAAAAATGAAAAAAAAATGTTCTTAAATAAAAAGTCCTACCTTTGTGCTCGCAGTTACTTCTGAGTCCATAACCCCACACATTACAAATGACTTTAAAAATCAGACCCTTTTGACTGAAGGAAAACCAGCAGCCAAGGCTCAGCCGGGATCAGGGCAGGGCTCCATTCCACGCTCTGCTACATGGGAATTCTCTCTCCACTTTACAGGGATTGTGTACTTCCTACTTGGCATTGCCCAGAGCTGCTGGGTGGCACTGAGCACCAGTGCAGCAAACACAGGGAATCAATTACTCACCAGAAGGTACCAGGAGGATCTAAGCCTGTTACCCCACTGCCTCCAGACCCCCAGCCTTGTTCCCTGGCCCTGCTTGTGCATCCAGAGGTTGCACGTCTGCCTGATCTGGCAACAGGATTGCAGTCTTTCTCGCCACTTGACCTCAACTGGGAAGGTTTTATTTTCACAGATACCAGTCCTGGTTTATTTTCCCCTTAGTTAAATACAAAGTTACATTTAGATCTTTGACTACTCGCACTGAGACATAAAGCCTTAAGCTGCTGATAAGCACAATCCAGCCTTGCCAGGGTGAAAACCTGAATCTTCTAACGGAGATAGGGAATAGAGGAAATGCAAGTTTAAGTTTTGAAGCTGTAAATTGAGATATCCCTATTATATAGTGATGGGTTTTATTCGTAAATATCCATCTACTCCAGTCTTGTGAGACCCCAACTGGAGTACTCTGTCCTACTCTGGGGCCACAGTATATGAAAGACATGGATTGGGTCCAGAGGAAGCCAGAGGGCTGCAGCACCTCTGCTGTGGAGACAGGCTGAGAGTTGGAGTTGTTCAGCCTGGAGAAAAAGATGGCTCCAAGAACTGTAGCTGGAAGGCTACAGTTGTAACTGGAAGGCTGTAGCACCTTCCAATACCTAAAGGGGCTGCAAGATTGCTGGAGAGAGACTTTTGACAAGGGCATGGAGTGATAGATCAAGGGGGAATGGTTTCAAACTGAGAGAGGGCAGGTTTAGATAAGATGTTAGGGAAAAATTATTTTTGGTGAGGGTGGTAAAACACTGCCACAGTTTGTCCCATGAAGTTGTGGATGACCCACCCCTGGAAGTGTTCAAGGCCAGGCAGGATGAGGCTTGGAGCAGCCTGGGATAATGGAAGATGCCTCTGCCCATGACTGGAGGTTTTGGACTAGATGGTCTTTAAGGTCCTTTCCAACCCAAACCATTCTGTGATTCTATGATTCGCATTAGTTCCCAGCTTAGGAGTATTTTCCTGAAACATTTCATTTTTCCCCTTGAGTCCATTCCTGTTTTCCAACTTCCTTTTCTGAAGCTGGTTGAAAAGCACATTATTACAAATAGCACCTTCTGACTGGTAGATACTCTTGCACCTGCTCTTAGCTTTGTTTTTGGAGTAACCACAGACAAGCTCGTGACAAAGAACAGAGTTCACCCTTCCTTCCTCTCTGTGCAATTCCATCAGCTCCTGTATTTTTTGTGGCAGCATTTTGCTACTCAATAGCCTGTGACTCTCCTGCAGGTCTCAGAGGACTGAGTATCCACCTGCAATTTATTGCCAGAAAATTTGTATCGGCTTTTATTTCCTCCCCTGCCCCACGCTCCCCATGTTTCAGATGATGATTAAGTACCAGGAACCCTGCACAAAATGTGCCAAAAATCTGTGTTTCGCTATGAAACCCCCATTGCCAAACAGCAAGGAGTGAAGGAAATGCAGCCTCCAACTGACCTGCTGAGGAAACCCTACCCTGTAGGGTATAGCTGCTGTAGTGACTTCTATCTTAAAGCTGGTTCACAGGGCAGTCTCCCACCTCAATGTAACCCAGCCTCCTGCTCAGCTCTTAAGAGCCTCCTGCAGCAATACTGCTCTCCTTATGGCCAAAGATTTTTCTCTTCCCAGGCCATTTTTGTTTCTAGCTTGTCCTTTTTTCTTATACACTTATCTACCACCAACCCTCATGGACTACAGCTCTCTCTGTGGAGGAGCACCATTTTCCTCCTCCACATGTTCCACTTTTTTCCAGACAATCACATAATCATAGAATAATTTAGGTTGGAAGGGACCTTCAAATACCATCTAGTCCAACCCCTCTGCTGTGGGCAAGGAGATCTTCAACTAGACCAGGTTACTGAGAGCCCCGTCCAACCTGACCTTGAACACTTCCAGGGGCGTGGCATCCACCGCCTCTCAGGACAAACCATGCCAGTGTTTTAACACCCTTCTTGACTCTATACTAATTTTTTAAGTGGTAGACACAAAAGTCAAAGGCCTTTATTACATCTTTAGAAAACACCTGTCTGGTTCTTCTGCTCATGTCTGTCAGCAAGCACAGTCAGCAGCACCATCTGAACACTGTCCTGAGGCCAGGCCAGCATCCCTGCTTGGTAAAAGCCTGTGGCTGGTCTCACTAGTCTGCATCAGTTTTGGTGGAGATTCTGTATAGCTTATGCATCTTCACAGATCCCTGTTCTCTGGTGTGTCCTATGAGCCTTTAAATGCACGAAATACTTTACTTCTGCCACACAAACTACAAGAAAGAGTCCCAAAACTGGCATGTAGCTCTCAGCAGCCTTCTGTCAAGCAGATGTTCAGCTGTAGGAGTGTTGTATGAGGCATTGTACCGATACTGAAATGGATTCCTCTTGCCCATGAATCACACGAGGAGGTGTTAAAACCTAAATAAATAAATAAAATATAAGCACTAGCTGAAAGAGAGAAGGGGTGGGGGAAGGAAAGATGCTTGTTAAAACTTACAGGCACCTTGGCAATTAGTCTCACAATGGCATAATCCTGATGAGCTTTCACATCTGCTATTACATTTGGTACATAGTGTTTGTTAGCATTTTACTCCATCTGCTTCTCTACAATCCCCATCAGCTGAAGGAAGATATGGTTACTCCAGTCATTAAATGTTGATGATCTCTGTTGTTTGTGGTAGGTATCTGTTACATTAACTGTTACTTTTCCTCCTCACACTTGGAAATAATGTCTTTTCCCTCACTAGCGTCCAGGCTTTGCCAACAATAATAAAATTACAGCTCTTTATGAAGATGTTGACACCAGCATGGCTTGCAAGTTTTATAAAATATGTTGGTTAGTCTGAATGGAATAAACAAATTCTTTCCTAGTATGGTATTCAAATTTTTAAATTCATTAACTTCCAAGATTCACTGCTCTGGTATCCCTTGTTAGAAGTGATAGCTCTTGTTTTCAGGCCAAATCTACTCTTATTCTTCTAAAAGGAAATATATGCTTTCATTTTCCTTAAAGCCATTTAGTAATAGATTTAAGAAGATAAATATATTTGACATTCTTTGCCTTTCCATCTTTTTTTGCCAGCAATGCCAAATAGACTTTGAAAAAAAGAATTAATTCATTATCCCAAGATATTCATGAAGTTCTCTAAGCTTCTGATTCTTGGACTGCAGGTCATTAGCAATCATTAATTTTTAAAGATATGGATGATGTGCTTTGAAGCAGATATCCTATGAAATAAACAGATCTACTCATGTGAGTTTGGGAAGAGGTAAGTGTATGGTAAAGCGAAGTTTTAGGTATGCAAAGATCTTTAGCACAAACTGAGGCAGTTCTTGCCTTTAGGCAGCTGTACTGGTGCTCGGCATAACACAGGGTAGGAGGGTCATCACTGATGACTCTAAAGACAGACTGTGTTCCTCTGCATCCTTCTTCTACACTCCAAGCAGCCACAAAGAGAAATAAAATTGCATTTTATTCAGCTTTTGTCTGGGCACATCATGGCCATGAAGAGCCTATAGTTGTCTGCAAGAGGTCCTGCAGACGGATACATTCATTGCCTGAAACACTTTTTGTCATTTTGTGGTTCTCCTTTTTCCTTCCTAACAAATACACACACCTCTCCACATTTAGGAGTTAATCCTGCCTGTAGTAGCCCAATAGTGATTTTTCTTTTGATGTTTCCCTATAAAGATTAACCTGTATTAATATGTAGTGCTCCTAACCTGAGGAAAGATGTGAGAGCTCAGGATTGTTTGAATGCTGACTAGAATATCTGTGTTAACAGTCAAACCGTATGTCCCTTGAAAGTATGATGTTGATTGCGACCTCAGAAGAAATCAGGACCGCTTATGGCAAATATATGGAATTGATTAAATGAATAAATAACCCTATTATTTAGTTTTGCATAAAAATATGTGGGACCCAGGTCAAAGATAATCCCTAATTTTTCTATGCATAATAGATTCCAAAGTGTAAACACTTCCAGTAGTATGAACCAGACTAGATGCTTTAAGTCAACAGTCAAAGGTGCGAGTGTAAACTCAGAAATATTGATAATGTTTGTGAATAACTTCAGACTAAATTATACTGGAGTTCTCAAGCTGATATGAGTGCTTCTGTTGTTTTAATACTCCTGTGTCTGTTATATGTCTGATTTCAAAGACTGACCACAGTTTCTCTAATATTTGGCACCTCTGCTTTATTTTAGACCCTGTTTCTGTGTCAGAATAGCCTAATTTATTGGGGAACTGCAGCAATAGTTCCTTCAGCCCCTTTTGTGACCATGATCTTTTTTATCCTTTATTTTCTTTGGTTTTTAGCTTTGGTGCAGAGGTTCTGGACCACCATGGTTAGAGTCTCCAGATCTGATCTTTTCTGTTCTGTGCACCTCTCTGCTGGGCAGTATGCAGAGAGGAAGGTCCTGCTCTCAAATGCTTACAGACTGGGACCAGGGGGACAGCAGAGGTACAGGAGGTTAGATCACCTTCCTAAAAATAGCGACACAAATGATCGAAAACATAGGCCAGGCATAGTGACATACTGCCTGTAGTGGGTTGCATTGCATTTGCTTATGTTTTGCTCAACATGCCACAGTCTGAATTATGAATTCTCCATTCTTATATTCATTATGATCACAATAGGTATAAGATTACTGAAACACCTACAAATTATCCTTCTTGGAAGAATTCTGATGCTAAGCCATACGTGCTGCAAATGGCCTTGATCCCCAGCCCCATTTTGCTCTGAGATACAAATTCAAACTTCCCATCTGCTTCCTATATGTGCACTGATCTCCAACTCAACCCTCACACTGCAACGCTGCGTTTGATGAAGTTCAGGTTTGAATTTTGAACAAAGCAGCTCTTCACAGTTGGATCTTTTATCTGCTGCATGCACAGTGGTGGAGAGCATTGCATCTGGTAATGCACAGAAAGCAGACCTTATCTCGTAACATACAGCCTCACAATTCAGTGTGTACAGAATGCAACCCAATGTGTCTGTGATACGGGAGGGATCCAAAGTCCACTGAAACCACTGGAAGCCTTTCCATTGGCTTTGACTGCTTTTTAGATCAGCCCCATAATATACAGGACTATATATATATATAATGAAGGCAAAATACAAGAGCCGACAGAGGTCAAAAGCATCACTCTTGTACTGACAACAAAAGTAGCTCCAACTAATAGACACAGTATGATGTAAATGATGCTTGAGTGAGGAGGAAATAGAAGCACCTTCACCTCCCATTAAATTTAGATTTAAGAAACAACAAGAAGTTGCTGCATCCTAAACATTTGTTTTAGCAAATGATAGTGAGCATTGGAATTGTAGTTCAATAATTTGGATTGACTGATGAGTAGCTATTTTGGTTATTTAGCAATTTCTTTAAATTCAGTGTTTAAATATGATTTCATTTCTGTCTCCATCCAGCACAACTTCAGGCAAAAATTTTTTAAGTCTAATTTAATACATATAAATGTAACAATTATTTTCGGTAGGCATTTGGATTGTTTTATTTTATGCACTTCTCTAATTAACATAGTTGCCTTGTATTTTGTAGGTATCGATGTTTTAGGTTTTTGCAACATCTCCTAGCAAATTATAGGGTGGTGTTTGGTCTGAAAAATTCTATGATTCAAATTAAGTACTTAAAATTCTTCAAAATACGCACTTTGTGCTTCACAAACAACAAACAACCAAACAGAAACACAAAACCCCAAACAAACAAAAACAACCAAAAAACCACCCATAAACAACAACAAAAAGAATCCATAGTAATAGCTGAGAAACTTTTTGCTATCAGCAAAAATAAGCATTGCTTTGATAAATTAACTCAGCCACTCCTTCACCAAAGATAGGATGTATACTTACATGGTATCTACATAAATACAATTTGCGTGTGTGAAATACAACTCAATGTGTTTGGGAGATGGATCAGATCCAAAACCCACTGAAGGCAGTAAGACAATATACTACACTGTATTTTATGCATACAATTTTGTAAATAAGTGCTGTGTAGGTATATGGGTGTGGAAGGGTATGCAGGAGCATGTCCTGCCTGTGCCCACATACACAGCTACACTCTATTTTGCATTTTTATATGCACACAGTTTGTACACAGGGATGACATGATGTGATTGCAGAATGTTTAAGCTTTGTTTGAATTTAACCTACTCCTTAATGCATTTAAAGCCTGTTTGCCATGATGCCTGGTGCAGAGGAGGAAGTGTGGAAGGTATTGGTATGGTGTTAGGTGATTTGTGCTTTGTTTGGGAGAGGGGATAGGTGATTCCAAGTGGGGCCACTTGAGGTCCCCCAGGGAAGGGGACATGACAAGAAGTCACTACCTTGTTTGTTGTCCTTTTTTAGAAGTCAACAAGCCTGAAGGAATCACATCACCTTGGAGCCACTGCACGGTCATGAAAAGCAGCTGAAAACACCTCAGAGAGCACCTGGCTGTGGAACGAATTGCAGCCTTTCCATAACCCCAAGGAAACTACAAAAAGCCCAGTAAGTGACCTCTTCAACAAAAATTTGCATTGGCTTCTGCTTTCTCCCCTATCACTTACACTATATACATACTGTTGTTCCCATCACCTCTCGCCTGTGTCATTGTATCCTCCTTCTAACCTCATGTTTTAATTCTGCAAAGGCTTTCATGTGGAAGTCAGGATGCAGAGGCGGTGTGAGCTTACAGCAGGTTGGCTGCTTTGTGCTAATTCCCCATGTGGGCATTTTGTGTGCCTGTTAAAGGACCCACTGTAGGCAGCAGTTTCGAAGCTGAGTGCAGTGACTTGTGTGTCAGTGGGCACCCAAAGGTTTGCTGGGGAGACACTAGTTTGCATCCTGGAAAAAAATTACCTTTTCTGTACAGAAAACAAGCTCTCACTAGCATCACCTCTGTTAGTTGCACAGAATTTTTAACCCTGTCTTTCTCGGTGTTTTTTTAAAGCAGAAAGCCCGGAAACAGGGATAAAGATTAGTGGTGTGTTTCTCTATCATTAGTGAGTTATTGATTGAAGCAAATTTTGCCTATCTGATTCCACTGCATACCTAGGATTTACCCGTGATTTGGCCACATATAACTCATCTACTGCTCCCTGCTTCAATAAATACATTTCAAATATAAGTGAGTAAAAGGGTCAGAAGGACTCCTTAACTCACGTGAGTCTGGAAACTTCTGTTGCTTCCATTTATTTACTGTTTTAGTAGCAGCAAACTTTTAATTTGAGCGCTAAACTGCTGTCAGACATATTAGCTTATGCTGCAACACTTCTTCAAATGAATTTTCTGAGACAGTGAAAAATCCCTGTTATAAATAGACTTTTCTAGGTGGGATGATGTAATATCCAGTATGTAATATCCACTAAAAGGCTGCTGATTACATTCTTTGCTGTGTTATCCTGCATATAAATCACCAATGCTCCAAGCACAATGCATTAGAAGTTAAGAATAGTTCTAATCAATAATTTACTGTGTTATTGATAGTTTTTGTAATGAATACTTAATCCTTTGAAGTAATGTATTTAAGCCATTTGAACAATACATATCCTGTCTAATAATCGGTCTGCAGAGAGGATAAAAACTCATTGCTGTAACCTTCACTTCCTTTGCTCAGGTGCCAGATGTCTCTGCTGAGAGAGCACTAGAACTTCTGGAGAGGATGAATGTGAGGATCAAATGCTCTCTGGTTCCCTGCTGAGCACCTTGAGCACTGCTGAATTCCTGCACCATTTTTTGTGTCATTTTACCCTTTGCCACAGAGAAGGGTGAATATCCAAGCTAGTCCTTTGGGATGGCAAAGGTGTGTATTTGTTGCAACGTGAATGAGATCTTAATGTAGCATTTGGTGTTCTTTCTGAGCAGGTGTCTGGAGGAAGGAGAATGCTTGGCACTGGTAAGAAGGGATGTGTAGTTTATTTGATTGAGCTCCCCTTGTAGCAGGGAGTAGAAGGAGTCCCTAGCCATCAATGCCTCAGAGCTTCACTGTTTTCAATATGCAATTATACTATCCCTAAAGGTAAATAGAAGGTTTGTCTGTGAGAAATATTTCTATAAAATAGTTTGCAGCTGAAAAGATAACACTATTCCTTGCCTCCTACTTGGCTGTACAATTTTAATTATGTCAGGGAATCTCTCCTATTTTATATTCCATATATATTTATGGAATAAGCTGTTGGCAAATAGGACATTATTTCAAATAATTTAATGTATTTATTAAAAGAGATTACAAATCTATCCAGGCTACAGTCATTGCACTTAGGGCAACTATTATGGCTATATTATTGTTCCATTTATTTCAAAATATCTTTGGCAAGGGCTGCTCCTCCATGAACAGTGTAAGAAAGAGAGTTTCTGTCTGATGATTTGCCCTTCTATGTGGCAGAGGGCTATGCTGTCCCCTTTTCCTCCCTAGCCCCATCCAGATAACCATAGTCCCTGAATTCAAAGTAGGGTCACAGCAAAAGAGGAAGAGCCTGATACACTCTGGCTTAGTGATTTCATTTATGGTACTTTAGATTGCCCACAGCAAAACAGAGGTACACAAACAGCCCCAGAAATGTAGCCACTGAGAAGCTGCAGAGCTGCTAAAGGACTTGGGAGTCCCTGTGCATCCCTTGAGGTCTGATGGAGGAGTCCAAGGATGCCAAAAAGATATCCCTTCAGCAGCACATTTTCCCTGTCTTGCACAATTAGTAAATTCTCTTAGAGATTCCCCTTCACAGCAGAGGTACAATTCACCCCAAACACAATCAGCTCTTGTTGACACAGTTCATTTCACCCATGAGACACTGGGTGAATTTTTCACAGCATGATGGTTGTTGCAGATATCACATCTACCTGCTTGTATTCAGATCCTCACTCCTTGGGTGTAGAGGTCCTTGAATTACCTTAAAGTGGTCTGCAGATGATGAAGAAAGCTCAGGCTTTTCAGCGGGTTTAATTTCACAAAGAGAGTCCAAATATTCACCTGACAGATGTCTGATTCTGCAAAGCAGGGGAGATAGAGAACTGCTGCACACACATAATTGCAGAGCTTCAGAAAGAGTAGTGAAAAGAAAAAAACCTCACTCTGACTCCAGAGCCATATGGATGCTAGATGAAGAGGTGGGAGCCTGTTACTATTTCTGCAACATTTTTACTCTACTGGTGAAACCAGAGTTGTCATTCCTGAACTGCTGCTTGTATGACTTCTGTAACTAGGGTTATGTCACCCATGGTATAAACACATTAATTATGAGGGGATAAGAGAGAAGATTGTGTCCATTGTAAAATGAGTGCAAAACACTGCTCAGTGAACTGTAAGTGTACCCTGTGTCTTCAAAAACTAAAGGATGAGTGTGAATATTGCCAGTGACTAAGGTATCATTTGCTGTTTAATCAGTGTCCAAAGTTTTCTGGTATTTTTTCACAGCCTTAACATGGTATGGCCAAATAAATTACTGCATGTTCTGCATTTATTTATATGCAGTAGATTCTGGGTAACAAGCTTGTCAGTTGATGCACGTCTGAAAAAAGCACTGGTGAAATAAGTCCCACATGTATGAGATTAACACCACATCTCGCTGCTGTACCTGTGTACCCATATCTGTGTTCCATACTCCACAGTCACCATCACAGACTCTCTGAGACCTTTGCTCTTCCACAGGATACAGCCCCAGCTCTTACAGACTCCCTCCACTGGTTCCACTGGACTAGTCAAGGTCATAAAACTAATCACCTTTATAACTGTTAGTAGTATTATTAGAGCTGTAAGAATATTTCAGGTACTTCCTACCTTCCTGAACTGCTGCCTCTGCTGCTTGTTTGACATCACATGACCCATAACATATTTTATAGGTTTCCAAACTTTGAGCACAATGGATTAGAAAGCAGGTTAATTATGCATAAGATAGAAAGATTTATGTAAATATAAAACCAATATAATGCATTATTTACATACTGCCTGCACTTATCCTATGTAACTTCCAGAGAAATCTTGGCTATCACGAATAACCTGCACCTCATTCCTGAATCTTGGTTCTGAAAAGGTTGGAGGATTCTGGCTACCTTAAGTTACTGCTAATATTTTCTAGACTAGACCATATTTGTATAAAAACATAACACAGATGGACAACAAACAGGATAAATCTCTACCATTTATTACATTTGCCAAGTGATCAAAGGTGGCTAACTAGACATTTCCCTCATTGGTTGGTTGCATTAGATATGCATATCTTCTTTCTTGCAGAGCCATTTCCGAATATATTTGCGAGGCTATTGATGTCCATTACTTCACTTAAATATAGATCAGAAATACTGACAAATATTTTCATTCAAAGAGTTTGATCATTTTCAGATTACTCTCCATGCTAGTAATTAACCTCAGTCAACACCCTTCCATAGCACTTTCAAACACAGTTCCTAGCAAACATAAAGTTTCATAAATATGTACTAAATAACCTTAAAGCCCTTTATGAATAATTATGAGTTTTTAAGTTTTTGTGAATCTGCATATTAATTCCATGCCATAAATAATACATGAAGTAAAAATCCAGCTTGTTTGGTGTCTGGGGACAGAGGAAGAAAAGGAGGGGATAATTATCAGTTTAATGTGGGAAAATACTTAACCTGAAAGATTATCTTCAAAACTGACGACTCCATAGGTTTTTATATATGTGTGTATAAACACACATGTATAAAAAAATATATATGAAGAGGTGTATAGCTGTAGATACAGCTGAAATGTGCATCCTCTCTGAAAGAATGCTTTCGTTTGAAGTGTGTTACGCTTCTGTCTCTGCTGTGCCATGCTGAGCTCTTTAAGTGAAAAGCAATGTGATGAGCTTAGCCTCCATATAGTCCCTCTTTTTGTAAATGTACATTCCCCCAAAGGTAGAAAATTAATGAGAGGCTGCTGACTAAAATTACTACATTTTGCCTTCTGTGGGACATTATGGATTTAAAAGATAAGAGAGAGTGCAGCAAGTCCAAAAACAATTTCATTTCATTAATCCCTTAAGTGCCTCGGGACGAGCAGCCCACGTCCAGCAAAGGTGATGTTACACCAGCTTTTGAAAGCCTATTGCACATCATCTGAGCATGTTACTGCAGTGCCTTGTGTGCTCTGCTTCCATCTCTGGATGGAAGGCATCCAATACAGAGATGGAGTGGGAATGATACATGGCTGAATGGTCTTTGATGCTTCCTGGATGCACACTGACAATAATGGGAAATGTAAGGGGTTTCCAGAGCCAGCTCACTGCTGAGGCAGGGCTTTGGGTTGGGTTTTTTTTTTTTTCAACTTGAGTTTACAGTAAAGAAAAGGTATTTTTCTGCCCCAATGTTTGTTTTTTTATTATTATTATTTTTCCCCCCCTTAATGAAACAGGAACTATTATTTTAAAGAACAAATTTCAAGAAGATATTAAATGTTTGCCTTTCTCTCAGGACTGTAGTTGTGTATATTTGGTGGAAGTGCATTGATTACTGCATCTTTTATAGCAGCAATTGTTTAAGAATATGAACACAGTAAGATTTTTCAGATAAAGTACAGTAGATGAGACTGGAAAATCAATACATATTTTAGGCACTTGAACAGAATTTGCATGTGTGAAACACTGACTGTACTCCACTGCCATTTAGAGTTTGCAGAACATTTTGAGACAAAATGGACACATTCAGATTTTGTATATTTAAATTTAAAAATCCATTTGGGTTTTTCCATATTAATTCACCTACAAAATGAAAGTAGATTTCACTTTTCATTTCAAGTCCTTCAGATCTGTTTCATTTCATGATCCTGTTCAGTGGCTGTTTTGAACCCTGAAAGCGGTATTCAAACACATTAATTTAAACAAACCACTAAATAATAAACCTGTTCTCTTGGGTTTAACAATAACAAAAAGAAGCTGCACCGACTGAAGGAATGTTTCATTCTGCAGTGTAGGTGGAAGAGGATTTGGTCAGGAAGATGCATTATACAGAAAGAGATAGGAACTGGTAGCACAAGCTGTTGGTTGACCAACAGGCTCAAGAGACTAGTAAAAATCTATCCTAGTTTAAGAAATATCCCAGTCCATCATTGAGTTTTCCTGTAAATCTCTGCACCTCTTTCCCAAACAAGAGCATACTCCAGGCAGCATCTGAAGTCATTAAGTGAGTGGCTGTACTACCATATTGGAAAGGTTCATAACGTCTGGCTGGGGAGTGGTGAGAAAGAGGGGAGTTTAGCCCATCCTGTGCCCACAGCAGGCTGTGTTCACACAGAGGAACCCCCCATATTTCACTCTTTCACCAGCCCTTGCTTTTGTGTGTACAAGGAAGAAGCAGAGGAAAAAGGGCATTACAGAAGTTGCTGCTCCAAAACTTTCTGGGAAGGAGGGAAGGACTTGTGGAAATTTTAATGGTACTATGTCTCTTCACTGAAAGCCTGCTAATTAATCATAAAGACTCAGCTGGAAATAGTTTCTGTAAAAAAACCCCATGGAGCAACCCAAATTTGTTTTCTATTAGATATGGGACACAGATTTAGATGAAGACTTTTAAAGGCCAGTTTCATAGTTGTTTAGGACTCTCTGTCCCTTGTAAACTGAGCGGTCATTAGGAATTTGTAAATTAACTACTTTTATTGCCTGGTCAAAAAAAACCCCCAACAACAAAAAGCAAAAAAACAAACAAACAAGCAAAAATAGCTCTTAAAATATTTAATTGTTGTTACTGTGTCCCATGGAAGGCATGGGACATGTTTCTGAAATGCTTTATGTGAAAACAAACCTGTTGAATAGTAGTTTAAGTTAATTCTTGTGCGTGCTGTATCCATAAATTCATAGACTTTATTATGAACTTAGCAGCAGCCCATGTTATTGTTTAAACTGTTTTTATCTCAAACCTACCCTGAATTCCCAACAAAAATAGTAGGCCAGATGCCCAGACTGCAGCTAGAGACCCTCATTAGGCATCATTTGCATCCTATTAACCACTGAGCTGTGGGTCATTCGCTGCCTGTCAACCATTCAAGTCATTTCTTTTGTGTTAATTAGTAGAGAAATAAGGAGTTAATGAAGATCTTATGATCTGTGATGATTCATCTTTGTTGTTTCAAACGAATCCCTGCTCTCTGAGCACTCCAATGAGCTCCTACACACCAAATAATAGAGAACTAGTCAGAGGGAGCTTACAGCGGCCTTTGGAGTGTTGTTCTCCAGGGACCTTTTGCATGGTGGGCTTTGTTAGCTAAAGATTAGAAGGAGTTAATTGCTTCAAGATTGCTAGCAGATTAGGTTACAGGGTGTGTTGTATCTCTATGTAAGCATATGTCAGGTCTCGTTAAAAGATAGAAGATGCTTATTTTAATAAAAGTATGAAAGAAAGAATTGATTTGTCATTATAGTGAAAATCTTATTTCTACTCTTAATCTGAGCACTTGCAGGTAAATGCAGTGCTGGTTTCATTCTTGCTTTCCCTCTCAAAACGGGAGGATGCAGCTCTTGGCAGGACTGCATGGCTTCCTGGGTTGGTCCCAGGCTTTTGTTGGACTTGCCATCCCTGTTTGAGGAGGGCAGAGCAAGGCAGGACTGTTCAGGGTGCTACAACTCACATCTCCTGTGGCTCCTCTTGCTCTCACTCCGAGGGGGTGAGGGCCCTTAAGCTGACTGAGCGGTTTGTTAACCCTTCTCCTTGGGAAACACTTTTTCATGGAGTGCAGAAAAATCCCACAGCCTGCAACCCCAAACTCCTGGGATCTGAAGCCTCACATCTCATGTACTGGGATGGTGATATCACTTGCACAGGGTCTGATTTGCTCTGGCTCCAACAACCTGAGGTGCACATGTTTGGGTTTGCTCTTTCTTTAGTGGTCTCTGTCACTCCAGGAAGCTCCTGGTGCAAGACCTTTCCCAGGCAGATGCTGTGGGTCCTAGAGATGATTGGAAACTCCTATTTTTCAGATTCTCAATTTCAAAAATAACAAACCAACAAACAAAATCCCCACAAACCTTTCCCCAAAGCTATTTCCTCAAGGCTTAAAGAAGAAATCGTTCAACATCCACAGCAACAATGACACTCAGGGGGATTTATTTTCCCAGTGGGCAAATGCAGCTGAAAGTTTTGTTTCTTTATCTTGTATTTTCTTTCTCTGGAGCAGAGACAATGGTTTAGGAACCTGGTTGCCATGGCTGGAAATGTTAATGCACCTTCTCCCTCCAGTGCTGTGGTGCAGACTGCTACTTCCAAGAGCAGGAACAATGGAATATGCATGGACCTTCATAATTTTTGGTCTGGATATATACTAAAATAAACACTAAATAGAGTATTCTGGGCTGTAAACCAAAGTAGATCACTAAAGATGATCTTGATGTGGAGGATAGCTGCTGTTTCTCTTGCTTCTCTGGCATTAATTCCCAGAGAGGAGCTGAGGTGCTCCATGTATTGACTACCTTGTGCAAACAAATTTCTCAGCCATATTCCGAGTTCCCATAATGGGAGTGCATGGACTGAGGGCATCAGGACCTGCTTCAGGACAAGAGATAACTGCTTCTCATCATCCCCCTTGCTTGATTTGTGAATGCTACTTCAGTTCTACTAGGAAACTTCTTACTATTTAAATAAATAAAAAAAACCCCACAAAATTAATTATTTAGGTTTGCCAAATATTTTGAAAAGTTTTTATTTAGACCTTTATTTTCCTGTGGTACATCTATCAGGTGGAAAATAAAATTAATTATTTGTTCAATGCTATATTAAAGTGTCTGTGAATGATGAGCTATGTTTTAGCAATGAACAATATCCCAAAAGGTCTCAGGAGCTGTCTGAAAAATGCACTCACTCTCCTCTAGTTTAGCTCTCACAAATAGTGCATCAGTTAGAAAAGGCCATCTTCTTGTCTGTGAAGAAATACTGTGCAAATTGCAAAGATGCATCTGGTGAACACTTTTTGACATCCTGTGGTGAAAATTGTATATAATTCATGCCTGTGAAAAAACAAACAACCCCCCCTAAGACCAAAACCCTCCTAAAGACTCAGATATTTGGATTGCCTTAGTCTTTTCCTCATTTCATGAGGATAGGTATGGGAAGAGGAGGCAGGAGAGCAGCAGAGCTTAGTCCCATCAGCCAAGGCTTGTACAGGTCCTCTGCAGTGGCCAGCAGTTGGAGGCTGGATGCAGGACCAGGCATCCTTGTGCTGCTCCTGGCGTGAGGATCCCTTCTGCACCTGGAAGGAGGAGATGTCCTGTGATGCCTTGTCTGGACTAGGGCAGCACTGGTGAGCCTGGGACCTTGGCAGCAGTTGGGAAGTCACTCCCTGGCTGATTCTTTATGTTACATGCCCTCTCAGCTCTAATTGCTCTAAATGAGGAGAGGTTTTGCGCCGCTTGGTTGTTAAAGGGGAAAAAAATCCTACACACATGAGGAACAAGGGGAGGCCAGTGCAAGTGATAAGGGAAAGGCAGCTGTGACTCTTGTGAGACTTCAGAGAGCTGGAGAAGATTGGAATGTAATTGTAGGCAGATCAGGCATCAGAGGAATCGGGCAGAGTGAGCAGAGGATGGGGTGGGAGTGGAGATGCAGCTGCCAACGCACAGCACAGCTCCTCTTCAAATAACCACAGCTAAAGCCAAGCAAGTGTGGGGCCACTCCATAAGCATCCCCTGAAGTCTAGCCCCGGTTTCACTGCCTGCAGTAGCAGTGTGACAGCTATAGTGATTATTTTTTTTTCCTCCTGCGACATCAGTCAGGAGATGCCTTTTGTGTGGGGGCAGGAGTGGGGGAAGAGGCAGAGAGAGAGAGAAGAGGGAAAAAAATAAGCAGAAGTAATTTATTCGGGATCTTTGAGAGGATAATAGCCAATTATTTGTTTATAACACTGGTTAAATTTTCATTAGGCAGATTAATGGAATATCATGTACTGTCAACATTGGACTGAGGGGTGGTCTGTAAGAGATAAACGGGCAAACAGTCGATGTGTCTCCCTGAGTAAATTAGTTTTTGCTTTCCTGTTTTTCATATGAAAATGGAAAGGTGGACAAGGTGGTGCATTTTAAAACAGGTCTCAAGATGGGCCAAATCAGTTAAATATGAAAGCAATTCTGGTAATAAATACATTATAATAACTTAGCATCGTGCCTATCATTTTGATTTCATGAAAGTCTGGGATAATGTAGATTTTTAACCTGCTCTCTTAATACACATTTCCTTTTCCTGAACTTCAGCGTTTCTTGCTGTGAGGTGAAAGCATATTACTTTTTTTTGCCTGATTTTTCTGTGTAATCTGTTCAGTATTACAGCTGGTAAGTGCTAGAGGCTCACAGCTCTTTCTTGTGAATTCTGGTATTATCATACTGGATAGCATGTGCAGTCCCCTCTAAGTACTGTATTATCAGCATCAGAACCCCTGAGTGGTTATGGTTGCATATCCTCCTCTTTTGAAGTCAGAATATTTCTTAACATATTAGCCTGGGATTTTCAGACAAGACACAGAGAGGCAGACACCCAAATTTCAGTGGGAGTCAGGCCCCTAAGTCCACTTAACCTCTTTTAAAACCTCAAGACATTTCCTAGAAAAGCCTCATCACCTTAATTTGACTTCAGAGCTTTGCTTTGCTTCCTCAGTGCTGTGCAGGCAGGCGGAGAAGAGAGGTCCTCTCCAGTGAGCAGAGCTCTGGAATACACAGCATGTTTAAAACAGACCTGACTACTAATAATTACAGAGCACAAAAATGACCTCTTGTTATTAGGAATGGCAAAATATTTATTTCTTATGACATATTATTATGGCAGTGCCACGTAGGTTTCCATTTAGAGACATCACTTGCTGGCATTTGCTCTTCTAGGACACAAGTCTGCATGATATTGTGTAATGCTTCAAATAATATTCATTCTTATGCTCCTTAAAACTGCAATTTTAATTCTAATTTTTATTTAATTTTTAATTTCCATTTCTGGAAAATCATCTGATACTTTGCTTCCCCCCAAAATTCTTAGATATAGCGAGGTAGAACTCGTACTTTTCATGTGCTACCCTGACCTAATCAAAACATCTGCAAAAAACCCAGAATTCAGTAACAGTGTATGGCACTGGTCTGAGAACATATTCCTTGGGTTTGTTGCTGCAGCCTTTGGAAGCCAGTTTTCTTTATTTTTGTCAACCAGCAGGCTCACTATGCTCTTCTTCTGCCACACAACGTGGTGCCTTGCCATGTGTCAACAGAAGGAGCAGCAGCAGCAGCCTGGCTCCAGGCCATGACAGTGTCTTCATCCTGATCTTGAGTGATAATATTCTTAAATTCAGAATTTTGTGTTGTAAAATCTACCCCCCCTTCACACCTCCTCCCAGAAGAATGGTTTCATTGATATGTAAAAGGTGTTTCTTCACGTGAATAGAGTGTTTCTGATCTACACATGGCTTCTATGTGCTCGGTAGTTTTAACTGTGGTTTATTCCCTTCCTTTCCAAAAGTGGAAGGAAATTGTGTTTTTAAAGCAACAAAGGATTCAGCTGAGATTCTTAGGTTGGATTTTGCTTCTTGTATATACCCCCATGTCCTGGTCCTACAGGGTTTTCACCTTTAACATGGACAAAGGTAAAAATCAAGATGTATTTAGGAATTTAATTTTTAATTATTTAAAACAATGATCATTTTAAAACATTCCGTTTTGATTATGTCTGAAATTCACAATAAAAGCAGACATATTTTAACATGTACATTTAATTATAAGATGAAATGTTTGGAAGACATTGAATTGAATCAAAATGAAACCAAAGAGATTAATGAAATACTCCTCTTGAACATGAAACTGTTTTTATCAATATCAAGACATCCCTGGAAATAAAAAAACAAACAAAACAGCATTTACAAGTAAAGTCACTCTGGGGGGAGAAAAAAACCAGCAAATGTGGCTGTGCTGAAAAACATGCATTACTAAGAAGTGTTTTTTCCCTGATGTGACTAGACCCACTGTGATAACCTGCTCATTTCAAGTGCTTCCATTTCCCTTTGACCAGTTTAAATCTTACTTCCAGGAAGAAGCCTTTAATTGCACCCATATCTTGGTGGTGTAAATGAGATCAGAACAGATCCCTGACAGCAATGCCCTGTGAACTATGCCAAGTGCTGTCAGAAAGTATATTTTCTAGTTTCTGTTCTGTTTTTGACTGAAAGATGCTGTGATGCAGACTGTGATCTATACTGTCATCTTTAAGGAGTTAAAATATTTGCTAGCAAAGTTATGGACATCTATAACGAATGGGGATTATCTGTACTACTCATCAGTGAAGAAAGAATAGCACTAATAATACAAGTAAATTCTCATCTTGCAGATGTTTTCTGTTTCATCTTGGAAGTGACTCTGTGCACTCATAAATCTTACTTTGGTTTAAAACCAAAGAAAGAATTAGTATTCTAGCAAGTCCTCTCCACAGAATGACATTCATCATTTTCAATGTAAATGAAATGTTGCAAGAACTGATAGGCTCAGGTTTTCTTGTATGAATTTAAAAGATACGTAAATTTTGAAGGGGGAGGGAAATGACAATTGCTATGTACTCGTTTTAAAATGCTTTAAAGTATGAAGACCATCCTGCAGACGATTCCTAGGAGGCAGCAACAAGCAAAGGTGTTACTCCAAAACTGCCAGCAGCAGGTTTGTTATAGTTCCATCAAAGAAAAACATTTGCTAAGAAAGGAATTAATTTTCTCCCTATATCCAGAGGTTCTCCATTTATGTGAATGGAAGGTATGTACATATGTATATAGAGGTATCTTTTTTCCTAACAAATTGTCCTTATGATAAACTCATAAGGATTTTGTGGATTATTTATCTTTCCCTTGCTTGCTGTGAGCCAGACTTCTCTTACAAGACATATAATTAGCAAAAGCATCAAAGCAGATGTATTTTTAGCAAGAACCCTTCATTTCCACAATGTTCTTCCAAAACCTTACATTTTGGTGAAGAAAAAAATCCCACCTATAAGGATGAGACTAAATGTGAGATTCATTTTGTGCACACAGATATCTGCCATTTCAGAGGACAGAAAATTTCCACCTCCTTAAATGAACAGGTCTGCTTTCACTAAAGGACTAATGGAGTCTTACCCCCTATTAACTATAAAAGGAGACTCAGTTTAGTTGGGTGGTTTTAATCACATTAATGCAATTAATCTACCACGTAGGGAGACTAATCTCCACATCTCAGCACATTAGTTAAAATGAGGTGGTCTCTATACCATTTCAGGATTAGTAAATGTACTAGAGACTTGCTATTTTCCTTGGATGTAATTTCTTCCTTTCAGGCCATCATCATTTGTACCCTTTGCCTTCAGTACTCAAAATAACCAGCAACAAACTGTAAGGTAGCTGAGGGTTTTAAAGGAGACTGAATCAGTTAGGCTCCTAAATCTCATCCAAGGTCAGTTGTGCTTGGTGGCCTCATCAATCTTAAATCTCTTTGGAAATCCCAACATTAATTCCCTTGAAAGGATCGAATATGTCCTGTAAAACAAGAGCCTCGGTGGCTGCTCTGGTAGTAGAAGAGAAAGAATGAAGTTACTTTCCAGTGAGTTCCAGAACACTTTCCTTTGGAAATGGCCTCACGAGATCTCCTGGTGTGCTAATATACAGTAGTTTAGTTTAAAACAACTGATAATATTCTGACAGTCACAGATATGATCTCTTCCTTCCAGTTATATTCGAGCCTCTGATGGCCAAATCTGGCCAACTCAGTTTTAAATACAACACCTAGAATTTTAACAAAATATGTTTCACGAGGCTGGTAAAGTGGCTGCTTTTTATTTCAAAGCCATTGACTTCAAAGGCTGCTTGGATTGTGTGTGTGTGTGTTTTCTTTTAAAAATCTTCATACTGTTTCTGTCTTTTTTTTCTCACTATCAAATAGATCATTACATTTTCAACACTTAAGGACAAAAATTCTTTTCTCAGATCTGCGCGGCAGATCTTGACAGTAATATTCAGCTCTTCCCCACATGCAGGGAACTCCTGTTGACATCAAGGAGAGAAAAGGAGACATGTGCAGGTAGGTCTAAAGAGAATGCCAGCACTGAGACTCTCTGGCAAAGGTCTGGTGGGAAATCTGACCCTCATTTTCCAAATACCCTGCAGTCTTGGGATTTTGGTGCCCAGTTGCCCTTAAATTTTCAGTGGAGATGATCTTGAGGAGCTGTTGAACACCTGTGTGCTGTTCCCATCTGCACTCAGAATTTCAGGGCCATATTGACACTCCCACATATTCATCTGCATATTATTCCTGTGTTGCCAAGGTTATTTCTGATAAAAGGCAGATTTGATTACATCCATCACCCAGTTAGTTGGCTGTGCACTTAGGAACAACCTCCTGGTTCTGCTTGTCATTCTTGACACTGAATACTGTGCTGCATGTTTGCCAGGATCCTTGGCATCAGGAAGTTCCTGTTGGGGTTGTGTTTCTTTCTATCTATCTCACAAACTCATTGATAATATGAATTGCATAGCAAGTATCAGGCAATGGCCAAGGAAGGGAAGGTTTTTTTGTTGATTGGTTGTATTCAGACTTTTGGGGAGGGCTTCACTTAATCTTTATTAATGCTAACAAAGTATTTGTAAAGCAGAAGAAACTTGGACAGACATCTGCTTATTACAGTTCAAAATGCCAGGAGGTTGATGCTGCTCTCCACTAACATGAACTGCTTATTTAATTTCTCTTTTGAATTTTACCATGAATGTATTTCCAGAAAGTTTCTTAGCATCTTTTTTTCCTATCTCTTCAAACAGTGAAAAGAAATCCAATGCCAAAAAAGGTCAACTATGAAAAGGAATAGCTCAGCCATGTTAAAATGCCTTCCCCTCAAGCCCCAGCTACCCTGAAGAAAGATTAGCCATTTAAATAGGTAGATTTTTTATTTTTTTTTTAAAAAAAAGCTGTTAGGATAGGTTTATTCCTTCACTTCTCATTTCAATCTTCCATTGTGCATGTTTAATGAATAGCACAAGGAGTGTGAATAAGTTAAATAAGGCAAATAAGGCCATGGTTAACAAGTTATATGATTATTCCTTTGCTCTAGCTGTTTTACTCATGTGTGAGTGTTTGTGTGCATGTTATGAAACACATATTCAAAATCAGTGCTTCAGTTATTTTAAGTTGTAAGGTTTTCTTTATATAAATGTACATCTGTTGTCAAACAGTGCAGCTTAAAGGAAATCTTGCTGAGAAGAAAATTCAGGCCAAGATCTGAGATGATGTAGAATCAGTCCTTAAATAATCAGGGGCTACTGTAGTACTGGTGAAAAAATTTCTCAGACATGTCTCAACTGACATCTGTGTAGAACTTTTGTCAAGAATAGCTGTACAGAATTTTGTCTTTGGTACCAGCATCCCTCTGTTGCAGCCATCCCCTCATGATTTATTTGTCCATGGTCTTCTCTGCATGTTAAAGGGAGAATAGAGACGAGCACATTCTTGGGAAAGTTCTTCTAAACCTGATCTCTAGTGAACAAAAATCTCTCTGAAGCTTTGCAAGAACCACTCCTGAGCTACAGCCCCACACCAGAGTTGTTGTCCTGTCAACAGAAGTGTAAATCACAAAGTGTGGGCTTCCATCTCTCAGAGGACATGTAAAAGCAATCATAATACTGTATTTCCTGTACACGTGTATGCAGTGCCCCCAAGCCCACAGCCAAACCAGAAAGGAGTGAAAGGGACTTGAGACAAAGCCAATGCTGACTTATCCCCCTGCATTCAGTCTCCTAGTTTAAGCTCCTATGTTTTACTGCACTGGTTTCTCCCCGCAGTCAGCACATACAAGCACATATGGAAGGTGATTGTGATCTTCAGCCCACTAGAGAGTGATTCAGCTGTCTATCCCTCTACTGACTGTGAAGATTCTGAGATGATTTTGCTGCTCAGCTCAGGTATTAATTTCTAAAGGAAGACAAATCCAAGCAATGCTCAGGAGGTGCAGCTCTTGTTACTCAGGAGGAAATATAGGTGGTGGTGAGGATGTGGGCTAAACAACAATCCTTTAGGAGATTCCCCATCCCTGCTGCTGGTGCTTGCTGGTCTGGGATTCATGTACAGGAGCTTGTTTCAAGAACTCAAAATTTGAAGAACACTTCTGGTGGAACACAGGGTCTCTTGCTGTTCCTTGCTGGCACGAGCAATGTTTTTTGCCATCAAACCAGTTTCAGTTCCTCTATCAGAGTTCCAGTTCTGCCAGAATACTTCTTAAACAGTTGCACAGAACTCACTAGTCTATAATAAAAAGAAAATATCAGAGAGAGGATACAAGTGGTATGTGATTAAATGTGTCTGAAGTGTCAAATGATGACTGTTGACTATATTTAATTTGCTCTCATGTAGCAGAACCAGTGCTTGGACTGTCCTTTGACTCTGCCTTGCAGTCACTGCAATTCCAAAAATCTGCTTGGATACCCTCTACACAGGTTTAAATACAGAAGCTGAATGGACACTGGCTATAATGATTTCACATGAGTCTTTTCAATCTTTGCCACAGCAGACAGCAAAGTAACAGGAGTATGGGGATTTTCAGGCTGTTACAGAGGGAGGAATTTTTCTGTCTTTTTGCTGGATAATGAGAAGACTTTGGATAATGTGAGACCACTCAAAAGCATCTGAAGAGCATATCTGACCTTCAGTAAAGAAACATTTTACCAGTCTTGACAAATTATACACATAAAAGAAGTATATTTCTGGGCTGCATATCAATGTCTGCCTTTCAACAGAGACTTACTTTGAATTCCAAATTTTTCATGATACCTGATGACCCATTTACACAGAAATTTACAAAACTCTAGTATCAAAATAGATAGATAGATAGATAGATAGATAGATAGATAGATAGATAGATAGATAGATAGATAGATAGATAGATAAGTTTTTCTTCCTAATTAATTATTGGAATGGTACTTCTGTCTTCACCCATATCTTCCATTTTCTCTGTGCACTCATGACAAGTCAAGAAGGAATAATGACTTTTCCTTATATTTTAGAGCTGCCATGCAAACTTATCAAAACTTTGCACCCCTAACCTTCAGAATACCAGCAGAAACAAATTTTTATATTATTCTTACTGTTGGACAAGCACTGCTGAACTGTGCTGACAGTCACTGACATTCATGGCCAGCTCACATCAGCTACAGGGGTACCACTGGTTCTTCTTGGGGGATATTTTGGAGACTGATTTGCCTGTGGATTTAAGGCTGCCTTACACAATGGACAAAAGCAGGGAAGGGATTCTCACAGAGGCACAGCTGGCTTGGAATATGAAGCCTGAGGGTTCCTCCTATTGTCTGCAGTGGTCACCCTATGGAGAGGTGAAATCTGGGGCTGGGCCCAACACTCCTGCCTTCAAGGTGTCCCTACAGGACCAAGGTGAGCTTTGCACGGAAGAAGAAGCTACACCTCTAATGGGTTGTGGATGTCCCTTTCCAGGGAGAGCGGAAAGGACTCTCAGCCTCTGAGGTTATTGGTTTTGTTTTAATTTTGGAGCTTGGGTGTATTTATTATAGATTCCCTTGCTTGTCAGGGCCTTTCAGAAACGCAGAAACACCCCAGAACTTTATGATCAAATGGAAAACTGAATAAATCAACATATTATTGATGATGGATTAAGACTATTTCCGACAGAGTAATCCCCTCTCATGGTGTATCTGTCGAGGAGGACTCTGCTATCCTTTTGGGCATCTTTTAGGTGTATTAATTAGTACCAGCTGTACCTGGTACCAGCTGTAACTGCTTCAACTCGCAGAGCTGCTGAAGGAGGGGCCCCCTGGCATTCACACATTGCCTTGGAACGTGCTCTCCCTGACAGGCATTAGGGATGCAGGAGGAGGACACGTGCTGGGATGATCAAACCTTTTGTGGGACTGCAGACTGGGTGTGTGAGGTGGGATGTGGCCATAACCCCTGTCATGACATACATGCTATCATACCATATTAAAGCATACTTTACCTTTAAACAGCAGTAATAGCTTTTTTCATGTTAGTGTTTCATGTGTTTAATTTATAATTTAAGGCTGTTATGAACCAGACTGATAATAAGCCAGAGTTCCTGAATTGTTCTTGAACTGTTGCAGAAGTAAAATATTACAGAACTATTTCAACTTGATCAGATATTATCTTCCTTCATACAGCTGGTACTGCCTTTTCATTCTGCAGCAAAGTGTCTGAGGTCAGAGAGTGCCTTCCTCTTTGTCTGGTCTCTATTAACTCTCTCTGAAAAAAGTTGTCCACTAACAGACTTTTTCCCCCAGCATGCCTTTTTGAGACTGATCCTTTAAATTTCACAGAAACAAGCTGCTACAGCTTTTGAATGAGCTTGCTGCTATTTGCTCTCACTCTCTCCCTTTTCCAGCTGGTAAGTGTTAACTCACATTGCCTTTCCTTGCAGGTTTTCATTTCTTATTCCTGGGAAGTACATTTTCACATGGGGGGAAAAAAATCCCATAAGTCCCAGCAAATCCATTTAAACGCAGATGTATCCATTTTACGGTTGTTGCTATGACAGTTTGGCAAAGGTTATGCATACTGTGAAACCTATCTTCCAAGGAGAGAGAGAGAGAACCGTGTATGAGGAAAGGTGGAAGGAAGGTGGATCCCAGCCTCATCCATGCTGTTTGTTGGATAGTGAAAAGAGAACATGGAAGAAAACTGCCCATTGCAACATCTCTTCCACTACACCCACCAGCATGTAAACAGAGCACAGGGTCAATGGCATAGTGGAAGCAGAAGATTGGTTATGTGAATGGGAAGATGAAAAAAGATTGGTTATGTGAATGGGAAGATGAAAAGCAAATCATATTTTTGGGTTTTGCTGGTTATTCATGAAAAATTTAGCCCAGACTTGTAGAGAAGAAAAACAAGTCTACCAGAAAACATCTCCTGTTTGAAAGAGTATCTCTTAATCCATGTAATGCTGCTCGTGGGTCAACCCTTAATGCAGATGTGGACATGGAATTTTAAAAACAGCTTTTGTGTCTCATAGCACTGTTAACAGAACTTATTTGTTAAGAGTTAAACCGTATTTAGTAAACTGTGAGGTAATCCCTGCTAGTTAATTCAGTTTCTAATAGGATATCTCACTTCAAAAAAAGCCCAAGAGGAGTCAAGGGTCCATTTCAGAATTCATAGGGAAGCACTTTTCATATCTTGAGAAATCTTCACTGAAAATCGAAAGTGATATGCACCAATTAAAAAAAAAAAAAAAACCACCAACAAAAAATCTATTAAAGAGTCACAAAGGTGAGGTAGATGTGTTTCAAACTCCTTGCAATAAATGTGATTTACCATGATTACTTTGCTCTCTGTGGAACAAGTGTGTTAATTTTTTTACATTTAAATGAGACTTGAAAGAAATCTCATCCTGACATAATTTCTAAATTTTTGTTAAAAGCTGAAAAAGTCCAAGACAAAGTAACAATTAAAATATGAGTTGGTTTCAGATTAAATGTTTGGTTATTTGTTTTAAGATACCTTAAGGAATAATCTGTGGTATAAACTCATCTGAGTATTATTTACAATATAGTTAATATTTAAATATAGAGAATAAATGTATGTTCCTTGTTTAAGTGAAGTTATTCCAGGGGCGGGTTTGGCCCAGAAGGATTTAAGTTATTCTTAACAGAATTGGAATATCAGAAGTCTTTTTTTAGCAGCAAAAATGGACACTTTTGATACTGTAGGATTTATAATTACTTTGTACATTTCATATATATAGCACAAAAGACCCAAATGCAGCATTTCCTTTGATAGCCTGTTATGCCTGACATGAATTCGGTATCAAATCTTGTTAGGGAAATTTATCTTATGTGGTAGATTTTTACATTACATTTACAAAATATGCAAACACCAAAGGTGTCTGTAGCTTAAAAACAAAGATAAAGTAGGGAACACACATTTAATGATAATTACAATCATTTTGAACTGTATTGAAGTATTTCAGGATACTTAGTCTGGAGTTAGTAATTTCTCTGAGAGGGCAGCGTTGTTTTGCCCTGGTGCAGGAGGCTGAAGTCCCTACAATGAGGAGCAAAGCACAGCCCAAAGGCAATGTGATGGATGCAGTGAGAGTGCTTTAAAGTGCATTTAAAGTGACATGGAAAATTGCAGTAAGAGGAAGGGACATCACCTTTACAGCTGCAATCCATCCATTGGTCACCAAATTCTCACATTCCTTCTGGTCCTGGCACCCATTTGAGTCCCCATGCAGCTTCCAGCATCCCAGGGCCTGGGTGGACAGCTCAGGGAAGGCAGGATCTTTCTCCTCCTTTCAGGGAGGAATATTTCCAGCACCTTAAACTCCCCACCACCTCCTTTCCCACCTGGATGTGCTGAGGAACAGGAAGGAATAGAGGATTGCCCTAACTGTTGTTAGGTGAATGGATGAAATTAATCAACCTTGGTGTCAAAAATAAATCCACTCTCTCCTCCAAAAGCTCCTTTGTGACTGTTGAGTCTACAGGGGAGCAGTATTATCTTAGCCATGTTACAACCCCGTATGAATCTCACCCTGGTAAGAGCAGAGGAGGTACCTGCTGCACAGGTGTAGCACTGCATCCCTGCCTGTCCCCCTCCCAGTGCCACCAGCAGTATCACTCCCTTCAAAGGCAGCATAGCTCCAGGCAAATCCGCTCTGCAGATTGTTTCCATCCTCTGTTCCCCGTGGTTCTGGCTCTATCTGTGCCTTGTAGATACAGTAATTTTGCAGCTTGTAAAGATTTTGTTTGCTCTCCCACTCCTTCTTCCCCCTGCTCACTCTTTAAATCAGTGATGGGGAAAAGTCTTTGTGTGTCACAGGTATTGGGGAACATAGTTACACACCAAAGGCATCGGTGTGCCAGATTCTCCAGGAAGACTGAGTATGAACCCTCATCCTCCTGGTAGTGAGCTCTTACAGAGGACAAGGCCACAAGGAGTCATAGGGAAATCCAGAGATCCAAAGGCTGCCTGTTCCTGATGGTCTATCATTGAGCTGAGATAAAGAGTGATGGAGAAACAGCCAGTACCTGGCTGGCACCTCCACACAAAACCATTGCAGAAATGTTTACTAACAATAAATAGTAATAGTGAGATTTTATTACTTCCTGACTCCTAGTCTTACCTACAGTCCCTCAAGAAAAAAGGCAATGCATCTTGGAAGAGCTCCAATGGGAAACACAGCACAGCTGCTGAGCAGAGGGTCCCTCAGAGCCCATTACCTGCTGTACCAACCTCCGCAGTGGCTTGTGCTAAGCACAGGCTCTAGGTTAATGCATCCATTTTTCAACTTCTCACGCTCCAGCTGTCCGAAAAGAAGATGAAAAAAATCCCTTCTCTCTCTCCCACCACACACTTGAACAGCAGCTGTATTTCCTTGTGGTCCCCGGGCTCAGAGAGCATGTTGCAGAACTGGACCTATGGTCTGAAACTGTTTTGTGGGAAACCAGGCTGGTCCCCCACTGTCATCTCTCTGCAAAACTAATTTTATTTTTCACTTCTTCCTGCCTGACTTCTCCCACATTTTTTTTTCTCGAGCACACAGTACTGCAAAATGTGCATTTTTTTCTACTGTAAGACACTTCTCACCTGGTCTGTGAAGGAATGAACACCAAATGGTGGGTTTGGGGTTCTCCTTTAGAAAATTGCCTCACACAGGCAACTCCTTCTCTGTGTGCAGTTTCCCTAGTTACCCTACACCAGGAACTTCTGCTGAAAAAGTTTTGGAACTGGGCTTTGGTCCTCCATGTCTTGGATTGTCAGATCCTCTATGCATGCTCGTGTTGGTTTTGCAGAAAGAATTTCAGCGAGCACCTACAAGTAAGCAGACAAATCCTTTCTTCTTGCAGCAGAGAATGAATGTAAAAACTCAAGGACTGCAGTTCTCCAGTTGATACCTTGTTATGCCAAGTTGGAGCACAGAGTAAATTTCTTACAGCCAAGTTATAAACCCCCTGAAAATAGGTTTTATTATGGAAATACAAACACAACCATGGCTATAGCAACATGAAAGGCTCTGCTATAATAATGCTTAGATCCAACTCTTTGTGCACAATTGGCATAGAAAAGTATTTGATTTTTGTCTTTTTTTTTTTGCTGGTACATATCAATGTCACTTGGTCTCAGTCTATAGCAAAATGCATACAAATTGTTAGTAATCCTCATTTATAGCAGGGGTCTGAGAAGCACCATCTCAGACATTACTTTACCTGTCAAACGTGGCTAAAACAGCTATTGACATTTGGAACCCTTATTCCTGGAAGGAAAGATGTGGTGTTTACAGTTAACTAAGCAGAGTGTCTACTGAGTTTAGTGTCTCACAGTGTAAAGCATTAGGCTGCCTGAGTGAGCTTTGCTAATCAGTTTGTTTCAGACAAGAAGGGAAAAAAGAGAGGAGAAGGGGAGAAAATCATGAAGGGAATCAGTCTGAGACACTCTGCTTTGCTGTAAGTTCAAATGCTCTGCATATTTTCAGTATCCTGAGATTTTCCTAAAAAAAAACCCCTCATGTTTATATTTCTGTTTTTCAGCTAAGAATAAGAAATAAAAAATAGAGGGATTTCATTTTACTCCTACAGTTTCCACCACTCAAATAAAGTCAGGTTCTTGTGGAAATCTGGAGTCTATTCTGATCTTTGGGGGGGGGGGGGGGGGACACAATCCAAATTCTAATAAGGAAATACATTGAAAATTGAAGGAAAAAAACCACTGTCCTCAATTTTTGAGCACATTGTGTTGAGTCATCATGCCCTAAAATCTCTGAATGTAGTAATTTCATTTCTATGGATGGAAAATGTTTTTTTAAAAAGCCTTGTTTTGCTTAAATTGTTCACATCACTAGTTCTGCTCAGCTCAGTACATTGAGTCCCACAGTGAGAGTAAAGTTATCACTATTCAGCCACATCTTCACCTTGAGAAAAATCACTCACTTGTACCTGTTTGTTTTCCTAGAGCATTTCTAATTATCAGAAATATGAATTGTTATTTTACAGGGTCACTCTGACATCCGTCCCCTTGTTTCTCTGTAGCAACTTTAGAATATTTGTTTTGACTCCCATGATCCTGGCACCTCGATGCACTAAGCATCAGCATCCCAAAATTAGCTGAGAGTAGAGTACTTAGAGATAACTTTTGTTTGTTTGTTCTTAATCTGAATATCCCTTCCACTCAGTGGGTCAATTAATGATTACATGAAAGTTAAAAAGTTTATGTGGTCCATTTTTAGGTGAGGTAGTTTGGGATGTCACAGGAAAAATTGAGCACATTTTGGAAAACCTAAAAAAAATGTGAAAATGTACCTCTAAGACTCAATTTTTTTTTCCCCCTATACACCTCAGCACATATCTCCAGCTGGAGAAAACCAGGCAAATACCATGTGTTTGTAATACATATATAACTACATTGGCTCTTCTGCTGCTATTGTGGTGCTCTTGGAGATACTCTGCATAAAATATAAACCTCTATAGAGGAACATAAAGTTTAAATGTAAACTTTGTGGTGATATCATATTGCCCAGGCCAATTCAGCTTACCCTTTCATTTCAGTGCTCTGCTTCCATAAGAGCTATCTAAGAACAACTACTAAATTTCACCCAGTTTTTAAAGCTTCACATCATATTTACAGTATTATTACCTTGCCTATACTGTGGCTGGACCAAGGAGCATCATTTTCTTAGTCTTGTAACTGGAGAGATTAAAACTGAGGTCTCACATTTTCCAAAAACAATAGCCTTTACTGGGTATGAGATGCACAGCTACGGTGAAGTTAAAAATTGAGATTTGCCTCTGGTGGGCTTCTGGCCCTCAATCAGCCTCACTCAAAGCTATTTACAGAGGCTTAGAGGAATTTCCAGCAGTCTTTTCACACATAGATAGTTTGTAATAGTTTGTTGTTTGGGATCCTGGATTGTGTATGCATCAGTTTCCAATGATTTGTTGTGACAGTACATAAAGGACTCATGAATGATACTCTGCAGGCAACTAAATGAATAGCATATTGCTATGAGCAAAGGTATTTTTACTGTTCTTTTACTGACTTTTTTGTATACTTTACAACTGTGCTATTTAATATGCAGATTCTTTTTCTTATTATATTTTTTAATTGGAATAACTGGCTCTGTCAAGTATTGAACCCTCCCAAAGGAAGGTGATAATGTGGAGCCTAAGTGGGAACAGCATTTTATTTGGTGTTGGAAGCTTTGTCTGCTTGTGATCTTCAGGGATTTGTCTATTACAGACTTGTCTGGGGTTTTTTTAGCTTTCCATTATTTGACTCATGTCAGTGGTGAGGCAATTAATATTTGTCTGAAAAGTTTCCATCAGAATTGTCCCTTTTTTCATTCCTAACATTTTCTAGACACTCAGCCAGTCTGTTTCCTGATTTTTATAGTCTAGTTTATTGCTATTTGCCTAAGAATCTGTCATATTTTTCTGATGCTTACTGGTCACTGATCATTTTTAATTTATTGCAGCTTCCTTGTTTTTTCATCATATTTGTTGATGTAGTTATGGCTGGAGCTACATGCACACCATCAATAATGCAGTTTGGGAATACTTTGTCTTTTGGCTAACCAAAAAATGTCCCTACAGATGATTAATAGATAAAATATAGAAAGCGTAGCATTTCAAAGTTGCCAAAACTTGTGGAATATTTTACAATTCAGTGGAGTCATCTGTTTAACAGCCCCTGTTTTGTTTTGTGTATTACTCTCCCATACATATGCTTTTGGTTTTGAATTCTTATTGGTTTTGTCCTTTATTTCCACTCTTTCCTTAGTACAGACACATAGGAAATCGTAACTGAAATAATATTCATATTTTGGTGTATGGTGTGAATAGAAGCAAATACTCTCTGTTTCCATCTGAGAAGCAGACCATGACAAAAAAAATAATAATAAATTTGTATCATATCTGGTGCAATGATATTTAAAATGAAAGCAGGATCAAGTCTTTATCATTTTTAATAAAAGAAATAGGTTAGGCTTGGGAAGAAAAAACAAATACAACTAGCTAAAGTATTCTTGTAGTGAATTATTATTATCATATCCTTGAAGCTGTTTTGCTGATTACATTCTCAGGTAATACTCCCTCATGGAATTTTAAGGTGTATTTATTTGTTTTGTTATTAAGAAATACATTTGGAATTTTCAAAAATATGGATCAAAATCTGGTTTATGCAGAATATTAAATTTATACTGTTGAAGCTAGAAAACCAGGACCATTGCTTATAAGCTGTAAAATATTTTTGGCACTTTTGGAGGAAGCACAGAATGACTGTTTAAAATCTATTTCCTCTTAGCCTCATTGCTGTATGTCATCAATTGGCAAATATCCACTAGTGCTTTTAATAGCTAAGGGAAATCTGTAACTTAAAGCTTTATCTCAGAGTGATGGAGGGAGCGTGTGTGTAAAAATTCACAAAAATGGTGGTTTTGGAGCTGAACAGACCTGTCATCAGTGATTCAGGGGATTTTAAACTATATCCATTAAAAAAAATTACAAATATATATAAGAACTTATTAAATCAGCTGTATGGCAAGACATCACCCATCAATGCACTGTAAAGGGCAATATCCTTAATTGAACTATGGAATAATTTAATTAGTTCCAAAACTAGTAAATAAAATTTGCACTCCTTAATGTAACAAATGCTCATTGTGTCAGCAAACGTCAAGAAGAACAGAGACGGTGGGCAAGTAGTGAGGTAACGGCTGAACTCCTCACCTCAGCAAGATTCACAAACCCATTTCTAAGTTTTAAACATAAAAGTGAGGACCAGGCAGGGGGACACTTAGATGCTTAGCATACATCTGCTTTAGATGCTTTCTAGTCTTGGGACCTTAAAACTTGCCTCCTCTGCTGCTTAAATCCTTAGTTTAAATATTTAAACTAATGGCAGAAGTTCTGCTGGCTGCTGGAGACAGAGCAGGGATGCAAGGCAGTTATTTATTCAGGGGAAAATACAATCCATAGCCAACACTGTCTTCTTGTTTGGAATGATGGCCAGGACTTGGCAATCACAGGGCTAGCAGGGAAAGGAAGATTGTCTCATCCATCCTCCAACCAACTTTATCACTTATTATCTAAGGAAGGAAACTGTTGCTTGGCTCTTGATAACTTTAATCACAGTGTTTCACAGCTGTTTTTCTCTCACCATAGCCCCTGGAGTCACATGATTATGGGAGACTTCCCATTTTTATTGAAATTTAAATTTCTCTGTGATGAGCAAAGCGAGAATTTTGAACTTTAGAAGCCTCAAACACAGAAAAATAAAAGATCATTGATATTGTTATTAAAAATAAATGAATAAAATTAGGGATCTCACTCATAATGTTCATAGTCCAAAGAGGACTCTTTTTAATGCATGGTATGCTCATATTCACCTGGTCCAGACAGCACAGTGAGAACCCAAGTATTTGAGCTGCAGTGGCCAAAAAGTACCAACTGCTAGAGCATGGAGTCTACCTTTGAAATGTCTTCTCTGCACTGCTCCCTCCTTTCTTCCTGCATGACACTGGTTGAACATCTTTGCACCACAGCGACCAAGTTCCTCCTTCCTGAGATGTGGTGAGAGATGATGAGCAAGTTGGATCCTCAGCTCTTTTAAGATGACCAAAGTGAAATTAATTGATCCAGAATTGATACTTTGTCCCTTCACCTCTCAGTAACTCAATGAACACTTTCCTTTGCTGAGGTGATCAAGCAGTTTATCCAATACAACCTAAAGAACATCAAATTATCTCTCAAATTTTCATGGTGTTTCTCTTCCCCGTAGCTCCTGTCTTCGTTTTAGATTGCAAGCCCCCAAATTCTGGATGTGAAAGATGCACAAGGGCTGTAAATACATTTAAATGTGATGAAGGGAAGAAGACTTAGTTAAAGTGAGGCTTTTCCAACTTATAAACTTTGTTGACAAGAGCATGTTCCTTTAAAAAAAAAAAAATGTTACAACCCCTTCCCACAAAAAAAAACCCCAAAACCAAACCACCTAAGAGAAATCTTAACACAAGATCTTATATCAACCAACCTCAGCCAGAGCTCTGGGTATGGAATGGGGCAGGACAGACCCTGATCTTTTCAGTATTTGGAAGCAGGTGTGCGTATTTCTGGCTGGCATTTTGTGTTTGTGCTTCTCTAGGAAAAAAAAAATCTTATTAAATCCTTTTAAACATTTCAAAGCAGCTGGGCAGATTTGACTTACTTTCTCCAACCCTCTGCTTTTATTTAAAAAATAAAACAAAAACCCTACCTGAACTCTTTCAATGTCCCCAAGGAAATTAACTACAAAAAACCTATGCTAATGGAACATTAAAGTTGTAATGTAAAACCATAAAAGTCAGGAAATTCAAAGTTAGGTCTCCCATGGTACCCCTAAGTCTGTCACCTTGTGCACATGCACTACCATAGGATCCTCAGAAATTAACAATAGGGGTAAATACAAGTACCTTGCTAACTGCTCAAGTATTTTATTTATTCCTGAAGCTGTTTTGTTGCTGGGAACCTTGCTCAGGTACTGCACTATTGCAAGCTGTGCTCGGCCCAGGACTGCAAATTTGAATGCTCACAGGACAGCCTCACTGTGCAGGCAGAGGCAGTGCTTGTCTAAACTTAAAAGCATCAGAAATGCACACAAATTCGTATTTCTTTTATGTGTCATTTTAGAATAAGGTTAGTTAGTCTTAAGCAGCAGCCACGCAAGAGCTGCAGTTTTGTCTGGGCAGGAGATCAAGTTCCTCATAGAAAGATTTTAGAAGGAAAAAAAAAAAAAAAAGAAGAAAAAAGGGGAGGAACTGGGGCAGCTGTGCACGAGCGATGGCAGATACCTTATTCTGTGATTCTGTAAAAATAATATTGTAGCGATAGCATTTATGAGGGGGATTTATAGGACAATTTTGCAGCCCACGTGTGTATAGGAGTCACCAAAGCAATTCATATCGAGGAAAGAGGGCAACACATTTCAGCAAAGCAATTTTTAACAAATATCCTTCCCAATATGCAATGTATATATTTATATAATGCAAGGGCTGTGCACAATAAACCAAGCAGATCGGTATCTTTCCCCAGTTTTACCTTTTGACACCCTCCTCAGTCCTAAGCATGAACAATGAGCTGCCACTCAATAAGCACAACTGACCAGAAGAATCAAAACAATTCTTGGAAAAAAAATTAGGTTATCATTCATTAGCTCTCTATCATTTGGCCACCAGTAGGCTGCAGGATATGAGGGCCATTTAATTAGGCCCTGCACTACTCTCTGGTGTGAAAAAGGCTCTCAAAAGCTTTGATTCCCCACAGCTTCACAGCAGGAAGTTGTTGGCGATAATTGACACAGGATTTCCTTGTTAACCAGCAGCAGACATGCTGGATTAAAGCGACAGAGATCTAGAGAAGAAAGTGAAAAGAGATAAGAAGCTCGGAAAGACTTCTGCTTATTTTGCACTTGAGGATGATGAGCAAATAGCAATAACAAACTGGAGTGCTGCTCCCTGTGAGTAAGGCCTCCACTTATCAGACCCATTTCAGCTTGACTGATCAAAGATTGACTTTCCTTAAAATAACATAGGCCTGGGGTTTGTTAGTTTATTAAGCTGCAGGTTTTATGAATTATCACAGTTTTAAAGATGGATTGCAGTTTATGTGAAGGAGTAGAGGATTATCAGGTTTTCATCTGAACAATTATAAAATATCGCAGCTGAAAGCTTACTTGCAAATGACATCATTTTCTCCTGCAAACTAAACAGACCATTGTATGCCTTCATGTAAGCAAGGGCACACGTACAGTAAAATTAACTCTGCATCTGAGATGGTAGCCCAGTAAAATCTATACTTTTACTTCTGAAATGTATACAAGCCCCACATTCCCTTATACTGGTCCAAAGGTAATTGTATTTAGTTTTTGACCAGGACCCTTTAAGTCTAGTTATGTTAAAGAAAGATTTCAATAGACCATTTCTCTCTTTCCTTTCTTTAAATCTGGTCATGATAAATGATACTGAAACAGATCCACATGAGTATACTTAAATGAAATGTCCACTTTAGAGCAGAAACAATTATTGGATATCACTTAATAACTTAACCTTACAACAAAACATGTGGCATTAATAAAGAACTGAGAGTAATAAAAGCTACTACTACTATGCTCAGTACATGAAGGCAGGTGTGTGTATGTATGGGTAGGAGCCAGGGAAAAACCAAGAAACTCGGGGGGCAGGAGGAGGGGAAGGACAGAGGACCAAGGCAGGAGTTAATACACATGAAGTAGTGGTGGATGGGGTGGAAATGGAAAGGCAGGTGCAATCAGGGATGGGACACTGGCAGGCAGGGTCAGTACCTGTTATCCTGAGCATTAACCTACAACTCTTTGCTGGCTATTGACTACATGCAAACACCCTCATCTCAGCAGAGCCCCACTTCCCACTCCTCTGAGCATTCCAGGGGCACAGTCCTGGACCAATAATGGGGTTACCACAAAACCCAAATTAATTCCTAGGGTATATTCCCTCTGCTGAGAAAGGGGAGAGTTTTTGTGAGTGCTGCTACTTCCAGAATCCTACAGCTAAACTGTGCAATGACAGGAAATCTCTACAAGTTGAAGAGATCCAGGAGAAAGATGTCCATGGTTGTATGTTCTATACCCAAAACACCAAAGCCTTAGGTAGTTTTGGCTAGAAAGCAGCAGTTCAACTGTGTGAAAGAGTGGAGGTATCAGTAACTATTTTTATTCCAGTGTGGATCCTGCTGTTAACATTTTTTAAAACAGAAATAAAACATTTCCATCCTCTTACCTTTGTTTCTAAGGTCTTGAATAAATTCCTCTTAGCCATTGTAATAGGTTCTGAGCCCAGAAACTTCTTTCCTTGCAACTGAAGACAGGACAGCAGGAAAAAAACCATAAAAACACTTTCAGCAATGTCTTAAAATACTGAAGGGAAGACAGCAATGTTCTGTGCCATGGATGTTGTACATGCACCATGTAGAGCTGCTCACGACAGTTTCAGCATTGCTGTGGTTGGATTCACCATTGACTTTAGCACATCTGAGTAATGTTACTATCCCAAATTCACCCCAGGAAATTCTCCTGGAATCTAATGGTTTTCTTAGGAGCACTTAAGAAGTGTTGGCTATAAATTATCATTTCCTGCTGAGTATCTTCTCTTAGCATGACTAGACTGGCAAAATGTTTTTAAAATTTCATCTTCTCATTCCTGAAGTTACCATTCTGCTCAAGAAGGGATATAAAGCTCAGGAAGCCAGCTATGCCCACTAGACACCAGTGAAACTGGTCAGGCTGTGATAAACTCTGTGTCTTTTCAGCCTATGCATTCTTTTTTCACAATAATGGATTAAATTTAGCAAAGTTGTGGGCTCTTATGATGGAGGCTACAATGTAGACTGATTAATTAAAGACTACTTCTGTTAGATTTAAGTTAGACATTCACTGGAGATGAACTGGAACTTGTTGATTATCTACAACCCTTTATTTCAGTGAGAGAAAGCAAGACCCAGACCCACACTTCTTTAAATCTCTGTTATGAACTCCATTAATATTTTTGGCTAGAAGACCTTAGACTACACTGAAATATCTTCACTTACAGTTCTGCCCTTCAACAAATGAAGTTAAAAATTTGTCTTTATTATATAACTGTAACCATTGATTATGTGGTTTTCTATGTCCTTTCAATTTCCTTTCTGACCTGTTTGGCCATTCCCCATATAATGCTTACCTCTCCTTCTTTTGAAATGGTTTCACATGGATTAATTATCATGTTCTCCTCTGTACTAACAATATACTTTCAGCAAGGACAACCAATTGTTAAACTACCATGTGTTCTAACCAAGACGATGCAGCATCAATCCCAGGGGCACTGCAAACATTGAAGTTTTTTAAGTTCATTTGTAGTTTTACATATGGAGGTTCTTCTAAATGAGGCCCGGAGAATGGGATCTGTTCAGAGACAGAATTTCTTTTCCATGGCAAAAAGAGTTCTCATATTTAAAACTGTAACATGCACGCACAATAATTCATTGACTATTGTACAGTCAAAATAAATAATATTTCTTTTCATTTACCATAATTTTTAGCTTGTATTGTCTTAATTCTTAAGAGCCTGATACAAATCTCACTGTAACCATTGACTGGTTTCATGTCAACTCTAGTGAATCATGTGCCACTTGCTCTGTCCCCTCATCAAAAAAAATTATTAACAAAAAAATAAGGATCTGGTTCAGCATTTCAAGGTGTTTCAGCAACTTGTTCTTGCTCTGCACAGAGCAGGGAGAGTTGTTAGGAAACAGATGCCACCATCACAGCACCACACTGTTCTGTAGGATTAGTATCAAAATCTGTCGTGGTGTAGGGCATTCTTTTTCTTTTTGACACATAGAATATAATCAGATTTCAAAAAAAGCCGATTTGGCACATTTTGAAGAAAGAAATAATGAATGGTGAGTTTCTATTTTTAATATTTATTGTTATTGAGAGTTCTTGCAGTTTTTAATGGTAAACTGAATTAAATTATAGCTAAACTTCTTTGAGTTCCTTTAGTTCCAGCGTTGGATGGATGTTTTTTCCAAAGCTAGCCCTACTGCTGCGGATATATAAACAGAATGACAAACATTTATTTTTTACATAAAGTAGACTAAGACTGTTCTATTTTACATTTGGCATAGCAAATTGAGATTTGTGGTCAACTAGTAGTCAGCTTCATAGACTAAACCACTCTAGTGCTAGCAAAGGAGTTAGTTGATTTTCCTGGGAAAGAAGGTTTCTTTAATTCACATATCTACATATGGTAGATATGATTCTTTCATTTGCTATGGCATTTGATAAAATCCTACTTTTTATAAATGATGCATCTGCTTTTAATGTCTTAAATCCTGTGATTGAATAGACAAATCTTCCCCCTTGTCTTGTTTTTTTTTTTTAATATTTAAAAGGCCTTACTGCCTTAAAACATACATCAAGCAACCTTGTAATAGAGAAATACACTTTTAAGACAAAGTGACAGATTTACATATCTGTGTGATGTGACTCTCTTGACAACCAATAAATGTATTATATTGATGAAGTGAATATGTTCTCTATCTGGTCATTTTCAACTGGAAACTAATAACCAGCATCAGCGTATCAGGCATGCAATAACCTGGGTTAAAACTAGGTTCATCAAATAAATCACTCAGGAATTTTTCTATTTCTTTCCCAAGACACGTTGCACATCTGCTTAGTGAAAGGAGGAAAGAAGCAATATTTCTTTGATCAAAGTCTTTTTTAATATCCTTATATCTGTCCTTTGGGAAGGCTATCTCTGGACTTTGGCCAAGGAGAGACACTCAGTATCTCCTGAGAGGTGCTAAGCACCCTTTTACTGCCATCAACTGCAGCAGGAATATTCTGTTCCTTGCAAGACAGGGCTCCTTCAGACCAGTTGTTGATGATACATTGCTCTCTAATGATCCAGGGAATGACACAAATTCAAAATTTCTAAAAGCAAAACACAAGGTGTTTTTAATGAGTCCCAGTTTACATCAACAGCTTTCAGGAGGAAAAAATAATAAAAAAATTCTAAGGCTGAAAAGAATACTGCATTAAATTTACCCCAAGCCTCTATCTCATAGACATGAAACACCTATACATATGTAGAGATCTCTAAGAAACACTTTGAAAAGCTACGTTGTGCTTTTAACTTTTTATAAAGTCTTATTAATATCATTTAGAGTAGCCATGTGGCTGGCTTCCTGCCTGGCCTCTTTTACTACAGACTTGGCAGTTGTTATCCCAAGCACCACACATGTGTGGACGAAGCTGAGCGTGGGCAGCAGCAGTTTGACTGAGGCGGCTGGGTTTTGTCATATTTCAAACTGGCAACACTAATGCCTGCTCTTATGGGATGCAAATCTCATATGAAATTCCCAGAGCTGAGTCAAGGCCTGGACTGGCACAGGCAAATTATTTTTCTTCAAGTGAGGATGACTGCAGAAGTGGATGGACCATGGAGAATTTTTAATCTGCTCCCATTTCTGGTGGAGACACTGAGAGCTGCGGCAGGATTTGAGGATTTGCAGGCTCAAACTGTTAAAATGCACCCTTCTCCCACACTTCTGGCTGTGGCTATGGGATTCTTCCTTGGCTAGGTGGTAGCAGACATAAAGGTGACATCCATAGCCCAGACTTGCCCTCGTTTCAGGTCAGGGTCTAGCAAAACATACCCTATAAGGACTGCCTGAGGAACTGGAGTTGTTCAATCTGGAGAGGAGGAGGCTCAAGGGAAGCACCATTGCTCTCTACAAGTACCTGAAAGTAGGTTGTAGGGAGGTGAGAGTCAGTCCATCCTGCCATGTCTGAAAGCAAAAGGATGAGAAAAAATGGACTTAAGCTGCACCAGAGGAAATTCAGATTAGATATTAGCAAAAAAAAAAAAAAATCACTGAAAGAGTTTCTAGGCATTGGGTTGCACAGGGTGATGGATTCACTGTTTCTGGAAGTGTTCAAGAAGTGTCTGGATTTGGCACTTGGGGATCTGGTTTAGGGGTGATTATGCTCATGCTGAGTTTTGGTAGATGGATTAAATGACCTTGAAGGTCTCTTCCCTGTGATTCTGTGAAAAGGTGGTGATAACACCAAGAAGGGAAAATGGCAGCTAGATTGCTTTCTTCATCATTCAGCTTGTTAGTCTGTAAATGTGGCAGAGAATGACATGAAAATGCCTCAGAAAAAGGCCTTTCTTCATCCTGGTGTACTCTGGACCCACAGTTCCCCTGAGAACCTGGACCCCCTGTACCCCTCCATGCTGCCACGGAGGCAGATGAGGCACAGCCCCTGCAGGAAGCACAGGTCAAGTCTGCTGAAGACTCCAGGGTTTCTACACTCTATTTTCCTTTTTGTAGTGGGGCAGAATGATACACAAACAAAACAACAAAAAGAGTTGGTTTGACACTCTTATGGCCAAATTCTCAAGCAACTTTTAATTAGGCGGTATGGGCTTGGTGTCACTTTTCTTGTCTGCTCCCTGACTGCTACCTGAGAATCAGGTCTTTCATGTAAGTTACAGTGAGATGTATTACAGGCACAACACTGTTTTTCTAGGCAGGACCTGTGGCCATAAAATCACCCTATACTTTTCATTATAAAAAACTCTTTCCACCAATTGCATGGGCAGACTTTTTTTTCCACGTTGTGTGTCTTACTTGAGCTTGTATTTTTGGATAAGACTACAAATAGAAAATATTCAACAGGGGTTTCTTTCTACAGTAGAATATGTCTCACCTGCAATTTTGTGTAAATGTCCATTCAGCTTTGGCATAGCTGTAAACCTCTTAGCTCTTGCTTACCAGAGTCTTGTTAGTACTTCAATTTGCACCTAGAATGCTCCCTTCCCAAATAGCATCTCACATGCAGCAGGACCCTCTTATGAAATAAGGACAGTACTGTAAAGAGAAGGGAAGATATTAGGGGATGAGGGAAGATAGACCTTTCTGTTAGATCCTGCCTTTGCATGTAAGAATAAAGCTGCAGATCTGCCCTGTTGGCAACAAATAGGTGGGAAACCCACCTGCTAAGCTGAGTTCTCAGCCCTCTCTTATGGCTGCATCATAGATGGGATAACAATCTGCTATTTCTATTTGTTGTTCCAGTTACAGAACTGACAAAACATGTAATCTAAAATCAAAGTTTGTATCAGTTTGTATATGTAATAATATATATGTGATTCAAATAATACATAAGAAACAATATAATTACAAAAATAAAAAGTCCCAGTAATCTATATTCTCAGTTAAACAGTACTTAAATGAGAAAATTTTAAAGACATTGTAATTTTCCAAATAAACTGTCAGATAGCATATCCAAGGAAAAGCAGACATGAACTTCTGGAAATGTGTGTATGACCATGACTTCATTTTGCCTTGCATTTGTATGTGTGTTTCATGCCAATTCATCTAAAAATGTACCACTTCAGGCAGCAATACCCAAGTGTAAAGTGTTTGGGTGAGTAGGTTGGAATAATTTGTGATACCATATTTACTACCACAAAATAAAATTCAATGTGGTGCTCACTAGATTTCCACACATCTAAGATCTGAACTTAAATCCCAGTGCTACTGATTCCACAGGGCTTCTATCTTTTTCCAGGAGATAAGTGGGATTGAAAAGCTCCTTACGATGTGACATGGGCCCAACAGATTTGGATTAATTTCACTCAAAGATTTTCCTTAGACAACATACAACTTCTAAAAAGTCTATTGCTACCAAAAAAGGATGTGTAGGATCTCTGAGTGAACACAACATTTAGCATAAAAGAAAAACCCACTTATTCTGACCTGGAAGTAAAAGGTGATTGTTTTGGCCTCATGGTGAAAATATCTGCATGCACCTGACTAAACAGGAGAATTCTCAGCTCAGAGCTGTGTTTGAAGACATTACACCTGCCTTATTTGGTTTAGCATTTCCTTCCATGGCACTGATGGTTTGTATCCTGTGAAACAACAGCCCCAGGACTGCACTGCTCTGTTGTGCACGTTGTCGCTCAGTGTTTAATGGTTTAACAGGTTCTCAGCAGAGAGCTAGGTTTGGATGCAAGTGTTACAAGGGTGAAGTCTCTACAGGTCTGTATGTCTCCCTCCAGAGCGGGAGTGATGAGGAGGAAAGTTAATGTGATGGATTCCGGCTCAAGGTCCCCTTCTTCCAAACTTCCTCCGGTAGCAAGGAGGAAGCAGCAATGGGTGGAAGGCATCTCTGAGGAGCAATGCCTGCAGAGGTGGTGGGGCAGATGGAGAGTGTGCAATTGTCATGTCAGCCCTTGTTGGAGCTGCACCCCAAATCCCAAATATTGTCTTACATACTGAAACTGATTTCTGAACTGCAGCTACATGAGAAGTGAAAAAAGGGAATATTGGCCTATCTGTTGACAGCATCAGTTTGTGACAGAGGCAGTTTTTGTCAGTCCTCTGAGCTTATGTTGTATTTATTAAAAACTAGTAGTTGTATGAGTAGCTTGCTTTGTTTTTTAACTCCTAAACATGAAAAGCAAATGTGAATCAACCTCTTTAAATTAAATATGAGAAACAATTATGTTTTGACAGTTTAATTGCATTCTTCCTCCAACATGGCATTCTAAACAAGATACCACATGTATTTAGCATGCTGATTATATTTTTAGATTGTTTTGCAATTAAGAAAGTATCCCTAAAAGAGATAAAATAATTGGTTGACTAAATCACTGTTTCTTGAGGGAACAATATTAAGAAATGAATGTTGAATGGCTATATCCATAATAATTAGCTTTTAAATCACTGCTTAAAGGTTTTAGGTTTTAGCCTTCAAAATTGTATCTGTCATTCAATTTACTGCATATTATTCAACTTTGCTTATGTAAAAAAAAAAAAAGGAAAAGATCCAACCACTGCCAACAAAACAGCCTTCAGAATAACTTACAGAATCTTATTACTTTCAATGGCAAAAAAAAAAGCAGGCATCCAAAATATCTTTCATTAGGACTGTCCTAGTCTACATGGCTGATGGTCATTGTACTGATGCTGTAATAGAAAAAATGGGATGCTAATTTATTTAAAAATCACTATTCAAGCACATTCCAGCTTTCCTGGAATGCTGGGTGACCTTCATATTGCTTTTATTATTTTTCACAAGGCACTTTCTTATTTTTTAATAAAAAAATAAAGATTAAATACAGAAAAGTTTCATGAGTTTCTGCTATTTTTCCTCAACAGTTGATTGCAATAGTATGGTGAAATCTGAGTTTGAAAAAGAACACCTCCATTCCCCAGGTTAAAACTGACTCTGGTTGACAACCTTACGAAATTCCATTTTAAAAATAAAATAATCTATTTAAAAGATGTAGGCTGGAATCAAACTTTCAATTCTGTTGAAACAAAACTGTGCTTATAATTATAACTTCAATCCACAAACATCTCCCAGACATTTTTACAAAATATTTTCGTTTGACTTTACATACCAACAACAAACTAAAAGACACCTCAACTTCTGTCAAGTCAACAGAAGTTTTTATTCTGCATATTTTCTATGTAAATTTTTTCAAAGCCAAGGCGGTATCAAAGAATACTCACAATGGGCTTGTGATTCACAACAAGACCATATGGAATTTCCTGGAACTTGATTTTAAGATATCAAATAAAGTTGTATTTAGAAGGAGGAAAGTGAGAGGCTGAACTGCAGCTGAGTCTGAAGCAACATTGCTAAGACTTTTCATTAGGAATATGAAGTTTGACCTGCTTTCGATGCTCTTTTAAGGTACATTGATTTCACACATTTCCTACTGAGGTGCATACAAAAATATGTGGGTAGGGATGCCAGTAGTTCACAGATGAATGATTTGTAAGGGGAAAGGGAGGTTAGCCCAAACATATGGGACAAAGTGAAGAAGACATGCTGGTGAGAAGCAGAGTGCAACAATGCTGAATGGTCTAATCAGCTGAAAATATTCCCAGGCCCCAGCAGCAGTGCTGGAGCCGAGAGGGTCTGTTTTAGCAGGTCTAGGAACAAGACCAGGTAGAAAGGGAGAGAGAATTGGGATCACTCAATAGAACAGGAATAAGCACACAGACATTTCAACACATAGGCTCACAGCATCACACTTTAACTGTTCTTCAGTAAAGGCTCAGAATGCGTGATCTACATTGGTTGTCGAAATTAATGCCTTCAGTATTGTAGTGCAATGTAATTCTATAAAATAACTGGCAAATACACAGTAATTCTATAAAATAATTGGCAAATATAGAGATCTTTATTTAGTGCACAGTACCAAGTGCAAGGTCCCAAAGGAAAAAACAAATGGGGTAAAAATGTGAACCTCATCATGTACAGGAAATTATTTAAGATCTGTTTCCAAACTAGGATTTGAAAAGAAATAAGTGGTGGCAGGTTATAACCATGAACCTTTTCCACTCAGCATTCCTGAACTGTGAAAATCGTGAAGAAAGTCATGATAGGAACCTGACAGAAGGCTGCATGTCTTGTACATGTTTCTGCCTTTTCAACAGTAACCGTGCCAGTACAGGATATTGCTTCCCCACAGACTTTGCCATGTTTGAGATGATAGTTCCATGTTTTACAGGCTGAGAGCTGACCTATCTCCTTTTTTAAGTCAATGGCTGTTTCCTGATTGCAAATTGTCAAAAACAGCACCAAGGCCACAGTGGCTGGAGTTGGAATAACTGCACCCAAATGAGCTTTTAGGTAAGAGGTTTTGATAGCAGCTTATCAATAGCTGACAGCTGGTGTATTGATAGAAGGGAGCTGAGCAAAGATAGCTTCTTATATGCCAGCTGCTACGTGACAGCACAGACAGTTAATTCACGTGGAGTTACAGCTACCAAACCCTAAATTCATCTTGTACCTTGTGCTGCTTCAGCCTTGCTGGTCTTTCAGCCAAGTTACCAGGTTGCATGAGATGAGCAATGGCCAGAAAAAACTGAGTGCGGGGATGTGGGGAGTCATCAGGCTGGGAGTGCAATGGAAGACAGAAGGAAGAGTAAGGAAGAGAGAGGAAGAGGGAAAATTCTGCATTTCAGCAACAACAGAGTGTTATATGAGCCCAGCAATCCCTCCTTCACACTGCATAAGTTGTATCCAGTGCAACACAGACTCCAAGGCGCAGAAGGCATTATTTCTATTAAAAGATGGTTGTATAGATACGAGAGCAGCAGGTTCAATTTGTGTCAGTGTCTGTAGAGAGTACTATGCTTTTTCTTATATGAGTAACCATTACTGCCACGTGTACATTTTTGTAAAGATATGGTGATCACTCCTAGCATGTCACTTGCTAACAGCCTGTCCCTACCAAAAGCAGCAAGGTTGGGCCAATTACTGGTGAATTTATTTAGCTGAGTTTTGCAGGGAGGAGAATCAGACATTAGTCACAATTACACCTTTATATATAATAGCTGCAGTGGGTGAGTCTTGTGCTCCTGAGAGCCTGCTAACAATCTCCAGACAGCAGAGTATCAGACAAAACTTCCAATGTGGTTCAGTTACACCAAATATGTAGAAGCAGTGATGTGCAGAACTGCTTAAAAATCAGGTTCCAACAGTTTCCGGGACACTTGGTAAAACAGGCTGGTTGATGGACAAATTTATTCCTTATGACAAACAGCCAATATTCATAAACTGTATCCCAGCACCTCATGAGTCCTATCATCAAGATCCCTGTAGGGAAGTGTAGGGAGAGGAGACAGGGAAGCAGCTCAGGTAAGATTTCTATCTCTGTGCATTGCCTACAAGAACCAGGCAAGCAGTTTCTTAAGGCAGGTGTTTAAGGCAAGGATCTAAAGTGACTGGAAATGAACATGGACCCCAGTGGGCATTTGGAGGTGCATGCTCTGCAAGCTGATGCTTTCATAGACCTGCTCCTTTCTACTGCAGCAAAAAAAACTACATAAATCTATGGATCTGTAGAATGTTGCTGAGATTCCTTCCCCAGCTGTCTTAATTCAACAGATCTGAACTAACCTAGGTATGCTGATGAAAAAGAAAAAGACATGAGGAGCCTCTAGTTCAAGATTAAACTTTGGACTTAAACTGTAGTCAGTTTTTGGCACAGGGGACAGATTTCAAATGAGCACAAATTGGTGAGCTACAAATTTCAAAAGGGGGCAAATTATTTAGATTCAGGCCAGATATTCTGGGGGAGAAGAGACCAAAAGTAATATCTATTCAAAGGAAAAATACTGATAGACTGTGGAATTACAGACCAGCTCTTTCTTCTTTTTCCTTACAGTCTGGAGTATGCCTTGTAGCTCATCATATTTTTTGCTTCTAGCACATATTTTATTAACTTCCATTATGTACAGAAACAAAACAGACCACTATTTAAAAAAAAAATGCTCTGAGTAAAAAAAGAAATATAATGGTATATTCAAAGAGTAATTAAAGACTTTCTTATGAAAGTTAAAAGCTGAGAAGAGTTTGAGAGACTTTCGCACACAAAATATTACTCAAAAATTATATGAAGCCATTTGTATCCACATTTGTGAGCCATGTGACTTCCCCTGGGATTTAGTTTGGCTTCTCCATTTAAAGCATTACAGATACTGGAAACTGAGGACTAAAAATTTGGCTTGCTATCAAACCCAAGCTTCAGTTTAGATGATTCAGGAGAAATCAACAGAATCGGGCCTCACTTAACTCATTCCAGTCTGCTCAATTACTGTCACCATTAGAAATTGCTTTGTGTGCCAAAACCCTTAAAGCCCAACACGGGCTGATAAAGCTAAGAAACTTTAGAACCATCAGAATACTGTGCATGGGTTGACTGCTGTAAGGGATGAAAGATATCCAGGAACACGTGTTTGTTTTTTTCTGTTCTTGCTGTTCCACAGATCTGGTCTTATCTGACATATTTGTAAGAAACACACAGATCACAAAAAGCATGATCAAGTAATATTTTATCAACTGCCTTGTGATCATGGAGACTACCAGCAAGGTAAACCCTGATAGCTGTTGGCATTGGTGTTGCTGCTCCTGTTATTCTTCCCAGTGAGCAATTTGCTGCACACAAAAAACCCTATCTGCTCCTCAAGTGTAATACAGTCTAAAGATGTTCTGCAGAATATGCGAGAGAATCCTCAGTAATTTTAGCCAAGAATTGTGTCCAAGGGAAAAGGCCTGGCTTTAGATTGTCACTGTTTCATGGACATTAATGAAAAAGATGGAGAGGCTGCTTTTAAGTTTCTTTACTCTCCTTGTGCACAGCAGAAATGGGCATCACAGCAGTTTTAAAATCTTTGCTGCAACAAGTGTAGATTGAGAAGAAAAAGTTGTAGCTAGAAGAAAATACAGAAAGTACAGCTGGGTATATTTGTACCTATCACAAAAGCACCTTAGGTTAGTTAGGTGTAGAAGAAAAGAATGAATGCAGGTTAAACAGTTATTGAGTTGAGCTTCCCTGAAAAACACAGCTTATGGTTATACCTGAATGAAACTCGTTGTGAAATCCGTAACAAAACCAAACTCACTTGGTAACTGATTTCACAATGTGCTGAGGTTCATTTTCCAGGTCAAACTGTGAGCTGATATAAATAGACTTTCCATTAAGAAAATGGGCCTCTGGCAACCCATCCCTGCTAAAGATTGGGCCTAATATTTGTTGTTAAAAAACTTTCCAAATCTGCAGGTCTTTTAAATGAACATGCACATTGCCTCTAACAAAATCTAATAATTAGAATTCCCCTGCAAACTCACTGAAAAGCACCTTTCTTAATGCAGTTTCTTTTTGTAGTTTCCATAACATTTTTGATTGAGACTTAGGGGACGACTTAAGAATTAAAGTGGAAGCTTAAAAGAAGGGAAACCCACATGAATTGAAAACAATAATCCAGATATAAGCAGGTATGAACACAGATCATGACCTTAGACTGGCAGACAGTGAAACATCTGGAGTTCCTGACCCCACACCAGCCACAGGATTTGCAACACCCAAGTCCTCTGCATCCATACCACCCATGTTTTCATATTGCTGGCAGGGTTTGGAGTGTATTGACTGAACCAGTTATTTCTGTAAGATTTTCTCTTATATTTGGCCTCTACCTCACATCTACCAGCTGATGGGATGTCCTTAAATGACGTGACACAAGAATTTACCTGGATGATGTGGCTGGAGGGCAACTAGCTTTCCTCCTGTCCCTCCCCATTGTGCAAGATGAAGGAAGACTGGGCTCAAACCTAAAGCATATTACATAAATAAAGACATAATCATAGAATCATAGAGTGGTTTGGATTGGAAGGATCCTTAAAAGTCATCCAGTTCCAATCATTCTACCATGTGTAGGTTCATCTTCCACTAGATCAGGTTGCTCAAAGTCCCATCTGCCCTGGCTTTGAACATTTTCAGGGATAGGGCGCCCACAACTTCCGTGGGCAACCTGCTCCACCACCTCACCACCCTCATAGTAAAGAATTTCTTCCTAATATTCTTCTTAATATCCAATCTAAATCCTCCCTCCTTCAGCTTAAACCCGTTCCCCCTTGCCCTATCACTGCGTGCCCTTGCAAAAAGCCCCCACAGAAATAAATTATCTTTTCATATAAAAATCTTCTAAAGCCCGTTTTCAGAAGAGTAATAGAGCTGCCAGTCCAACACCTGCAGGGTTGGAAATAATTTACTTAGGCTTGCTGACTTTAAGGCAGGTTCTTCATTTGATGAATGGCCCAATTAAACATCTGTTAATCACGACGTTATCTCATCTCGAGGTGGAATCTCTACTTCTCCTATGGTACCTATCCCTCTGCCAGGGTAGCCCCCAGGATAACTGTGGGTAGCCCAGCAGGGCTCTGTGGAGGTGGCCAGGGCACAGAGCCCTGCCCCGAGGCAGAGGCTGGGAGGCTGTGCCTCCCTCCCCCTCCACACAACCTCCCCGTAACCTCGGGCTCCTGAACCCTCGTGTACATTTTAGGCCTTGATAATAAAGCAACATCTGCAAACTTACAAGTGCTTTACCCGAGTTAATTGAGTAAATTGAAGCAAGCTGCGGTGCAGGGGTGATCTATGATCCCAGGTTGCGGGCTGAGAAGGGAGACAACAGATTTACTGCAAAGACAGTGGGCGGCCTTTTGTTCAGGACCTGGTTCACGGGAAGTTTGAGGTCACGAGGGATTAAAATATCTTCAGAAACAAATGGAATAATTTGGCTGAAATATAAGGCACGCAGTGCCAGCTCATGCCAGGAAACCAAGGGTGATTTATGTGCCTTCAATCCAACACATTTTTCTGATATCTGCCCCATTAGGTTGAATTTATAGATTTTTGGGGAGAATATGTATCCTCGTCTCTCCATTTCTGACATGTTTGTGCCCTGGGGAGCAGTTTCAAGGACTACAAAATAAATAAAAAGGTGTATTACCTTGCATTCAAAAGAGTGAGGGCCTGCTCCGTTTGCATCTCAGGAGGAAAAAAAAAATAGAAAAAAAGAATAACCAAAACAAACTCCCAACCTCCCATTTACTATACTTGTTTGGGGATTACTTATTAAAAAAGACATTAAACAGGTAATGTTCTTTCTCCTATAATCTGTACAAGTCATTAAGTTTAAGCACAATTCGCCACCTTGAAGCAATTGGATACATTGTAATTTGTTTTATGGTCTCACAGATGCAAGGTATTTGCCGAGCTATAAATACATAAAAGTGGTTTATACGAGCAGCCCGTAGCCTGTGTGAGTTAGGAAGAGAGAACCTCTCCTGGTTTCCCTATTCCCACACGCACAGGCTCACGCACTGTATCTGTTTATTTTTTTTTAAAAAAAAAAAAGCCTGGCTCATTTTTTTTGGTGGGATATATTGTCCCTTTTGTAGTTTCTCTACTGCTTTATTAAATCCCAAATTCCTTACAAAACTGTACAATTTTAATAACACAAATCCACACAGGTCATAAAGCTGTCGAAATGTACATCGCACCAGCCGTGATCAGCTGCAGTGATATCATCAGCCCTGATTAGCCAGGGCCGGTCACGCGACGAGGTTTTATTACAAGTGTCATTTACATTTTTGACAGTTTTACAAGGCTTAATGGCTTTGTATTAAATACGTTGTGTTTCAAGGAAACTGACAGTCCAGGGTATCTTGTAAATACAATGCTATGGCATTTCCTCAAGCAATGCTGAGGAAAAATGAAACATCTAGAGTTTCTGTTGTAAACAGGGACATCTCACCAAAAGGAAAAGCTCACATGAGCCAAAGTTTCAGTCCAAGTATCAAAAATTAAAAAAAAAAAAAAAAGCTAAGAAAAACTATTTTCTTTTGTCCTTTTTTTTAAATATATATTAAGCTACATATGTCTTGTAACATACTAAAACTTTGTGTAGCAAAAGCATTAGCAATAACTGAAGCACCTGAGGCATGTTCCTCACAGAAATTAATGGGAAAACATTCTTTGCAATAGTTTCCTACAAAACCTGCTTTATTGTTTGGTTTTCTTACAAACAAAAAGCACTGCCTGGGGGCATTAAAGTATTTCTGAACTTCTTTACCAGGTTAGTATCTATTTTTAATCTTGTGAAGGAACTTTGCCTAAACGGATCATTTCTCGCGGGTTTTAATCAGAAATGAGGATGACATTCATATCCTGACTTCTGTTTCTGCTTTGATTTTGGGGTTCATTTGAGCCTAAGAGAGAGGTGATCACAAGGAAATATATTTTGAATGGCAGTAAGTCAAAATCAAAATCTCTGCCTTTTTGGTATTGATCAATTATTTCAGAAATTAAAACGAATCCCCCAATCTGAAAACCAGCTTGATTTGACATTTTCACAACAAAATCAAGAGCAGACTGACCATTTAAGACCTGTGCATCAAGTGTAAGTTTCCACCACACACAAAGTATCTACTTACGTATGTAATAATTCTCCAACTGATTAAATACGTGCAACCTGTTATTTACTATACGAATTAGGTTATCAATCCCAGATGTATTTCATTCACTGCTGTTCCTGTGCCAATTTTTCAACAAATGGCACAAATATCCCTTATCATTTACACACAGAGGTTTTATTATTTTGATTATATCAGCATTATAAAACTGGTGCAGTCTCTTTATAGTACAAAATTTTCTTTATGTGTATGTACCAGTATTAGTTTACTCATGCTGGTAGAAATTTTACCATGACTAGTAGAGAGAATGTTTTTGCTGCTACAGCAGAAGACACACTAGAGAATAATTATCTAGTTAAAAAAAAAATAATGAACAGTGGCAAAACAGAAGTCTCAGATGAAAACCAACATGAAAAAAAATTAGTTTATCCTGGGCCTTAAATGTTAAAAGATTGATGTTGCTTCTTTCTCCAGCTTGATGTGAGTAATACATTTGAGATGTTCTAAAGCTTTTTAAAAGTTCCTTGAAATCTACATAAATTAAGAAGTAAATAATTAATTGAATGATCACTTACCGTCTTCTCTCATATTAGGGAGCATTAAGGGAACTGCTGACTTTTTTTACCATAAACACACACACACACGTTATTTTCAACTTTGTATAGTTTCTAGAGATGATTCTGGCATGTTCCTATATTTATTATCATGGACTTTTCAACCACCATACTGATTACTTAAAAGAGGGTCACCCATTTGCTTCACCCTAATTCTATTTACATCATTTCAGTGACGTCTGCAGACCGTATGCAGATGATCTACTGAACAGATAATTCCCAACGCACAAGTGCTACAGTGTCCATAGAAATTATCCCCAAATTCTGCAAAAGCACAAGAGGAAGACAGGTATTTGGGATAAATAATGGTAGAATAATTTTAGAAAAGTAAATCTGTCATCATTTGTCCACTGGAGCTTCCAGGCTCTTGTGTCTGCTGTTCCTACCTTCTAGTCTGTGCTTTCTCGTAGAAGTAACCACAAAAATGCTGAGTGTCAATGGTGTTATTCTTGAAGGCTCTCTCCTTGCATCACACACCTCATGGAATCTGCCAGCACTCATCCCCTTCCCAAGGTGTTTCCTCCTTAGCCAATGTCTGCCCAGCCACAGGACAGCTAAAGGGCTCTCACTTCCCAAGCTGCCACTTGATCCTTTTTTCGTTCTCTACAAAAGCCACTTTGACCTAATACCAGTGATTTTCTCAATGGAGACCTGCCCACTGTAGAGTGGAAGTTACTGGTACAGTTTTTTCAAGCCCAATGCCTACAGTAGCTCCATCACCTTTTGGCTAATGGCAGGGAAGGGAGCAGCCAGACACAAAACCCTCTTGGGTGGCACATGGAACCTGGAGGAACCATTCGCAGGAGTGCGACGCTCCTCCTTCCACTCCCAACTCCTCTGTTGGCACTTTGCTGCTGTGGCTGAGGGACCCCTCTGGTGAGTTGACATCCAGACAGTCAGTCCTTGCTCCTGCCCATAGATGCACAATCCAGAGCCAGCATCCTAGGTCACTGCTGCCTGAGCAGCAGGTTGTGTGATGGGCTGTTCTGTATTAAAGTTTAGAAATGAAAGTGAAAGCACATGTGAGACCTGCCGAACAGAACAGCAGAACTGGAGACTTAGCTGTATGCCAGAAGCCACAACCAGATAGAAATCACAGGTTAGTCAGGAAATTACTTGCATTTAATTTGGGGCCACATCTCCTGGGAGGAGGCTGGCCTTTTCCTGTTGTGCAGCAATGTTGCCCCTGGGTATAATTTGCCTTTTTCATAAGCAAGGGTGCTATCTCCTCCTTCCTCAAAGAGACCTTTCAAAGCCAGCTGAGGAGAATCAAATGTGGCACATTAGCAACAGGACAATGGCAAAGTCATTATAAATTGACTTCCTTACTGTGAGCTGCAGTAATCTGGATGTATTACTAGCATGATTCTGCAATAAAACTGAAACAGCTAGTTCCTCCACTTGAATTAAAAACACCTTCTCCCTACAAACTTCAGAGGGGTAAAGAGTTCTCCCATCTTCTGGGCATGAGGTGAGGAGCCTGGCAGACAAGTACTCTGCTCTCTATTATGTGCCCAAGGGAATGATCCTTTCCAAGCAGGCATGGACATGGCCACAGCACACAGACCACTCTGCAAGTCTCAAAAGAAGAAGCAGCAGACTCATTTGTACTTCCTCCCACCTCTACACCTCTCGTGGGCTGAGGTACCACACTGCTGAATTTCCTCTCGTAAGGAGCATCCCTCAGTCGTTAAGGAAGTCATCTTTCCCAGGTGTAACTTAGAGCTGGAGCAAAAGTTGATGCACTGCTCTGGCTCACAAATTTCCCAAATGCTGCAGCCAGTGAGGCTGTATGTGCCAATGACTCCTTAGGAGAGCCAGGGCTGGAGAAGTCACCTCTAAAATAGCTAGGGTGCTGTAGGGTAAAGTATCTGCCAGTTTTTCCCCTTGTATTTTTTCCTCACACCTTCCATACAAACAATGGCAACTTTTACAAGCATGTGTCTGCCATAAAATGAGGACTCACAAAAAAATAATATTTCATTCAAAGCAAATAGTTTTTTTAAAAGTGTGTTTTCTGCAGGGCAAGGGTTTTTTAACAGTTCTTGGCTCTTGTTTCCAGAGTATTCAGTAAGAATGTTACTCCGGATCGAATAAACAAATTCTTGATACAGTTATGAGTTTTCCCCTCTTCTCAAATTTAAAAATGAATGGTTTGTGCTCAAGTATAATTACTGCCCCTACTCAAGATGTTTTGGTGCCACACCTTATTTGCTATACCATTTCTTATGACCAATTATTCAGTGCTAGCAACTTCGTATTTTGCAGCTTTTTGGAAATTATTAGGTCTCTGTACCCTTTACATAGAGCATCACTCCTTCACATTAGCTGTGTATAAGGTACAGGCAGAGTTCATTCGCTAGAAAAGCCAAATCTTGAAAATCTGATATTAATACAGCCTTGTCCATAAATTGTGATAAGATTCCACATAATCATCTCATTAGCAAAATATGAGCGGGATTAATCACATGGGACTCCAAAATTAGTGACTTGCATTGCATGAGAAATGGTTATTTTTTCTTAAGCTTTCCAGTAGTACAGATTGTGGGCACGAGCTCTTTCTGTTTTGCACAGCCTAAGCCATCCAACAGCTCAGCCTAAAGGGCAAAACACATCCATCCCAAAGGACCAGTGTTCCATTTTTCCCAAGACTTGTCAGGGCATCAGTAAATAGAAAAATAATTAAATAAACAGAAGCAAACAAACCCACCAGTGCAGGAAGTGCAGCCTGGCCTGCCTTTCAGGGGTTAATGAATTCCAATTTGGCGTAAGTTTGGGCAACTAGGACTTTCCCATGGCAATAAAAGTTCATATTAAACTCAGGTCTTGGTTCCCCAGCCCTCACACAATCTCTTTTTCAAGCAAAACTATGGGATGCTCGTGGGAGTTATGCTACACAGAAAGGGTGAGAAGAGCCCTTGGTTGATGTGACCCTGTCTCAGGGAAAAGAGAGACTCTCTGCCAGTGCCAGCTACGGGATCAGACCTACCTTGAGCTTCCAGGACTGGGCTCAGGTAACTTGAGCCAGACAGGCTGAGAAGAGAAATCGACTCCTTCTTATATTTCATAAGTTCTGCTTTCCTCATGTACTTAAGAAAACCTATTTACAACATTAAAACAATGTAGACCATAAAAATAGTTTAGTGGGCTACCAAAAGATTGAATTAAGCCCTCAATTAATTAAAAATATCCCACTAGCCGTGAATATGTGGGGGCAATTTAAAATAATTCTGAAATGTAGTGTCTCCTGGGGTTATAATATGGAATTTTTATTGTCTTTTTTTCCTTTACCATCTCTATTTTTGTCTGGCTTTGTTTTGTTTAAAGGGTGAATTGACATCTGACTTGAGCTTTGGCTTGATTTTAATACCATATACTGTCACTTCTACTAAGAAAGGGGAAAAAAAGTTTCAAGTGTTTTTTTTTTTTTAGTTTTCTCCCTTTGTCTACAATGTGTGTAAAGAAAAGTGACCGAAAGGAGAGGTTAAGAATAGTTCCTTTTTTCAAATCTATGTTGATTGAATTAAAATGTTTGAATTTTATTGAACAGGGAAAAAGAGATTTTTAAAAGCCTATCTGTAGCCCTCTATAAAAGCTTTTTTTTTTTTAATAAAACTTCTGTTTAAAAAGTATGTTATTAGCAGTATATCCTGTGCTGCATATTAATAAAACAATGGAATTTTGTATTTCTTTTTCTCATAAATTACATAATTCAAACCTTAAAACACCTTTAATGAACACTGACTCGGCATGTGGCACTTAATAAAACTGGGCTAAACTCGTTTTCTGCCTGACAGGCTACCAGTGGAGAATGTGCCCTACAAGTAAATGATTAAGAGGCAGAAATCTTTTCTGGACTACTATTAAACACTTCAAAGATTTTCAAAGTCAGATAAAATGAAAAGCAAATGTGTTTCACTGCCTCTCAAATACCTCAAATGTTTTAGCAGGTGCAAGCAATGAAACCTTCTGTAGTGACAGCACTTTAGGGTCTGCAAAGTGCACCCTACTGAATTATGGGAATGCAGGGCTTACTTCATAAAAATTCATGATTTTAGATGAGGAGAGATGCATGTCCTTAATACCCATCTACATATGTAGCACAGAAGGAGAGTCCCTTTATGTCTCCCAGTGTCACAGGCTTGTCTTAACCCTTGCTAGAACTGCTGGACTGGTTAATGTTGCGTTTCATATCCTTTAACCCTTGCAAGCTTTGCCTTTATTTTAACCACTCTGTGGAAGAGCAGGCAGATAGTCCAACCCCCGTGTTGTTTGTGCTCCAGCAGATATTGCAGTCTGGGAGAGGAAAGTCCAGCCAGTTGGCAAGAGCTGGCCCTGGGAACCTGGCTGACCTGGCTGCATGTCCTTACAAGAAGTCACAGCCACTCTTGTCCATCTCCAGCCACCCTGTTCAGCCTCCCTGTGCCTCAGTTTCCCCATGCACTGTGTGAGAAATACTGCTTCTTGCCTCATAGCGTGTTACATGTATTTAATATCACGAAGCCTGCGGGTATTAAGGAAACAAGGCTGATAGTCTGGCTGGATTTTTAAATGGCACTCACAGTCCAAGACAACTGAGGAAATTTCTTTAGTATTAATTTCTCTGGCATATAGAGGAAAGTCTACACATATTAAATAGTTGTTGCTGCTTTGAACTTTCTCTTCTAGAAAACTGTAAATGAAAGTGGGGCTTATAAAAGCAAAGATAGGTACCATCTGGGCAGGTGCTGGTAACTGCTCTCAGGCTCTGCCAATTTGCCAGACCATATACCTCAATCTCTGTAACTACTTGAATTTGGATTCAGGAGGATTTTATCAGATGGCTGCACTGGTTTTGAGAGCAGGACTAATAGTTTCTTTCTTGTGCAAGTTTGTTGCATTTCCTCTGATTGTGTTTGACTTTAACATTTAATTGGCAAATATTTTGTTGAGGATAAAAAAATGAATAACAAATTAAACAAGCTATGGACCAGAAAGTTATGGGCTATACTTAATGAGAGAGGAGAAAACAGGAGAAAGTGGTAGGGCAGTTTTAAGCAAACTGCTGATGAATTCTGCTGTGATTCTATATTTATCAGAAGGTGCCAGGAATCAATTCTTTATATACTCTTTTTAAATGCAATGTAAGTATGTTTTATTTATTTTCACCCTAAATGGGATTGTCTAGCTGGACAGATGCATCACTTTTTCCTGAGCTGCTGAGAGAGAGGACATTTCCCTGCCTCCTTCTCCAGTCACCCTGTGCCAAGCCTGGTCTGCAGGGTGTCTGTCCTGCCCAGAACAGGTTCTTTGGATGTGTCTGCACACCTTGCTGCATATGTCCCAGGGGCTTATTGATAAAAGGCCTGAGTGTATTCACGGAACCCACAATAAATCCAAACCCCAAGCTATTGCAAACAAAATACCGAAGAGAAAAAGGGATCTGCAGTAAGTGCCAATACAAGAGGAGAAGATCACAGATTTTAGTAAATCTCATTATCCCACTACTCGGCATCCTTGGAATTTATTTACCTTTGTGTCAAAGTGCTAAGTGAAATACCCAGCATTACCTACCCAATGGATAATAACTTTTAAACCCCACTAACATATCTACATGCAAAGAATTACACTTACCACAGTGTCACGGTGGAAATTGTTATATGACCAACAGCTTGAAAATCAGTGTTTTGTTTCCCACAGCAGCTGCATCTTCACCCTTTCATGCCAATATCTGACTTCCTATGGATAGATGAAGTGATAGTTATTCTTCTGCTAGGATGTCTGTGAATACATAAATGGGAGGATGTGCAGTAAAAACAGTGTTATGAGCACAAATGTATTTAGTTGTGCAATAATAGAACCACACAAATGGTCCCATATTAAAATAAATTCACAGAGCCTGACATTATGGAAGCTGAGAACAAATGTTTTGCTATGTAAACCATAAAGAAAATTCATATAATATATAAAATAATCCAGATCAACTGAAAATATTTATGGGCCAGCCATGCAGCTGGTGTAAATCAGCATAGCTCCACTGAAGTCGATGGAGCAACACCAGTTTGGGGCGTATGAAGATTTGGCACCCAAGTAATTTGATTTTCAGCAAGAAAACCCAGAGCTACTTCTCCTGTGGATTTGATGATTGAACCTCTGTTTAAAAGGTTGTGTTTTGAAATTCTGATCAAGAAAACTGTATATTACAGTTTAGGTTTTGAACATCTTTTTCTGGCTGTGGAAATGTTTAATTCATCGAAGTTGGCAACAAGTATTATCTGAGATAGTGTAATGGAAACTTTTAGGGACTGGAGAGGTTTTTAACATTTTACATGTGTATTTACCCTTTTTATTTTTTAATATAGGAACAGGATTGTAGGGCATTGGACTCTGACCCATATTCCATTGCATTCAGTAACGGTCTTTTCATTGGCGTCCAAGAGCTCTGGGTCATTCTGTTGGTCAGCCAGACATATATGTATATCTCATGTATTGTCTATATTTATTCTGTGAGATGGGAAAAATTAACATGCCTACCATTTACTGAGCTGTTTGCACATGAACATTACATCACACATTTAAATAAATACAGATGCATTTATTTCAGCATGTGGATATCCAGACGTCTATGCTTGCCTGGCATACATCTGGATAACTGAAGCATACGATTTCCACTTGTTTATAACTCCTTTCTTTCTGAACAAATTTTTTTTCCAACTTATCCAAGCCCACATTTCTCACTGGAGATTACATGCCAAGTTTGAACTGTTTTCAGTTAACCTAGCACAAGTTTAACATCTGAAACAATTCTTTAAGCGGGCTCTAAACCAACCATATGGATTTTTACCAAATTTCCCAAAAGCTACAAAAGTATCAGGCTGTAGGAGTTTTTTTTTTTCTGGAAACTAATAAAGGGACTTAGAAAGGAAGTACCTCTTTAACTAGCAAGGAACACTCAACTACCAAAGAACTATTTTCAAGAAGGTCTAAAAGTCTGTTTCTGGGCAAACTCATGTCCTGCTCTGTCTTCTTATGTTGGGTTGGGTAAATTCTGAGTTCAGTCCTAACACATGTAAGATCTGTAAAAGTGTTATTTAAAGCTTATGTTGAAACTATAAATTGGAATTTGGAGGTTTTACTATGCTCCCAAAAATATCCTTCTACTTGAGAGACCCTACCACTAAGTACTTGGTGTGTCCAGTTTTGGTCCTGAAGGACCAAAGGCGTCCAGTCTGGTTGAAATCTGGAACGAGAGACCAGATCTGCTATAGCAGGAAACTTGTGGTCTGGCTCTGAATTCCTTCCTTGGTGTTATGGGCTGGCAGGTAAAAAGCAGTTTGTTTTCATTCACATCTAACAGGGAAGGTGCAAGCAGAGGAGCCTGAGCAGCCAAGCCTGTTAAGCTAATGCCATCTGCTAGATCCTGACAGAAACAATGCAGATAATTTCCATATGGTACATTCTTATTCTAACAGGCTTCAAGTGCTGAATTTTTGGAATTCTCTTTTCTTTTAAGATATGAGTCTCTTTTTTTTTTTTTTTTTTTAATCAAGTAGTAGAAATTAGGTTACCTCTCTGTGACAGCAGCAGATAGTGCAAAGTCATTTTGAAGCAGTAGCAAAGAACACTTCACAGCCAGAGTCAGGGCTGCACCACTCATCTTGTCCAAACAGGTCCACACAACAAAAATCACTGTGGTTTGGGCTGCTGAGCAGGAGGAAGGATGACACACAGGCCCCCTCTCTTGTTGAAGTGTATTCTAAACTAGTGATGTTCAAACAAAGTAACAGTACCTCAAGGCTCTGCTCTCTGTGTAGCTTTTGCAGGCTTTGCTTTCGTGAGCTTTAAATTGTCAGCGTTCCCATGAGAAACTACACAGACAGCAGATGTACTGGCAAGCATAAGCAGTATTTTCAGGACATAGGTGACAGTGAAACAGTACCCTCGTTTTCCTCCCCATTTAGTCATGCTTTTCATTCCACCCTTGCTTGCAGGTGACATGAATTTGATTATCCCAGCTACTCAACCACCCAATGAAAAACAGCAGCTCCTATCCAGAAGTAAATCAGCATGAAATCAGACAGTTGACAGTGGTTTCTCAGAAACTCCCTTTAATGTAGTTACACTGTGGACTGGGTTACCTATTCAGACCAAGCTGAACCGACACATTTGACCCAAATGAGCATCACTGTGTTTGTGCTCAGCACATCCAGTCCTTTAATGTCTTCAGATTGCAGTTGTGATGGGAGGGAAACCAGAGGTGTTTAACAAATACTATTATTTTATAAGCTTCTGTTAAATAGTTAGACAAATATTCTGTAATCCTTCAGGCTCGTCTCAGGTCAACCACATAGTTAATGAACAATGATAACAAATTAGTAAGTTGAAATTGAAGCTTTGGGGAAAATGCCCCATCTCTTCATCACACGCCTGTGTGCACATATGCAGAATCTGTTAAGCATTTACATTTCAGTTCAAACTTTCTTGCCACACTCAAAAAAAAAATAAATTTGCTGCTTTCAATAAGAGGATTGAAACCAAAAGGCATTTAATCTTTTATGATCAACAATAACATTTAAATACTAGAATATATTAAATCTACTTATAGCAATCCCTCATTACATGAGCTATGTTTTCTTCTCTAATGAACTGCAAGTTTAAAAATACAGTGTTAAAAATGTTTGTAAAAATCTGCTTTACTTTTCAAATGTTTCACAGAATAAACTGCAGGCGTGTCACATTTTTTACAATTCAAGTTTTAAAATTATGCAAATATGTCTTAGCTGAAACACAGAATTCCTGCATTTGGAATTATAATACAATAGCAGAGCAGTGACTGTTTTTTTATAACTGTTGTCTTTCTCACCAAAGGCTAACATTTATGGCAAAGTATGCAAGTACAGTATTATGGAGACACCAAACAGTCTATGTCTTACTGCACTGATAAAACAGAATACCTAGAAAAAGTAAATGACTGGGTTTCCATGCTGGTGTTGTAATAATTAGTTATTGTTTTGTACCATGCTCAAAAGAATGACAGGCACCATACAGAAGAAGAAACACAAGCTTCTCTCATGAATATCTTACAAAAGACCCAGTCCTACAGATATGGGTCAAAATTGTGCAGCTTTATCCAGGCAAGTCCCTTCAAGCATTGCCTTCCCAAAACAATCTGTGTGTGGATCCTGACAGCAGAATCAAGAGAGAAACCTGTGGAGTCATCATTTAAGAAGGGGGTTTTTTTCCACTTCCTTTAAATATTTCCTTCTTCATTTCTGCATATGAAGAAGAGTTCTGCATTTGCTATCCTTTTATGCAGATAGGGTCATTTATTTTCCTAAACTTGTATAGGATTTTAGGCACCAAAACTGTTGCCATCTTCCTGTCATCTTTTCATTGTCCGGAGACAAAGCCTTATGCAGCCCTGGAGAAATTTAAGGGAAATATTTCTCACTAAGGTCCTGATGTAGTAAGGTGCTTAGCATCAGATAGGATGGAGACCTCAGACAGAACCTATTCTGCTTTTAAGTGGCCTGCGAGGGATGCACTTTGCCTGGAATTCATTCCAGCCCAAGATTGTGAACATAGCGGACAATAGATGGATTGGTGTAAAACTATCCCAGATAACTGCTCGTACATCTTTCCTCTGTCAGTGAAATTTGCCATGATGTGTTCAAAGCCAAGAGGCATTATTTGTGCTGTCCTGGATCTGTTAAGGAATGGCAGGGGGAGGACAGAGATACTTAGGGATTTAAAAGCAGAGGGAACTCTATGAAAGAGATAAAAGGAGTCAAATGCACAAACCCTATTTGAAGTCCTTAAAGCATAAGAAAAGAAAGTATTAGACTTACCACATAGGGAGAGCTGGAATTTGTGTAGCTCTGGCCCCTGTGAACTGTAGTTGCTATTTTAGGGGTGGTCTGAATGTTTGAAAAGCTAGCCTGAATTCACAAAACTTTTCCCTAGTACTTATAATGCGCCTTTTTTTTTTCTTATAAAAGTTGACTCTTTTTATTGTTGTTGTTTTTGTGAGCTACATCCTAGCTGAAGCATCTATTCTCATGTTAGAGAGAAGAGAGAACTCTTTGGAAGATGAGAAAAAGGAAGGAGTAAAATATGTTTTATACTGTAGCTACCTGCACCTTGAAGTGTTTTCTCCATCAAGCCAACACACCAAGCCTTGGACAGCCATGTTTGACTAATAATTTTTCCCGCAAGTACTCTCTGCATCTTTGCTGCATCTTCTACCTCCATCCCCCCTACTATTGTATAACAAGGCAAATCCAAATTACTCTCTTCCCTGGACTACAGAATTTTTTCTTGGATATCTGACTATGAGATGCTGACCAAGTAGACTCTGAGTGTTTCCTATCTCCTATTAGCTACAAATAAGATGAGAAAAAAAACCTCTTAGTTACAGTTTGTCAACTGTACAGGCTGTACGAGATCACAGCTGGGAAATCTGTAATGATGAAAATAAGAGATAACAGAGGGTTGCTCAGACTTTTCAGACATCCCATGTATTCACAGCTCTCTCACCCAGTTTCCCAGTTCCATACAAGAAGTTTAAGAATATCATATGAATGAGAGTATCTGTAAATGTTAACATTGTGACCATTTTTCAAGAGAAAACTCAGGATCTGCGTTCTTCATGCCTTTCAGTATTGCATGGAAAAAGAGCAACTTTCACAAGGTTTAATTCCAAGAGAACAACCAGTTCCAAAGAAAACTCACATTGATAGCCTGCTCACAATCATCTCTTACCTGCCTGTTTTATATCAATACTACAAGCTTTTGTATAAAGTTGAGAATAATGACATTTCTTTACTGTTGTATTGACTGCGTAAGGTTGAGTGTTAGGCTCCCAGAGTTATTGGCTCTGTGCTGCATAACATTTCTTCCTTAGGACTGTGAGTTTAATGCATTCTTTGCCTTTTCAGAAGCTCTTCTCAGTTGATTTATCTTAAAGAAAAATAGCAGGTGCTTTGCTTCCACTAGTAGATATGGTGGATCTCTTGGATGCAATATCTGTGATTCATTGGTATTTTTAATATCATCCAAAGAATGCAGTTGTCCTTTCTGCTCATAGCTACTATTACTTCCACTGTGCCACAAGGAAGCACTGATAGTATAAAGCCATCTTGTTTGGATGTTAGAGATATATAGTTTAATTCTTAACAGTGACAAAATTGAAATCAAAATATTTTTCTTAACGTTTTTCTGGACTTGAAATGGGCATACTCTTCTTCAACCAGTATAAACACCTCAAGCAAAACTCTGTGGAAGTAGAGCAACATAATTAACTATACTTTCCTAAATCCCAGACAATATATTTCTATATATAATTGCATATTCGTAACTTCACAGCAATATTTAAAATAAATGTGCACAGAAAAGCAGACACATCAGTAAAAACGGTAAGTCTGCTGCTGGAAAGATTTTCTGGTACAGTGAAGGCAGTTTGCCGTATTTGAGAGATTTTGCAAAATCTTTTTTCTAGCATTTTTCTCAACAACTAGTATGTTCACTGTACAAGCTATCTAAGCAATAATCTGTAAAATAATTGTAAAAGTTATTTCGATAGCAATCAAGTTGGCTGAGTATTTCTCTAAAGCCATAATTCAAGTACAGGCGACACAAGAAGAGCCAAGAAAAATCTTTAGTTGTTCTTATAGCACATGAGTGAATGGAACAGAAAGATGTACTTCTATACTTGCTCATTTATTTCTTATTTTCTTTACTGATATCTAGTCATATTTCATCTAGGATTTGTAGAAACTTATTTTTAATGATTAATCCCAGATCAAGTAATTTTTGAAAGAGGGAATTCCATTTGATTTCCAGGAATGTGAGGTTCAGAGGAAAGTCTTTATTCTGAAACTCACTATTTTGTTGAGTTGCCACACTGGAATCCCATGTCTTGTCACCCAGCTGGTATTTGTCATGAGCCATAGCTATAGTCACAGAGCAGCCTTCCTTAAAGGCATCCAGTTCAAGTTCCAGCTCTGTTTCTTGCGTTTACCAGAGATTGTATGGTCTGGAAGTCAATGCACAGAGACAACTAGTGACTAAACACTATATTCAAGTAAATCTGTCACATAAGCCTTTTGAAATTCAATCTCATAGTGTTTTTCTGATGTGAGTGAGTGCCACTCAACAGGTATCACAAGTCAAGCTCAAATCTTTGCCCTTTTAGTTTCCATGAGCAGGATCAATAAAAGGCTCTGCAAAATGCTAGATTATAGGCTGACTAGGCTGGATGCAGAAGCCAAATTAACAACCTGCCATGGTGTAGAAAGCTGCAGATTTGCTCTGATGAATGGAGCTCATAGTAATTATTTTTTTTTTCGGAGTGCGAATTGAAACATTATTGTACAACTATTAGTTTCCAGGAAAAAAATGTAATTGCTTCTAGATGCTGCTCGCTGTTTTCAAGAGCTCTTTAACCTTTAACTTTTTCAGTACAAAGGAAGCCTTGCTGTGCACTGAATCTAACAAGACCATCATTTATACTTGGCAGAGTTCATTAGTCAGTCGTAGCAGTTTAATTATTAGCATTTTAATGCATGAGTGTTTAACTAGACAGAACAACAGTCTTTTAGGTATGGCTTGAGACTTCTTAAAGGAAAACGAACTAATTGGTGCTGTTGTTTATGCTGTGGCTCAAATTAGACAACTAAAATTCAAGAAATTTAGAGTCAGATTTTGTCACTTGTTAAATTAACATTATATTTGATGGCCTTTTCAGTACATTTCAGCTTTAATAAAAAAATTTCTCTTAATAGGAATAAAAACTCTTTCATCTTCTGTACTTTAAAAGAATAGTTGTGGTGAGCTGGGCAAAGCAAATTTCTTCAGTTCAGTCCCTGCCTCAGAGTCTGTTTTTGCTCTATGTTGATTTTTCCTCAAGTTATCTCTTCTTCAGAATGAAGCTACCAGTAATGAAGCTACAGTGTCTGCCATGAGACAGGTTACTAGTTATCTGAGGTAAAAGTAGAGCTTGAAAATTAAAAATTTGCCTATGTTTGAAAAGTCCAACATTTTACAAATAGTATTTTTAGACTTAATTAAAAAGTTTTCGTCTCTCCATTTTTCATTATTTTGGAAAAGGTTTGATGAAAACTTTTTTCTCTACAATTTAAAATAATTCTTTAGTGTGTTTTTTATTTTCTATATTATACTCGTATTTAATCCTTGTAGGAGCCCATTTTCCTGCCCCCTCTTTTTTTTTTTTTTTTTTTTTTTTTTTTTTTTTTTTTTTTGAATTTTCTTNATGGATTACTGGAAATTACAGTTGTGGAGGAGCTAGTGGTCTGAAGAGGGATCTTTGGGAACAGGTTGGATTGCTTGGGAGATCAAAGGAAGAGAATTAAAAAAATGCAGATGCTTATCAGAACAGCACTTCCGGACCCTCAAAGAATCTAATTTCTGACTGTGGACCCAGAGAAAATATGTGAACATGGGTTATCTTTGTTATCTTGGTATGGCAGGTTAATGATGCTGGCAGAACGTGCACTAAGAAATCCTGCAGTGTTGTATGGTCTCATGGGAAGGATGCCACTAAACAGTGTTCCTGAAACACTCTTTTTGTGGTTTTTACAGTGGGCATATATTGAGGGATAACTTCTATTAATCCTTTTCAACCTCTGTTACACTGTGACCAACAAATAAGGCATGAAACCATTCCCTCCTTTCATCCATCTTTGTTCTGCTTTCGCTCTGATCCTCCCTCCCTCCCTCCCTCCCTTCCTTCCTTTCTTCCTTCCTTTTTTCCTTCCTTGTAGGGAAATATTGGTTTATAGCATTTTGATGGGTAAGAAGAAAGTTAGTAGATAAATGGGTTGGTTTTTTAAATCCTGGAGTACCAAACTGCTTTAGATTAGTGGTCCTGCCTTTGCACATGCCATGATTTGGGCCCTGATGAATCTGCATGAGACTCCTACCATGATCTGACAGCACGTTTTACCCTGAGAGCAGTGACTAGCTTCTGCAAATTATAGGATGCCCTGAGCACAGGTAAATTAGGGGATTTTGGGAGCTGACCCCTCAGTTACTTACTTCTCCATAATCTGACAGGTGATGGTGCAAGGCTAAGAAAGTTTTGCAGAGTCTTAATGGAACTGTGTGGCAATGCTACCAGCAAACTTTTTTTAAGGTTTCCTGATAAACTGGCTGTCTCTTTGTGGCATTCCTTTGTTTTTTAGATGATGAAATTTGTTGCAACGAGACATAGATACCATTTAAAAACTGTCCCCTTTTACAATATATTGCACATAGAAGTGTTACATCATATTTACAACATTCAGTAAGAAGCTCCAGGTTTTACAGAAGGAAGAAATACCTATTCTGCTCAACACCTATCCAGTTTCAGAGACATTTTATTAAAGTTGCTTAATTTCAGCAGGATATTTATAACAAGAAATAAACATTTGCTGTGAAAATGCCTTTTAATCAACATTTCCAGACACAATGCGTCTTCAGTCAGACAAAGGGCTTTTATTTTCAAGAAATGGTATTTCAGAGCTGGAAATGCCAGCTCCCTGGTGCTGGGGTGTAGTTTCTGGAAGTCTCTTCCAGATGTGAAGCTTTAAGGAATTAAGTTATATTGGGAAAATGGATTATCCCTCGTGGAGAGCATTTTATCACCTCGTTAGGTTTAGGGAGCCCAGGTGATAGAGAAGAGTGGGAGAAAGATGTTTGTACAAAATGATTCAAATCACAAAACAGGGAAAGTCTACCAGATAATATACTCATAACACTGTAAATCTGTCTCTACATTACTGTATGATTGATATGTTATAATTTAATCAAATAATTGTATAAAGAAGAACAAAAAAACCAAGTAAGCTTGCATTGTCTCTATGTAGCATACTAAGAGAGCCAGTAAGCAAATGACAATGTTCTGATGACAGATTGACTCCATATAACCAGCCAGATTCCTGACAAAGGAATGCCACCTGATCTCTTGAGCGTGCATTTTTACGCTATTTCCGCAGTTGTTTTTCTTGATTTCTGCTTCCACTGTCCATCTGATTATGCTTTGCCTGTGTGTGTGAGAGAGACAGAGACAGAGACGGAGAGAAAGAAAGGAGAGTGTGTTTTCTACATATCATCAGATTTGAGCTTGCCCTCTGAGGATATCAGTGTCCTAATTAGCACATCAGTATTATGCGAAAGGTAGAAGCATTTCTGATTCCCTTCAGTCACAGAGGGCTTGCTTATCCTACACACTCCTGTCTCAGAACAAGGGAAGTTTGTTCCTGGTGTAGCTGGTTGGCGTCCCCTCCCCATGAACGGGACACTCATTCCTCCTGGGAATTCCTCTTGAGCATTAAATAGAGTGTCAGCCTGGTTTTCTATAACCTTATTTACGTTTGTGTCATCATTTGTTTACTGCTGGAGTCAAGGCTACAGTTAACACAGAAAGAACAGATCCCGGTGCACAAAGACTTGTAAAACACGCTTCTTGGCTGTAGTTTTTACCTGCACGCAAGGGAGGGCTGAGGGTGTTTGTCAGTGCTGGAGCTCCAGGTGTTAAAACATGGTTAAAAGCTTGTTAGGATTGTAAAGGAAAGCACTCAGAAATCACAAAATGTCAAAGCTAAGGCTCATTTATAAATCCATCCTTCTTTAAAATATGAATACCGGTGTTGGCAGCTTTTAATTACATAGCCACGTTCTGTTTTTCCTAGATGTGTGTGTGAGGGAGAGTAACTCTGTGCACATACATAGAGCTATGCAGTCTGGGAGAGCATATATTAAACTCCTTTTTCTTACCCATAAATAGAGATGATTCCAAACCAAAACCCTAGCTTCAAGCTAGCTACGGACCTTAGGGAATTCAAAATCAGAATCTGGATTTGGATCTGAATTTAGCAGCTTAGGCCCATCTGCAATAAATACATACAGGATGAAATGTAGATAACTGAGATATAAGGCTATATAGACTTCAAAGTGCCTCTGATAAAATCATGATAACCACAAGAAAGAAGTGGTGTGTGATCTCAGATGAGATATCCCCAAGATGTCTATACAGCTTAATTTTCCCACATTGTGTCCTTTTATCTTCAATGGATAAAAGGTGAATTATTATTATTATAGTCAGTGGAGTAGTAACGCCTGTTATTCAGGTTGTCTAACACTTTCCATTGTTCCCTCTCTAGTCACTTGCTTATAACTTTTGCAGACTTTAACCTTTCGAGCTGAAGTTTCCCATAGTTTGTGTTTGCCTCAGGTTGAATTTGATAGAGAATAGGTATTCTGCTTTCCAAACTGTAACAATAGTGCTGACAGTAAATCATGTCAACATTTGCTTCTGCATTTGTAAACTGTCATTTCAAGATAGCTGGAAAGAGGCTGGGGAGAAAGCAAACAGACAACTATAAAAGCCTACACCATCATATTCAACTTATCGAGAGAGTGATCATGTTAAACCTCAAGTGACAGAAATTCAGACAGCTGGTGGGTGGGAGATGAAGGAGGGAATGGCATTTCTCACATGGTGGCACCTGTGCTTTGCCTCTTGTAAGAACCCCCTGCCTCAATAGAGTAATCCACCTGCTTTAATATCTCTAGGATTCAGTTTTCACATAGTAATGCAAAAAAAAAAAAAAAGAGGTCTAAGTCTGAGAAATCTGCACAGCCTGAGCTGTCCCACATTCCCCACCCAATCAGCAGATAGGAGTTGTGTTCAGCCAACCTGCCATGCTAGCTGATAATTATTGTTGTATTAATTGGTGCTGTCCAGACTAGACAGAATGTAAAAGATCCCACTGTGTCCAATAATTAATGTTTTTCCCTCACTGCAATGTCATTAATAAGGGGTTCCTCCAAGAAGCAAGTAATTGGATGGTTCGGCTTCATTAGGGCATTTTTAGATAAGGTTTGGTCTAGAGACATATAGGAAAGCTTATTATGTTTATTTAGACTGTATTATCTATTGCTAATATGTTATACTGATTTTGTATCTTCCACATTCTCAGGGATTGTAGTGGTAATAGGAATGCACAAGTTATGATTTAAATAACAGAAATACTGCTTCTAATTTAGTTATTTTGAAATGATGAACAAGATGCCATCTCAAAATAAATATCATCAGTATCCTATAAATCTCCCCTTTTCTCAGAGACACACAAAGCTATTGTCACAGGAAGACAAAAGTCAGATTTTACTAATTAAAGATGAGCATAGCAGAACGCTCTTGTTTTGGCAATTATCTGAGCAGCTTTGGAAACTGGAATGTGTAAATCTGGTTTTGGAAATGAGGTTGAAAATAAGACTAAGGGGCTTTATCAGGGGATATCGTTTACATGGTCATGTATGACTTTATTATTCTGTAAAGATGCCTTGGGAATCTGACTCACATGAAAACTTGATATGCAAGTGAGCTATAGACCAGGATGTGGCGGATTTACACAGGAAACATATATGGCTAGTCAAAACAGCTCTGTTTTACCACAAAGGAGCTTTGCACATGCTTTGCAAGGATTTTATGTGGGAGCTTATTCTTGAACGTAGCGCATAGCCAGCTTTTCACAACCCGAAGTTACTCTAGTTAAATTTTTTTGGAGCAACTTAGCCAAACTGGTCCCGTCCACAGCTGCATCCTTCTTAATCTCATCACAAGACACAGATCTCCCTCTAGGAAATGGTAATCCACAGTTTAGTGTCTGTATTATACTTAGTGCAAACACAAGAGACCATATTCATCCCAAAGTAATTCTCTAAATATGAGAGATCTTGTTACAGCAGAGATGCACTTGGCCCAGAGGGTGTCAGGGAGGGAAATGGACTCATCACGTCATGCTAAATATAAGAAAAACACCATCAGGGAAAGTACTCAGAGACCTAGATGATTTCAGTTGATCCTTATCAAGTTATTGTATGGGTCAGCAATTTCAGTGGGTTCTCGTGCAAGGGATGCCAAGCCAGAATCTGATCTCAAGTATTTACAAATCTAGAGCCATTTCATCAGCTTCTCACTATGGCAAATGAAAAAAAAAATTGTCTCCTCTCTCCCTGCCAGATACATCGTTGCAAAGAATCCTACATATTGACAGCTCTGTGCAAACTGTTGCCATCAGTCCTATTTTATAAACAAGAATTCTTATAAACAGTATGCAGGACTTCTCCAGCCAACCATCTAAACCTGTCACAGTAAGTTCATCTCACACAGGAGTGAATACAGCTTCAGGAAAGTCACCCCATGGTAATTTTCTACTGTAATAGGATGCGATATAAACCATCGTATTTCATTAGTATAAATTATCTTAAAAAGGCACAGAATTTTGTTTCCTTTCCATGGCCTGCCCCAATGTGTCTGGACCCCTGTCTGCTGTAGGGTAGGATAGAGGAAATCACATGTAATTCTTCTGAAGTCGGGAGTGTTATACCAGCGCAAATCACAGCACAATAACGTCCTTGGTGTCCCAGGTTGCTCAAGATTCACAAAAGTAAATTCCATTAGCATGTGTAGAAATATGTCTTTCTCATAATGATATGACTATAAACTTTTGTACTTGAGAATGGTAGCAGAGAGACCCCTCGAAAGCCAGATATTGATAGCTTGCTTTATGTTTAAAGATGTCAACAGAATACAATGGTTCTCAGCATCCCTATTAGTTATCTTTAGTAAGAGAGAAGAAGATTTAAAGTATGGGAATGAGGTTTGCAATGTAACAAGATAAAGTCGTCTTCTGCAGTCTAGAGGATTTCTTTAATCTTATTTTTAGAGAAGAGCTGAGGAGCTTTTGCAAAACCGGCTTGTTTGGATTCAGTTCATATTTTATCTCATCCATGAAAGTTTAGAGCTGAAGAGGGAAACAGATAAAAGTTTTGAGCAAACTGAGGTGGTTTTACATTGCTCTCATCAACCTCCTTAATCTGGGCTTGCTTTTGTAAAGCCAGTTTTAATCCAGATCTCTCCTTATCCAGTCTACCAGCACACGAGGGATGCTTACAAAAGTTTGAAATTAAGAGACATTTTTTAAAAAGTCATATTGTATTCTAGTTTGCATCTAGAAAATTGCTGGGTATTTTTTTTCCATTGATAGTACAGGGGCTTTATAGTCATAAATAAAAATATTTTGTTTAGATTCTTTCATGAGGAAATTTCTTGCAAAATTAATTTTGCCCAAGGAAAATTTCAGCATTAGACAAGGCTCTCTTTTACATTACAGGAATATTCTTTTTTAATATATCTACCAATATGAATGCTTTGAATCCAAAAAGAAAGGTAATTTTCAAGATTCAGAAGCTAGTCTGCATTTTTCTTTTCAGGCTCATGATCTCAGCAGAGAAGCTTCTCTGTATCCAAAGTGGGTTCATGCATCAATAGGAATATATAGGAGGAGTAGGGATGAGAAATAAAATCTCTTCATTTTAGTCAAATAGGATACCTCTGCTAGGAACATCTTTTTGCATGGTGGAATCAGTTACCTGCTTTAAAATATATAATTGTCCAATAAATAGGGGGGGGAATTGCTTCAGATAAAGTTTTTCTAAATTAAAAATTTCTAGTTACCAGTTGTAGTAGTTCTAGTTGTAGTAGTTCCTTTTAAACATGATTCCAAGCTCCCAGGCTGTCAAAGAACCACCAAACTTCTACATTTCCCATTAGCCAGTGCAGTAGCTAAATGAAACACCAAAGCTGATACATTTTACTGCAGTCATTCAACATGGCCTTTGATCAAGAAAACCATTTCCCTTGCATGTCCTCTCCTTCTCTTTGGAGAGAAACAGGTAAATCAACATTCATCTTTCTGGATTGCTTTGCATTATCTGATTCATTCAGTGCTGCCAAATATTTCTGTCTTGTCTCCAAAAAGCTCCTGGGGAGAAACGTTACAGTCCCGAAGGACCTCAGGCCTTTTCTAAAAGCCTGAGCATTCTTAGCATTTGTTTACATCTCTAAAGTTCCTGCAGGCAAAGATTTACAAGCTCTGTCGCTTGCCTGATATTGTTCAACAAGGAAGCTGCTGGAAGAACAAGAAAGACAGAGTGGTTCAAAAATGCCAGGAGTTAGAAGGTAATACCTACTTGTTCACCACATCTCCTTGCTATCAGACACAGCATCAGATTTGTCAATGCTTAGCTGCAATGAACATGTGGATTCACATAAACTGGAATGCACTGGCTGACAGTCAGAAGAGGGTGTGTTTGGTAAGGCATGGTTCCTTTATGGTCAAGGGATTTGGAGCTGCAAAGTCGGTTTTGACATATTTTGAATGTACTTGCACAGACACACACCTGGCTTGTAGAGCCAAACAGCAGTGGTGACCAAAACCAACCATGTCTGCACCAGCCTCAGAGGGTGGAATTGTCTTGGATTTTGCCACAGTAATTAAGAAGTGGATGAGCTCCAGCCAATATTGCTGTAATTTGTAAAGAGGAATAAAACCACCAGTGATGGTACAAACCACAGTTCAGCAGTCTGTTTGCTTACCAGTAAAGGTCAGCTCTCCACACCAGAGAGACACAGAGTAGTCCAGTTTAGGGTTCTGCCTTTTCTATTCAAAAATTACTTCCTTAATTCTTCATGAAACCATTAACTTCCATGCCAATGGACTCACATGAAAGTGCCAATCAAGCAAAAATTTAAAAACCCAGAACTAACAAAGTGATTTCTCACACAAAGGCGGCTTATTATTATTATTATTATTATTATTATTATTATCCTTACATACTTAGACTGCTTTCTAGCACTACCCACAGGGTCTGGGTACCTGCACCAGCACAATTCTACAGCGTCACTCATTAAACGCTCTAAACACAGAAAGCCTGTGCAAACAGGTTCTTCTTTTCTCTCTGCTGTGTTGAGCTTCTGTGTTACCACAAGGAAAATTCACTTTGGTTACCAGTGGATTACATGATTGTCCAGTATTTTCTATTGTTTGTTGCAGCTTAAACTGACAACCATTCTATAGATATCACACAACCAGACTGACTGCTTTGAAAATTTGTTTGAAAACAAATCCTCCAAGCCTCGGGCAATCTGGACACCGACACCAATGGTTAAGAGAATAGAAAGAAACTTAGGAGGGAACATCTCCCTGTGCTCACTGCCAGCCCTTGAATTACTGGGAAGGCGTTCCTAGAAAAAGGGCCTCCAGTCAAGTCAGTGAATGCAAGAGCTGCCTCCAGAAAAATCAATTCTGTGTGGTAAGAGCCCAGTGCTTCTGTTCTGGAGGCCTTCCTTCTTTGAAGCCGAAAAATCAAATGAAGCTTCAAAACTTCATCTCATCTCTAAATTGTCATAAATCTTGTTTGTGCTATGAAAGGAAACAAAGTAGACTGAATGGGTAATCAACTGGCTGATGCGCTCTGGAAGTCCTGCAGCTTCTGAGTACAAGAAAAATCCCTTCCCTTGTCTCCAGAAGGTATTTGATTTTTTTTTTTTTATTGCTCGAGGTGCTCCCAGTTTTCACAAAGAGGAGAATATCACATGCTGATACTTGTGGAATCATTTTTATTCATACATGACTAGATTGGAAAATGAGCCAGCTTTATTTCAAGAGGCTAGGCAACACCATGAGGAAAAAGAAAGAAAGGATAAAACCCACACTGATTGCAAATACAATAAATGATACACAGGCGCACACACAAAAAGGAAATTGAAGAATGGAATCTGACCCTCCTTGAAATGTAAACTGTATACAGATTTACTTCTAAAAACGAACAGATGTTTCTGAGATTAGGGGGAAACTACTGTATAAAGCCTCTGTTGGGTGCCTAATATTTTAGATTCCACAACCCATGATTGCTTAAAGTCCAAGTTTCAGTTTCAGTCTTCTGGTAAACTACAAAACAGTCGAAAAGAGGCATAACTTCTTGAATCTCTCCAGTTCCTGATTTTATATTCATTTCTCAGAGTTATCAGAGATCATTTACTGGCATGAGACCCAGTAATCTGTCATCTCATTCTGTAACGTTGCATAACGTTATCATTTGCAGTCCTGGAAAGAAGACAAGACTATTTGATAAATAACACACGTTTCCTCCAGCAAAATATGCACAGTCAAATTCTTCATGGAACATCAAACACGGTTGCAGTGAATGCATGTTGCTAGACTGATGATTTGGTTTTTTTAATTTTATCTGCGGTGGATAAAGAAACTACAGAAGAAAACATGCAAGATTTTACTTTGTCACCTACTCTTTGAATGGCAACAGGCTGAAAGCCAGAGTCTTGACTCACTGGTATACTACATTTTATCCATTTTGTATATGTCCAGAGCCTTAGAGAGGCACTTCAGTGTAAATCTTATATCTGCTGCTCAGTTCTCGAGTACTCACTCCGGGCCATGAAAGTACTTGATTAATTTGGGGGTTTTTAAGGGATTTTTCCAAATAGAGCATTATTATAGTACCTTTCAACTACAATGTCTGTATGACAAGGTTTCAATTAGTAAAATACATGTTAGATTGATGTGACAAGGCACTTTGTAGATAGCAGTTGGGATGCCCGCACCTTTGTATTTATTCAAAGTGTAATGATACAGAAGGCCTTAGCCTCATGCAAGTATTTTTTGCATAATTGGAGATGTAAGAAATGTACACCCTGTCTCAAGCTGTGAAAATACTGCTTTCCAATGTATGAGAAGTAGCAGAAAACACTGGTTCTACCTTCAAAATAGCCCTTTCTTCAGAGAGCTGCAAAATTCAGTTAACCTTTCACAGTTTCCATACTTAGCATCTTTCAGAACAGGATAGAACAAAACTTACCCAGATGCATGTATATATGTAAATATACATATATGCATACATATTTATATACACATGCACACAAAAGAGGAGTCATACTATTTTGGTGAACGGGCTTGCTTTTAAAATGTTGAGGGTTTTTTTAATTATGCAAAACAAGTCAATTTGGGAGCTATCAAATGCAATTTAGAGTTTTTCATACACCTAAGATGAGTAGTACTGACTCCAAAGAATGCCTGGGAAATGTGTTTGTAATATTTATGTAACAACACTGTCCGCTGTTGTGGTGGCTAATGAAGAGATAAGCCATGAAATAAAATGCTCCATGGACTCCTGAAAACTGGGAACTCTGAGTCTATGAGGAGTCCAGAGTAGGTAAATTAGCTACTTCTCAGCTTTAAATATTTCCTTTCTGCAGTAGTTGATTTCTAAAAAGTAACTGAGGTTTGCATCATGTTTATAACACTGCTGAATGTAACTGCTATTTTTTATCTGAAGTCTCTTTGACAAGTTGGTTCTGTTATTGAAGAGCTCCGTTTCATGGTAATAGAAGCATTTACTGGTTTATATAGTTAAACAATTTCACTTCCCTACATAATTGTCTCTGAATAAGATCTTTAGCTAGAATTATTGCACTGAAGAATTATTACACTGAAGCTGAGACACCAGCTAAAAACTGGGTGGTCCTTAATATGCAGAATTAATAGAGCTACACATGTGAGCCAAAGACCACAAAAGTGTCTTCAAAACTTCAAATTACTTCAAGAAGGCTTGGATCAGGCCAGGAATTGATGGATAGAACTTGATCTCAAATTATTTTAGAGATTTATTCACCCGTCTTTTTTTTTCTTAGAACCCTTTGAAATCAGTACGTAGTTGAAAAATGGAGCCTGAAAAGGAAAATTATGAATGAAATGTGTTTGGGGTATTTAGAAATCAAAACAGTGGTTTAAAACATATGTAAGCACAAAGAGCATCTGGGCACGTCCATACTACAGGGCAGGTGTCTAATGAAAATTATAGAATTGCTAATTTACTCTGAAGCTCTTGTCTATTTATAGCCTTCAAAGTACCTCCGTTATGAAGGTGGGAAGCACCCCAGTTTGATTATCTTTTTATCTACATTACATAGGCAGTGCAAAATTATGTCATTGCTTGATTGTTCTTGTTAGACTTTTATGATGTATATAAACATGTATGGCATTATACATAAATCTAACAGGCAAAACAATCAACATTAAAGCCTTTATGTGAATTCACAAATGAATCCAAAGCAAAGGTGATGCCAACTGTCACACACTGCTAATTTCCATTCTTCATGCTGGTATTTTGCAAGTATGGGCAAAATGGGTGATGTTTGCAAACACCCAAAAGGCTCATACAGACCACCCTGCTCCCAGCAGGCTCTCTGCTGTCAGAAACCAGGAATTAACTTCATGGGGTTTCTGAAGTGTGGGACATCCCTGAGATATGGCATGTGTTGACATTCTCCAGCTGATCTAAACAACCTCCCATCACTGAGTAGCAGGATATGTTTGCTCTTTGAATTATTTAGTAGCTTGTTATGTGAATTATAAAGCAGCACTTTGCAATATTAAGTCTAATATTGTATGAACTTCAACTGATTAGGTAGGCTTTCAGGAATACCTACAGAGGTTAGGATAAAACAATACAGATTCTGGCAATTTGTGTGGAGAGCTGGAGCATCAGGCCATATGCAAAAAAAGGTGGAGAAAAGAAATTTTCTTCTCTTGACTTTTCTTTTAAAAACACTAGGCTGCTTTGTTTTTACACATAAACTAGTAAAAGAGTTTTGTCTTGAGATGTCCAAGGGAAGTGACCCTTTCATTAAACTTAAGTAGCACCAATATTTTGTGAGTTTTAGCAAGTATTTTTGCAGTGATAAGTTTATGTGAGGAAAAGAATGACAAAGTCTTGCATGTGGCAAGGACTAAGGAAGAGGAGAAAACAAAGCACATTGGATTTGCACAGGAGGAAACCATCAGGCCTAAGATTGAACCAAGCAAAGGTAATGGGTGATAAATGGCATGATGTGTAAGAAAGCATAAAAGCAAGAAGGAAAGAAACACAGAGGGGGAAGGAAATGAAGGAGCAAATCTAAGACAAGATGCAGAGAAACGTTGAAAAAAAATAAGACAAAGGAATAACACAAGGCAGGATTTTCAAAGGAATTGAGAGTAACTCATAAGGCCTCATGAAGCTCAAGCAGTTCCTGCTTATTTGTTCTTTCTTACTGCTTTGTTGGTTCTGTGCTGCCAGCCATCACTTCTAACAAAAAATGTAGGAATATTGGCTCACTATAAACATAATTAGCAGATTTAATGCTCCTGCCACTGCAGGGAAGAACAAAACCGCTGATCTTTTCTGACTGGTCATTTAGTGAAGCACAGGAATGAAATCTATCAGTCTTTCAGAAGGCAGATGAGGGGCTGGACATGTGCACTTGCAGCTCAGAAAGACAATTGTATCCTGGGCTGCCTCCAAAGCAGCAGGGGCAGCAGGGAAAGGGATCCTGCCCCTCTACTCCACCCTCATGAGACCCCATCTGGAGTGCTGCATCCAGATCTAGTGGTCCTCAGCACAGGAAGGACCTGCTGGAGTGAGTCCAGAGGAGGCTACCAAGATGATTAGAAGGATAGAGCACACCCCCTACGAGGAAAGGCTCAGAAAATAGGGATTGTTCAGCCCGGAAAAGAGAAGGCTTCAGGGTGACCTCATTGTGGCCTTCCAGTACCTGAAGGGAGTCTACAAAGAAGATGAAGAGGGACTTTTTACAGGGGCCTGGAGTTACAGGATTAGGGAGAATTAGGGTTTAGACTGAAAGAGAGTCGGTCTAGATCAGGAAGAAATTCTTTCCTATAATGCTGGTGAGGCACTGGCACAGATTGCACAGAGAAGTTGTGGATGCCCCATCTCTGGAAGTGTTCAAGGCCAGGTTGGACTGGGCTCTGAGCAGCTTGGTCTAGTGGAAAGTGTTCCTTTCCATGGCAGGGTTGTTGGAACTAAATGGTCTTTAAGTTCCCTTCTGACCCAATCATTCGATGATTCTATGATTCAGCGATTCTGTGTTTCTGTGATTCTGTGATTCTGTGAAGATGTGTAGCTCCCATTAAAAGCCACACATTTATTTATTTTAACAAATGAAGTACAATCAAGTAGCACTTTATTGGACCCTGTGATGTTCACCATTTTGAGATCATCACACAGTACATATCTGAAGATTACATGAGACTGTATGTTCCTTTGGGATTGTGGCTTCCATGTAATGAATTATTTGGTCTCAGTAAAGTCTAATGAACAGTAGTTGAGCAATAAAAATTTTCTTATATCACAAAACCAGACACTCTTCTTTGTGATTGATATTTTTTTCTGTCAGACGAAAAAGTGAAGAAATATTACAAAGGAACAAAGTTCCTCAGCATTGCTGAGGGGCCCTGTACAAATCTGTGGAAGGTGACACCCTAGCCACAACATAGGCACACACATTCCTGTGAGTTAAGAAGACAACTTTCTGTCAGACCAGTGCAAACTCTGTAAATCCTGCAAAAATATCTGTCTTCTTTACCCTGGGCCAGAAGCAACATCTTTCCTGCACCTACAACCCACTAAAGTCAACCCTTCAAACAAATTCTCCTTTTAAAGCTGGAAAAAGCCTCACATCATGCTCCATAACCAACATAAGGTAAGCAATCCAGCAGTTAGATGGTTTTTTAGTCTCATCCCAAAATATCAGAGGTTTGCATTTCCAAGTGGTGTGCCAGGCAAGGTGTTTGGGGCTGGTCCCATGGACTCCCAGGGCATGCTGGTTACAGCTGCCCCACTCCCACCAAGTAGCATCAGGACTTAAAGCTGACTCCCCAAGACTTTGCTGTTATTACTTTGTATGGCCAAACCCAGAAGGGTGGTGGGGACACGCCCTTGGCCCACATTGGAGCATTGTGGTCATGTGGGAGACCAGCCCCCAGCTCCACCCTCACCAGTGTGGCTGGAAGCTTCCCTTTGCCATGAGGAGAGGGAAGGACCTTCTTCCTGCTCTTGTTTCCTTTGCACACCAAAAGGAAAGAACGAAACTGTAAATGTCAGCATCTTATCTTTGCTCAGCAAACAGTTTACTGAATGCAGCTCGTCATGTTTGTGGAGCACATTAATCTTGTTGCCAGCAATGGGGATTGAGGCACGTTGAATCTGGGAGTGGTGGCATTATAAAGGGGAGAATAAAATAAAGCAGAATACTACAGAAATACATTAATTTATAGCACTCACTGTATTGCAAACAGCAGACTTAGAATAACATGGTGTAAATTATTGCATGCTACTCCTTTCATGTATGCATGAAATTATTTATTTTTCTCTATTCCCTGGTGTTCTGAATGCAGTTATTGACAAGTAACAAGGTATAGATTGTTATTGCCTTTTTTTGTCATAAATCCCTGTAGACATTTACTTAGCATGAATTAAATCACAATCATGTGTCATTTATTTTGCATAAAATGAGACATAAGTAGTCTTAATCATATAGCTGTAGAAAGAACAACTACACCATTGTTTCCCTTATTTGAACAATAATTCTACATTTAAACTTAAATATTATAATTAGCAGCTTTGTTTGCCTTGCTTAGAAGCTAGATAGGTAAGATTGACACCTCACTTTTGACACCAGACATTAGATTTAATAAGCATAATTTTCATTTATTTAAGTCTAGACTGATTTTTTTATCAATGTATTTATTGTAGAAAGCAGATGTACATAAAGAAAGTTGGCATATTTATGAAGAAAGCTGAAATGACTTTTATGTGTTGCTTTGTCCAACTGATAAAATACCTACCGGCATAAAATACCTATAACAAGAGCTGAAATCACACCAAACTGTAATTGACATGTGATTTTAAAAAATGCTCAAAGTAATAATATACTATCTCCTAAGTAAAGATTCTTCTGTTCACTCTTTATCCATTTCCAAGAATCTTTTTGTCATGTAAATTTGCATTGATTAGTTTTTAATTTGAGTTTCTAAAAATGTGCTCTGAATACTTAATTCGGGCAAAAGTACATCCTTTTTTTTTTTTTTTTTTGGTAATATTAATAACAATAATTGCAGCCCACAAATGGAGAGCCTTGATGGATATTTTTTTAATACACATAAACTTCAGCTGCTTCAAGGATGATGTTTAGTCTTGCTGAAAGACTTTTATTAGTTACCTGGTAAACATAAATTTCCAGGGAAAAAGGAATAAAGGTGTTTCAGTCCCAAACCTTCCCTGCTTTTTCAAGAAAACCTGCTGGTTCCTAGGCTAAAAATCACAGCGTGATGCACAAGTAGGTAAGAATTTTGTCAAAAATACAAGCCGTGAGTACGAATTCACTACAAACCTGAGGAAGGAAAGCCCTTTGCTGGCACAGAGATCCTGCTTTGCAAGAGGAAGGATCTGCACAGAGAAAGCCATTCCCTAAGAGTCAGGAGGCAAAACCCGATGGGGAGTAGCTGTTCCTCCAGCAAAAGTGAGCTTGAAGGTAAAGTGGCTTTGCTGCTGCCTGAAGTGCTTTGGCAAACCCTAGAACTGCCCCATCAATCGCAGTGAGGGGATGGCTGGGCAAAAAGTAGTTTTTCAGCTGCAAAGGAAATTACTGACAGCAGAATGTGCTTCCAAAATTAACAGTAAATCTGTAGAGAGAAACTCCATTGGACAAGAGTGGCGAGGAGCACTAAATTAAACAAAAAGCAGAAAGCTTTAAGTCCCAACATGGAGAAAAAAAGAGGTAAAATGAATTAATTCTTTAGAAAAGTATAGAAATACAGGTATTTGTACAAATTTAGGGGTTTTATCTAACAATACCTTAAAAATACAGACTTAATTTTTTTTATTTCTGTTTAAGATGTTAGAAGGCACTTCACAAAGAATACTAGTTTTTGATGTATTTTTAAAATTGAAGGTAGACAATTCATTTCACCTTTCTGGACATCCAAAATCTCATTTGTTTTTATAAAATTACATTCATAGCTGTATATTTTATTGTTCATACATTACTTTTGAAGCAAGCTTTTAATTTCTTTTCTCTTTTAAAGCAAAAGCATATCAAATATTACAGTATAGGCATAAAAACAAATCATGTTTGAAATAATCTAAAGATTAAACTTTATTTTTCTTAGCTGATTGTTTTATTTGAACAATAATATTTTCAAAAAAATTTATTCATCTGCCTGATGAAAGAAAGTACCTGATACATATTTTTATTCAAATAGTACTCCAGTGGAATATTGGCAACATTTTATGTTTCAGCCTAAGCTACAAATTCCTTCAGAACAAATCAAATGTCTTTAAAGAATATTTCTGTTTGAAAAGGAATTAAGCTTTCCTGAAAGAATTTTAAAGGTTGTGATATTCGCAGTCTGATAAAGCAGCACCTTTAATGAAATTCTAATTAGCAATTTCATGCACTTTGCTATTAGTCATATCAGATTAGTGCACATTTTCACAGCCTTCCTTTAATTAAGTGCACTTATTCCAAGTTTCAAACACTTTCGTTATAAGATGAAAACTGTGCTGAAATGTTATTTAGTAAACAGCAGACGTGTGAAAGTAAAGGTGCATATCCATGTGCTGATGGACATTTTTAAGCTGTCCACAGATGTATACAGTTCTAGCTGCTGCCAGCTGTGTTGGGGGCTTTGTTTTCTGTTATTTGCTTGTGTGCATTTTGCACGTGCCTTTAAAAAGCACAGAGAGGTGAAGTCCGGTTTTTCAAAAGGCTCTGAAGTTGTTTGGAATGTTTTAGTGGCTGACTCATGTGCAGATTTCAGATTCAGACAATAAAAACAAAATTTGTATTTAAATAAATCAGAGAGTCCAGCCTGCAGCACCGTTGTTTCTTTCCCTGGGCATCCCCTTCCATCACACCCCCTTGCACTGTTGCAGCAGAGGTCCTTGGTGTAACTCCAGCACATGGAACCCACTATTTTACCCACTGAAATCATCAGCAAAATTCCCACACACTTTAATGGGAAGAGGTTAGGCCTTATCTGTCATATAAGGATATTGCATTGCAAAGGCAAGTACTTCTAGAATACTGTACATAACATTCATCTCTCTGCAAGCTGATTAACTTATGGTCAACATTGTAAAAGGTGAGAGATTACCAACATCGCATTAATTCACGGAACACCTTGTTTTGCATGATAGGAGCAACACAGAGAGTGATTTAACATACATAATGATAAGCAAGTCTATTATGTACCAGTAGATAAAGAATATAACACATTTCTTCCCTTTTCCACAATGTGTAGCTGTGAAAACAACAACACGATAATTTTTCTGGTTTTCCCTATTTTTATATATATGAATATGAATGTTTCTCCAAAGGAGGATGTTTTATTTTGTTTTTAAATGCTGCTTCCCAAGTAGTGCTCCTCAGGTCTGTCATGTTCCAGGATTTGCATTTTATTGTATTAGGTAATTGCACATGTTTTTAAACACATTCTCTTGCTGATGTCATTCGTTTAGACTGTAAGATTTCTGACATTTTTAGGTAGTCCCCCAGGCCTCGTAGCCCTCTTAGCAGGGTCCTTTCAGTGAGGGGTGTTTGCTTTATGATTACCGACTGACATCTCAATAACTTGGAACATATTGAGCAGTGCATGTCAAGTGAGCAGCTTTTTTAAATGCATGGTCCACTTTGTCAAGTCATGTGCAAGCCATAATTTAGGCTAATAATTACCAGACATGAATGCTATGAAACATTGATGTCTACACTTTTTTCCCCTTTAAGTACTGAATATTAATACATTCAGAAAAGGTTTCCCTAAGGCCAAGATAAGCCCCCCAAAAAGCTCATATGGAAGCACTTTAAAAGTGATAAATGATTTGGAATCTACACTGTCTACTGATGTACGTCTCAGGAAAGAAAATTAGAGCTAACAGGTGTTAGATAGGGAATGGAGAAGCATTTTAATAGAATTGTCAAAATGTTTGTCCCAGATGCTGACACTAATGCATGCAACAAGAAATGTAATGCTGCACTGCCATTAAATGATGACTTGTTTAAATTTCAAGTCGATGGCAGGAAATCCTGACTTTGTCCACTACTTCTCTGTACAGGCCATCCCTCCTGTGCTTTCCTTTATGATTTGCATCAAAGTGTAATGGTTATATGGCTCACGTCTGCATGCTTTAAATAATCCATGCCTGTCAAATTTCATTTTTTCCTCTCAGATCAGAACCATCATAACCCCTTCTCCGCCAGCCTTGAAGTCGCTACAAATATATTTGTACATTTGGGGGAAAATAATTTAAATACTGTGAGTTAAGGGATAATTAATCTTTGAATTATTTTCTTACTTCAAATGTATTTACTAAGTCATACACGTGAACTTGTAATTATTATGTATTTGTGAGATATTTTCTATGTAATCACAAAGTAATTACATGGTCATATGAATCCTGTAAATTATAATGATACTGAGGGAAGGGGTACGAGGAGGGGAACTCTGCTGCCCACGTTAAAAAGCTTTTCCAGAAATCTGTGGAATTCTCCTCAGTGAGGTAGCCTGAAAAGGTAGAAAAAGCACGTCCTTCAGAGATTACTGTGTTTTCTGCCAACAAAAGGGATTCAATATCCATGTACAGTTCAGCTGAGTAAGGGGGGAGAGGGCAGTGCAGATAATGATATATTTTTTTTTGTCTCTTGTTTTAACAATAAATCATTAATTTTAAAGTTGCTGTTATTTTTCAGAGGAATCACGGCAGTTTATGGACTGCTGAAAGCTCGGCATCCATTCATGCTTCAAAGACAAAAGGGAGATTTCTCTGTCTAATCTTTGCAGAAGCCTAAATAGGATGTAGCCTGTAGTCAGACCATCTCTGGCTGCAATCTTGTCAGAGCTCAGCACACATGCATAGGCGTGTTCACACACACAGAGCATTACAGTCACACGTTAATAAAGCCATTTCTCCAGCATGGTTGAGAGCAAGTGAGCAGGCTGGGTGCTTATTGCCACTTTAAAATACTTGGGAGACAGTAAACAGATATTTGGGCAAATGAACTGATTCAAAGTGAGCACTACAGTGGGTCAGATTAGAAATGTGAGTGGAAGAGTGTTGGATATCTAGTCACAGGGGAAACCTCTCGTGCTAGAAGAGCAGAGCTGGTTCATCCATAACTGGCATCTTATCTCTCTGTAGAGCCTGTGGTTAAAAGCCAATGCCTGTTTGGAAGATTTTCCTTACAGATGAGACATAAAAACAATGGCTGTTTAAGCACTTATATACATTAATAATCCCACAGTGCTTTCTGAAATACTAACCCAGGCACCACAACAATATTCTTCTTATTCATAACCCTCATACAATTTAAATTGAATCTGGTGTAATGTTATTTTTGACTTCCTGACCCAAATTTGTGTGTGTGTAGCTCTGGCTGTTAAGCAGATGATTGCTCCAGTCCAACAGTTGATCCATCTCTCTGGTGCCTTGGAAGAGATTTCTTAGCCTGTGTTTCAGTGAGCCTCTTCTGGAAAATGTGCCATATGTAAAACCATTGGCTGAACACGACACAGCATCCACAGGGCCATTTTTGCAGCACACACACATCCTTAGTTTCCTATGGCTGCGTCATTGCCAGAGCCTGCAGATGGAGAAAGGCTCTCAAATCCCTCTGTTGGTAAAAAGACGGAAGTGCTCCAGAGTATTTTCTGTCTACACGCAGCAACCTTACACAGTGTCCAGCATATGTGCAATAGCAAAGTGCATTGCTCTGAGCGCCAGAGCCAGCAAATACACTTTCATTTCACAAACGAACGCTTGAGACCTGAAGGGACAGACATTCTCTTGGTTCCCTTCCTGACCTGGGAGAGATCCAGTGACAGGGACTGTCACTTGCTGGAGTTGTACCACAGCAGAGGGGAGTCTCCTTGGAGCCTGCCTGCTCTGCAAATTATCAGAGCCAAAGTAGATACTGAAAATTTGAGGTGAAACAAAACTGATGGCTGGGAAAACATCACCCTGGACTCACTGGAGTGGCAGGTGTGGTTCAGTGTTCAGGATGTTGTGGTGGGGGGGATTCCTGTTGTGGCTGCACTACTGCAACTGGGAATAAGACACTGGAAGGTAAAGTTACTGTAAGAGCAGATTATCTGACCTGCTTTCTGCACCTCTTCCTACTGCAGTGCCCCCTGAGCGTGGCATGGCCTTTCCCTGCTTGTGGATAATCTTGTGTTCTCGAAAACACTGAGGATAGAGATTCAGTGCATCCAGATTTTGGGCTAAAGGCTGGAGCAAATACAGTGACTAGTCAAGTAAACCTTGTGCCACACTTGACCAAACCCTCCTTGCTCTCAGCAACTACCTGGGAGAGGGCTGCGCGTACAACTAACAAGTTGCTAACACGCCACTTACCAGCTCTGCACTCGCCCCTGTGATGTGCTGCAGGGCTGAACAGAACAGAAGGAATGCGTGACCCGCTCTGTGCATCTGCTAGGGCATGAAAGAGGTGTCTGTCATTTCCTCATCAGCACTGCTCATCCCCACTTCAGGGGGAGTTCTGATACTTCTGGCTTGAAGAATCTTGTCATCATTCCTTCAGAAAGTAGCATGGTCCTCCCCAGCCTGTGGTCCCAAGCAGTTATGGGAGTCTGCTTGTTGTCACATGATTGTGTGAAATGAAATGAGCTCCAACTTTCATTTATGAGTTTTTACAAGCAATGATATGGTGAAAGATTGCTTGAAAACTGTGCCCACAAACTTATGTTTCTGACTGTCCTAACAAGCAACCATAAGATGTTTTTAGTTGCACACAGTTTGCAATACAATGCTGGGTTTGTACATTTTATTTCAATATCATTATTGAGGAGTGGCTGCTACCATTTTAGAAACTTTTTTGTGCAATATTTGCAGCCAATTATTTTTTCTATTATATTTTTCCTTCTTTATCACAAAGGTGTAAGTCTTCATACAATAAATGTAGAAATGAGCCTAGACAGAGCCATATTTTGGATTCCTCAAGCCCACTGATGTGAAGTTTCATAGTTGACTCATTGTGAGAGAAATCTGATGTCTGTATTCTCTCCTCAAAATTGTCCTGGGTTTTTGTTCAGCCCAGCTTTGGAAAAAGCAGGGTGGGGGGCATATAACTACTGCTTGAAGCAACTGCAGGATGCACTAGACTGCAATGTTTAAAGATGAAGAAATTTATATAAAACTAGTCATGAATAAATAAGTGAAGGCTTAGAATTGGAAAGTACCTTGCTCTAAAAGGATCAAGGATCTGTACCAGTCCTCAAATTACTGGTTGCAAAGAAAGGCAATCACTTTCAACACTGAGCTCTAGTGCACTGGGAGGCAAAGAAGCACTTGACCCCCAGTACACAGGATGTGTTTTCTTGTAGGGAGTGATTTACAAAGGCTGTATATAAGCAAACAGCAGAAAAATCTGTTTTATGAGTACCCTGATGTCCTGTGTGACCAGGACTAGAGGCAGACATCTAAGTTTGCAGGCTCTCCCCTGAGCTGGCGTGGAGAACATGCTGTGATTTATTTTCCCATTCTTGCAGCAAGGCAGGATCAGCCTCCCAACTGTTTCTAGTAGAGAGAATGATTGGATGATGGTGAGAAATTGTTGTGTCTCTGAAAGAAGAGTCTGACTGAGACTGGGGAGGATAATCATGCTGGAGAACCCCAAGATTATACTCCTGAAGAAGCAGAGGAAGCCTTGTTTTCATTTCTGCTCCAGAAGCAATTCAAAACATTGGAAATTTTCCACAAACATAAAGGCAGAGGAAGGAATTTGTACATAGAGTGTAAAAGACTCAAACATTTTGGTCAGTTCATCACACTTAGAGTTTTGCCTTTTTAATTTCAACGCATTGTATACAACAGTTGAATAAAATGGCTTTAGGAAATCAAAATACTTCTGACCCCAAAAGATTTCCAATCTGATATTTCACTGTGGCTGTGTAAATAACCTGTAAAACTTTCACATTTGCAGGGAAGAGCCTGCTGTGATAAAAAATGTTACCTCAGACCTTCTCCCCCCTTATCATGCTCAAACAGGAGGGTATTTCTACACAGGGTTGTCCTTTTCTCTGAGTGTTCCTGTAGGTGATATTGGCTGGACCCTGATTACACCTTGCACCTCTCTGTAACAAGTTGTTTGATTCTGTTTCAAATTGTACTGAGCACCATGCCAAATTTCCCTGATGAATTAAAACCCCCCAAGGACATGGAAAGACGACTTCCATATGCATTACCCATCCACTGAACCTCATCATCCAGGTGAAAAATCCACATCTTGCCATAATTAACCCTATAGCTCTGACCTTTGGACTAAAGTTTATAGGGAGAGTCATCAGCTGGACTAAGAGCAGGAGGTACAGTATCAGGACTAAGCTCCACTGCCTCCAGTGGGAGTAGGGAACACACAGACCTGCTCCATTTAGTTGATCAACCCACCAGTCATACCCCTAGAGCTTGTCACAGGGAGCTTGCCTCTCTGTTAGCAGGCACCAGTGGTGTGAGTTCCAGTTTCATGAGTGCTTTTACCACTGACAATAACCTTCGTAGTGAATTTCTAGTTAACTAGAGCCCATCAATACACCAAACCTTATAGCTGTTGATGGGGTCAACTGGGAACATTTCTGAGGGTCTGCCCCTCCCTGTAAACTGATGAGATGTGGGGAGTTTATGCACAGAGAAAACTAAACTGTTGGATGAGTGAAAGAAAAGGTGATTAAGTGTGGTGAGACATCCTTCTACAGGCAGGCAGATCATCAGGGGAAACTCGGTGACCTCGGAGGCCATGAGAATATATCAGAAGTGTCTCCGCTTGTGTAGGAGAAGACACGGACCTGGGCCGACCTTCAGCTGATGCAGAAGGAGCTCTGGCAGTTTGTGTTGGCTGAGGAAAACTCCTCTCATCCCCCTCGTGCAGCAGCAGTGCTGCTCCCTACGTGGAGCTAAATAATCTTTCTCACAGCAACTCTCCTTTCTGCCAGTATTGAAGCCTGCCCTGACCCCGAGATCGCTCCTGCACCAGCAGCATAACCTCCCTCCTCTCGGCCAAGGAACGTGCACATGAGCCTCACATAAAAGAACTATTTCACCCAGACAATATTTCTTGCTTAAAGCAGTCGTTCTCCCCACAGCATTGCCACTTACCCAGTATGCGAATGCTTTTCATTAAACACAAGTAACATATTTTCAATCGACTTGAGCCTACGCTCATTCTGCCATTCATCATTATGCATACCTAATATATTTTGAAAACCCCCAGTTCTCCTGCTTTCTGCATTCTGAGGCATTTCTGAAATCAAATAAAAATATTACACCCCTGTTTACTTTTAAACACCTTATTTTTTTCAAAGCAAATGCATTCTGTGTTTTAAGTAAGATACCACCATGTATTTATGGGAGTTTAATAAGTTCTTCCATTAATAACATAGACAAACTAATTTACCAGAACGTGTCTGTTTTAAACTTTGGGAACAAAGAGTGGGAGTATGAAAATCAATCTTTCCTTTGTACTTGAGCCACTGACCCATTAAAGCTTTGAAGATCATTTCTTTAAGAAATTGTGAGGAGTTATTTAACTACAAACAGCAGCTACCTTTCCATTCCAGCTGCGTAATCAACCGTAATAAATTAGAGGAGAAAAAATAAAGGTTCACTCCAATTTTTTTTTTATAACTAAAAATTCTTAATAGTAGTTTGACAAATCGGCCCAGAGCAGAAAGAAAACAGCATTTCTCCTGAGACTGCTATTTAGCACAAGTTAAAACATTGCTTAAGAGGTGGGGTTTTTTTAATTAATTATGGTTCAAAAATGTTCTTAGTTGCCCAGGCTTAATAATTTCACTCAAATTAATTGTAAAAGTTACCTATCACTAGAAAAAATTGGCAAACCTGTGAACGGCGACATTAATAATGGCTGCATGTATGAAAATGTAGAGGAAATTTTTTTTTGCTTGAAAAATGAACTCCTGATGATATTACTTATTGTTAGATATCATTAATGACTATTTCACAGTTTAATGCTGATAATATGCTCGGTTATGTAAGAGTGGAAATTTAGAATAATCTTCATCTTAAACTGCTTAAGCAATCTACATGCTAAACAGTTATAATGATGTTCTAGTTATCAGAAACTCAAATGAAAAGAATCTGTATGGAACATCACTAAAACCTGTTTGTAAAAGGCAGAAAAATGCTAGCCTTTTAAAAAAATCCAGCATATGGATAATGTAAATATGACTTGTAAAAATATTTCTATTGATTTAATGTTGATGGGATCTACTTATGACAAACACACAACTATTTTGAAAGGCTTCAGATCACCTAAAATATCCTTGGTATCTTGCTGGAAGAGTATGGTCCTCAGTGCCAGAGTATAGGATGGTAACCCTGCAACATTTCCCAATTCCAAGACTGGAAAACGACATGAAAGGGGTAAAACTCAGATTTATTTTTTTCCCCTTGCTTTTCTAAAGTGTTCTTGCTGAATCTCCCAGGCTTTTTACCCATTTTAAAAAAGGATGTCAGAAGTTCCTTACCCTGCCCACTCAAGATGTGTGAGAAGACTTTTTTAGAAAAAGAGAGCTTAATAAACTGTTTACCATTTTATAATATAAAATATACTACAATTCACATTTTCAGAGAGGTTTTTCTGCAAAACATAATGCAGTTTATACCACGGTGCTAGATAAAGTCACTGCCCACAGTGCTTATCCATCTGCACAAGATTTGGGGCAGCTCTAAGCAAACATGAAGTCATTTGCTGTCTTCTTTTGCTCTCAAAATGCCCAAACATTAAGATTCAGTTAATGTATTGAGTAATATTTTGCACTTATGTACTTTAGTAAATTTTATTTCAATTAGAATTACACTTGATTTATATTTTTATACACAAATGTGTGCGAGCACACACACATACACACACATACACACACACACACACACATATATATATATATACACATTTTCAGGACATTTGTATTTGCTCATCAAACAGATCTGTTTATTAGCCTGAGAGCTACTTAGTCCAGCTACATCAGTTTGCAAGTCTTTAGAGGGTTATTCTTTGTAGAAGTATCCAAAAAGGCATATCCTGTGTAGGTGTTAACACTTAACATGGATCAAGGTCCAAGTTCCAAGGTCCAGTTCCTCAGGGATATTTAGAGAAGTATATTTTATTGATTGGAGGATTAAGTTGCTTTGAGGGTCCGATCTGAAATCCTCAGCTTCGCAGGCTTCAGAGAAATTATGCCATTTATGACTGCTGTGGGTCAAGTTCTTGCCTCCAGGGCGAGCTTTGACCAGCTCAGTGTCCCCTTTCTAGGTTCCTCTAAAACTGCCCCAATTATGCAAACCTTTTCATTAAGGCTAACCACACCTTGAATTCTCATGAGAACAGCTTTTCACAAAACATTTCACTGATTTATCTCATCTCCTTGAATCTTATTAATTATTAATTCTTTGCTGCTTTTGGCTAAATGAGCCTCTTGAACTCGGTAAAATGGACTGGACACATAATATTCAGACAACAGGTTGCCAGTGAACTCTTCACTTTCCACTGTCTGCTAACCATTATTCATGATATATACATTAGTCATCCTGGAGCATGTGTCCATCCTGCCAAAAGTAAGCACCATCTTTAGCCCGAGTTCAGTGGAATTCAATGGAATTCAACTTGGAAGTGAGGAAAGCCACTGCAGACCAAATAACTTCGCAGAGTATCAGTTCTGAAAAATGTACACACCACCAGAGCCCCAAAATGTCTGTTGATGACCAGTGTGTTCAATGCAGGTAATACCAGGGGCCAGCAGAAAGATCCTACGCAAGCAGCAGTGTCTGACCACTGTGCTACAGCTTCTGCTTCCTGACCAAACCCCCAGATGGCCAGTCAATAACATGTTCAAGCACATGCTTGGGTCCTTCTCACCGCAAAGAGCATATCTGTGGGCTGACAACAGATAACAACAGACAAAGAGAAATCCAATTTCAGTATTTTGACAACATTGTAATTCCTTATAGTTAATGAAAATTTGAGATTCCCAGTGTTGTCAAAAACAAGAGTCCTGATTATTCAGCCTTTAGACATAGCTTATTTTAGTTCACTTTTTCTCAAAAATGTGCACAAATCTATATTTTTATTACCTGTTTTGTTCTGATTTCCCACAAAACAGGAAAGGTGAGAGGGGGATCCCCCATGGAGAAATTCTAGTATAGCACGATGCTGAAAATGGGGAAAAGTTCATTAATTGAAATTCACAACTTCAAAATTACACCTGCAATATTTCTTCCCTCTATTAGTACCAGAGATAAGAAAGTGCCAAAAAAGCATAAAATACGGTGGGTAGGAGTTTCAACAGCACCTAAGTCCCTCAAGAGCTCATGACCCCTGGACATACAAACTTGAATCCCTAAGATGCTTCTGAATAAAAGGCCATGTTAGAAATACCTTTGTTCTCCTTGTTTCCATTACAGGTAAATTAATCACATGCTAAAAAAAATTACCTTCAGAGTTCCTTTTTTTTTCAAATCAGTGTAATTTCTCTTAAAGTACCCTTCTGATTTAGCTGGAATGCGGTTCATAACATCATTACATCAACACGTTTTTGTGTCAATTCATAATGTACTATGAGGTGTGCCCTAGCAACTCTGTCGACATATTCCTCACCAATGGAGATCACGAAATACAGAAGGCAATAGTGTTAAAAAACAAGCTTTTAGATCCATTTTACTTTGTTGCAACACTGCTTTGCAGATACTGAATTAGAGCCCATTTAAACCATTCAAGCATATAATCAAATTTCAGTAATGAGTTATTAATTAAGCAGGGGCATCCAATTCTGTGCTAACTGCCTCATAAACAATCGACAGGAGATTTGTGAATTTTGACTTCCTGACACTATTAAACAAATCAATATTAGGTTTCAGACACAGCAATTCAGACAGTTTTCCCTGTTATTTGGCAATCGTCTGCCTGGAATACTAATGAAAGAATTAAGAGCTGTAGATTTTGCATGTGTTCCATCAAAAAGATCCTTATCTGTGGGGAATTGGGGCCTGATTTGCATGGCAGAAGACTTTGCTTTTGTAGGTACAATTTTTCTCAATATGTCACTCATTAGTATTTATAAACTACAGAGCAGTGAAGCCTTCAGCCCCTATTCATAATGAACAGTCATATCCCTGCTGGAAATACAACAGAACAAAGCTGCTTATTTATTTATTTAGTGGTCCTTTTCCCTTTGTATCTAACCTAACCTGCAGAAAACTTGCATCTAAGAAGATATCTGAGAAACTTGCATTTCATCTGTTTTTTTTGTAAAGAAATGTATATAGGTGTGTTCATGTATTTATATACATGCATGCATATGCACAATTACTTCATCAGCAATTAGCTTTATAAGCAACACATTTGTTGTCATGCAGCAATTCAGTGCCTAAAAATCACTTTCAACGTCTTTTAATAATCTGTCATAGATTTATTTTTATTTTCACTCTCCTCTCAAAATTAATTCAGGCCCCTGTTCAGCCAAGCTCTGAAGCTAAGCAGGGGCTTCAGTGTTTTGCTGAATTGGAGATTAGTGCTGTGAAAAGTGCTGGGTTAACAGTACTGCAGGATGAAGTCCAGAGAGTGAGTACAATAGTCATGCCTCCTCCTCCAGCCGCCCTTTGCTGCTGTAACCGAGTTGAACTTCACCTAGGGATAAGTGAGTGTTTAGTTTTCATAATCACATGGTCTTTGGCCCCTTAATGAAGAAGACAGCAGGGGCTACCAGCACCTGTTGAGGTAATGGCTTTTGTAAGGAGGATTATCTGGCTCCTGAGAACTGGGCTGAGATGGCACGTGTCCGGTTCTCGGGGTGCTCAAAATATGCTTATTCCAGGGCTTTGGATGACTTTACTAGAAATTTCCGCCTGCTTTCTCCAGAATCAGCTGAAGAAAAAGTATGATCAAACCCCATGACCTAAAATTTCTCTTCCATTTTTATCTGTGTGTGAATATTCTGCAAAAAATTGTTGTTTAGAGACTCTATAGGAGGCTGATTTCTCACATCAGTTTGCTATTTCCCAGGCTGTAAATACATATTTCCTTCATTTTAGTATCTCCATCTCAGTCCTAGATCCAAGAAAAATGCAGAAAGTTATACTAGATTTAAGATCAAGTGCATATTTCTTTTACATACACCTCAGTCTCTAACACAAAAACAGTCCCTTGCCAACAGAAACACTGAATCTTGTTTGGTTAGCAAAATTTGTGCTGTATTTACATAAACAAGTACCCAACAATTTAAAGGATAAAAGCCTCACTAGCACAGAAATCAGTGTGAAAATAGGTCAGAGACCAAGTCTTTGGAAAACAACATTGGCGGGTAATGATAAAAGTACTGTAGGATGATCAGTTCCAAAGTGGGTCAGGATTCTGTCTGCAAGAAAAAGTCTCTGGCATTATTTCTCCTGTACAGTACTAATGTGCAAGCTTTACCCCAGGACCCCCTTCTTCTACAGGCAGAGGAAAAAGGGTTTTCTATGCCCCAAATAGCTCCTTGTCAAATGTACAAATAAATTATAATGGATGCACATAGCCAGGAATTGTCAGAGGACAACACAAGGAAATTAATCTGCCTCCTAAATGGCAGGAGGAATGTGGGACTGAATGCATCTTAGGTCTGAGTTTTGTTTTATTTAGCTTTTCTACCAGCCTCTCTCTCCCATTATTTCCTTTTCTCTTGGATCTTAAGACATCTAACTCATTAAAAATCTTCTTTTTAATTATCTGCCAGGAAAAAAAAATTAGCATAATTAAAGACATTGAAATTTAGATTAACAACCAACCTAATACATGGCACTACTTCCAAGAAGAGAACATTGATTTCAAATCATCATAGACCACTCAAAGATTTCATTTGGGTTTCTGTCTAGATTTCTGTTCAATATAACACTCAGGACATATTTTGGTTGAACATATCACTTGATCTGTTCAGATCTGTCTTGTTGGGGTTTTTTCATAGAATCACAGAATCACAGAATAATTTGGGTCAGAAGGGACCTTAAAGATAATCCAAACCCTCTTGCCTTGGGCAGGGACACCTTCCACTACACCGAGTTGCTCCAAGCCCCATCCAGAGTGGTGTTGCACAATTCCAGATTTGGGGCATCAAGAGCTTCTAGGGGCAATCTGTGCCAATATTTTTGTTGTGTTCAGCCCCTGTTAAAAACACTTATTGAAACACTGTTCCCTGTCCTGGAATCCATTTTTATAAGGACAACTTCAGTATGAAAACTAAGCAGGTCTGAAGCTTTTGGAACTGGTGGGTGTAACGTTCCCTCAAATATTAACCTTCAAATCAATGAAATTAAACCAGTTTCCAACATCGCTTTGAAAGTAGGTTCAGGCATGACAGTTTTCCTTTCTTGGTGTTTAGACTTTGGGGGACAGCAGGATTGTTTGGTTTTGTTGGTTTTGTTACTCCTTTATGGGCATGAGAAAGAACCCAAGCAGGTGAAGCTCCACAGTTCATCTCATACATGATGAGAGACCTTCTCGTGCTTGGACTCTTGCTGCAGTGGCCAGTGGTGAGTGAGCCTGAGTACCACCACAGATGTTCCTGGTGGATCCCCACGAATTTAAAAAGCAGCAGGATCCTGCCCAAAGCCTGCAAGACTAGGGTCTCACTTACCTGATGTGAATCCCAGTGCAACTGGTAGGTGACTGCATTTCAAAGGCTCCCCATATCATCAGTGCCAGAATGACTTCTCCAGATGTAGGCAGTCTGAATACCTCAAAATGTTATTGAACATATAAAATAAATAAACATGGCATAAACAAGGTAGGAAAACATGTTTCTTTATCTCACTTAAAAAAACAAAGATATATTCCTTATTTGCCTTAGACACACACACACACACACAAAGAAAAAGCTATTTCATGAAGTCGGTGTGTTCCCTTCTTGCCTCTTTTTCAATGATCCCTTGGAATTTTGAAGTCTCTCATCAATTCAAGCTCACCTGCCAGCAGTGTAGTAGAAGTGTCTTAGAAAGGATGTCCTGCTAGCTGAGGGATCCAGAGGATACAGCTTCTACAGGCCAGGATCCTGACCAGTCTGAGCACCAGGGCTATGTTTAGGGGAGGGATGCGCTGGTAGAGCTCCCCTCTAGCAGGAAATATCATTAAAAAATATGGAACAAGCACTGCCAGAACTGGCTGGGGGTTCTTGTGCTGAAATTGCATACAGTAAAATAGGTGTGTTTTTTCTTTTGAAACATGCTTCTGCCAGTGGCAGTGTGATAAATGTCCTGAAAATCCAGTGAGTCTGTACATGCAGAGCTGGCCAGGTATTTTGTGTATATCTGATCTGCCCCTGTTCAACAAGGTCTGGCATTTCTAGTTGTCCAGAACCCCTCAATGAATACAATTCCTTAAGCAGCAAAGTCAAAAGCCCCACACCAGGGAAAGCTGCAGCAGGTGTACATTCCCCACAGATGCTCCATGATCCACAGGGCTGAGCTCAACTCACAGTCACAAATCTTAGAGAAAACCAGGTTTCATCAGCTCTGCCTCTCACAGAGCAGTTTTGCTTTTAAGGTGAGAATATCCCTTCAGTGTGGAAAAAATATAAAGCTTGAATAAATTAAAAACGGGAGCTATGTTACACGTTACTGTCATTTAATTAACATCTCATAATGTGTTGCTTAAGGAATCAAGGCTCCATCAGGATAAAGCCTATAAGCATTTTTCCTGTTTAATCAAAAATGTAGATCACATCACATTTTATTTCTTAAAAAATTACACACTTATTGAAAAAGCTATGATTAAATTTTATATTATGAGCCATTTCTTTGAATTAATTCTCCTAAAAAAATCAGTGTCAAAGAGGAACATTAGTGTATAAAATTTGGAAAACTGGAAGGATAGATGTATGGGTTCATTTGGCTTTCTTGAATTTCATTCATTGTACAGTGATAATGACTTGACAGCATTTATCCCTAGAACACTTTATATGAGTATATTTTGACAATGTAGCTCGAGCTGACCACCTCTTCTTAGACAGCCTGACAATTCCTACTGAAAGAAACTATTTTTTATATTTGTTATATTTTTGGGGGTTTTAACTATGGTGAATTTGAATTATTTGTACTGAAACTGTGTGTGCTATGTATTTGCTTCTAGTTAATAACCTATTTATTTCAGTCATCACCATTCAGATAAGAGGGAGGGCAAGGATGCTCTCATATGTTTTGGAGCACAGCCTGAAATTCAGATAAAGTGAGGAGAAGTAAACACATCATCTTTTACTGTCCTTGAGAGGATACCAGACCACAGGGCTCTCCTGTATGCTTCACTATTGAGTGTTTGGCCCAGGCACATTGAAATTGGAGATATAACATTCAGAGCCACAAAGAAAAGGGGAATTACAAGGTGCAGACTCAGGGTCAGAGATTTTGTAAAAGCTGAAAGATGAAAGGACAGTCATTAAAACAAAGGTGACTGAGGAAGAAACGTGGATTTGACAATTTCTGGATTTTTTTTTTTCTTTTAACCTTAATAAATGCAACGTCTGAGAATCAAGAAGCTGTGTTGGAATATGAAGTAAATGTAAGCATTCTAATGTTGAGAAATGTCACAATCAAAGTTGCCTGGGAGGTGTATGTTAAGTGCATAGACAGAACAATACAATCTTTAACTAAGTGATTATTTTTCCCCAAGAGCTCTGCCTTACTCAGAAGCCTGCTAAGAGGGCTAACTGGGACTGTTTACTGAAGAGAGGAGGAGTGTGCCTGCACAACGAACGAGGTAGGAAGATGGTTTTAGATTTACAAAATTGAGGTACCCAGGAAAGTGGCATGGTCTCCTCGTTCTCCTCCACAGCAGCCCTGTAGGACACTAGACAACTGACTTGTAGTTGTTCGAGTTGGTCACTGTTTATGGTTCCTCATTTTCTGGGTGTCCAACAGGGAACAAAGCCCAGTCTTCATAACTCTAGAGCACACTTACTTGGTGCTGGGACAAAGAGGACCACCAAACATGCCATGTAATTCTGGTGCCTTCTGAAATTTCAGACCTTTTCTTCTAGTAACACAAATTAGTGGACTTTTGCAACTCAGTTCACGTTTCCTCTCAAGTAGCACTCTGCAAATAATTTTATTGATGTTTGTGAAGCAATTACTAACCAGAGCAAACATGAAAGCCACGGACTCACCTCCAAAGACATTCATCAGTCACTTCTCAGAGGATAATTTGAATGAGTACAGTACATTAGGTATGGAACCCATGATCAATAAGAGAAATATAGTACTTGATAGGTGCCCTGAATAAGGCCAGAGGCTTGTGGAAAAAAAAAAATAGTGTGTGATTGTGTAATTACAGGCTGTACCACCATAGGGATGCACAAAGGGCTGACTACACTTCAGAGCACTTGATTACAACCCTACTGCCACCCTTTCACGTGTAGGGAGAGTTGGTATGTAATCTCAAAAGAGGTAAGAAATGCCCTTCCAGACTGAAAGAGCTTGAAGGATCAGAATATGAACCAGTGCTGCTGCAGTTCCTGTTTTCTGATGTTGTCTTTTCCCTGTATCAGCAGTAAAACTGAGTGCCACACATCTGGGTGAGCAGCTTTTATTAGTCTCTTCACTGAAAGGAAAGGACAAGTTGGCCTGAAACATAATTAGAGGGACATGCTGGTCATTTTCTAAGGGTTTAATTAGGTTATATCAATCTGAATGTGCATGAAGTTGTGAATGACCTTATTAGAGCCCAAAATATGATGAAACTACATTAAACTTTTGCTCTCTACCTGGCCAGACAGTACTGAACAACATGAATTATCTCACAATTTCTCTCCATATATATACTGTTGATTACAGATGTATAATATATAATAGAAACAATAAATAAGAAATAAGAAAATAAAGAATAAATAAGAAAAGGCCTCCAGTCTAAAAAAAATCCTATCTTTGCTTTAGGTGTTTTATTTTAATAAAATAAATTAGCTAGCTAAACATGGCTTGCTTTTGACTGTCATGTAAGCTTTTCTTGAAACTCTGTTCAGGCAGAAACACAAGGCTTGACACTTAAATAATAAGGAAACAGCAATTCTTATGAGTAGAAAATAATCAATCTTCTCAATGTTAACACTTCCTCTCAAGGCTCACTGGCATTCCCTCTGGACCATGTGGAGCATCTGAGGCATACAAGAAAGGTATGGTAGGTAGGAATTGTGCCTGGAGCTAAATGAGAACAGGTATCTCTCTTGTGAGCTTTCTCAGAAACAGACTGTAAGTGACCTGGTGGCTCCACTGGTCCTTGCCTGAACTCTGGTGCTGGAGAGTCTCTTCCAAAAAGCTGCCTGGGACTTACACTTGCAGATCTTGGCAGGTCCTTCACATCTATCCATGCCTCTGGCCAATGTTTGTGGTGTAGGAATATTGATGTTTGCCCATCTGGGGCTAATCTTGTGCAGATGTGTTCAGGCATGTCTGAAAGGGACTCAGTCATTCTGACTTTAAAAAAAAGATACCAAACAGGCATTTTCCTGGCAGGTATTTTTGTTTTCTCTGATGCATGCAACGACACCGATATGATTGCCATTTTGTGAATACAATGAAGCAAGTCCACCTTTCCATATTTCATCATAGTTGTTTTACTCCAGAGGGAGCTCTTCAGTTGCTTCCACCTTGGTGTCTTTGGTAGAACACCTTGGAGTGCAACTGCTGGCCAATATTCTCGTGATTCCAGGCAACACCTGCCTGTGGTGTTCACCATGCAGTGCTGGAGACATTCTGCTGAGCAGGGCCAGCAGGCCTCTCTACAGGTTCAGCAGAGCTCCAGAAACTCAGCAGTATCACTGCTGGTCTGAGGCTAAACACAAAAAATTCTGAACCCAAATGTCAGAGGCCAGAGAAATTTAAATAAAATATACTTACAGTATGACTTACTGCAAAGGTGCCAAAATTCATTATGGGTAAATACCTGGCTAAATAGATTCAGTCAAATGAGGAAAAAGGATGGAAAATTTTCCATGAATTGCCCTAGCCTGCACAATGTCTACGCTGTTATGTGGTTTATATTTGTTTTTAAGCACCCATGAACTGAGGTCTAGGAAGAAAAGCAGGAATGAGAATCTTGTATTCTGTGGGGCTAAGGAAAAAAAAGTTTATAAACAATAGTAATGGTTATGTGCAAGGCATGTACACTTGGAAACCTTACAAATGTTTCTTTTCATAATTACTGACCACATATCACAGCCTAGTGGTCCCAGTGACTGTAGTTTTAGTTTAGAATTTAGTGCCTATATCTGGTGAAGGAAATTAATTGATTTGGTGATCACATCTGACAGAGGGATAAAAGTCTCTTAATACCTTTCCAGCTTTTTATCCTTTTGATATCATATCTCATTTTCAGCATGAATGGAAAACTCCATTGATTTAAAAAAAATTGTGCGTTAATTTACAGCAGATGAAGCTCAGATCATCAGATACCCACATTTTCAGCAATCATTAAATTTGTATAGTTGGTGGCTGCTTTTATAGACATTGGCAGGCTCAGCATATAAACACATGGAGAGTGCAGATTTTTCAGTGCTTAGCCATTATTTTAATTCTAAACCGTGGGCTTGGCTGCCTGCACAGATAGGGACAGCATTCAGGTGGAGTGGGACATAAACTTCATATTTATGCTTCCATCTGCACAAGTTCACTCACATGCATCTTAGCAGAAGCAATATGGAGCCAAACCCTATGCACTGTAAGAGTAACATTACGCAGCTTTTGGAAAGATGCTCCATTTCAGTGCTGCTCCCTATAAAAGAGCAGTTGTTACTTTTCAGCATGTAATACCCAATTTAGTAGCAACTTGGATATACCCGTGGGCACTCAGAGCTATTTTGGACAGCTTGGGACCATAATGGTCTCTACTTAATTATTCAAAACTAAGGGAATGTCAAATACAAAGCAAGACGAGCTACCTCATCTCAAGCAAGATATGGACATGTAGGATAACACCTAAAAGCAACTTACTGTTGTTCTAACAGTGACAAACTTTCTCCTCTGTTAATTAGAGATCTGTTTGTTCAAGGCCAGGTTGGATGGGGCTTTGAGCAACCTGGTCTAGTGGAAGGTGTCTCAGCTCATAAAATGTCTTTGAAAGCCAAGACAGAGAGAGATTCTAGAAACAGGCAGATGTCTCAAGAGGATAGACTTAAAATGTAAGCTGCTCTATATCTCCCAATAACTGATTCTTTAGTGCAAGCCTCAGACTTCAGTTACAGATTTATGCTTCTTATAACATTATTACATATAATATGACAATGCAAATGTGAGCAAAGTTTTGCAGGCGACTAGAGATAAATTCCTTAGGGGGGGAGTGGCTTAAATATAAGCAACAATCAACAAAAACTCAACCTTTCTATAATTAATGATAGTTTTTTAAATTAATACCTCATTTGCAAAAAGAATGGTGGTAAACAACTCTAGCTTTGAATTTTATTGATAGCATTCTCCTTGGCTGATAAACAAATGTCTCATACTGGAGGAGTGCGCACGTGCATTAAAATGTTTGGAATATTCTGGCTTACCCAGCTCTGACACAGCATTTGACTCGCTAGGAATGTTATGCTTTGCATGAGAAAGGCACATCTTTTGTGGAGCTTCAGATATTGCCTTGTTTTAACAACATTTGCAGAAACAAATCGTGATAACGATCATGCCTTATTGTGCATGAATAACTGCACTTTTCACGCTTTCATGGGAGTCTGGGAAGGGAAGAGGACGATCATAGCTGAATGAGAGAGACATCCACCCATGTGTTCTGCAGGAATAATGAGCATCAGCAACATGGCTTATGTGCTCACAGCAGAACCCAAGTAAAACAGAGACAACAACATCCAAAACTGTGATTTGATTAGAAAGATGACTTTTCCAGTGCCTGCCTAATCCTGGAGGTACCTGAACACCGGAGTTGCTTCACAGTTGAACTCAGCCCTCACACATTCTTTGGGTTGTACCCCAGTGCATGCCCAGAATGGTCCTACAGCACCTATAGCCTATGGTGGACTCAGATATGGCTGCAAAAAAGGTTTTGGTCCCTGGCATTTACAGTGGCTGCCCGCTGCCTCCTCCAACTAGATTTTTGTACAATAGCTGGTGGTTAGGGAAGAAGGACAGGGGGGAACTCCTAGAACCTGCCCTCAGGATTTTGTATAGGTCATGTTCATTAAGACCTTATTATAAACCACAGATGCTGAGGGCAGTACCAAAGTGTACTGAGTACACTTTGAGATGTGTCCTCAGCACTAACCCTACCAATCATGCTCTCTCTGTTTCATTCCCATGTACAAATATGTGCAAAAAGATCCACAGAAATCACTTTTGCACATCTTACTGCACAGTTCTGCCCTGGCAGCTTCATCTCAGCCTATAGCTGGACAGAGAGGGCACTTTTATTGCTGGATAGATACCAAGTCACACATCTGAGGAGACCATATTGAACTGCCCTTATTGGTGCAGCCATTACACAACCTCTGGTTACACTGCTCTGAAAAAAAAAATAAAGGTCCTTTTCACTTCCAATAAATTCTACTTGAGAATTGAGACTTACTAGACTATGAGAGTATAGCTGATGTTATGCCTCAAGGTGTGAATATAGGAGGAGATTATCAAGGGTAGAGGGAAGTTAGCCTCCCAAAGCATTTAACTATGATATGAGGGCTAGCTTCTAACATGCCTTGGAATAGCATCCTCTTTGATATTGTTTATTTGACTCATGCCCCATTCAGGAAGAAGGAAAACAATTCTGATCATTTAGAAAAACATAATTCTAAATGGATTCTGAAGTTTTGCTAAGCATCTAACTTTAATATAAAATCATGTTACTTTATAATATTTCTTCAGATTATATCAATTCCAGACTCCTTGCCATTGTACCACAGGTCTGGAAAAACATTCACAAATGTTAAAATAGTCTGACAGAAACAAAGTGAAGCAAGGATGAAAAAGAGCAGTGTTGGGCTGGGAGGTGTCTGCCACAGCTCCCATCTCCCTCTTGCTGTAGCATGTGGCTCATGATTAGCATTTGGCTCTGTGTTTTGTTAGATTTTTCAGCACAGTATTAGAGTGAACATTAATTGGCCTAATTATTGTGGGCTATAATTTAACTCAGTAATCAAACCCATAAACCAAGCATTATCAAATTTATAAACTCAGCATGCTCAAGTGCATTTAGAGATAATGAACTTGCTGAGTCAGATTATTCCCTTCCCATTGTTGATTATGTCAGAAACAGATTTGGACAGTCTTGCATTCAGTATTTTCCACTGCTGTATTACACAGAGAAGAAAAATTGGCAATGTTTGAGAACAGAATCCTCAATGTGCTTATTTTTTTTAACATAAAGAAGAAACTTCATTTTTTGCTTGCATGTTTTACCTCTGCAAGATGGGGTTGTTTTAATTTTTACTCTAATGGCCATGAAAGCTTTTATTGCTTTGTGTACCCAAGTCCCTTCCTCATAATCATCTTTGAGTAAGACAAACAAGAATCTGGTATCTACAAAACTTCATTTCTACAGGTCCAGAAAATTTTGTCCTCTTTTACATAGGTCAAATGCTGTGCCAACAGAAGCAGAGCTGACTTCCTAACATTGTTGTATTAACATACCTCAATTTTAGCCCGGGGGAGGGGGAAATGATGTTGTTTGGAATGAGATGGTAATTTACTTTCCATGCTTTCTCAGTCCTAAGGCATCTTTTGAGGATGAGACAGCCAGCTGTGTAAATTGAAATTGGTGAACAATTGTCCACTGGAGGCTCTAACATCTGAAAAGCGGAGTTATACGCTCTTCTCTGTCTATGTAGAATATGGTGTTTTCATTTTACAGGGATAAGGGATTTACCGTTAAATTAATGGACATTTCAAACTGCAGTGGCAACATATGTTGCTGCCTGCATTACTGGGAAATAAGTTGCATCTGTTCAAGTTATCAGTTGGAAAGAAAAGCTTCCGGTTTCTGTGTGATGGCATGAGAAAATAACACTTTCTACCCGTGTGCCAGGGGAAATGAGGTCACAGGCTCCCGCTGCATGCCTTGCAAGTGGATATCTCATGTACAAGTTCGGACAGGCATTAAATTGGTTATGCTTCAACTTCTGATTTTTGTTTTCATTAACATCTGCACTCTTGCGTGGCCCGAAGCGTTTTGTCCTTTTTATAGCCCTCCTTGGTAAAGCCGTGGAAAGCTGATCTCAAATTCACATTAATGGCCTCGGATTTTCAGGTCATTCCTTCCAGCAAAGACTCCATTCTGCTGCTAACCCTAACCCTATACCCCAGGTGGATATCCTCACCTTCACAGTCCATCTTCATATCAGTGTTTTTAATTCTACTTGGCTAAGTCATGATATCAGTTTCCAGAGCAACTTAGACCTCAGTGCTTCTTGACCAAAAGGATCAGGAAGCTACCGAGCTGCAAGCCACACAGCCCTAAGGATTAATGGGAATTTACCCTACACACCACAAAAAGTTGAAATCTCCATACACTCCTCAAGGTTTATATATGATGAAACACTCTGGTCCTTGAGCTTATTCCCTGTCCTCCTGAGCTAAGAACAGGATAAGTAATGTCTTGGTCTTTTCCAGCAAGTTTATTTTGCAGAGGGTAATTATAGTGGTTAGAAATATATAGCTAAGGCAAATAAAAAAAAAAAAAACCAAAACAGCTGAACTTTGATTCAAATCTCTTAGTCCGCATGGAAAGGCAACCTGGTAGAAATCACAGTGGTGCTTCCAGTGATTCAGCTGTATACATAACAACTGTTATAAGGACTATTGTTATAAGGACAAAGTATATTCAAAGCAGGTGAAAAATAAAGGAAAATAACTGTGAGGCCAAATAACTCAGGCTCTACAATCATTATTAGAAGTTGCACAGGTGTGATAGCGAGTCAGATCCTCTTCCCCTTCAGAGAAGTAGAATCAAAGAACCATAAAATTATTTAGGTTGGAAAAGACCTCTAAGATCATTGACTCCAACCATTAACCCAGCACTGCCAAGGCCATCGCTAATCCACAAATACCACATCTACAAGTCTTCTAAATTCCTCCGGGGCTGGTGACTCCACCACTTCCCTGAGCATGCTGTTCCAATGCCAGACCATGCTTCTAGTGAAGAAATTTTTCATAATATCCAGTCTAAGCCTCCCCGGTGCAATTTGAGGCCATTTCCTCTCATCCTGGCACTTGTTACCCGGGAGAAGAGTCTGACCCCCACATTGTTCCAGTCTCCTCTCAGGGAGTTATAGGGAGTGATAAACCTGCCCAGAGCCTCCTTTCCTCCAGGCTGAGCCCCCCCAGCTCCTTCAGGTGCTCCTCATCAGATGTGTGCTCCAGATCCTTCCCCAGCTCCCTCGAGTAGTGATTTCTTCTTTTCCAGATGCAGCAAAGCTAACAGGTACCTTTTTTTCAGGCCAGACTAGAAGGAACTTGCACGGGGAAGAGATAAATTTTGCTATGAACCAAACTTTCCTATAAAAGCATTTCTTTTAAACTATATCACTGAAGGAATTCAGAACCTATGCTGCAGCTCAGGGTAAGCAAGCACTTAGCAAGCTCTAGAAACATGTTCACAACTCATTTTAACCTGATCATAAATGTTTATTTTTCCCTCCTCCTTCTTTTTTTGCCTTTCTGGGTTTAAGAAAAAACCATGTGGTAATACTCTTTCTTTGTCAATCAGATAACAGGCCGTCTTTTTCTATTTAGACATGGTAGAAGGTCATTCTGAGGAGTAAAAGGTAGGTTATGTCCCTGAAACCCGACAGAGCACTGAAAAATAACACCCATACATTGGAAAATTCTTCTAAGTATCACTAAAAATGATAAATCCTAATTTTCTCAGGCCTAATCCTGCGATATATTTTGTACACATAACCTCCAAGGTCAAAGAAAGATAAAAGACTTGGAAAAATACCCTGAGTCTGTCACATACCTCATTGTTTATTCCTTCTTCGATAAAGGGGTTTCAAGAAGCAAAATCATATAATTAAGACTTAACTGATGCTCCTATAATAACTGCTTTTGATTTAGGAGATAAAATTAAATTAGTAGATAAACTCTTTTATTTCTGTTCAGCCACTAGCATACCAAAATAGGGTGTAACTCGTCCCTTTAAGAGGCACAGTAACAAAAACAAAGTGGAAGGCAGTCACTTATTAATCTATGTTTTTGTATAGCTATCTGGAAACTCTGCTTTGCTGTCATTATTTAAAACTCATAAACAAGACACACTGTCAGTGATTCCTGAGACTGGAATTCATGGGAATTGTCTAAACCAAACATATTCACTCCTCTTATGTGTAACCGAATGCATAAATGTTGTTGTCTTTTTATTCTTTACAGATGGTTTGTATCTCCAGAGATTTATAGAAGAATTTATAAATTGGCATCACTGGTATGTAAAAAATGTGAAGCAGCCTCTGCTCCCATTGTTCCCTGACTGTGAACCTGCCGCTGGCTGAAAGGGTTTGCTTAAAATATCAAACTCACAGCACAGCTCCAGTGTGATCATGAAGCTGACCCTCCCTTCCCCGAGTCTGGGGACTCCTCAGGACTAAATATACAGCTTGATAATTAAGAATTGTCATCTCTTTGGTCATCTATTTCTACATCCTTTCAGTCTCCTGGCCTGACACTTCAGCCTGACAGGAGATACTGATTAAGTAACTCAAAGGGAGTGATTGTAACCAAATGCTCTGATGAGTGAACCCTCCAAGAGCTCCAAAATCATAAGTGAGCTGGTGCACTTGTCATCAGAAGCAGCATATTCATCCAACAACGACCTGTCAAATAGACTTGTTAGCATGGCTGATAACACTCCTGCCTTTTCACTGCTTAGAGAAGAGCAGGGAACATCCCACATGCCTTTGAATATCATACAAAGACCATCAGGGGGAAAAAATTATTTTACTTTCGCTGAAGATTTGTGGCAAGATTGGGAATTGAATCCAGATTGCCCGGCTGCTTATGTGAGGCCTTATGCACAAAACCAGCCCTTCTTTTGATGCTTGATGTTCTGGTCTTTCTCTATCTGACAGTCCTTTCCCTTATTCTCGTTTGTCTTTTGGATGTGCTGAGTGGACCACGTGAAGATTGCTAAAATTGCAAAATTAAAAAATTATCAGATATGATTTCTGAAAAACCTGTGTTGCATATATGTCATATCACACAGGTACACTGTAACTGAATATTCTTCTATAGGAAACGCACCTGTAGAACAGCAGCTCATTCAGAATTTATCCAGAAAACCAAGAAAAACCAAAAGACGGTTCTGAGAAATTCCCAACACATCTATTATACACCACTGTGGTATCACAGTGCTTCTCCTGTAGAATTAATGATTATATCTTCCATACATTTCCTCCTCCTTGAACTAATCCTGCAGCAACATAAGGAAAGGGATGTAAACTCAGTGGGGTTTTATGAAAGTTAGAGGGAGATTCAATACTGTGCCAACCATTTACAAGAGAAATATCTTCTGAAAGAATGAAGTCCTGAAATATTTTCAAAAATTTTTTTCAAATTTGGATTTACCTGATATTTTAAATTAATTTGCCCCATACATTTGACCTCTTAAAAAGTACTATCCCTAGGTTTCAGGTGCTTCATGACTTTTTTTTTCTCCAAATGGATGCATTTGTCAGGCTGATTTCTAGGTATGTACTGACCTTACGCTCTGTGTGACTGTGGAATGATTTGCTAAGACCTTAAAAAATTAGGACCACGGCCTAAAACTGGAATCCACTGGACAGTGACCTTGTATCTATGAAGGAGCATAAGGATCATAGCCTGGAGTAGGATAAATACCCTTTTCATGCATGGCCAAAGACTGTAATTCAGCCTGGATGCAAAACATACCTGGACTTCTGTGGCCAAGAAGATGGGATGTCATTTTCTCATAAACTAATGGTGAAACAGCACTTGTTCTGGCAGGTGAAGGTACCAGGCCATCCAAGTTGAAAAAGAAGTCAAGGCAGATCCAAAGACTTTACTCTACTTGGACCTTATATACGTCCAAGATGAGGCAGAAAGAGCTTTTCATTTTTTTTACTTTGTTTGGCACTACCAGATTTATTTTTTTTCTGAAATCACTGATTCTTTGTAGACATTCAGACATTTTACTTATGGCAACACTTGCAACAGTGAAGAATCCATTTAAATTGAGAAACTCCAAGAACTAAGAGGCCTATGAGCTGCTGTGGGGAGTTCACAAGACCAAAAAAGAGCCAAATCACAATTTCATCTCTGAGATTCCAAGGTGCAGGGATGTAGCTTGATTTACGGAGAGTCACAAACTCTACACAGGAGAATGCAGAAAGAAGAGCCTCAGGGGAATCTTTGATGAGAGAAAACAATCTAGACATAAATAAAGACTTCAATGGATTTGTTCCTTCATTATTTTGGAGCCTGATCCAAAGCCCTGTTAAGTCAATAGAACTCCAGCTGGGGTTTAGGTGAAGAACTGAGGGTGCAATTTACACACAACTCATGTCATTTGGGAATATTTCTGTATTGTAGGGAAATATGCTTGTCAAAGCACTGAGCTGATATTGAGAAGCACTCAGCTATTGCAGGATATACTTTCATTGAATTACTTGTTGCTGTCCAATAAAGTAAAATATAGGAAACCCTTTAGTGTTTCATCAAATTCTTGCTCGTTTCAAAGAGGACCAATATTTCTGAGTCTGGCTCACATATTATAAACTTTCCCTGCATATTAAGTTTCATTTTTTTTTGTCATGGGCTTAGCTTCAGATCTTTCTATGACTTTTACTAGGGGCTATTTTTGAAGGATTCAAGTCTGTTTTGCCAGTATAACCTTCAATTTCTAATGAGTGCTATTTCAAAAGAGACTTTTCCACTGGTAGGTAACAGAAAATAGTTACCTTGAAATTTAATAAGCATTATTTACTCTGTATCTACTAATAAATCCTATCATATATCCTACTTTCTAAAATGCTAGAGGTTATGATCACTTCCTATTTGACATCCAGAAGTTAAAGAAACATTTAATTATTTCACTTGGAGGAATCAGACTTTTCTATTTTTACCTTTTGATTTTTCATTTGTATGGCCACAATTTCATTTGTGGTAGTAACATTCTTCCTATAATCAATTTTAAGAATAATTTTTCTTAAGAATGCTGTATTTATTCTTCCTTTTCAATCAAACATTCTCCTTCCAGTATTATGGTGATATAACCATATTTTCATCATAACATACAGATGTTTTATTCACTCTTCCCTTCCTATTTCTTCAAGGCCCAGTACAAACCTAATTACAATTTCTGCAAAGGCTTTCCTTGAACATTAGTAGATTTTAGATAAGGAATAAAGCCTACCATAAATTCACATACATACCCACTGTGTGTCTATGTGTGTCTATAAAAATCACTCGCAAACAATGTTAGATTTCTGGGTAAATGTGCAGTGCTACAATTTTATATTCCTTTTAACAATATGAGTAGATGTGCTGCAATAGCCTGTTCACACCAACAAGCTTTTTTAAATCAATAGGAGATATAAATCTGTATCTGTAGTTCCAGTGACCCAAATACATTGCTATCATCCATAGCGGGTTTTTTTGTTATAAAAGACCTTCTGGGTAGTATTTTTAATATTCAAATATGTAATAATAATTGCCCTGCAATACCTGGGAGACAATTGAAATGAAATGAGCACGTGGAGTTCAGTGGTACAAAATATTTCTCCCCTTGAAATACAGGGATCTTTTTATTGTTGTTTTACTGTAAAAAAATGCATAAGCAGCTTCATCAGTTTAAGGATTTTTTTAAAATTTTTAAATCATGCAAATAAGGTATCTTTGGAGAGGTTCTGCAAATGGGTTTGAAGAAGTAATTAAAGGCTGTTACAAACAATAATAGACAGTACTTGACAAATTATTTTCTGTTCGTTGATGCAACTTGAACAATTTTTATTCTCTTAAAAATAGAAAAAATACGTCTCAGCCCAAAGTTTCTTCTTCCTCCTTACATCACTAGTTAGCTATTACATATATTAATGCACATTAAAATGGAAATATCAGCACACCGAACCTTTCTCTTTTGATCATTTTAAATTTCACTATTAATACTTTAATTTTCCTTACTCTGTGTGTGTGTGTGAATGTCTAAGTCCATGCATGTGCCTCTGATCTGGCTTATACACTGTACTAAATTGTTCAGTAAATACTCTGCAGCAGGATAAGGTCTAACTGGAAGAAAATTGTTGTGAGTTACAGGAAATTAAAAAATTCCTGCAATACCAACCCACTACTCAAAGTCAATCTGTGGTATCCCACAATCCACTCGGCTCTGAAGTCAAGCCAGAATGATTTTTGAAGAGTAATTTCAAGCCTTATAAAGGGTCACATCATGTATTAAAGCCATATTTGCTTCTGTGTTTTGTAAATTTTGAACTCATTACTAAACCTTTGTCTCTTATGCTGTACGTCTGGCTCTGAACTCTCCTTCATCAATCTGATCCTTAAAACTCCAACAAAAAACATGTAACAGATTTTGCATGTGTGAAAAAGTAGTAAAACATAAATAGTTACAATCCCAAGGTGCCAGCATTTAAGGGAGGCTCTAAGAAGCTTATCTCTTTTTTTTTTTTTTTTGGTACTTTAGGTAGGAAAATCTCAAGCAAGAGGTTGCCCAAAACCGCTATTTTCTGACCACCTTTGGGAAGTGCTGAGTGCCCTCAACTCCTGTTGACTTCACAAGAGATTAAGAGAGCTCAGCAGCTCCCAGCATCAGTCCCACGTATTTATAACTATATCTATATACATACTTAAGTACATACATATATATATAAAATGAAGTGCTAACAAATAGTGGATCATCTACTCTGTTCCTTGCCCAAATTCTTTGTGAAAGGATCAGACCCAAGGTTAGAGGTAAAACCATATGCAATTTACAATAAGCAAAACGTGTCTATAAACAAAATACAATTGGAAATCTGGGAATCATTTATACAGGGAGTGCTGGCAAAGTGCAGGCATATGTGTGCAAAACAGTGCAGCACCTCTACAGATTTCAACAGTTCCATTTCTGAAGTTGCTATACTAAGCCTTTATCATAACCTGGGGCTGAGAAACAACACGCTGTTAAAGACAAGGGGTTTACCCCCACAACACAGTCAGAACAGGGGTGGGACTGCACATCTCAAAGCCCAGCAAAGCTCTGTGCACAGTTTGGGCTTTGATTCTCCTAAGCTCTCTTCTCTTGAAGGATACTGTCATTGATCTGGTCTCACTCAAGGCTACCCACAGTATTTCATTATGTGCCTACATCACATATTTACACTGACTGTTCTAAATTCCTCCTGTTTTCCCTGAATACTTTCTTTTTATCATGATAATAGTCCTGGGGTGAATCAGCTGAAAGAATTTTGAACAATCTAAACAGGGATTCAAGGTAAATACCCAATAAAGTGTTTGCAAAACTAGAATGAGATGCAGCTTGGGCAGGGCAGCGCACATGATGAACCACATGGGGAAACAGCCCATCTTGTGGCTTTCACTGTCTCTGTCTCATGGATGGCCCAGCCAGGTCAGAGATGAGCAGGAAGCAAGAAAGGATGTGTTTTGGCCCTGCTTTCTCTCTTGTGGAGCACATTGTTAAGTTCAGAGCTGGCCAGGTCAGAAGAACATTCACTTCTGTTCTGGAAGGCATAGAGTCTTTCTTAACGTGTCAGGATGTGCCAGGACAGCTGCACAGACACTAGTTGGGTCTGGATGAAGCTTCAAACTGCACTGACGCTCCAGCATGTTTGCATGAACTAGGCCAGCAGATAAGCACAGGTATTCCCCATGCCTGTGCTGTCCTTTCTCTAGTGCTTCCAGCTCCAAAAGACCATGGAGAGTTGGTCCAATGGAAACACACAGGCAAAGTCAAGAAGATAATGACAAACAGGCCAGAAGAACAAGAGGAGAGGATCGTTTAAACATCCAATAGGTCACTGAGATGGAGGGAAGAAGCATCAATCCCTGTATTTCAGCATCAGAAATTGGTTTCACTGTGTGAGGAGTTGGTGAAAAAGCTGTGATATCACTCTGAGACTTGTGGGTCCTTGAATCAATTCCTTTTTCTGCTATGGGTGCCCTGAACAGGTCATTTTGGCTACATCTTCACTAGAGGCTCTACTTGTGGGCTTGGCTGCTTAGTGGCCCTCACATTCTTGTCTAATATTCGAATACAGGTAAGTGATGTATGTGATCTCCATGAAACAATGGCCACCTGAAGTAGGAAACAGTGCAATATTAGCAAGTATCCTACCTGAAGAAGAAACAAATACAAAGCGTTAGAAATTAAAGATTATCTGGCAAGAACACATAGATGAGACATATTTCAAAGAACATTGGAATCATGATATAACATTTAGTCAAATACATGGAGGAAAAAATCTATATAAAAGGATAAGAAAAGCAAAAGCTTATTTTTATTGCAAAGAAATTATATTGTGTAAAAAAGACAGCATGTTTATGCAATAGTACATAAAGTATTTAAGCATATTAATTGCTAATCTACTTTACATAATATAGACATAGGCTCAAAGGGTATTGTGAACTACCTATCTTTACCTGTACTTATCAGTTCTGCTTCTAGTGGAATTCAGAATCCTTTGAGTCCCAATAAGATGTACACTGAATGACACAAACCAGCTGATGCAGCTCTGCCTCTGCCATGATTATACATGTGGTTGTTATAAAATTGCATTGATAAATTTCTTTAAAACTGTACAACTCACATTTGGGGGCTTGGTTTGAGGTAATGTGCACCAGAACCACAAAATGAGGGCAGAGGCACGCCTGGAAGTTCTGTGTGTCTAATTTAGCAATGTATAAGGAGAAAGACCTCTCCTTGGAGGCTGATTGAGAGAGGTTCTCCAGATTTCCTCTGCAGGAGCATATACATATGTCAGAGCAGGCATAATGTCAGAGCAGGCATAGATCCAGTATGATCATTACAGTCCCTGCAGCACTCCATGATAATTTTTTGGCAGTCCAGGTGACTCCACCCACATACAAGAATCAGGTTCTTTAGAGTAACTTTAAAATCTCAGTGAAGCATCTAGTGAAGTTGGTTCTTTCAGAAATTGAATGTCTGGGAAGCTTCTGAAGATGTCTCAAAGAAGCAAATATACAGTCAGTTTGGATGAAAATTCCGACCTTCACCCTGTTCTATATGGGAAAATAAGGTTCTCCAAATCCTCGACAAATTACACATTTATTTTCATATACATCCTCTTCTCCCTAATAATTTCTGAAAAAGCAGGGAAACCAAATGTGATGGAATATAACTATTGTTCTTTCTTTGTACATAGAACATCTATTCAGAAGACTAATAGCTAACTCACAGGAGCAGTTCTAGGATATTTTGTACTGGCACTCAATGCTTACATATTGTGAAGATAGTACTGTAGGAAATCCAAATTAAATTCATAGAAAGAAACTTAGCTTATTTAAATATTTATACAACTGATTCAGATGTGATTTTCTCCAATGAATATAGGGTGCAAAAAGAAAAGCAAAAATTAACATGGAAAAAAATGGCAATTTGCAATGAGACAGTGGCAGCTCTATCGTAACTGTGGTTAGGATTTTTTCCATTATAAACCCAGGCTTCCACTCCCACTGCTACAAATTATAATAAAATATTTTCAGCTTCAGATATGGCATATATGGCCCCCGGCCAGGAAATTGTTTGGGCAAATTTTAGGTCATATGTCAGACACCAAACACTTTTTTGAAAGTGAGTCATAGTTTGTCTATTTCTATTCTCACTATTTTGTCACACCATAAATAGCTGCTGTACCATGAGGCTGATCCAGAAAACATAAGAATATATTCCTGCACCTAAGATCATGTCTGAGATATGAAAAGTTTCTCATCATATTTCAAAAAGTCCTCTTATGACAAATTCAGAAATACAAGATTGGTTATTTACAAATCCCTGAGATTTACAGCCAGTGGGAAATTTGCCATGCTGGTGAGCTATATGAAAATCAATTTTATCAGAAATGTCTGTCTATGTATCAGTGATACCACTACAATATGAGTCTGTCTCGGGTCTGAATGAGTTGGGACTGTCTTTGGAAAACTATTAGAGCATAAGAAAATGACAGTCACATCTTTAAAACCATAGTTCATGTATGTAAACTACTATATGTATTAGTATCAGCAAAAAAAAGGTAGTTTTGATTCTCTTCTGGGCCGTGCATATAGAGATGTTTGTCCTTTTCAGTCAGATATCTATGAATTATATACATCAAAAACTTTAAGCCAAATGTTCAAACAGCCTGAAGAGCCTGAACTGGAGGTCCTGGAGGACATTTAAGGTCTCCAGTTTTTCATTCTACATTAAATACGTTTCCTCTTTCTTAGAAACCAAACTCTAGAGAGGAGTAGATGTATATAAGTCCTATCTCTGCCACATTTTAAGAACCTGTGTATTACAGCTTTTTTTTTTTTTTTTTAGAAGAATTCCTCCTTTAAATAGGCCTAAGGGTCAATGTGTAATTCAATGTACCATGAGCATGACCATGGAGAAGTATTCATGACCAAAGTTAAATTTTTCTTCACAGTGGAACATATGCATATCATCATGTGGAATCTGGGCATTGCTATAGTGACTAACATATTTGTGGTACTGCTCCTCCAGGAATTTGATTCCTAGCAATATAAGATCAGGTTCATTTGATGTTTATATTGAATCTTGCCATTGGCTTTGCCATAACTGAGTTGCCTTTGATAATCCATTAAACAGTTTCTGGAAAGTATTCAATGCTAAAATATCTTTTTATTAAGCTAATGAAAATCACTAGTCTGATATAAAGAGATGCAATTATGAAATCCACCTTGGAATAGCTTAACATCTTTCATTTCATCCTGGTAAAATTACAGTGCAGCCATAATTTAAATAGGAGCCATCTTTTTAAAGGGTTGTGACTCTGAATGTTTTAGGTTAGCTGTAAGTTTTGGTAATACCTTAAGGAAGTCATGAATGCAAACTGATACTTAATACAAAAGTACCAAGCTTCCAAAGAATCATTAAAAGTTCTTTCAAAAAAGAACAAGCAAATTCTTATCTAATAAAATTATGACATTTCTATATGAAATGTGAAGACATACAACTGGTCAATCTCTGATTTTTAAATGCCATTAGAAAAATTCTGTTTTTATCTTACTCAAGATAATATACTACTAGTCTAGCCTGGAAATCTGTACTGTGAGGCAAATATGACAGCTCATAGAGATGTATCCTTTTTCATTTGTCTTTTTTTTTAAGTAGCCATTTGTAGCAACTACACTCAGCTTCACTGAAAACATTGACTACAGGTTTTTATGCCAAATCCTGCAAATTAGTTCAGCTAAAGATAAGTTTGAACAGAATTCCCATTGACTTCAGAGAAAGAGGAATTCAATCCCATCTTAAATCACCACTAGAATGAAAAATGCTAGGAACATATGCTGAGATCCAAATTCCAAGAGCAGTCCATGCTCCCCTTCTAATGATGCAGAATTTATGCTGTTGACCCACCAGCTGGAGAATAACCTAAACTCTGTCACTTGATTCTCTCATTCTTTCATGTTTTGGGTGGATGGAACTGACATAATCCAAACTCTGAAGCTAAGTAGACTCACATACTCAGGCAAAACATCACACAAGCCTCTTTATTGATTAAATGGGCTTCCTGCTTTCAGATGACTCTTTATGGTTCTTTCACCAGCTCTGTCACATCAACCATGATACCAAGCACTTGCATGGAGCACAAAGACTCTGCCTGTCTCCTGCCTACCAAAAAAGACAGAATCATTTAGGTTTTCTAAAGCTTTGCTTTATTCTTCAAAGTAAAGAGGCAGGGATAGAGACATCTAATTTTTTTTTTCCACTAAAGTCTTCTTGTGAAAAAATTTGGGAAAGCCAAACTTATTGAAACATCCTCCAGAATGATAGTTCAGATGTTTTGTGCTTGGAACCACTTTTAATTGCACAATTTCCTTCACTTTTATTCAAAAATAAGTGTTGAAATTCAGTATGAAAAACCTCATGTGCATCCAGAATAATTGTATCCCATCTGGCCAAGAGAAATACTTTCATCCATGAAGAGTTTGTTTTTTCAATTTCTCAGAATTTCAGGAAAAAACACTCAGAATATCCTTTTATTTACACAGTTTTTAAACAGTGATTTTGGCTTGTTTGTTTTGGATTTACTAGCAAGCCAAGAAAACAGTTTTGTTCTTGGTGATCTCCTCACTGTTAGATAGCAGCATGAGAGGGGAAACTGCTTTTGGGTAATGTAAGAGATGAGAAATTAGGGAGCAAGACTGAGATATAAAAAGCAAGGAGTCAGAAGCTAGAGAGAGGAAGGAGTGAAAGTACAGGCAAGGAACAGGGAAAGAGGCATTATTTGCCTCTTGATGACCTGGTAGGGTGCATCCAAGGAATCTCCCAGTGTGGAGTGTGGCCCAGAGCCAAAGAGTAAAGAGTAATACAAAGCCCCCAGCCACAATTTTAACTGACAGCACGTCATTTTTAAACAGATTTTGGATCCAGAGAGTAGAGAGATGTTCAATTTTTCAACAAGGCAAAATTCCATGGAAAGCGAATATTGCTAGGGGCAGAAGGGGTAGAGAAATTAAAGGGATATCATTCAACTAGATCCAGCTTTCTGTCAAAAAAAAAGCCTTGCTGGAAAATCTTCAGTCAATCTTGTTTGTGGCATATTCTTAAATTTGAGACTAACACATGTGTTAAGTCTTTGCATTCCCTTCTCCCTGTTTAACGTGAAGTTCAGTTGAACCTGTATTCCTCTAAATTATATGTGTGCCCTAAGAGTAAGTAGAAAGAGATGGTTTTAGCCTTAAGTCAGAACTGGGATTTAACGTGAAAGGAGGTAGGATCAGTGAATGGGATATGGCAGTTAAAGTGGGCAACAAGTATGTCAACAGATTATGTCAATACCTATACTGGGATAAGATCACAGAATAAAATTATCATTGAATAAATCATAAATAAACATATAAATTCTATTTTCTTTTTTATAGTGTTTCAGCCTTTAAGCAATGTTTTTACTTGCACAGAAATATTTTCTATCTGTACATTTAAAGGGAATTAAGCAGCCAGACAATGCCTCTTCTATTCTTGAATTTTAGATGCAAGTTCACAATGCATTAAGTTAGGACATACTAATATGTTGGGGGGAGAAATCTCTATTTTACGGCTGATGTGTTCACCTTCCAATTGACACTTTGTAGTGCTTCATCTCCTGTACAGAACCAAGTGGTCTCCTTTATGTGTGCATTCTCTAGGACCTTACCAGATTACCACTTTTTCTGAAAGGTAGGAAGCAGACAAGGTCAGGACATTTTTTATTGCAACCTCTAGAGGAAAGTCTGCTTGTCTTATAACCCTAAACCTAGACATTCAGCTATTTAGATCTCCTCACTAGTTTTGGACCTTCTTGTTGTCTAAGTGCTGGCAGAGGATCCCATCGAGGGCTGTTGGCCATAACCAATCCTCTCAGCAAAGCCACGTTCTATGCTATAAGAATTAGGATTGGGCTTTGACTTTTTTCACCAGTTCAGAGTACAGGCTTTTTGAGGAGAGTACACAGAGCATTAAAGACATTGTTAACCTCTGTATCAATGACTTTGAGGGGTAGGAGATACCTCTTGAAAGCCAAGATCTCTTCACAGCTCAAACAAGAAATGCAAGCTGCAGAAATACGAGCATGGATTTATAGCCTCACAGCTGTGGGGATCTGAGCTGCTATTTATGTCTGTATTGCAAGTAGGGTAAAATCCTACAAGACATGGGGAGGTTTTTATTTGGAACTGACTGATTCAACCATCTCAAGTAGAAGCAATTTGGTAGCTGTTCTGAGCTCTCCAGAGTCCACCTCTTCAGATTCATAGTATAGCACAGGAATTCTGTGCTTGATTTCTCCTCCCCACTACCTGATACAGTCAAGCTAACTCTTCCCCATAAGGATCTCCCGTTAGGGGTGAAGACTCAAATGCTAAAATCTTATGTAGAATCTAGGCATCATCAAATGCATTTCCCAAATGCAGAGTCCTCTTTGAGCTCATAGGTTGCAGGACAGATAGGGAAAGCCATTGCACAGCCTGGTGTCTCTGATCTGTAACGGGTGTATTGTTTCACAGAGCTTTGTCATGACACTACACGTGCATATCAACTTTCTGTCAAGGAATTTCACCTAATATGAAGCATAACATCTTGGCAGTAGTCAAAACCCTTTCTGGGGAATATTTTATAGCAGGCACATGAAATGGCATCAAGAGAGTAAACACCAATTAGGGAAAAGGCTAAGGACACTGTTAACCCCTAAGGTTCCAAGTAATCATCACCAAAGTCTGTTTACTCAACCATGGAATTTGTGTACAACCACGGGGGATAGAAAACGGAATTGAAAACTGAGAAAGGGCTTGACTATGACTCGAATATAACGAGGCAGAGCTACTTTGTTCTTTCCAGCAAAGGTACTGGTGCCCTGTGATTCACAGAGTGTAGCAGCATTTCTGTGCATGATACTGCTGAATGTCTCTCTGGGTTTCTCTTTGTCTTTTTGAAGTAACCCACACAACTCTGTGTGCTGAACCACATCATAAAAAATGGCACACCTACAGACATAAAGGCTGCCTGAAGAGATGTGGAGCTTGTAACCTGCCCCTGCAAAGGTGGACAACTGAGAACCTACAGCAAGTTCTCTAATATTTCACCAGCTGCCAGAATGCCCTGGGAGTGTGCACAGAGAGAGGCATTGAACAGGAAGGGCAAAAAGAGAAAGTGTACAGTCTCCATTCTCTGTACTGGTATCAGCTATAGGAAAGGGGGCGGGGGGGGAGGGGTGTGTGTGTGTGGGTAGTGCAGCTCACACTTGAGAGAAAACATCTTTTAAGCAAAGAGAAGGGAGCAATGACCATCAGTGTCTTACTAGTGACGTCCTAGAACCCCCGTCCCTCAACTGGTTAAGACTTCGGGCCTGGGATATACACCAGTCTCCCCCTGCCTGATAAATGGGAGAGGGAAGAGTGGGTGCTGTGTAGGAAATGGTGAGCCTCATCTTCCAGGTCCTCACCCTGGAGCTAAACAAGCAGAGCTCAGAAGAAGCCTATAGACAACTAAAATGAACACAGCAGCTTCAGGAAGGAAAATGAAGAGCACAGTGAGCTTCCAACATCCACCTTCCAACACCATCAAATTTTTCTTGCTCTCCCTCCACAAAAAGCATACACACTGAGAGCAGGACTTCTGTCCCTGCAGACTGCAGCTCCTTCCCCACACAACAGCCTCAGATCTGTCAAATGGCAGCTTCTGTGGGGACCATTTTATCCTTTACTCAGCCAGTCTCTGGGGCAAAGGCAGGACATGGCTGCACTCAGACCATGGGGAAGAGGTGAGTCTTGGTACAGTCCAGCAGCTGCACAGTGGTTTGGCTACACGTTTTTTCACCTCTCTCACTCATAGGGGTGATAGGGAAGGGCAGACACTATCAGTTTAGAGGGAGCATCGTGCCAGCATCACTGCACAGCTCTCAGATCAGGTGTCTGTCAGCTCTGAGCTCTGGCAGAGGACAGGATCTGTCTGTAAACAACCCAGAGCTGTAAACAAGTGCGAGCATTTGCGTAGCATCAAAATATGGACACTCTTGACTCTTGTTGATTTTGGTTTTGTTGATTTTGTTTTTACACCATTGCACTACTCATTTGAAGCTTCTGAATTTTTTAATGGCTACTGTTGATTCAAAAGTTTGCATAACTTCTGTGTCTGTTAAAGTTTTGGTACCTGCTCTTTTCCAATATCTATTTGTTCTATTATATCCTCTTAAAATAAAGCTCGTAATTATAAGTTAAGAACTCCATGAAAACACACTTCCTAACCATGGAAACACATTTCTCAACCCCAAAGATGTGCATGATGTGTGGAAACTTTAAAGAAATGCTTTCTGGGGTTTGGACTTGCTTATACAACATTATAAAATATTAAATGTCATAAGTTCAATCTGAATAGAGTTTTTATCCAAAATCACTAACCTTCATTTCTGTCCAGGCAGTATTTCCTTATACAGTGTTTTATCACACGTTTCTTGAAAATGCTTTGGGATACCAAGATTTGATCCATTAATTATTTATCCATTCTCTATTTTCACAAAAATAATTCTTATTTCTAATTTATTTCTCTCTGCTGAATCTGCAACATGAATGGAAGCAGAACTCACTCTTGCTGAAAAAAATACATTTCTCATATACATCCATCCATATATATATATATATATATATATATATATATGTATTTCTGCTGAACCACAAACACATCTGGAAGTTCATTGACTTCTATGGAGAGCTTTCATTTGATCCAGAGAGAGACAGAGTCTGTGGGCAGTGAAGTGTTAACCAGTGACATCACTGCCAACAGCTGAGGACTGCTCTTAGTAGAATCAGCTGCTTCAAAATTGGTATGCTTAAGAGCCAGTTTACAGGCTGCCCCATAGCTTTTGGGATAAGTAGAGGGGGGAAAGAAATAAGAGGTTTTATAGTGCTTCAGTTGCCTTTGATCCTGTGGTTTAGGGTGTGTTTGCTAAAGAAATCAATTTCTTTTGATTTAAAACAAAAAGTGGGGTTAAACTCATGCCTGATGTAACTCTTATGGGGTTACACAAGTGATTAATATTTTAGGGCATGACACAAGCTATTTTAAGTGCTGTGCTTTCTTTCCAGCACCTTTGAATGTATATATGAAATCCTAGAGTAGTGTAAACTAAACAATATAAAGAGTTGTAAATACAGTCTGTGAAAACAGCAGAAGAATTTAGTAACACAAAACAAGGTGTTCTAGTCAGGAATGGATCTCAAAGACTTCACAATAGAAAGGTGTCACCATCACTGAGAAGGTCTTTTTCATAAGGATAACAGGGAGGAAAATTAGAAAAGGCACAGTGAAGGCACAGATGATGGGATGCCATTTTTATGACTCTGGAAAATATCCAGAACTTAAGTTGAGGCATATATTGAACTTTCTTGCTTTGTGCCCAACAGATTTCCAAGAGAACTCTGGAAAAAGCAGAACTCCAGAGAGAGATTTCCAAGAGAACTCTGGACTAAAAGCAGGTTTTCAGTTTCAGGGTTGTCTAAATGAAACATAGGAGAAGGATTCGTGTGCTGAATGCTCTCCTGATACTAAGGAAATACCTTTTAATTAGTTCACCTTTTCTCCAGTACTAATCTTTTACTGCTCCAATACTAATCTTCTGCTGGGAGAGTCGTGCATTAGAGGCTATTGCTATTTTTACAAAGTATTTCATTATATTTCCTTGAGGTTTAATAGGTGAAGCTATAGGTTATGTGATGCAGTGCACCTGAAGGATATCGTAAAACCAAATCACATCTTTTCTTATCTCTTTAGTGTATCAAATTAGACAACTGAAAATACTCTTCTTTCCTGAGTATTAAACATGGGGCATTTGGTGTTCTGATGGTATAAGTTTTAAAAAATGCAATTTTGCAAAATCCATATAATTAGAACCAGCAGTATTCTTTTGGAAGAGAAATAAGTCTGGGTAGAGTTCTTTAGAAAAATCAATCTGCATTCACCAGCAATTCCAAAGAATTTTTTCATTCTATCAACTTTTTCAAGCAATAAATCATCGTTACTTTATATTACTTTACATAGAGATAACTTAAACTCTGGCTGATCGACAACTTTCTTATTCAGCCTTTGACATCAATTATCTATTATCTATTCTTCTGTCAATATCTGCTGTCTAAATCTCATGCAAAAGAATTACACCTTTACAGAGGAAAAAGTGCCTTTACTAACTATCCAACATTTGAATGACTACATTTATTCAGTGTTCAATAGGACTGGGCAAATAATTTAATCAACACAAAGCCACCCCAAATTTGTTGCAGTTAATGAGTTTTTTCAAGTCAAAATTTGAATGTCTTTACTATTCCCTTGGGAAGCAGGGTGCCTGGGCAGGAAGGCCTCTAACATGAATCTCCCCACCTCCCTCCAGGCTCCTTTGCAGCATGGAGGAAATCATTGGGATATGGTCTTGTGCCTTGCAAATGCTCAGTTGCTCTTACAGCCCCTCGGAGACAAGGCTAGCTGAATAAGCAGGCTCGAGGCTACTGTAATTTAGGCCTTGCATGGTATAGTGTTTGCAAGAAACCACGTCCTTTGGCACAAAATCTTTTCAGAAAAGAACACCGAAGTGTTCAAGCCCTTGTGGACATTGGATGAGTTGGGCACAGGGGAAGATGAGCATGACCAGTCCACTGCAGTGGCAGTACATGGCTCTCCCCAGGCACACCCTGAGCACCTGGGACCTGAGTAGCAGCCAGGGATGTTCGGGGAGACCTCCAAGCCTTATCACACTTAGACCATCTCTCCAATACTCTCCTTCTTCCCCTGGACTGAACCAGAGGTTTGTTCTGCTCAATTCTCTGGGTTTGCACAGACCACTGGAAATGGTAATAGTACAGTCCAAGCTGCATTACCATACAGTGGGATATGGTTAAACAAAATAATTGAGGAAAACACTTCCCTGGTGTATTAATGGCAATGCATTAATACTGACAAGGCAGTTGTGGGATGGGCTTAAGTGACATGATGGGAGCAGTTCAGGTCTATTGAGCATATAATATGCATTTAAGAGGACCAAATAATTATATATCTTCCTAATCTTCCAAAGAGCTTTTCTGCCTTTGGAACATTAATAATGCTGCACAGTGAAAGAGGACACACATTTAAGGTGGATCTGAGGCTCGTACTCAAATCTTCCAACATCTTTTTTTTTGGAAAATTTTGTCTTCAAGAAATTAAAAGTTGGGTATTTGGGAGTTTTTTTGAAGTGATGTCAATGTCTCTATTCCATATTTCCTAAATACCCACAGACCCACCTGGGATGTTTCAGGTGCTCAGCATAAGGTTTTCTTTTGTTAGGGAAACAAAAATCTGCCAGCAAATTCTCGGTTAAAGCAGCCACCACTCCTCATGGATTTCTTTTTAGGATGACGCTGGCTCAGGTCAGAGTGTCCCAGCTTTGTCACTGTGTGTTTCAAAGCATACTTCGATCATAATTGTCTCTGGTGTTATTGTTTCCACTTTATTTTCCAGCATTGTTATTTGAACGGAGTGACGTGCTTCCATAAATCTGGAAGGACAGAAACTGGCAACTTGGATTTTGAACAAATATATTATAAAATAACAAAGGGAAAAGTGAAAGCAAGCAAAAGGCTGGGCACACTCCACAATAAATGTTGAAGTAGGATACATTAGGAACTTTTAGCAGTCATTTAAAGAAAGGGCACTGTGGTTTGTAGCAAGACACGTCTATCCTTTAAAGCTATTTTGGTTCTCACCAGGAGTATCAAAATGGCTGTGCTGCAGACTAGGAGCTCCATCCTGCACCCTGGTGACACTGCCCTTCAAATACAGAGAGGGAAGCTGCTTTTGAGCTCATTTTACACTGTGTCCAGCTGTGATCACCAAGTCCGAACAAAATGCTGCAAAGGTGGAAAAATGGAAGGAATAAATTTGTCTGGATGGGAAACCTCTTCCATATGCCATCTGCAGAGTTTGGGGGCACCAAGAACTGTGCTGTGCATCCTCCTGCTCTGCCTCCTGCCACATCAGGCAAATTTTCATCTGTGCCTGATTTTGGATCATTCTGAGGCAGTCCTTGCCAGAAATGTAGGGTTTTCCCTGGTTTATGCATGAAGCTGATGTAATCTTTGCATTTCTCGAGATGCTAGTGAAGATAGCCTTAATGCTAAAAAAGGACCATTGGGAATTCATTCCCTGTGGCATGGACACATGCTTACTGTCAAGTCTCAAGGGCCACAGCAAGTTTTCACTGCCATCCAGGCTCACATTCAGACCATGCAGCAACCAATGCCCTAAACTGGTCTGTTCCCTGTGCATTATACATATTCCTATGAAGAAAAAGCACAAAGTTTTCTGGGAAAGAATTCTTTCTTCTTTGTCTGCAGCATTTATGAGCTGGTGCACTGGTGTGCACCGAGTCCTTCAGGTGCTAACGAATAAAAGTATCAAGAGGTAATAGCTGAAGCTCAAATATTATCAAAATTCTGGCAAGAAACTCCCTTCACAATACTTGCCAGAATTTTTTAATTCATTCCTCTCCAGCCTTTACAATCTCCTGACTTTGAGACAGAAAACCTTAATTAATTGCTGTGCAAATATCCAGGTTCATGTTCTGTCTCTTGTATCTCTTCATGACAGGTTAAACCTACATTTTATCTTGCTGTCAGACATTCTGCAGTTTTCTGGAGACATTTGTTGTACATCTTTGAAGAACTTTTGATACAGGTTTTTATTAAATTTAATACAGAACATTTACTAATATGGCAATATCATAATCTTTGTACTTCTTTGTTTGCTAGTACATTCCATCTAGTGTGCACAATTTGAGTATTTTCAGTTCACAATATGTTGGTTTGTTGTCTTTAGTCATCATAGCTTAAAATGGTCAGAAGAGTCAACACTGGATTGCTTTCAACTCCTTGTTATTATTCAGTTAAAAGCTGAGATCTTGAATGAAAATTTGCAGGAGGGTGATTTCATTGAAAATGCTGCAAACACAAAGTACAGACACAAACATAAAAATCTCTCCATTGTACCTTAGTTGTCTGCTTCTTAAAAATTCCTGGTAACCATGAAGAGAAGAGGCCATCCTTGAGACTCAACTCTGTCCTGTTTTCACAACAGCAGCCAGATCCTGAAATGAATAGCTGGGACTTAAAGTTCTTTCAGAAAATTAAACCCCCTGTCAATTCTAATATGTGATAACAACGCAGACATAGCATTCCTTAATATTTTTTCAGAACTTTTAGCTTCCATTCATTCAAAAAAGGTTTATGTTTCTCAAACACTCTCTAAAAGTGAAAACAAGCTGGTTTGTGGTTTGATGGGTGATGGTTTTGTTCCTTTCACAGTTTTTTTCTTCTAAATATTCACCTGATCGTAATATACAAGTCAAGAAAATGCAAAAATAATCACAATCCCTGGGAATAAGATTAGTGCTTGTTTACCTGTGAGTTTTCTTCTAATGGATGACAGGAATGAAAAGCCTCATTGTTCAAAAGTAGATAAATAAAACCCGGTCTGCTGTAGACATTGAGAGAGTATATGTATCTATATGCTGTACAGAACTCTGCCATTAGCTAATAATAGCATTAACAGTTCAGAAGTAAAAAAAAAAAAAAAGTCTCTAATACTTAGTCTTAGCAGCTGATAATGTAAAATAGGGTGGCATTTGGAAGCATAGGATGATGCCAGTCCCTGGGGAGAGAAAGGTGTTAACTTCTAATAGCTTTTCAGTAATAGCCAAGCATCTGCAGTCCACCATAAAAAAGGGTTTTTAAAAATTAATAGAGCTGAATGTGCTTCACACTGAGGAGAATGCCAGATTAATAAGCGCATTAAGGACCGCTTTGGATTGGAAATAATTATGGAAGATGACAAGGAGCAGAGGTGGCATTGGTGGTGCTTTCAGGAATGCATTTTAAAAAGCAGTTTAAAGAGCCTTCAGATGTTGGTATTATCCTGCGTGACCAAATTAAGAGCAAATGAGAAAAGTTTATCTGGCATTTTGGAGTATTGAAAGGGCTTAGTGTTATAAATTATACAGTATGAGGATAGGCAGTGGTGAGTAAATTCATGTTAAACATTATTGGCAGTTTAAATAGCAACTGCTTTATAAAGCACTAAATATTTTAATTTAGAAGTGAAAGTGTATTCACTCCCCTTCCAAAAAAGAGCATGTTTGACTTATTTATTTGCCAGCACAATCATTGGACAGTTTGTCACTGACGAACTGGTGAATATTGTTCCCAATAGGCTGTTGTAAACACAGAATAATAGAGATGGGTTTAGAATTGATTCAGAGCTCTACTCATGGAAAAGTTGAAAGCCACAATGACATCTTAATCTTCAGCTGCAGGCCAGGTTGTATGCATTCAAGGCTATTTCCAAACGGGTCTAGTGTTTATCAATATTTAATTGTCTTGTTTCAGCTCCTTTTTTACTACTTGCTCTTTCAGCCCTTACATCACAGATATCTTCACACCGTGGTTCTTGGTGTTACTGATACGAACCAAATCAGGCTCAGTTTCTTGATGAGGACAATGCAAACTCCAGCTTCCAAGTTTTAAGCATTCTCTGGCACAGCAGGGCCTTTCTAAGTACATCAGAGCTGCTGCAATCCTATCTGATGGGGGGCTGGTACAAGGACAGTCAACCCCAAACTACAGAAGGAAGGCCACAGTGCTCCCACAGCAATTACAGCAACAACAGAGAACATCTGTGTTGATGATCAGTTTCCCTAAATACAAACAGAATATGGAAAAAAAAGAAAGCCTTTTACACGAAGACAAAAGTCTATGCAAACTTCCAAATTGGTTTTAAGACTTTTTTCCTTAGTCTAAATGTGTATTGCTTTTTTCTTTTACCTGATTAAGTACTTGCAAGAAGTTACAAAAAAGAACACCATTAATATCCAATTTTCTAATAATTACTTTCAGAAAAAGCAAAACTAATGCTGAAATATCTTCTAGGTGAGTGATACTTGTAAAGAGGCAAACCCCCCAATTATAACAGCATCTTCCATTAAATAGTTCTAAGTACTGTATATGCAACATGCTGGAGACTCATTATTTCAAATCCAACTTCTCAAAGATTTATTTTTCTTTTGAAACAATTTCTGACAGCTTTTGATCTTCTAAACTGAAAAAAATCAAAGAAATCTGTTTCTCTGGCATATTAATAGCAAAGGAATTTCTGGATGCTGCAAAGTAGGAACTGAATATAATAGCATCTCAGTTTTATTCATCTTCAAAGAAAACCAACTATATTTTTGAGACTAAAAAAATAGGATACCCTACAGATTTTGAAGGGATGGGATAAACCTCTTTTCACAAGAAAAGATGACAAGAAATTCATCTTGAAGGACGTTCACTATGCCTCTGTCCATTTAATACATTTACAAGCCAGCTGCCATAAGTTAATCTGGCTTTTACATCTGAAGCAAAATTATTTTATAATTTGGGGCTCATATGCCTAAGAGATTTTTTTCTATTACAAAATTCTTTGAATATTGTAGATCAACCTGCCAACAGACGTGACAGTAGCATACACTGGTGTCTGAAATTTATTCAAGAGGTTCATTAAAATTGTTTTACAGAAGTTGTGTATAGGAATCTTTAAACCTTTCATTCATAGCTTCCTCACTCCAACTCCCTGCAAGCGTAAAAATTAAATAATAGCAGTTGATTAAACAATTATCAGTTAAGTGTGTTGTATATGCACATATATATCTATATAACTACAATAGAACTTTTTACACAGTCAAATCCTTAGGAAATAAATACTTTAAACCCCACATTTTACAAAGGTTCATAAATTTTGGTAATCTCACAGAGTTTTTCTTGTACAGCTGACTGGTGGAAATATCATCTTTCCTTAATACCATTCTGCAAGCTGAGCAGGTCCAAAACATTCATCACACAGAGGCATGAGCTTAGCTATGGCTGCCACAGGACGTTGCAATCCTGTGGGAATTGTGTTGCTTACAGTGCCAGGCTTGTCAAGAGGAGGTCAAAGTGATATTGCAAAGAAGCTGCTGGCCATTAAAAATCAGTTGGGTATGCTAATTTCCAGATACATGATGCCAAAAAAAAATAATAATAATAATAAAAAATATATATATACAATTTAAACAGTAAACACTGAAGGGAGGTTGGACAATGCAAAGAAATGACCAGCTGTGGTGGGATTGGACAGTTCTTGCTATGGAAACTGCTTGATTGCACATCCTGGGTAATGTAACAAAGATTGTAACAAGTGCCTTTCATTAGCATCCAAAAAAGAACAAAATAAGGAGTTATGCACACTGATCTACGTGAAGTGAACTGCACAGCCCCTCTGAGAGTCCAGAGGACTTTTTTGTGTATTAGCCAATTGAAAGGCATCTCTTCCTATGTTTAAGAGAGGAGATTTGTGAAAGGCATAAATACCTTGTCTTTAAAGGTACAAATAAATGTTTTGATTTTATCTTAAATAACAGAAAGCACCTTGATGGAAATGCTTAGTTGGTGTACATTGCTATCATTGATTTATCCATGGCAAATTATGCCAGGTTGGATTCAAAGAATTCCAGGGATGGCATTGCCTCAGCATGATTAAGCTTGAAGTCACGGTAGAGGTTATCATAGTAAAATGATGACATTTTAAAGGCCATGTTTTAAGGAAAAGTGAAAAAAACCAGACACTTTTAAAATCACATTTAGGGGGAAAAAACCCAACAACCTGACTGCATGGAGTAGATTCCACATTCACACAAACCACTACCAGTTACAGTTTCTCATGTCTTGTTTTTCCCCAGAAACTCTCTTTCTAAACATCAGTTTAAAAAAAAGATACTATATCTTATGGCAGATACCTATACCACACTGTAGCCACTAAATTAGCCATTCTGCATGAGTTCTAAAATTTGAGTTCTAAAAGTTCTAAAACTTGTTTGCTGAGTTTCATTACAGAAAGAAATACAACTTATAAACTACAAAGCACATAAACCTGTGGTGTGCTACCTTCAATCCAAAAATTTATACTGAAAATTAAATAAAAAGTATAGAAGTTCATGTGAGAAAATGTATAAGCAACAGTTTTTTTAAAAATCTGAATTTTCATTAATCACAGAGCCTGATTAAAATAAGGAGGAACTATTGTGTCAAGTCTTGACTTAGGTGCAAGTATTTTGAAATATTCTAAAGTTATAGCTTCTCAGTCTTCATCATGCAGCTGCAGATGATAAATTGAAATTTTTCTCTGAGTTTAGAGTTGGGATTTCTGTTTGGAGCTTCTTCTGACTTCACCACAAATTACCTCTCTATGTAGGATTGGTAACAAGCATTTGCTAAATAAATTAGTTTCTTGAAAGTTCACACAGTTCTAAAGATATAAAATCCTTCCCAAAAAACATGGCTTAAAAAGAAGAAATAGGAAGTAAAAAGTGAAAATTATTCTACCAAGACTTTGAATATGGTCTTCAATAAGGTTATTGTTAGATTCATCAGAAACAAACTATTTGCCCACTGGTCTTCATTTTCTAATTAATCTGGAAGAACTATTCTCTGTATTGACACAATTTATTAAGTGGAATTCTATGATTAGAAGAATGTGACAGTGAATACCTCCTACAAAATCAACAAGGCATTCAAAATGCAGTGACCATTTATGACACCGAGAAAGTCACTATATGATTTCTGTTCTTCATAAAAAGTCAGCAAAGTTGGAGATTTATGGACTATTATAACTCACTTCATATCAGGAAAAACTGAGAAATAACCTGCTTCCAAATGGAATAAGTCTGCAGCTCTATCCATTAAATCTGATGGTGAGCCAGCAAAATTTTACAGAATACAGAAACTCAGCCAGCATCATTTCATACAATTATTTGTAAATGCTAATACAGAGAACCTGTTTTTCTTGACTCTACCTTGAACTTAATCTATTTGTAAATTCTTTGGAGCAGGACTGACAGCTCCTCTGTCTTTGAATAAGGTCTAACATGATTTTTTTATTTGTTTGCACTCACGACCACAGTATTAACAAGGATAAAAAGTTTCAAAACTTACATAATATTATTTCATGAAAATATTGGCAGATGTGGCACTAGAGTCAAGGTATACATCCCAATCAAAAATAAGCATCTCAATATTTCTAGTGTGTTTGAATGTAAGATGTAGATTAAAGCCTATTCTTGGCATAAAGAGAAATAAAGTGGCAGTAATAGTTTTTATTGAATTTTAAATAATTGACCAAAAATTTGACAGTTGTTGTCCAGAGCTGTTGTTCAGAATTAGAGTTTAAAATGAGTATCTCAACATATGAAATCACACTAGACTTAGAAAATTCCTTCAAAAGAAGATAAACAGTTGTTCTGTGCATATAATATTCCAGATTATGGACTCTATGCTACAAAAAGCGTATTTCATTATTATTAATTTTATTTCAATTATTAAATTGTTCTTATCTCAACCCATGAGTTTTCTCACTTTCATTCTTTCAGTTCTTTTCCTTTTCCATCTACTGGGATGGGGAGTGAGCAAGCAGCTGTGTAGCGCTTAGCTGTCAGCCAGGGATAAACCATGACAGTAACTCTGAAAAATTCTCTACAGCCTAAGATACATTGAGACACACAATCAAATGTACTCTCTCTAGTAACTGTAGAAAGTAAACTATACAAAAAAAAAAAAGATGGAGAAAGATAATGTTATGCATGTAAGTTATTTATGTGATTACTTAATCTCTTCAGATTAGTAGTTATACATTAATAATATCTATATAGAGAGTATTAAAAAATTTGTGCACTAAATAACCTTCAGCTTTTACTTAAAAATCTACAGTACTAAATTTGTCTTATTAGTTCACATAATTACTCTGTGTGGATTTGCTTTATATAAAAGTATAAAATAATATGAATAATATTTCAACTGCATTGAAAAATAAGTAGTTTTTTCAATATTTTTTTTCAGCAAAGTATTTTACACAATAACTGTGCCTAATTGTCTGGAGGAGATACAGAAGAATTTGAGAATTGTGTCTTTTTCCTTCAGTTTTCAACCACTCTCTCTCTGGAGTAATACTGACAGCTCATCTGAAGGACCTACTCTGAACTGAAAAATTATCTGGTTTTAATACAGTTCTTCTGAATTTTATAAAATTACTGTTGGGTAAACAGCTACCACTTAAAAAAACCCTCTTATGGGATCTTTGTACCATGAACTGAAGTGATACACTTTCTGGCAAAATAAAATCTCTTCCACCTTTGGGTCAACATTCCTGGCCAAATCATAAACACCAGTGTGTTCCATGAATGCAAATGTTCATTAGCAGATAGAACAAAAGAAGGAGAAATTTTGATGTATTTTGAGGGAGGAGAACAATGTCCCAAGTTGGTCAAGAAGTAATTAAGGGTAGGACCCTATTTCTGACAGCAGTAAAGAAAATGAAGAGCAGTCATGCGTTCATGTCTCTGAGTGTGCGTGTGTATGTTCTGGAACTGGAGTCAAAGTTAGAAGTACCCAAAAAGAGAAGGATGTCAGAGGCACACACAAATTCTGCTGGCTCTGAGTCCCACACATCCTGAACCTCTTCTAGCTCCCAAACTATCTGACCCAACTCTGAGATCCAAAAACTTCTCCTAGCCCCAAATCCAATGGTTTTCAGTTCTTCTTCAAGCCTTAAAGCATCCCATTCTAGAAGAGTTACTTTTCCCCTCACTAATGTTTACCTTTATCTCAATCTCCTTAAATGTACAAAAGCTTGGCTTCCTTTTAAATTGACACTACTCTGAGCAGAAATTAATTAGGCAAAGCTCTGAAGGTAAGAAGGAAAAATGCAGGCAGGTGGTTCTAGGCAAAATTCAGGAAAAAATCTGCAGTGGCTAAATCCAATCAGCATCTTCTCTCTCCTGTGATGTGTGCTGCTATGATGAGCCCTGTCAGTCATAGTATAAGGTCGGTCAATGGAAATGAAATCTCTGGATTAGTGCCTTGCCCACAGCAAACCCAGAAGTGGATTTAATACTATGTGAATGCAGTATGGAAAGCAACCATGCAGGATGTACATAAATATTGCTGTGCTCGCCACCAAGAAAATATTCAATCGGGTCTACACAAGCTGCCTGCTAATGGGGGACGTTTAAAGAAATTGTAGGGAGCAAAGGAGAATGATCTAGAGATGGAAGACTGAAAGGGGTTGGTGGGTCAGAACCAGCAGAGGTGTCCTCTAACATTTTTCCATTTTTCACAACATCACCTCCTTCATCCCTGCTAAACAAGAAACCTTCACCCCACTGAAACCATGGTGGTTCCACATGAATAATGATGATCTGTGCTCCACCATATTTCAACTGCAGTCCCTAAGAGTGAAAGGAACTACTGCCAAGGGGGTAGGGAAAGGTGATCAAGTATTATACTTTCCATAGAGAAAGTTTGAGACAGAGTGGTACAAAAGACTCCACATCTAAAGAAACCCTATGGCACTGGCAAGACCCTAAGCTACTTAGAAGCGTCTCCCTGAAAGTTTTTGAATATTTCCAAAAGCTGCGTCAAATTCTCAGCTGGGTGGGAAGCCAAGCAAAGCAAAGCCAGATGCGAGTGCATTAGCAACTTCCCGCTTCAGTTCCTGTCCTCTCATTTCCAGGCTCAGATGCAGACAGAGCATCTGGGTGTTTATAACACTTAAATTCTATTAATTCTGTTCATTTGAGCTGTTTTCAGGCTGTCACCGATGGGATGTGGGGAAGAACAGGATATTCCCTCAGCACTAATGTTGTGCTGGCCACTGCATAATATTTTACAGTAGTATTACCAGTTTTCCACCAGTCATATGTTTCCTCTTCCAGACTGGCCGCTGTTTCAGGCATGGCACTGGCGCTGTAACTTTAGATGGAAAGTGTGAAGCCTGAGCTCAAATACAATTGCAAGGTGAAAAAATGCTCTAGTATCATTCAGCAACAATAAAATGTCAACACATACCAAATGTAGGTAGGCAGGTGATGCCTGTATGACTTGATCTCTCAAAAGGAAGCTAAAAACAAGCCTGTAACAGACCTGGAAAAGAGTCAAGGTAGATACAGGTCAAGTTCAGGTGAAATTAATTCAGATTAAGACATATCTCATGTTACAAAGTCTTCCTACAATCTGATTATCATGTTTACTGGATTGAATCATTTCAGAGAGAAAAGAGCATTAAGTCAGCGAGCTGACAATGAAAAAGGAAAGTATCTATTTGGACACTTAAGTGAGTGCTGTAATCTTTCAAGTGTCTTTTTATTTGAGTTACCCTGTTGCTGATGCCAGAAAGTTTTGCTTTGTCACAGAAGACTTGTTTGTACCTGTAAGGAAAAACAGACTGTCAGCAAAACTGAATGGGAAGTCAGACAAGAAATGATGATTCAATACCTCCTGCAGACACCACTACACTTACTGGATTCATAGATAGATCAACATGTTCAAAATACGTTTCTACTTTGCAATGAGATGAGTCTTCTGTCACCGTTGCTGTCACCAACGTGCCTGTACGAATGATAAGCATTTCAAAGTGAGGTGCTGGAAGATGTTCCATTTGGGCACTGCTTACCCATCTGGAAGTGGTCAACTTGAAGCTGGTCAATGGACTTGAAGTTACAAGGAAATCATGTGAAATGTAGAAAATACATCAAGGTTTACATAGATGGTGCACACTGAATGACAGGACATCTGCTTACTTGATAGGACACTTCTTCAAAGCAGCTCATAATGACCACTGGAAACATCATAGTAGTCACCGGGAAGCTCTAGCATCCAACATGAAAAGCATCCTGGATGATTTTATCAGAGCTTTACCAGTAGAGTCATGTCTATTTTCAGATCTATGTAATGAAATGATTGGCAAACATGCGAGCAAATGGTTGTCAAAGAGCAAAGTACTTACTTAGTGCTTTGAACTCCAAGAATTTCTTTCATGATGATCCATTTGAACATCGTCTTGAAATCTAAGCATGGTTTTACTGGATTGTTTTCTCTCTTGTTGTTTTCATTCCCAAATTATTTCAGCTTACATTTGCAAGCAAAGAGACTGATAGCTTTGAATATGCATGCTCAAACTGAGATATCAAAAAAAAATTCAGTTTTGAATTTAAATAGGAGTTGCCCTTCATCATTTTTTGGCTCATTGTGATATAGGAAGTGAAGCAGAGGAACATTTCTTAGTGTTCAAATGTCATTTTCTCTAATACTTCCTTGAAGTGAGAGCAGGGAGTGAGTAGATAAGAAATGGCAATGCTGCTCTGGTTGCAACCTGGCTGCTACAGAGAAACAACAAACTTCTTGAATTACCCAGCAAAGGTGACCTGGTGCTTGAATTCAAACAAAACCTTCTTACCTGATTACAGTAAAAAGGAAGAAAGAGAGCCCTGACTTGCAGAGCACATTATATTCTTGATGCCATTCACAGCTGTAGACTTTCATGAAGCTGGTTTTCAGTATAATATTAGTGAAAATACACTGTCATTATAAAATAGATGTAAAATGAGGCCTCTCTTTAAAAGTCACCCAACCTATCACACATTCGCTTTCTCTCTGCCAGAAAACAAATGTCAACCATCTCAAATTATAAGTACACACAGATGTACCATTTTCTCCATTGTTTTAACAAACAGTTTAACCATTTTTAGTTAAAATAGTTCATTACAGGTACATTACAAATCAATTTATGCAAATAATACTTCTCCAGATTCCATATGCCTAAGGAATGATAAAACACTAAAGGTTCAAAAAGCTTTTTTCAGATATAAAACTTGCCCTGGAATAAGTCCACTTGTTTTGAAGACTTTATTCAAAGAAGGATTTTTGAGCAGCATCAAGGCTCACAAAGTTTCCAAAGTGGAATTTTTAGCTTTTGGAGATGTTTAGCTTTTGGACATTTATTTTAGTATTTTCATCTGAGAAAAGTGTCTGCTTAGTCTTATACCTACATTTTCTTACATTTTATTTGTGTTTGAAAAGCACACCAACGCCTTCACGTGTAAAGAATCAGCAAAGGAGATGCTACAAGAGATAAGAGAAACCAGGAGCTGAAACAAAAGTCTTAAGTCCCTTTCATTCTTTAACCCTATTTTTGTTATTTACAGACTCCTAAACAAGGGAAATATTAAGAAATACTTAACAAAGCTTTAATTAAAAACTTCTACTCTCTAGTCATTTAAGCTACCATTTAATTCATACTAACTGTAATTTTGAGGCAAAGCAAAGCATTTTTTTTCTTTGTATATTAAAGCTTAATAAACCAGGTAACAATGGAAATATTCTGCCTCCTGTTTTAAATAACTTGTTAAGGAACAACGTTATCCTGAAACCTGAACTCATATTAAAGGGGAGAGCAAATTTCATTACGTGATCCTTCTATTTATTTTAATCTGCTCATTCCTAGAAAAAAAAATGAATGAGAATTTAAACACACACAGCAGTTTTACAAGGAGCAACTTTTTTTTTCTAATTATGTATTCTTTACTTATTAATCAGTGCTACAATTTCCTGTGACATTTAACACAGACACAAGTTATTTTCATTCCAAAAGTTAGCAGTTCACTGTATCCTATACACATGGCACAAGCATTGCAAATGTAAATAAATGTAGGCGTCTGGGTTTTAACCACTGCTCTCAGAGAAACGTCTTTTTTAATGTGGTGCAACTTGCAATCACACTGAATGTCATCACAGCTTTTGAGAGCGGGCAAGTCTTCATTCAATCTTAATTTTTCACTGAAAAAAATCCTGGCATCTGTGCAAAAATAATGAACTCCATACAAGAGGAAAGAGAGGAATGTAGCTAATAATCCTATTTATGTTCTTATGCACTACATTTCATTTACTAGAAATAGCATGACTAAATTCTAATAAATAAATATACTAATTGGTCATTGGAAATGCAAATTTCAACAACAATCTTTAATGTAGTATAATAAAACCCATTACAAGCACCAGCTTTGTAGATGCTTTGATTGTAAATAAGAGATTAGTTTAAATTCAGATGTGCTGAACAGGTTGGCATTATTTCAGGTAGCAGTAGATTTAGGCTGCTTGCCAATCTGTGGGAAGAGCAGATATATTAATACCTGCACTGTTTCTACTTTCATATGTTCAGTCTGAGTATTTGCTATTTGCTACATTAAATTATATTGAGTGGCAAACATAAATATGGTTTTCATCTTCCAGATTCTTGCAGATCAATTTTCTTATTGTTAGTAAATGCCGTGGGACCACATTGTTTCAGAGCTTGTTTTGGTTTTTATTCGTGTCCAAATAACCTGTCTTGACGGCCACAGGGTAAGCCACCCCCTCTCTGAAAATGAAAAGCTAACTTTAGTGTCATTTGCCTTGCACCAGGATATTGAAAACTTGTGACTTCACCATCCTTCATTTTCTCTTTCTATGGTACTGTCCATCCCAATTCCCATGAAATCAATGAGCAAATTTCTCCCTTGCAAATCTGCAGATGGTCTGGACTATCCTAGCTGCTTGCCAGTTTACATTGGCCAAAGATCTATTCCCTGCCTGACATGACTGAAATTGCCACTAGGAGAGGATCTATGTGTGACACCACTTGAGCAGACAAAGATCTTGGTCCTACACGATGCGAGACAGTAGAAGTTTTGGCGTCAGTGCCAGAGGGAGAAAACCAAACACGTCATTTTGGATAGGGCCACAACAGTGTTATTCCTTCTAGGCTGTATTTTCATACAGCCAAACTTTTACTCAAGCATCCATGGGAGAAGAGCATTTTATAGAGCTGTTAACAGAAACTGTTTTATTTGCTTGAACACTGCTGTCCTTCTGATGGTTTATCAGATGATTCTACAGCCCTTTGAGCTTTCCCAGCCTCAACCGCCTTCCTAAGATGAAGAATTTAGCTGGCACTTGGGTAAACATAATTGATTAATTTTGCAAGTCACGCCTTTCAGACTTTTTAGAGCATGTAAGAGCGTAAGCTCTAAATTACAGATTTATGTGTTTTAGTTGTTCGTACCTCAGCATTAAGAAAAAAAATTGCACCTGACTCTGAACCAGAGGCTTATGGAGCCAATAAGGGACCACATGGTGCTACTATGGATTTAATTTCCAATCCCCTCACCTTAATTACTGTCTCACATACCCACTTGTTGCATCCTGCCTTAAATTACTTGTAAATTCTTTGATACTGACAATATTTACAGTTCTACTTTAGCACACCCCCAAGCACAGCAGTCTGAGTGGGACCTGAGGGGGCTTTGTAATAGGAATAATTAGTACTGAAATTGGGATGCTTTGGCCTGAAGGGGAAAAGCCACAACAGGCAAATTGATTGAGGTGTCTGAAACGATGTTGTTAAGAAAAAAAAAAAAAAAAAAGCCCAAAGTGGCATCTCTGAATGATGGTATAACAAAGTGACAGATCTTTTTGATGTACAAAGTAAGTGCAATACCTGAGGTAGATAGATTTGACATGTGCTGCAAATACTCTGGGGGAAGACACCCCTTCTTTTCTTCAGTAGCAGACAACTACTTTCTTTACTTTGAATTTTCCTCAGATTCCTTGGTGGCTTCCAAGTTTTGGTAGGAATTTTCGTGACCAAGTCCCTGCAAAAATCTGGGCACCTTGAGAAAATTGTAGTATGTACACCCCCTATTTTTTCTCTCTTTACCTTGAAAGGACAGTAGACTTTCCACATCACTCCAGGTTGTGTGAGAAACACCATTTTAGCAACTTTTTTAGGTTATCGAAGGGTTTTTTCATAGAAAGGAATGGTCAATTTTAACTGGTTTTTTGTAAACTTTGGTACCCATGGCATACAAAGGACAGGCTCCAGTTCTGCAGGCCTTGAACTATTGTGTTTAGTGCTTTCCTCATAACTCATTGCAGACTGATCCACACTCCTGCATTTGTTATAAATTGGATACTGTATGGAGCAGTTGTATAATTTGGTTAATCATCTAGATCTTCCTGCAGGGTATTTTTCATTCTGCAGCATTGCCTTTAGGAACCCAAAGATCTTTGTACAAATTTATCAATTATTTATGAAAAGGGTACTTAATTGTACTTGTAGTACAACAGAGCTGGAGACCCAAATGCCTCACTGTGGAGGTAAACCAAGCTGTACAGACTTCAGTGAAGTCCTGCCTTCTTATGCTATTGCTACATTTGACTGTCAGCCTGAACTGTTAATAAAAAATTATCTTAATGATTGTTTTTAGCTAATACAATAATCTGAATACTTACTGAATAAACACGCACACATAAAATTGCCATGAGGTTTTACATTTTGATCTTTTATTTCTCATATCCTGTTGGACGCCCTCTATAAATTATTCATTTCTAGCCTTGCTATGTCCCTTTCTCTTAGTTTTGACTTGCTGATACCAAAGAGTAAGATGTGATTCAGCCCTTTGTTACACCAAGAGGACCCACTGAGTCTGGCTTTAGTCCACTCCCTGTCATTGCAACCTGCTGGGTTTGTGCATAGAATTCAGCCTTGGCACTAAAACAGCTAGAGTAGGTATTTCCAAAGTAGTACCATATTAATGATCACAAAACATACTTCCTGACTCTGTCCCAGGAGACCTTTTCGAAGTTGTTTTATGAGAGACTGAGGAGATCTGTTAATGAGTGAAGTAATTGTTACCTGTGGGCACCGATTTAGAACGACTTCATGCTTCAGACTCCAAAAGCGTAAATGTCTTTGTTACAACTATGTTGTGTGCAGCAAACAAAAGGGATGCTCACAGAATTAGAGATATGGATGTTAGGATGCATAATGCATATTTTTTTTCTACATTCAGAAAAAAAAAAAAAAAGACACTGAGATAAACAGAAGATTTTGTATCATAAGCTCTTGTAACCAAAAAAAAAAAAAAAGAGTAATTTTCCATATAATGAGCATGATGAAATCTACATCATGTTGTTTATTTACAAGCATACACAAAATTAAACAACATTTCCTATTTAATTTACAGTATTAAACAAAGGCACAATATCAGATCCTGATACCACTGTGCTAATTTGGGATGTGCTCACTTTTGTTTTGTTTCCAATATTTAATTCTTAACGTAATCTTGTGTGCTGATCTGGTATATTTATATAGGTACACATGTAATCATGAGATGATATTATATAATTATAGTATAATCTATTTCAGTTTGCCTTTTTTATATAAGGCCATCAGCATACAAGTCTCAAAAATTCCAGCAGCCACATGGCCATCTTGTTGAAATGATCTTTTAATTTTTGGGGGGGTTCCTTAGCTAGTTTGGCAGTGTCCCTGCTCCATCACTGGGTAAACTGGATGACAGGGAGGAGTATCAGGGTTGTGGGTATGGCTTGGACTACTTCTCCATTTTCCACAGTCTTTAGGGGACAAATATAATTTCAATAAGGTCTTGAAGCTGATTTTACTCAGGAGCCAGGTGATGTCTGAGAACACTGAGTAGCCATAAAGCACAGAGGTAGCTCAGAGGAAGGGGAGCCAGGATCTGATACCCAAAATCCCATAAAGAGAGGAAAAAAACCCTGATTTACAAGAATTCTTGCTTTTCTTTTTACCTTCTCTCTGTGTTTAAGGGGTTTTACTGAAAGGATGTGATTATAACAAAATGATGTAACACCTATGAAGCACTGGAAAAAGTTATCCAGAGAAGCTGTGAGTGCTCCTCCCATGGAAATGTTCAAGGCCAAGTTGGATAGAGCTCTAAGCAACCTGGGAAAGTAGAAGGTGTCCCTGCCCATGGCACGGGATCTTTAAGACCCCTTCCAACCCAAGACATTCTGTGATTCTGACAATCCTATATAAGCACATGCATGCAGCTTTCTTTCCAGATTCCTCCTTTGTGAATGTGAAAACGACACATCCGTCTTTGTGAAAGATGGCATCTCCACTCCACCCCAAACCTCTCCACAATCCCTCAAATGCCCATGGTCTCATTTCCTCTGTCACTGCACTCACTGCCTTGCCCAAAGTTGAGTTGAACTTCTCACTCTCCCAAAACTACTCATTCCCGAAGGACTTCAGTGTCAAGCACTCCATGTGCCTGTGATGTTGCACAAAATAAAACTTTACCTTTGTGTCGTGTCTTGCCCTGTCCACTGGCACTGTGCTATAATTCCTGAAAGCTCTAGCCATCAGCACCTATGTACCAGCGTGTAGGTGGGAACAGACTGGATACCTAAAGCACATGTACTGTCTTCTCTGCGGGAATGTACTGTCTGTGTGTCTGAGTTGCAAGCAGGTACCATTTCATAACTATTTTTTTCATGCTGTTCTGCACCAACACAACAGTGAAACCTGAGCAATATGGCCCAGGCACTGGAACCACACAAAAGGGAAGATTCAGAGTAAATTCTTTCAAAGTTATAACAAATCTTTTCTTCCCCAAATCCCCCAACAACTATGAGGTGAAGAAGGAAGGGGAAGAGAGTAGCTGGCTTGATGTAACCTATTTGCTCTCACTTAAACTCAGCGGGGGCTTTGAGAGACTGTGTTGTGCTTCCTTTGAGGACAGTCTCAGGTATCAGCTTCTCCAGCAAGCAGAGGCCTTTGCACAGGGCACATGCAGACTTAAGAAAACCAAGTGGAGAAAGGGGTTTTTGCAAAACAGAAAACTATTTTTTTTCACCCAAGTCATTTTCTGCATTCCCCTTTGGTTTAACTTTAACTGCCTGTGGGTCTGTAAGGGTCCCTTCTCAGGAGCCAGGTTTATCTTCTGATGGTTTGAATAGTCTAATTATCATTCAAAATCCATTACGATGGGCCTCCTTGCCTTCAGGCACAGATGACCATTACAGTCCTTCTGAGGTATCCAGTGAGCAGACCACAAAAAGATGAATGAGGAAGGAAAAATTCCTAGTTCAGTGTCTTCAAAAGTTAGTGATGATTATCCAAAAAAAGTTTAAAAAGTAGCTGCAAATGTCACGGCTTAAGTTTAATTATAAAAACATGTGAAGGGCTGAAAAGGTCTTGCCAGTACTCAGTACTCAGTACTTGCTTGCCAGTACTCAGTGGTCACAGTAGTCAGGACAGGTAAAGAGGTCATTTAAAGTGCAGCTTAATGCAATCAAAAAGGATTCAAAAAAGGATTTCTATTCACAGAAGGACAATGACTAAAATAATACCCAGAAAACTGATATGATGGATATAAGAATCTCACCCAAAGCAAGGTAATTACCAGATTTATCACACAGGAAACATAAAGCCTAAATTTTTAATTTTGTTAAAGCACAACTCCGCTGTGAGATTTTACCCCCAAGAGTTGCATTTTGTTGCTTTGTGGATTTCTGACAAGTTAATGTAAGGGAACTTTGGGACTGGTTTATGGCTGGGTGTGCAATAAACATAAGAGATTTTTTTCAGTGTTCTTTAATACAAAATACATGCTCAGCTAATGCATCCTTGGTATAAAGCCACTGAAATCAGATATTGTCCAATAAATCAGTCTGATTTTACAATCTACAGTTGTGCAATTGATATTCAACTGATATAAACTGAATCTTGTCTAACTAGCTATTTCACTTTTTGGAAGATTTTCCCTCCTCAAACAGTATTTCTTACTTTTGCTATGGAGTTTGCATTTTATACAGGGGAAAAAAAAAATCCCAAACAAACAAACACCAAAAATTCAGAGCCAGCTGGATCCCGTATATCTGCTCACTGAAAACATGAAATTATGCAAGACTTGATAAAACTTCTCATGTAGTTGTGTTTTGGAGTCTTCAGAAATGCAGATCCCTGTGAGTACTTGGAAAAGGCTTCAATCTTTTTAAATTAAAACCACCACCTATACTATGAGAAAACTTTTAAAGCATTTTCATTTCTCAAGTCATAGATTGTAATTTATGTGCTTTTGTAAACTCTATTACATATTTATCTGCAGCTTGAGTACCTAAATAGGATAAAAATTTAACTTGGCTTCTGCATCTTTTTATTTTACATCCCTTGTTTCAGATTTGTACCACAACCACTTGCCTCAGTTAGGAATTAAACTTCTTCTTTTTTGGTTTTTTCCCCCCACTGAAAGGTGTGAGTTCCCGAATGGCAATTTAGCATGTACACTTTAGGGAAACACTACATGACTTTTTACATGATATACATTAACCTTTCATTAGAAATGAGAGTGGCTTGCATCCTACTGCATAAGAGCAGCAGAAAGTAAATGATAGTCTCCAGAAACTAGAGCCTTTTTTATCTGACTGAAATGGGGAGTTGCATTATTATTATTTGATTTTTTTACTCCCTGTTTTTCATATGTCAAGAGTAGTAAGGCAGATCACCAGAGTAACAGGAAAGAGCTGAGGGACTGTATTGGTTTGGGGAGGTGAACTCATAGGGATTGAGTTTGTCAGGGACCCTCTCTGTTCACATAGAATAAAATTCAGTATGCTAAAGGGAGAAGGGTTAAATTTTAGAGTTTATCCACGTGAACCAGTTTGTCCATTAACCTGCATACAATCAAGAGTAAGGGGATACAAGACACGTTCTTGCCTGTTGGACTCAACACCAGCATAGCTGGATAAAAGCTACAATATTGCCATGCAAAAATCCAGATTAAATAGTGATATTGGTCCCTGCTGGCCTATGAATGTGTGCCCAATACAGCCACTTCCAAACTAAGATCATCTACCATGTAATTTTTAGAGTTTGGAGCCATGGCAAGGGTGGGACAAGAATAGCATCAAATAAAGACAAATATTCCTGAAATCTGCATGCTATTACTTCTACCCAGAAAAACGGTCTGCAGGTCCAGGATGGTGGTAGTGGGAAAGAACATCTGGAGGCTGGAAGGTAACCAGAAATAAGGAACATATGGGAAAAGGGCTGTGGAGAGGTGGGGATGGGGTTGTTTCCAATACCCTGTGTCATAATGCCTAACCCCAGATTTAGTAGGGACTATTGAGTGAGTTTGTGTGGTTGCCAGTGCTTTGTGTAACATTATTGTAGTTTTGTTTTGTTTCTAAGGAGAATTACAATCTGTTACCATGTTAAATACAGGTTTTCTGTGTGTGTAGAGATGTGTGTGTTTCTCTCCTGCTTTAAGACATTTTCAGCTTCAGAAGTAATTTTCAGATTCAGAAAGGGTGGGAGAGCCAAGAAAATGTGATTTGTTTGTCTACATTATCTTTGAACAACATGACTTGCTGTTTCCTAGGAAAGCTCTATAATTTGATTGCAGATCTATATTTAAATGTGGAGAGAGTCTAAAGGGGACCTGACACCTCCACTGTAAAAACTCAGATAATACAGACTTCAGGAGTTTAGAGTTCAAGATATTTACATATTGATGTTTTCCAGCACTAGTGCAAGCAATCTAACAGCACAGGATTTGCCACCAAATGACTGTTTGGTTTGGGGGTTTTTCAACTCTCATTTAAGAACAAATTCCTAGATATCTGAATTTACAAAGGCAAGTCCACTGGATTTCCATTTGCATATTTTTGGCAGCAGTCCACCTCATTAATGCAGGAGAGAATCAGCCAATATTATAAGAAAAACACATATGACACTCAAGGGAATTAGAAATATATTGTTAATTTGACGGAGTGTTAATAGGCCCCCTAATATCACCAGTTTTTCCTAACAGTTGTCTGCAATGTTTATTTCTTGTTGGACCAACAAAATCGTGCTTCATATTATAGACATGAGCTCGGTGACAGTGGCTCTTTAAGAGAGATGTGTTCTCCAGTGAGTTTCCAGCATTTAGTACTTCTCTTCATTTTAATCACAGAAGAGTCTCTAAGTCAAAGAAGGGAGGAAATCAAACTCTAAGTTAAATCTCTCATGTAGAAGTAGATATTATTTTTGAATGATGCCTCCTGAGAAACTTTTCATTGACCTCTAAAGCAGAAAGGCTGCAATGGAGTGGTTATCAGGTTTAACTTTTGTGACCCACAGCTGAAATCATTGTAGACTAGTGGCTACAGAGAGATTAAATTCAGAATGTCCTGTAAGCTGAAAGAAATATGAATCTAAGCAGTGCTCTTTAGGAAGCATTAAAGAACATGTATAGAAACTTAAAATTCCTGTGTGTTAAGTTACTTGGTATTCCTTTTCCATTCCTTGTAGATTTATAAAGGACTACAACCATTATTTTTGACCTTTTCCTACTAAGGGCTGGAGGGTTACAAGTTTTGCTCTGGTAATTACCTATCAGTCTAACAAAGTAACCTTAATTAGTGGGATTTTTTCATCCCATATATAGGAATGGAGCATGGTGTGAACACATGTTATTATGATTTAACACCTCGCTCAGATCTCATGTATATCCTTTGTCTTCTGCTGTCACCACTGTAATTAGGCAACAGAGGTGCAATATGTTCAGATTTTTGTCAATACCTGCCCAAAGCTCTAAATGCATGTGTGATAGAAATGAAGGCTAATATGCAAAGAAAAGCTATAATGACCATTGGAGACAACCAAGCTTCATTTATCTCAGCATAGTGAGCTTGCTCTAGTGCACAAGCTTTGTTCACATGATCACTCTGGTTTCATCAAGGTGGATTATTGCCTAGAGAAAGCAGGTTTTTTTCTCTTTCATTTCAGTGCAAATCTGTTTTATCTTCCCTCAACCTGATTTTTGATTAGAACAGGTTCAGAGGTGCTGCAGACAATACTAGTATCACAAAATCTGTGGATTTCCAATTCAACTTGCACTGATTAACCAACTTCATTATGTACAATTCCCAAGCAGGCAATCCTGTGCATCTCTGTATTTGCTTCCTCCCTCTCTCTCTATCTCCAGTGCACCACGACCTGAAAAAAACATTTTCTTGCTAATCATAAGGGAGAATGTTTTTCCCTTCTTCCTTGTTCCTTGCACATCCGGTCATTTTGTGTAAATGTCACAGGAAAAAAAATGAAATTAATTTGTGCAACTAAGTATTGCTAGAAATATACATTAAATAAAAGACTGGTTGGCACAAAGCTTCCTAAAACGTTCCAGTTCTTTCTCATTTTTTTTCCATCTGGCAAAAAGACCTTAATTCCCAGAGAATTTATCTTCCCAATCCCAAGAAAAAAATTTATTCATTCAGAGAATTAAAACTATGTTGTATGATATAGGTAACTAAACACACAACTCAGGTACTGACCAACAAATAATTTCAGTGAAATGTTCTTACCAAAAGAGGCAAGCAGCAAAAAAGATCTATCTAATGGACAAAATGATATTGATTTAATTTTTTTTAAGTGTGACAGGAGACAGTCAGAAATCAGGAAAAAGGCAAATTTCACTGAATAAATTATTTGTTGACACAATATCACCCGCTTTTTTCATCAAGCTTATACTGTTCAGCAGATAGCACAAACAGTACTCTTGCTATATGAGCAACCTGCTTTTATTGTAATTTACACTTTTCCCTCAATATTTTGTTTGGAAATACCAGCAACACTTTACAACTGCTGCAACAGCAAATAACTTATTTCTAAGGATCCCCACTGTAATTTTTGTTATAATAAAATAGCGGTTGTGCACAGTGACATTTGTGAGCTACCAGCTTCTAAAAGAACTTTTTTTATCTCTTACTTTTTTTACAACCCCATGGGAAACCTTCCTGCAAGCCACCTTAGGATGCAGTTCATTAAAGCTGTGTACATGATCCAGAGCCATCTGGGAGGAGAGAGATGGTGCTACAACACGTAGTAGGAGTATGGATGCAGAATACACAGGATGTGTGTGGTGGGGGATGGATGAAAAAGGGTGAAAGAGGTGTATGAGAATGCAATCTAAGTCATGTGAAATTATAAATTACTGCAAAGGCATGCATTAGGCTTTAAATTAAGTTGAACAATTCCTTCCATTAAGGTTCATGGGACTTACTGAAAATAAGGTAGCAATTAACATGAACTAGAGTACATGTTTTGCAAATGAGTCAAGAAATTACATGAAGTGGGTAGTTAAAAATAAGTATGGCAAGGGCAATCCATCCTATCAAAGAAATCTAAAACAATCCAATAAATTGCACTTATTCTTCACTGATGACTGTCACAGTCACATAGGAGTCAACATTCCACCCACATCAATAGCTCAGAGGAAAATATCTGTATTTCAAGTAGCTAAAACTAAGTGAGAGGGACTTGACCCCATGTATGTGCGTGTTCCATCAGACTCAGAGGAAAAATTACCAACAGAAAGAATAAACAAAAAATTTATTAATAAAAGACATACCCTTGTTTAAGTCTCTGTAGTTTTAATATTTTGTGATGTGTTTATGCTGTTTAGCAGCTGACTGAAAGGTGAATACTCTTGATACTATGAATTATCTTTTAACGTAATTAAAATTATCATGGTTAACAAAGTTAACCAGGATTTATTGAATGTTTCTTTAGATATGTCTTTCAGTTATAATATGTAACATAAAAATATTAAAAGCCATCTATCCCAGAGGTACATGTCAACCTTTACTAGACGCATAGGAGTCAATGTGTAAAAATTTACTCTACACATTTTTGTCTAAGGAAGACACCATGAGAATGTCTTATGTTACTGTATTGATATATCCTTGTTAAAGAATGCTTTAACAAAATAAATGATTCAACATATCTACCTTATGTTTAAATCTCAAGGTTTATTAAAGCCATACAGTTTAAAAATCTAAAGCAATAAACCCTCTCTGAAGGCAGAAAGGCGAGGTGATTTCTTCTTTTCTACTGGTTCCTGCGCAAGTGACAATGTATTTATTTTACCCAGTAGGCTTTCTTGCCAGAAAAGAAGATACATGGCTGAAAACTGCATAGGAAGTCAGGCTTTTACAACTTTATTCCTGTACAAGTTGTCTGTATATAACAGGACTTTAAAAATATATTCATTTTTATGTACATTTCTACTGTATCTGCCACACAATATTTCAATACTGTGTGCAAACTAATGCACTCCTAGGCAAGGCTCAATTCTTACTCCGATTTCTAACAGTGCAACATTGACTTCAATATGCTTATTTCAGATTTTCACTAAAGGAATTGAAATTGGAGGCAGACTTTTCTCTTTGAGCAGCACTCAGCATTATGTAGTTCAGCAGAATTTACTGTTTCTATTAGCACTTATTCAAAGTTGGCCACAAGTGTCAACTGAAGCTCCCATTTACAGAAATCAAGGTACTTAATTAAAATCTTACCAATAAAAAAGGGATTTTCCATTGTGTAATTGGAAGTCCAGATACTTAATCCTTCTTAAAAATAACAAGTGCTCACACTTTTAAATCAAGAAATGCCCTTTTTATTTTACTTCCAATCGTGTGTGAACAGTAAGCTCCCTATGGTTTTAACCACTGAATTCTCATAATTTAAATGTTTTTGAACTTCTAGTGAATGTTCATATATATTTTCGACTTTGAATTTTATGTCATTCATACTGTGATGCTCCCCAGAGCCTTGTAAGGGTAGAGAAGTTTCCTTTGGAAATTCAAGTTTTGCTCAACATGAATAAAAGAAAGTAGGCTGTATCTTTGTAAGCTAGCATTGAGGAATATCTAATTTGCCAAGTCACTTGAACCAGCAGTTCAGGGTCAAATCCAAAGGTTTGGATACTGCTTTTCTATCTGATCATCCAAGGCAAACACTGAGTCAGAGAATGTGTAAAGATGATTTAGAGTCTCTGTAACAGCAGCTGTGTAGCATCATGGACAACCTCTACTGTACAGATTTCAGGCTCTTTTCTTTTTTACAGCAATAATCCCTACCTCATGCCCTAATTCAACAGATGAAGAAACTGGCATATGGAGGATGGGATAAATTGTATCTCAAGTCATCCAGCAGGACAGTGGCAGATCTCAGCAGAGCCCCTAGTGCTACATCCAGTAGATCAGGCTAGCTAAAAAATAAATTATCGTGGCCTCAGACTCAACGACTCCCTGTAAGGAAGCAGACAAACCAGTGAAAAGTCAGTCCTGAATGTGGAAGACACATCTCTTAAACCATCACATCTTTTTGACCAGTGGGAGCTCTGAGTGCAGGAAGACCAACCCAACACTGTGTCATAGTAATTGCACCGTTCATTTCCAAACTGGCAGCCATGTGCTCACTGCTTCTTGAGGTGTTATAGCAACTTATGAAATGATCAGGAAAGTATTTATTTAAACATTTTTTAAACAGGACCTTCTGAGACTTCTGTTTAATATAATCAGAAACCAAATTTGGTAGGGTACTGTGCAGGGACTGATGTGTGCTTACATGTCCAAATTAAATTGACTTTCTGCTTCTTCTGCATACCAGGCAAGTCATAAATCATTGCCTTTGAATAATTTTATCTGCAGTTTGAGATCATTTTGCTGTGCTGGATTACTGTGGACAGAGTATTTTTAATCACTGATGAAGTGCAGATGAAACAGCAAGAGGCATCTCAAGAGTCTTGTAACATTCACCTTCTTTCACCTGAAGGCAAAATAAAACTGTGAGGTTCCTCTTCATAGAGAGCTTCCTCCTCTCCAGGAATCACCATGGGTTTTGGCAGAGTTACATGCCATCTGGCAGGCTGTGTGAGGGTTCGAGATCTGCCAGGCCTCCTTCTGCCAGGGGAGAAAACTGATCCAAGGTTTAAAGGAGTCAGTCAAAAGTGTTCCCATGGATTCAGAGAATTTTAGAGCAAGCCTAGATCAGAGATGATGCACCATAATAAAGCAATAACCATGGCCTCAAGCCCATCACACCCATAGAAGCCGGTTTGGTTAGACTGGGTTATATCCGAAGGACTTGCTGTAACTACTGCAAAGGTCCTTTCTCTCTGGACCTTTTATTTTCAGTATCATTGGGATATTTCACCTGACATGGGAACAAGAACACAGAGCTGAGCGCAGTTGAAGGGACTTCAGACATTTGTGCAAACCCTGATTTCACCTGTCCTCCTTCTGGGACACAGAATAACCAAAGGCTAAAGTTCCAGCTGCTGGGGTCCACTGAAAAATGGCCGGAACCAGGCTGCACTGCACAGGGATTCATGCAGTCGGTCTGCATTGTGCCCGCATGGCCATGTGCTGCATGGTCGTCTACAACAGCCAGCACTCACATAAGCTCTTCCAGAGCCTTTTATTCTCCTACTGATACACAAACCCACTCAAAACGGACACTGGACTATCTCTGCCCCAGCGACCTCTGTTACCATTGTGAGTGGGAATGAGGCACTGTGTACACCATCTTCCAAAGCCTGGGCAACAACAAGGGTTATCCAACAGTATGGTGTGTCATTCAGAGAAATAAACTTTTAGGCTTTTGATTTAAGGGTTTTGGAGATGTCCAGTGGTGTTTACCACAGAGATATTTTTGCTGTTTTTAATTATTCTCATGACTAGAGATATTACCAAATTAAAACGCAAAATTCTATTTATCCTCTAAACCTCCTTTACAGACTTCCACGTTCTGCAACAAGCTAGAGCCTTCATTAAAACAGAAACTGTGAATGTCCTTGTCAGCTGTCCAGAATAAATACACTGCCTGTGTTCAAGTTCCTTTCAAAAGGATGGACTGTCATCCAAGGAGATCACTAAACTTCAAGGTTTCAGGCCTTGTAAAGATGCTTAACTCTCCTAAATTAGTCATTATTAAGACATGAGTCAAAGTTAAAATCCCCTTCTCCTCCTTTCCACAAGCCAAACTGTGTGCAGTGTTCTTTTATTCTAGAGGCTTAACTCCAAAAGGAATCTGTTTACAGCAGACACAACATAGACCATAACCACCACTTAGCTGATAGGATCAAAACTGCAAATATAAGAATAATTCTCATGCTCTTATTCTAATTATTATCCACTTTCTGCAGTTTTCTCCAGAGATTTGAAACTTGTTTGTTGCAGCAGACATATCTATTATTAATCTTTAGGTAGTTAGTAGAATAATTTGCAGCGTTCATTAACAAGTATCACCTTATGGATTACTAAAAAGCATCTATGCTTTTGCTAATGAGCCCCTGTAGTGCAATACTTTACATATTTTATAGCCAGACAATTATGTGATGTCTTGATTTTGTAGTCAATCCGAAAATAAATTGTTTCAGACACAAAGATAGTAGCTAATATAAGAGTGGTTAGCACTGGGAAATCTTACCTCCTGAGTTGTTGAGTTATAACTGTGAAAAGATGACAAATTTCCAAAGCATTCTTTTATTATTTTTAAAATCCTGCAGCCCACAAAAAATGCTTGTTATTCACACTTAGGATAATGCATAACAAACACAATGAAAAAAAAGCCATGGAATTTCAGAAATAAACTGTTCCTCCATGGAGTATTTTTTTAACTTTGTTTTTAAAACAGGTTCCATCTGAAAATAATAAAGATATTTAACACTTGCCTATTCAAGGTGACAATAAAATCTGTATTTCATCTGTAAGTAGCTGGTGACATCATTCAGTTCTAAAAAAGTGACATTTAAAATTAAATATATGTTAATATGAGGTGTTTACTTCTGTGAAGTCAAGACATTCACCAAAGTACATAAGTGAAGGATTCACCCATTTTGCCTCACATAGCTAAGAAAAAGTGTTTACCTCAATTCCAAAGTTTCTTTGAGAAGCAACATGCTATTCTTTTATTTTCCATGTTATTCTAGGTTTGTCGTGTCTCCCTTCTGTCTTTGTCCTTTAAAAGTAATAGTAAAGCAAATCCATCACAAGTGGTGGCAGCTCAAGCATCTGGCACTGGCCCCTGTGTGTCTCAGCACAGCTCTGGAGGGACCACCTTGAGGCATATGGGAATAATTCCCTCTCAATGCCCATTAAATCTTTAGCCTCTCCCTTGAGACTGCAACAAGGGTGCCAATTAATGTCAATTGTCGTGGTGGTTTATGTGACTGGGACACCTGCCCACGAGGAGCTGAACAGGGAACACCAGCTGAGGCGGTGCAGCACTTGTCTGATGCTCCAGGATATAAATAATTTCACAGGTGAAGAAGCAGCATTGACTCATCACGAATTTCATTCACTACTGACACGAGTGGAATAGGAGCTGGAGTTAAACCAGAGGGGAAGATTCTGTAGCACAGCTTGGTTCTGCTGTGGTCTTTTCCTCTTTCCATGTTGTGTCTTTTGCAGAGGGGCTGAAATTCTCTGTTTTCTTCTTTGCAAACTGACATGAATCAATGCTTCATTAATAGTTGCTGCTTACACAGCATTGCAATCCAGCAGTCATGGATCAAGCCAGTGCAAAAGGGTAAGAAAGAAAGAAAACACACTTTTATTCTGTATAAAACCAGCTAAATAAGAAGTTCTACAACAAGTGAAACATCTGGCCTTTTGCCTCGTTTGTCAGGCTTTCCTAAGGACAAGGTTAAATTAGACTGAATCCTCCTTGAAAGTAACTTATTGTCCACCACCACTCCATAGCAAGGAGTGGGTGATGTCTTTCCCATTAGCACAGAATAGCCCTTCAATGCACTGCAGAATATCTTTGTTTAGAGAAATATAGCTCTCAAAGTCAACAAGGTCCCCAAAACCCTGCAGCAACTCCACGACAGGCTGGTGGTTAACACCATCCACAGTGCCTTCAGCAGTAGCATCCTGAGCCTTTCTCACTCAGCCTGCTGGAGTCTCCAACCAACTCATGCAGAGGTATTTCTTTAGGGCAGCACCACAGTTTGGCAGTAGGATCTTTCTCCACTCCTTTTCTAGCTGTTTCCTTTTTCAGTGATCATTGCCCCTTTGTTATTATTATTTTGTTTTTAATTTATTGTTGTTTTGTTAGCTTTGTCACCAAAAATCATTTGAAGAAGAAAGAAGGAGAGAATTAAGTATTTCATTAAAAATGTAAGATTACTGTGGGGAATATCATTTAGACTTTCCAACAAGCAAAATATTTTAACTATGATATCAATAAGTAATACAAGTTTGCATGCATTCAAATAACTTCTGAGGTGTCAACTTCTTTAAGAAATGTATTCACAAATGAAATATGACTCTTATCCATTTTTCTCCAAATCTCACTTCTTTACACAATAACTGTCCTGAGAGAAGGAAGTTATTTCAGTTATGCTTGTTCTATACCTCCACAAAAGTGGGCTAGAAATTTATCAATTATTGTGATTTACCATTCTTCAAATGTTTCTTATCAAAAAGAGAGCAGAACATTTATCAGAAAACATCTGTGAGCTTCCACCCTCAACATCTCCTGACATTGTGTCACCAGCCACTCCCTGTGGAGACTGGGAATAACTGCCCACACTTTGGGTTTCCAGAATCCATCTTTTGGCAGTGGGCAGCTAATTTTTGAGATTAAGTATGGCAAATTGTATTAGTTGGTTTATGGGTGAACCTTGGGCTTTCCTCAGCCTGGCTTGTGCACCCTATATTGCCTGCACACCACACTTAGGTTTCCCTTTCTGCCTCATATGTTTATATATATCCCTTTTCCTTCTCCCAGATGTAAACATTCACTGATTTTCACTGGAATAATATTTGGCCTCGTTCTTTGATTTTCAGTCGAGCTTCTGTAAAAATTAATTGGTCCCTTGGGATTAACAACATTTGCTGATATCACCCATAGCCTGCTATACACAGAAGTGGATTCTGCCCACCCAGAGGAATAATTAGGGAAAAAATTCAGTGTGGAAAACTTCATGGAGCTTTTTTTACTCTTTTTGTCACTGGCACGGGCTTTACTAGGAAATTGGTTTATACTACTGACATACTGATGAACTGATCTGTATGACAGAATTGCTGTTACCACATCTTTGGACCCATTGTCAACAAGTTCACCGTGATCTTATATTGTGCCATGGTATGAGATTGACAATTTCTTTCCTTTCTTTTGATATGTTCAGCTATTCCTCAGTTATATTCTGTTTTTAAACTGGCCCTATCACCTCAGAATCTGAACCATTCGTCTGCCAGTAAGCTATGAAAACTGCAGAGTGCAATTAGCTATATAATATAATTAGTGCCTTTTCCAGGATTTCTGAGTCATGTCTTTCCAACATTCTTCAGTGAGAATTATAATGGTGTTTCAGGCTTAGGTGTTCATGAGAATGAGATTCTTTTTGTGAGAAGCTCCTCAAAACATTAAAAGCCGTTCAGAGAAAAATTAAATTATATTGAGATATTATGCTGGATTTGAAAACTGATGCTGGATTGCACACATATGCACACATAATTGTACAGACTGGAATAAAAGAAAAGAATAAAAAGAAACTTCTCAACATCAACATTTTTTTGTAAGTATGGCAGGGCAATGTCTTTATCTTCTTATAAATTTAGATGTCATTGAACCCCTAAAAAACCATGGAATGAGTATTAAATATCTGATATTTTAATAACTTTTCACATTCCTCCACATCTTTCCCATGCATGGTGCAAAGTTAAGGTCTGAGCCCATTCACTGTGCAGGTGCAGCCCTTCTTGATAAACAACAGAATTTTCCTGGGATCAGAAAAATGGAGGCAACGTGGAGAAGTTTTCATTTGGGCTTCCATTTTCTATCCCTTTGATGTCAGACTCACAGTAAACGAAAATGGCCATCCAAACACTCACTTCTGCTCGATGGGGATCTGTTGCCACCCCAGCAGCCCCGCATCAGATGGATCCCACGGAGCTGTGCAAGGGATGGCAGAGCTGTAAATTTGTGTTTATTCTGCACAATCTGAGTGGTGGTCTGAGTGCTGAACGCTGCACATTTACTGATGCATAACCAGAGTTTTTCTCATTTAGCCAATTGCCCTGCACTCTGGCTGTGGGGGTGTCATTTGCATAATCACTACCCAGGTACAGCAATGTGTGCATCCCCTGCTCTGGCAATCAGCCCCTGCTCACCCAATCAGGGATTTGCATAATCCCCTTGCAGCTCCTTCCCAGCAGCTTCACTCTGGATATGCAAAGCCCTCCATTCTCGTTGGCTGCTGCAATCCCTCTGTGCTGAATGGCTTCTCTGCTGCTTCATTTTTCATGTTTTCCAGCAATAAAGACAATTCTTTTGCTCCTGATGCCCTTTTCCATGAAATCTTCACCTGGATTGATCTGTCTAGTAACTTCCTCTTTCATTCCCTTTTGATCTTACCTCTAAATTTTGAGACTGTGGTCAAGGGACATGATTCTTCCCCTCTAATCTGCTCTCACTACACCCCACCTGGAGTGCTGCATCCAGCTTTGGGGTCCTCAGCACAGGAAAGACATGGACCTGTTAGACTGAGTCCAGAGGAGTGCTGTGAAGATGATTAGAGGGATGGGGCACCTCTCCTATGAAGAAAGGCTGAGATAATTGATTTTTAATCTGTGAAAGAAAAGGCCCAGGGAAGACCTTAGAGCTCATTCCAGTACCTAAAGGAGGCCAACAAGTAAAATGGGGACAAACATTTTTGAGAGGGCTATTGCAAGAGGATAAGGGATAACGGTTTTAAATTGAGAGAGGGGCAATTTAAAGATATAAGGAAAAGGTTTTTTACAATGAGCATGGTAAAACACCAGAAGAGGTTGCCCAGTGAAGTGGTGGATGCTCCATCCCTGGAAACATTCGAGGTCAAATTGGACAGGGGTCTGAACAACTGGGTCTAATGGAAGATGTCCAAGTTGTGTTTCCACAAGGAGATCCATGTCCCAGCTTCCACTCAACCTGCACAAGATGAAAAGTACAGCCAGGCCAGGACCTTTGGGAATAAGAAAGGGAGAGGAAGAAGAAGGAAACCCAAAAGAACTTAGGAATAGATACATTACCTTCAGAGACACAGATTCCCAAATACCATATTCTACCTAATCTATATAATTTCCTCTGTTGTTCCGGGCCTTTCTGATCCTGGACCATTGATTCTAATGTGTTTTAAGGGCAATGTAACACACAAAAGCAGCTAACATGAGCTCCACAATACCAGTCTCCCTTGTGTATCCTGTTTAATATCACTGTAAGTTGCACAGCTATGAAATTTAGAGGTAAAATCTTGACTTCATCAAGCAACATGCCATTGAAAAGTAGAAGCACACTGCACAAAAGCAGCAGTGAGTGTAGCTGACTTCCCCTTCAAATAATTTTAAATGAGGATATGTAACTTCATTTGCTTTTAATGCATTGTACAATTTCACAAGAAAATTGCATATAATGAGTGTATGATGAATCATCAATCCCAGAAATAAGGTTGATTACAAAACACCAACGTTATCATAATGTTGAGGTCATCCTTTAATGGAAAAAGCATTTAAAACCTCAAGATGGTTACATTGTTTTGTAAAAACGCAAATGATATTAACTTCAACTGCTAATGGAGTAAAAGGTTCTCCTAGTCCGACTTCCAAGGTCATAGATTATTTGTGATATATGCCATCTTTTCCAAGACATTTCAAGGAAATAACCTTAGGAATGATGTATGGCACAGCCTATTAGTCCAAGAAGTCTTTTGCTGGCCAGTCAAGTAGTCATGCACTCAGATTCCCTACATTTTATGATGTCACAGAACACCAAAATCCATAAATCTTTGGTAAGTGCCTACTTATCTCTACAACACCTCTACACATTGTTGACGTTTTTGTAGAACTGTAAATTCTTGCTAGTTACAGGTATTTTAATGTTTCTACAGCTCAGATATTTACAGATCTGCCTTAGGAAGAAATATGCTCAAGGCAAAATTTTTACTTTATTGCTGTCTGTAATAGGCAGATATTTTTCTTGCAAGGGATTTCCTGCAATAAATACCATTGTCATTCTTATGACTGAAGTTGTTGGCTTGAAACACCTTGTCCTGAAATACTGCCTTTCCAAGCCATTATTATATAATTACTAGAGCTTTTGCCCTAGTTACACAAAACACACAGCATGCAGTATTTTTCAGTATTCCTGAGGAAAGAACAAAGGGGAAATATTTATTTTTCAGGTGAAAAATGGTTAACTTCAAATTCCCTGGAGACAGGCACAAACCCCTGTTTGAGTGGTGTCTGAGGCTGTATGTACTTTGTAGCCCCAGCAAACACCTGTGTTAACAATGGAGAACAATTGCAAAAAACACAGCAGAAATTATCCAATTACCATTAAACCTGTCAAAGCACAGAGTGACAAAGGAATTGATCGACGTGGTACGGGGGTGTCACAGTCTGAGGGGACTTTTCTACTGCCTGTGAGCTCCAGTGTAACACACACAGAATTGAGGTGGGTTGAGAGGATGGGCTCAACAGAACCACTGTCTTCCACGGTGCTGAAGGGGCAGAAGCAGAACTGCCCACCAAAGTAGATCTTTCCTGTTGGATTCATGGAAACACAAGCAAATCAGAGGAGAGGAAAGGCAAGGTTCAATGGAGAGAGTTTAGCCAAAAATAGCCACACTCAGCCACACATTCAGCATTTCAGGTATGTCCACAGCAGTACACACAGCCCATGTCTGGATGCTGAGGATAAGTGATTCTGCTCCCCATAATAGAGTTACCCAAACCCAAGTGCTTAAAATGCCTTCTGCATAGACTGCTATGATTGGAAGGTCTGAAATCATCTCCCTCTCTCAAACAGAAGGCTACAGATGAAAAATTAATATGTCCTTTGAAAAAATCAAAAAATTTTCTGTGAAGAGAGGTGAGTGTGGCAGATGAAACTTACTGTTTGACCACTCTGAACTCTCATTCTCTTTCTCCATTACATATTTGCCCCAGTAACAATTAGGCAATTCTAATACAACACTTAAGAATATTATATTTTTTAATGAAAAATGTAAAAATATTTTCTTTCTGCCAGAGCTCATTGCAGTTGTAGAAATTGTTTTTCAAGAAATTTATTTTTTCCCTCCGAATTATGATCTTCCTTTGCATGCAATCAAATGATTGCTTTCTTATTTGAGTGCTGTAGCTTCCTGTTTGCAAGTACCAGAACCCACTCTCTTTAAACTGCAGTTGTTATTAATAAAGGTCTCAATGACTGACAAATCCCTACTTCATGCCTCTTTATTTTACCCATGGGAGCTAGTTAAGCTGTATTGTTTGATTTGTATACATTGATGCTCTGATAGCACTGGCCACTTCTGTTTCAGTTGGAGTGGAAATACATTCCTTGTTGGCTCCTTATTAAACATTTCTTTGGCAATTTTTGTGTCCACTCAGAATCACTTATTTTCAAACTACTTAAACACTTCTCTAATTTTTTGTCATTTTCTAATCTTCTGTAGTCTTCTGTGTGTGGAAGAATAATAGCTCACTTATTTATGTCTGATTTTCCCTTAACTTGCCCAGTTCTTCCAAAAAAAGTCTCTGTGTAATTACCGTGCTGTTAAACCAGAGCTCCAGAATTCCTTAGAAATTTACTTCTTATCTCCCTTGGAAGTAAATCACGGTTTAATCACCTGCCAAAGCTGGTATTAAGTGTCCAATTAAAAACAAAACCTTTGCAGCTTATCACTTTATGCTGCAAGGAACAGGTGCGTTTTTAGGTGAGTCCTGGGCCAATTTCTATTGAATTATCTGGTAGGACTCCCACTGGCTTCAGAGGGTGTGGAATGAGGCAGATGGTGGAGGATTTCTTTGGAATAAGGATCTGATGGATGTCTTCTGAGCTTGGATAACTCCCCCAAGGCTCACTGAATTCTGCAGGTCCAAAATTCCCAAGGATCTAACCCTATTACATTCCTCAGCCATGCAGCTGTGATTTTTGCACATTAAGCAGAACTGGAAAGAAGCATCATTAGGTAAAGCTGTTGGAATAGCTGGGGAGTCACTGAGAGGCACATTCTAAACAAATATTTTGCTCACTGGCAAGGGATCCCTAGCCCTGTTTTGTGATGGTGAACAGTTGTCACTGTGGATCCAGAGATGATGCTACTGCCATTGCTCGGTTTACAAATTTGGTGGAAAGTTTGTCCTGTTTTGCCACTATGGTTGTCCCATTATTTGTAAGTACGAACCATCGGCACACTTTTGTGCAAATTACACATAGATGTTGTCGAAAAAATAACGTTCAGCCCATGTTGTTAGGCATTTAGGTTAGTTTATGGTGGAAAGTTGCTGTGTCCCCCATCATTCTACAGCCATATTTGCCTTGCCCTTAACTGCCCGTGTTAAAAAAGTGAGCCAGACCTGACAGAGCTGAGCTGCACCAGTTCTTTTTCTGGGAAACTCTGCATCTGGGAAGGGAACCAGCTGCATTTTCTCTTTGTCTAACTGCAAGTGTTCCATCACCATGCACAGAGTTTATTTAATTTACACTTGTGCTGTCCTGTTTGTGTGTCAGTACAGCATCTCCTCTAGATCCTTGCTGATCACAAACACCAGTCCAGCCAGCTGCAGCATTATGTCCCAATTCTTTTTAGCAATATTAACAATCAAGACAGTCTCCAGACACTTTCTTCTTTTCCTGCACATTGTATTTCTGTGGTGCTGAATAATCCACTGCACACTCTCTTCTTTTCACATATCTCCATTCTTTAATCTCTTATGTAATCTTTATACATGATATAAGATAGTTTTTTCCATATCCATAAGTGGTATCTTTCCATAAACAGGCCATTTTGTCATAAGATAGTGCAAAAGATATTCATACTCAGTTAGTAAATGTCCTAAAGGTATGTCAAAGCACAGAAGACTGTGACTGTATGGAAAACTCCAGTTCTTCTGATTCACTCTGCTATTACAACTTACAAAGCCCTTTCCAATGGATGTTTTTGCAAGTGGATATGTCCGGATCAGACCTTGAAGACCATGCCTAAGGAAAAGTCCTGATGAACTCAAGCCTTGGATGAGAAGTGAAGTCAGACCCTCTAATTCTGTTCTAATAAATCAAAGCTGATTATCAGCGAGTGATGAAATTGCCATTTTTACACAATGACATGTACACATTTGGCTGTTTGAGTTTTTTGTAGTTACACTCATTTCAGTCATCTTGTTAAACGAAAAACAGATGCCACCATCAAGTATTAGAGCTCACAAAGATAGATTTACACGTTTCTTTTACTGAGTGTTTTTATCAATAATAAACATGAAAAGGGTCTGGGAAGTTTTATTACATTAATTTAGCCACCATAAATCAGCACAGAATACAAAACTCATTTAAATTATCACCTTAGGGCCAACACAGGGATGATTAAGTGCTACATTCTAACCCTTATCACAGATTGGGTGACAATCTTCTTTTGAAACATTGGTGAAATGATCACGAGTCCAGTGATGAACTTTGTGACTGTTTCATTCTGCTCATCCAGAGAAGACAGGAAAACAAAGGCAGCCTGGTGAAAAGCAAGTCATTGATGCTGCTGTGTTGTCGGACCCTGCTATGGCCAGGACAGAGGAGAGGAGCTGTGCTGCTGCACAATACACAGTGTTTGCTCAGCTTTAGTATAACTCATGCTTTTGCCTGGGAAAGACATCAGTTTCCTTACTGGTGTGTGGTCTTCTGGAAGAGTCTTCATGCAGAAGGGATTTGAACTGCTGGGGGCAAGCCAGAGGAAGGTAACAACCCATGAGTGAGTGTATGTCACTGGTCCTCCCCACCTGCGCATCTCCAGGCAGCGTGGGAGCTCCTGCAGTCCCTGCCGACAAAAGCAGGACTCAGTTCATGCAATAATATCTGGAGCTTTTAGGCCTCAAGCACTGACATCCCTGCTTCCATCCCTTCTCTACTGGCCAAGTTAGCTGCAGCCACGGATGCTTTCTTAATCTGACCACAGCTTGCATTACCCTCATCTCAGCCCTGCTTTACAGGAATCCCATTGAACTGCATAATTACTGCCATCCTCAGACAATTGTATAATTTCCTCCTGTGAATTAATAATAATCATTTTAGAAATTAACTATTGTTTGGGATTTTGCACCACTAATAATTTCTTGCTCCTTCAGCCTTCCTATGGAGATGGCTCGCAATAACGTCAAGCAGAAAATTGTTGTTTTGTTTGAATATTGTCCTATGTCTCCTAAAGCTCCTATTGAGACTACCAGTTTGTTCCAGAGAGGACATGTTCAATAACTATCAGATGATCATGACTAACTGCTTAATGAAGTCAAGTTAGTGGTCTAGAAGTGAAAGGATTTATTTTTCTGTTTGCTTTTTTAATCTCAACATCAATCCTCAGAGCCGGAGTTATCCCATTTTTGTCTCTCCATCAAGCTGTGGTTATACTGATTCGTCAAGACGGTTTGAAATTCTTTTCCCTTGTTCTTTGAGGCCAGAGGCTTCTTTCTCCTTTAATATTTTCCTCTCCTCAGTGTATTTTAGGATGATTCTCTAACCCTGTCTTGTTAAACCTAAGTGGACAGGATCTTAATTGAGGTGACTACATCAAATGTCATGTTTTTCTCTTCTCTGACCAGTATTGTAGCCACTTCCAGGAGTTATTCTTTTGGAGAAACTGTTTCTTAGGAAGTGTAAATGTTTGGAAAACAAATTAGCTCCAAATGTGACTAGCCACTCACCCATAAGTCATTATTTGCCTATTTTCCCAGGCTTTGTTTCTCCAACCAGCCAAAGGAAAGCTAAAAACAAAATAGATTAAATGTTTTTGCAACGTAGCATCAAAGGCTATAATTTTGTTCATTCACATAATTTAAACAAGATCAGACAAAGTGAATACTTGGAAGGAACCCATTCTAAACTCACAGGAAACCTAAGTATTTCAGGAACTGATGGTGTCTGTGCAAGATGGGCAGTTAGTGCTGAAGCAATGCCACAGTGTGGTTTTCAGACAAAATTGTGAAAAATTAATCAGTTTGAATAGATCCAGTCAAAATAAGGGAACATTTTGTACAGCAGATTTATGGTTTGGGGTAGAAGGAGTGAGATTCATTGAGTAAAATATATCTTTTGAAAGCACTTTTAAGTGGGAATGTGGTACTTTCCAATCACAGAATGTTGTTCACGTATGTTGTTTTTTCCACTGACTCTTCTCTTAACTGAAATGCAAAGCTCTTTTCTTGACCCTCCGATACTTTTCAAAGTATTAAGTACACAGTTGAAGAAATACACATCACAAACTTATTAGACAGTGAAAACAAGCCCATTTTTCTGCTTGAGAATTGTCTCAGCAGAACATATCTTTTACAAATATGGAAGCTTACAAGTCCTAACACTTTGCTCATTTCCCATGCTAACAAGGAAAGACAAAAACATTTTGATTTAAAAGAAAATTAAGGCTAGAGCTGAGGGCTCCTCCAAACCTTTCTAATGATGTTCAAAGCCCACAGCGACACTCTGTCCACCTCATGGGCTGGGGACAGTACCAAAGACAGGTGCTCAACCTCACCAAACCTCCATAGGCCACGGGGCTGTGTTCCATTAGTGTGAGAGCAAGCCAGAGAGACAACTGCAAGCTCTTTCTCATGTCCAAGAGACTCATCAAATCCAACATGTTACATCCGTTGCACTGGTGTCCTGGTGAGCTACTACGTCATCCAGAAGGAAAAAATATTCACATTTGGTTGATCCAGACACAAACCCAGGAGCTTATTAGTGAAGCCATGTTTGGAGACATTGAATCACATTCAGTTATGTGTTCTAACAATTGCCCAATTGCATATCACACAATTTCAGCCTAGAGTTTCTCCACTTAAATGTCCTTGCACTGCTCGTGAAAACTGCCCTGTAAATCATTTGCACTGTAAAAGTTAAATAAATGCCTAATTACATTTCAGTAATATATTTTTCTCCAAAACAATTTTTAAAAACACTCATAGATAAACCCATTGCCATTTAAACTGTGTATAAAACATGAGTTTTTATTCAGGGTAAAATCCTGGCCCCAATGAAATCAATGGGAGTTTTGCCATTGACTTCAGTGGGGCCAAGATTTCTCCCTTGATGCACATGATATATTTTTCCTGACATTTAGAATGATGAAACAGCCCTGGTTCTGATTAGACCAGAGTATAAATAGTATCAGTCAACTCGAGCAAAATTCAAATCAAACCTCAGGCATCTTTGCTGATGCTGCTTTGTTTTGCAGTGCTGTGTACTTGCAGAGAGACCCAAATGGCCATTTGGAATCAAGGATTTAATCTGAAGCCCTTTCTGTGGACTTACATTTAAGCATAAATCAGTACATGGGGAGCAAAGGGTTAGTAATCATGGAGGCATCTAGTCATATGCCTTGTGACATACATTTTTGCAGCGTGAATTCTTCATTAAAAGAACCCTTGATGTCTCACAGCTTGTTACCAAACTGGGCCTTGACTTCTTAATATAATTTAGATGTGTTTAAAATATGTTTCTAAGAAAAGCTGCCTCCACATTTATGAAAACTATATTCCATAATATTAGGGAAAAATCTGCTGTTTGTTTTCTCAAGTTTTATTTTTTAATATCTTATGAATATACTTTAACCTGTTGCTTTATGTTTAAATCAGCAGTACCTTAGGAGGAGAGCAACATAACTTGTCTTCGAGACCATCTCATAAATTGCTTGCACATTGCACAGCAGAAAAAAATTATTTCTAACCTTGCCTTAAAATTTTGATTCCCTTTTTTCAGACAAAATGAGAAAAAAATAGGATGGTGTCAAAAAAACCAAAACTAATGGGGAGACAGTGGCAGAAATTAATAGATGTTAAATCTAGAGGGAATCATTGCAATCATGTCATTTACTTTACGGAGTTAATCTATAGTTTCCGGGGCCTAATTGTGTAGTTTCCCTGGCCCACGCAATGCCGTCCATAGAGCATCTTCCAGATGGCTCAAGCATGGATGGGAACTCACCAGCCAGAGGGAGACCAGCTCTCCAGAAGTGGGGAGGCAGTGGCACAGCCCTACAACTCCTCAACCCCCTCTTATCTCTGCCACTTCCTTATCAGCCTCTGCAGCACATATGGGGCTGTGATATTTCATGAGACATGATAGAGAATAAGGACCTGTTATTCGCCTGCTATTCAGGCAAAGCTCCCACTGGCATCTATGAGCCCTTAAATAGTACAGCATGTTGCAAGTGGAATTGTTTATTGTGTTCAGTCAGAGCCGGCTACAGCCAGCTCTCACTACTGACTCAACTACACGAAATCTCGCCCTCCTGTCATCCCACATTGCAATGCTCACTGGGCCCAGTTCTGTTTCCACTTAAGTGTTGGAAAAAATGGAGTCGAGACTGCTCCACCATCTTCTTCTTCTGCACCCAGGCACTGGTGAAAAACAAGAGAGCCTGAAAGATGACGACAGCAGGTCAGACGCTGTGTTGGTGCAAAAGGCAGGGTGATTTACACAGCCCTGGCAGCAAGGGATGACCTGAGCTGAGGATCTATTTTACTGTATGTAGCTCACCCCTCTGAAAACCAGCTCATCAAAACCATGGAATAGCTCAAGGTGAATATCAGAGGCAGGATTTGGTCTCTAGTGGACCAAACAGACAGTAGCATCCAAGCAGAGTTCCTTGCAGTAGATTTATCCCCAAACATCAAACAGTGGCTGAAACTAGGACCTACAGGTACTGTTGCAGTTTACTTAGCTTTATAAATCCCCCTTGCAGCCTTATTCACACACACACCACTTGGGAATGCTGCATGCAGCAGGTTGTTTTCTCATTCTTGCAGTGTTAAAATTCGCCTGGTATCTCTTGCTAAGTGCAGGTAGATACACACTCTTGAGTGAATAGGATATGCTCCACTTATAGAAGCAGGTCAATAGACAACTTTCAAAAGGAACCATTTAGGATAATTAAGCAGCACATACACACCAGCAAGAGTTTATTTTGTATTGGAAGGCATGTGGTTAGGGAAACAATAGCAGTTTTTTCCCTGGAGAATGTTAATTAAATTGAACACCCTGGAAAACTGAACTATTCTTACCACAAATCTATAAATCAAACTGTTCTGTTTGCTTAATATAATGCTTTGCTATTCTAGTCACACTGAAGTGGGCCAGCCACACAATGCCAAGATATTTCCATGATGAGCACATTAGAAACACTGATTGACTATAGATCTTATGGATGTGAGGCCAAACCCGTATCTCATTTACTCCAGAATAACTAAGATCAAAATCTGGCCCACGCTGTTCAGATTAGTACATAAATAACATGAAAGGTTTGTGAGCTCTGCAGCAGATGCATTATGTACTTGTTATTTGTACTGTAGAAGTCCCTGGCAACTCCAGTAACACACCAGGATTTCACTGTACAGCAAGGTGCTGTACAAACACAGAGCAAAAGGATTTGTCTTTCTGGTTTGCCAAAGCAGCTTGAAAATACCTGTGAGCAGATATTCATCTCCCTGACTTATTTTCCTTGAGTGTGGGAGCAGCACTCCCTGGCAGAGGGTACAGGAGGGCAGGGCAGGCGTTAGCAGTAGGGTCTGCTTGGTCCTGTCTTCTCAGAGGCTAAAGAGGCTCTTTTTGTTGAGAGTTGTTCTAATACTGAAGCTCATATTCCCAGGTCTTATACTCAGGGCACAGCCAAATTTTCATCTGGCATAAACCAAATTCCCCAACCAGGCTGAGGCTGGCAGCTGGGGGCTTGGCCAGCTCAGCAGCAGTCCCTGAGAGCATCACCCACATCAGGGCTCAGTGCCATGGTGGGACTTCAGCTGCCACTCAGATTTATATCACAAGACACATCAAAATACACTGCATACATGTGGTAAACCTGGTAAAACATTTTCGTGTTTTCTTGAGTGGGCTGTTACTCAGGTTCCCATGGAAAACCCTTACATGCAGTTGTTCCCCTTTACACACAGTTGTTATTCATTGGAAGAAAGGTCATTTTAGTTCCAGCCTGCCAACTTGCTAACTACGTCTTTCCTTAAGAAAGGAAAAGATCAGAAATTTCAGGTTCTGAATGAAGCTTTGCATGCACTGAGGAAATTAGTTTAATATCTGGCTGTGTGTTCTGTAAAAGCAATGCACATGAGTGAGCATGTGTCCCAGAGACAGAGGCAAGCTTTAGGAACAGTCATGTACAGAGAAACAAAGGAGCCACACCAACCTTTATGTGGTAAATCACTTACTGTACAAATCAACAGTGGATCAGTATCTCTGGAAGAGGTTCTCCTTACGTGGAAATGGTCCAAGAGATGCATAATTGGTAACGGTCTTTGTGGGATACAGAAGACTTTCTGCGCCTTGTTTGCGTCAGTCTGTATCAGTCAGCAGCACAAAGATAAAGAGACCTAGACTCAAATATCCGTATGGAATGAAAAGGACATATTGGCACCCTGAATGTCTTAAACTCACCAGTGGCACATCTGCCGTGCCATTAGCTGAAAGGGCTCTCACTATAAAGTCACCTGCATGGCATCCCAGCAGTGAATAGGAAGGTTTCTGACACCAGCCATGACACAAAGCAGCCTTGTTCATCACAGTGCGCAAGTCCTGTTCATTCAAAGCTCAAAAAAGGTGACTTCTTCCACCAGCCAGTGCATGGCCGCTAAAAGTTCTGCACAAATTTCTGCAATCTTTCCCAAGCAATGCTCACTCACTGTCTTTCAGTCTTACCTCATCCCAGGGCCAGAAATTGGAAAGGTTTCCAATATTTGACCTGATGGCTCCATTCGAAAGAGCGATCTTATCCTAAATTAATAACTCTGTGGTGACAGTGGATAGGCAGAAAAACACAGATATTTTATGTCCCTCTAGAAAACTAAGAACAAGTGACAGTGTGGAACAAGGGCTATTAATATGTGCACAGCTCTTTCGCAAATTTTATTTTACAATAAAATGTAAAACCTTTATTTTAGAGCATGTAGAGTTACTGATCCTTAACATATAGCCCAAATATGCTACCTATACCCACTGGAATGATTTAGCTGCTACTGGGTTGCAGTTATTACTTGTAAAAGAAGAAAATTCTTCAGCATTAAAATATTGTTATGAGATGCAGATAGCTGGAACTTTCCAAAACATGTAATTTAGCCTTTTTAAGGGAGTTATTTTTAATTCTGTCATGTATGAATGTTTTGAGCTTTCTCACAGGATTTGCAGAAATATGTTATATTAAGGGAAAGGTCTGGGATAAATCACAGTTGTTCAGCCAGACATCAGCCAAATTACAGGAAAAACGAACACTTCTTTCATTCTCATGTCTGACCCCTCCAACACAGCATTGTCCCTACTAATGAGCTGAACATTTTTGCTGATTTGTTATATGTAGCAAATATAGAAGCAATGAAACCCATCTGTGTAATTTATTCATTGATTTGGACTTGAATCCAAGTGTATTCTAAGTAGCTCTTGTCTGTGTGCATGTGTGTGAGAGAGAGAATAGCTCATCAGCAACGAAAAAGTCTTAAACTTACCTGCTTGAAATATTTATGAATAATGGAAAATAACCTGAATCTCCTTGTCTGTGACCCAACAGCTGTCTCAGAAATGGTTTATTGTTGAATAAGGGCCACCGGTCTCAGCCCTATATTTGCAGTAAAATCAAAAGATTATTTTTAGGGAGGTCTCCTGATAATCCTTTCTATTAAAAAAAAAAAAAATCAGGAAAGGCAAGAAAACTGCAATAAGATAAAGCAAGCTCAAACACACTTTATGTCCCCTGGTTAATACTGAAAATATATATATTGTGATAGTAGTTTTGTACATCTTCTCTTGTTACAACTTTCTGTAAAACAATTTTATTTTGGAAGGTATCACTGTTTCTACACTGAGCTCTTCAAAACACTGCTGATCCCAAGTTGGAAATCTGTTTTCCTTTGGGCTACCCAAGGACCTATCCCTTATTTCAGAGGCAAAGTAACCTTGCAAAGGAATTTTTTAAGCAGTTGTTTTCTACCTGTTCAAATTTCTTTTTCACACCTCCAGCTACTGTGATGTTTTTTTGGGTTTCAAAGGTTGTACAAAGCCTTTCACACAAACAATCCCACCTGTGAGAGCAGGACAGCAGCTTTTTCCATGCTTTATTATGAGTGACAGAGGGAGGTTTATGTAAGCAAAGTTTCTGGAGGGGTGAAGGCCTGTATGTACCTCCCAAACTTTCCTATCACACAGCTGCTTTCTGGATGGGAAGTGCAAAGGCAGAGCTGCTGAACGGCGTCCCCTGCTCTGCAGAGACCCTCTGGTTTATACCTTCAAGAGTCTGATGCCAAACCTTATGTGATCCAAATGAAGGAAGGGAAGAAAAAAAAAAAATTTTAAAAATGGGGGAACAAATTAAACCACGGATGATATATTACACTCAGCAAATAAAGTAACAGTCTGATTGAACATAAACACTGCTCACGCAGAAACCCTTCTTTCTTAAAGAGTGGAACATTAACAAACTGAACAGGTCTGAGGTAAATCAGACTTTCTCTCCATTCTGCAGATTTTTTTTTCCTGACTGAGCGCTGGTGGCAACAGATTAACAGGTCACCGGACTGGGTCTGAGAATTGCTGCCAATTACCTCGTCTCTGCTTGTTGCACTACAGTCTAATGGCATCATTTAACATGCACTTCTCTCCCAACACCCCAGCTGGTGACACCCAATAAACTGGGATTGATAGATAAGTCGGTCTGGGTACGCTCAGGGGGAAATGGGGCTCATCATTTCGGGGGTAAATGTCCTTTGCCCCACCTTTTAGCTTCTTCCTCATCCATGCAGCGTGGCCAGGAGCCTGCAAAGGCAGCTCGCTGCAGGCCAGGTGGGTGTCAGGCCCTCCGTCCATCCATCCTGCTTATCCGGGAGCGAGGGGAGCAGCCCGGAGAATCTCTCTTGCACCGGCTGCAAGTCTCCGAGCCCGAGCCTCGTCTGTTCCCCCTCAGACAGTAATTACGGCCAGAAACATCTGAATCAACACAGCATCGTTTACTTACAGAATTGACAGCCCTTCCACTCGAACTGGTTTAAATTAGTCGACGCCACATTCTTTTCCTCCTGTGTGTTTTGTTTTCTGCTTCCCCCCCTCCCTTTAAATAGGGATATATAATTGCAGTAATTCACCTAGCTGAATGCGAAACAGTCCAGAGGGGGAGAGGGAGAAGTCGCGGGCACGGCTGGAATGGCGAGCGAGGGAGATGCGCCCCAGAGGGAGGTGCGCACCCGGGAGATGCGCGCCAGCGGGAGATGCGCACCCAGGAGATGCGCACCAGGTTGATGCGCACCCCCGGGGTGCTGCCCGCCGCCCCGCTCCCCGCCATCCGCGGGAGGCTGCGGGAGGCTCCGCAGGCTCCGCAGGTGCAGAGGGCGCCGGCCTCTACCGGAACGAGCTGGAGTGAAGTCTGGGAGACCCGGGGGAATGTCGGGCTGGGCAGTGTTTCTTAGCCCTGGCTAAGAAACTTACCTTCTGGACAAGTGTAGATGGAAAAGTGAGGACATTAAAATCAAATTACAGACAGGTATAAAGACAGAGCCCTTCCCTGGCATCAGGAATGATTAAACGGAGCAGCTCGGGAAACCTCTCGTATGAATATTTCATGCGAAATGATGCGATCCCCCCCAAGGTACAAGAGTCCTGCTTAATTAAACTGGTGTAAACGTTGCCTTTTACTCCTTTTTCATTTAAGTCATGAGGAGGCACGGGGAAACTGCCCGAGTTTTACCCTTATACCCGAGAAATAAGGAACAGCCCTGTTCTGCGGCAGAGGGGACCTGCCCGGGGCTGGGCGCATCTGCTGGGCCGGGCGCGGGGACAGGGAACCCGGGGCGATGCGGGAGCCGATGGCCGGCACGGGCAAAGCTTATGGGATGGTGAAGGAGGGCAGGACCCTCCTTTGCCCTGCGTCCTGCTGCCCGGCATCTCCATCCTTTCCCCGCGGACGCCCCAACAAGGCAGGGACGAGAGAGGGTTGGCGGCCGATGTCACACCTCGGTTGCTGCCGCCCAGGTCAAGTCCACCCCTGGTCTATCGTTCACCCTCATGTCAGGGTGGAAGAGGAAGCAGAACGGCTCTTCCTGGCAGAGTCGCCCCCAAGATGCGCTTCTGCCCATAGACAGCCGAGGCCGGGGAAGGTCGACTCGGGGGGCTGCACCCCACTCCCGGCAGCGGCAGCGCGGCCAGGGGGTCCCTGGCATGTCCCTGCTGGGGCACCCGGGGCTGAGCCTCAGGGAAACTTTGATCTGCAGCTGCAGCGGTTTCCATGGCAATGCGCGGGGTGGCAGCGGGAGGGTGGTCCCCGCTACGTAGGACACGGCTGCCCACCTCGGTCAGCCCCTCGTCTCCCTTCCGGCTTTTCCAAGCCCATGATCGGGCATCTGGGCAGGAGAAACACCCACTGGGGAAAGAGGCCCCGCCGTGGGCCCGTCCTGCCCAGCGCTGCATAGGGGGCACCGCTCCCGCCGCCCGCCAGGACCCTCCGAGCGGGGCTCTTTAGAGGTCGGCGTGGTTTGCCAAGGAAAAACGACAGAACAGACCGACCCCAGCCTCTTAGGACTTCGCCACAATAGTGGGAAGGAAGCGGATTTCCGACAACACTTGAGTCTCCTAAAGACAAATTGGCGTGAATTTCCTAGTCGGTCAGACGCTGAACTCACGACCCTTCCTCGTACTCCTTCTGACAGTGTCCCTGTGACACTTTCATTCAGTCCCACATTGTGACCTTGGCTTCTTCTTACACATGACATTTTCCTTCCTTCCTTTTTTTCTCTCTCTCTTTTCCCCTATATCTCTCACACACATTTTTTCATTAATTTCTTTTCTTCTTGTTTTTTTTTCTCTGTTTCCTTATAGATTTTAGTGCTTTAGCATCGATTGGGCTTTCTATTATTCTGCATTCCCCAGGAATTAAAATAAAATAACGTTATTGCTGTGAAAATACCTTTTCACGGTTTATTTGAACAGCCGTTACTCTTCCAAATCATACCTTCCTCTTTCTTCCTTTTTCCTTGACTCTGAGCTGAGATATTTGGCAGACCATGGGGAAGCAGGTACGGTTCAAATTTACAGACCTCTTCAAAAAAGCAACGTGCTTACCGGGACGAGGAGGTTGACACTGGAGATAACACTCTGAAAAAGGTTTTATAATCACATTTGGATCCTAAACATCCCATCACAGCAAACGTCTCCTCTCGACATGTGCATGCCAAATAAAATAGCCGTGATCGTGTGGATTATAAATGAGATCACAGAAGAGTTTATCTGGGAATATCTCACTCTCGCAACCCACAAGAATGTGTTTTCTTCCCTGCCTCTGATACCAACTTGCTGATTTAAAGATAAAATAACAGCTAGTGGCTGTATTCTCCAGCCTTACGGAGAAAGTCGGGACTTTGTGCTTCCTGAGAACACAGCAAAACCACAAAAAAGTTGTTCAAATACTGATAAAGCTGTGAGTGAAACCCCCCCAAAAACCATGAGAATTCAGCATTTTCTCACTATTCAGTCTTGGATCAGCTGCTGCTTCTAGACGTTCGGGACTTGACAGAGGAGTTTCTACATTTTATCTAAGTTTATTTGGGGCCAGGTCACCAATATCCGTTCAGTCAACACTTTCCTTCGGGAACTGAAATTGTTTCAAAATCCACATGCACGCTTTTTTTAACCTTTTTTTTTTTTTTAATAAAACTCACAATTATATAGGAAAAAATATGCGGTGAAGCTGAGCATAGCTGCTCTTCTGGGCTGCTCCTCTCCTGCCTGGGAATCGGTGAAACTTTGCAGAGCTCCGTGTGTCAGGCGGGGGAGAGCAGAGCGGGGAAAGAGATCACCTATTTATCCTCTCCTTTCCAGGTAGAGGACTTCCAAAAAGGTAATCCCGAGCAAAAGTCCGGCTAAGAACATCATTCCTTGGTGGGGCGACTTTCTGCTCCCCTTTTAGCCCCTAAGGAGTGTTTCCAAGCAATACAGGAGGCAGGGAGATCCCCAGCTCCCACTTTATTGCCAGGCTATAAACGCCTCGCAGAGGTTTACTCACACTCAAACGGTTAATTAGGAAAACATTAAGGGTCCAGCTTAAACCAACAAAAGTCAGGCAGCTCCAAGCCGAGTTCCCACTTGCCACTCGGCGGCTGCGAGTCTCCTCCCCGCCCGGAATCGTCGTCCCTCCATCCCCTCAGGAGGCTGCTCGACCTCCGCATCCTTTTCTCCTCCTACGGAGCTGATGCTTCTCATATCATTCTCTTCTACGGGGTAATGGGCATCCAAAGACTTTTCCTTTCCTTCTCTCACCCCAGTTCCAGAAGAAACGCGACCGGGGCTCGATTTTAGTTGGAGCCCACTCCCCAGAATGTAAAAGAAACCAGACACCCGCGGGAGGATATCTCGGGATCTGTGCAAAAGCAACACGGGGGGAGGGTGTGGGGGTTGTCCTCGCCTCTGCCCAGCTGTCCTCACCACCCTGAGTGGGGCACCAGGGCTTTTCTACCTGTCCGGGAAAATGGGCCGGGTTTCTTCCCGTTTCCCAGGGATGAAGCAACCACGAGCAAGAGGACTGTGTGCCTGAGATCCTTTGCTTCCCCCAGCTCTTACCTCTCCCTGCTCCCTGTTATTTAGATGTCCCAGAAAAAAAAAAAAAATCGAGTTTTTCTCTCTGTCTAGGCTTTGGGAAGGAGGCAGGATTAGCATGGGGTAAGTGATGTGCGGAGCATTGGCGGAAAAGCTTGGACTTTGTTTTAAGACATCAAAAAGGAAAGAGAGAAAAGGATGGACACTACCTTCCAATACACTTTAGCTGGCTGGTGACAAAAACTCCGGGCATGCTCTGAATGCGTAATTACCCCCAACTGAAAATTCCCTATCTAATTTGATATTTGGTGATCAGCAGAAGCTCGCCTTCGTAAATAATATACAAAGTAAGAAACCTAATCCAGCAGGCTAGAATGTTTAATTCATCATTATGCGAGCTAATTGGAAGGTGATTATATGGTAATTGCTCATTAGTGGTGTATATTTATCGCTGTACCTTATGTCAAGGCCATGGGAATTGTGTAGAGTCTGTTCTCTCATTTCAAGGATCAGTTTCAGAAGCAGGAGCAAAGCGGGCGAGATCAAGTTCTTCCTGACGTCAGGTCCAGCCGTGGGCGATGGAGAGCGGGTCTATAAATGCTCGCCCGGAGCCCACTCAGCAGCCGGGGCTCCAGCCAGGCCGTGTGGGGCACATGGGGCTCCCGAGACAGCAAGGAGAAGAAGGATGAGAAGGAGGCAGATCCCGCATTCCCTGGTCCGGCCAGGGGACCCACCTGTGAGGCGGACTGATCCCGGTGCGGGAGCGATGTCCGCAGCAGCCTCCAGCCCCGCGCCTTGCGGGAAGACCCACGGAGCCGGGCTGGCCACGGCTTCCTCGGGAAGAGGGGTCCGAGGGGACACCGAGGGGGGGGGGGTTCACTCACAGCCGACGGGTCGCCTTCCCTACAACAGGCGCTAATTACAAAAGGTCAATTAAAAGGGAGCAAAGGGAGGTGATTAATGTCCCTTTCGGTTTCAAGCGTGAGCCACGGGCTGGGCTTCCCCGGCTGCGAGTGTCCCACCAGGAGAGAGGCTGGCGAGGAGAGAGGTTACGGCTCGGGGTCAGGAGGTTCTCTAAACTCCCGCTTCCCCCTCGCAGCGGGACCCTTTGGAGAAGTAAATCAATGGCTGTATTAGCTCCGAGCAGTTATGAACCGCTGATGGATACGGGAGTAGGGGCTGGGAGAATCCTGTTCATCAGGGAATCCGGCCGGAGCTGCTCGGCTGTTTCCTACGGGTTATAAGGAGGCTGGGTGCTAATTAGAGGGGACCGCTAATTTCCGCCGAGCTCTCACAGGTAACAGAGCCATCCATCAAAGGAGGAAGGTAAATAAGCAGCGTTTAAACACAACAAAGCAAGGGCTCCGAAAGCCTCTGGCCTCATCCTGGTCCACCGGCAAAGAGAGGGATGCGTAGGTGCGGGTTTGCGCCCGAGGGGGCGGTGCAATTCCCGCTGGTTGGAAGTGACTCCGGCTGGGAGCCGTTGGCTTTGTCCGAAGGGAAAGGGTTAAAACTCCAAGGCCGGCGGGGTCAGGTCCTGGACACGGAGCCAGCAGAGCTGTGGAGGGTTGGGATCCTGCCCTTAGCGGGGAGCGGCATCGGCGGAAGACCCTGGTCCTCAGGGCCTCTGCTGGGCCGTGACACGTTTGGGAAGGGTCGGTGGAGAGGGGGGAGCGCCGACCTTGGCCGATAGACAGAGTCAAGAGACGGAGAAGGGAAACCGCGCAAAAACGGCGGGTCCGATGTGCCTGCGGTGCTGCGCGGGACAGCGCCCGCCGGCAGCCCCGCGCATCCCTGCCGAGGAGCGGCC